>JAVSCE010021691.1:0-600000 GCA_032199065.1 Smutsia gigantea | reverse complement strand
ATCTTCTTCCTCCATTCTTTATGTACTAGGTGTTTTATTCTTTGCCTTTAGTTAGTATTTGGATGGTCTGCTTTCTTTGCTATGATTTTATTTTCTCTGGTGACATCTTTTTAGCCTTAGGGGTGCTTCCCTCTAGAGCAGTTCGTTTAAGATATCCTGTAGTGGTGGTTTATGAGAGGCAAACTCTCTCAACTTTCGTTTGTCTGGAAATTGTTTAATCCCTCTGTCATATTTAAATGATAATCGTACTGGATACTGTATTCTTGGTTTGAGGCCCTTATATCATGCCATTTACTTCTGGCCTGTAAGGTTTCTGTTGAGAAGTCTGATGATAGCCTGATGGGTTTTCCTTTGTAGGTGATCTTTTTTCTCTCTGTAGCTCCCTTTAATACTCTGTCTTTATTTTGATCTTGCCATCTTAATTATTATGTGTCTTGGTGTTGTCTTCCTTGGGTCCCTTGTGTTGGGAGATCTGTGGGCTTCCGTGGACTGCAAGACTATTTCCTTCCCCAGCGAGGGAAAGTTTTCAGCATCTTCAAAGACACTTCCTATCCCTTTTTCTCTCTCTTCTTCCTCTGGTACTCCTATAAATCGAATATTGTTCTGTTTGGATTGGTCACACAGTTGTCTTAATATTCTTTCATTCCTAGAAATCCTTTTATCTCTCCCTGCCTCAGCTTCTCTATATTCCTGTTCTCTGATTTCTATTCCATTAACAGTCTCTTGCATCTCATCCAGTCTGCTGTTAAGCCCGTCAATCGCTTGTCTGATTTCTGCTTTTTCTTTCCTCACTTCCTTCACTTCCTCCCTCAGCTCTTGCACATTTCTCTGTAGATCCATCAGCATGGTTATGACTTTTATTCTGAATTCTTTTTCAGGAATTCTGTGCATTTTCCATCCCTTCAGGCTCCCTCTCTGGGGTTGTCTGGTTGATTTTAGTCTGGACCATATTCCTTTGTCTTTTCATGGCTATAGAAGTGATTGCTGGTAGTTGCCACATATGTCAGCTGGGCTCTTTAAGACCGCCTCTTGCGGTGCCAAGTCCTCTTGGGTGTAGCTGCATGCTGTGCGCTTTCCTGTGTATTCTGGTCTCTCTTTTAGGAATAGTTGTATCTGCTTTATTTTCGTAGATAAATATATTGTTGGGAGGAGATTTCTGTCATCCTGCTCATGCCGCCATCTTCCCAGAAGGCTGAAACTTCTTTCTGAATGGCTTCTTTTTGAAGTGAGTTTGATTACACAGTTTTTGGCTGAAAACAGTGGCTTTTGATCTCCTGTTTGTATAAGGACTGATGTGCGTCTACATTCATGCCAACCACTTTTTTCTATCAATGCCCTGTTTTCTCTGGGTCTTTTAAACATTTTCATCCAGGTCCTAAATGTGGGCCTTTTCCAGGGTTCTTGCTAGACTGACTTTGATTATTTCACACATCTTTAAAAATAATGCACATGAAAATTCTATCGTAAGATATGTACTAGTAGTTTTAATTTGTCACCATAATGTTTTATTGCTATCTTGCCTCAAAAGGCCAAAAACAAGATTAGTCTTTTCCATTCCCACTCATGCATTTCCTCTTGAATTCAGTATTTCTCATATTGTTTCATTATTTTTCCAGCATTCTTTATAAGTCTTTCCCTTTTAATTCATCTTACACATTACTCTCAGCAAGACTTCCTAAAGTACTACTTTGCTCCTTTATGTACCTAATTCAACTAAAATATAAATCCTGAACTTAACCTTCCAGGCTGTGCATATTGAGACTTCAAGGTACTGTGTTAAATTCTAACACAAAATCCTTGTGCACATCAAACTCCAGAAAATTGAAATAATGTCTTTTCTCCAAACACACCATAAAATGTCCTACTACTATGCATTTCTTTTTTTTTTATTAAGGTGTATTGATATACACTCTTTTGAAGGTTTCACACGAAAAAAAATGTGGTTACTACATTTACCCATATTATCAAGTCCCCACCCATACCCCAGTGCAGTCACTGTCCATCAGTGTAGTAAGATGACACAGATTCACTATTTGCCTTCTCTGTGCTACACTGTTTTCCCCGTGATCCTCCACAACATGTGTACTAAATATAATACCCCTCAATCCCCTTCTCAAACCCTCCCACCCGCCTTCCCACACCCCTCCCCTTTGGTAACCACTAGTTCATTCCTGGAGTCTCTGAGTCTGCTGCTATTTTGTTCCTACAGTTTTGCTTCATTGTTATACTCCACAAATGAGGGACGTCTTTGGTACTTGTCTTTCTCCACCTGGCTTATTTCACTGAGCATAATATCCTCCAGCTCCATCCATGTTGTTGTAAATGATAGGATTTGTTTCTTTCTTATGGCTGAATAGTATTCCATTGTGTATATGTACCACCTCTTCTTTATCCATTCATCTCCTGATGGACACTTAGGTTGCTTCCATATCTTGGCTATTCTAAAAAGTGCTGCAATAAACATAGGGGTGCATATGTCTTTTTGAATCTGTGAAGTTGTATTCTTTGGGTCAATTCCAAGGAGTGGGATTCCCAGGTCAAATGGTATTTCTATTTTTAGTTTTCTGAGGAACCTCCATATTGCTTTCCACAATGGTTGAACTAGCTTACATTCCCACCAGCAGAGTAGGAGAGTTCCCCTTTCTCTGCATCCTCACTAGAATTTGTTGTTCTTAGACTTTTGGATGCTGGCCATTCTTACTGGTATGAGGTAATATCTTATTGTGCTTTTAATTTGCATGTCCCTGATGATTAGTGATATGGAGCATCTTTTCATGTGTCTGTTGACTATCTGAATTCTTCATTGAAGAACTGTCCCTTCATATCTTGTACCCATTTTTTAAACAGGTTGTTTGCTTCTTAGGTGTTGAGGCATTTAAGTTCATTATATATTTTGGATGTTAACCCCTTGTTGGATGTGTCATTTACAAATATATTCTCCCATCCTGTAGGATGCCTTTTTGTTCTGTTGATGGTGTCCTTTGTGTACAGAAATTTTTTAGTTTGATGTAGTCCCATGAGTTCACTTTTGCTTTTGTTTCCTTGCTCATGGAGATGCATTCAGGAAGAAGTTGCTCATGCTTATATTCAGGACATTTTTGCCTCTGCTGTCTTCTAAGCGTTGTATGGTTTCTTGATGTACATTCAGGTCCTTGATCCATTTCAAGTTTACTTTTGTGTATGGGGTTAAACAATAATCCGGTTTCATTCTCTTGCATGTAGCTGTCCAGTTTTGCCAATACCAGCTGTTGAAGAGGCTATCATTTCCCCATTGTATGTCCATGGCTCCTTTATCATATATTAATTGACGATATATGGTTGGATTTATATCAGGGCTCCCTAGTGTGTTCCATTGGTCTATGGGTCTGTTCTTGTGCCAGTACCAAATTGTCTTGAATACTGTGGCTTTGTAGTAGAGCTTGAAGTTGGGGAGCATAATCCCCCTAGCCTTATTCTTCCTTCTCAGGATTGCTTTCCTATTTGGGGTCTTTTGTGGTTCCATATGAATTTTAGAACTATTTTCTGTAGTTCGTTGAAGAATGCTGTTGGTATTTTTGATAGGAATTGTATTGAATCTGTAGATTGCTTTAGGCAGAATGGCGATTTTGACATACTAATTCTTCCTATCCATGAGAATGGGATATGTTTCCATTTATTGGTATCTTCTTTAATTTCTCTCATGAGTGTCTTGTAGTTTTCAGAGTATAGGTCTTTCACTTCCTTGGTTAGGTTTATTCCTAGGTATTTTATTCTTTTTGATGCAACTATGAGTGGCGTTGTTTTCCTAATTTCTCTCTCTGCAAGTTCATTGTTAGTGTATAGGAATGGCACTGATTTCTGCATATTAATTTTGTATCCTGCAATTTTGCTGAATTCAGATATTACATCTAGTAGTTTTGGAGTGCATTCTTTAGGGCTTTTTATGTACAATATCATGTCATCTGCGAACAGGGATAGTTTAACTTCTTCCTTACCAATCTGGATTCCTTTTATTTCTTTGTGTTATCTGATTGCCATGGCTAGCACCTCCAGTACTATATTGAATAGAAGTGGGGATAGTGTGCATCCTTCTCTTGTTCCCCATCTTAAAGGAAAAGCTTTCAGTTGTGGGTTTGTCATATATGGCCTTTATTATGTTGAGGTACCGGCCCTCTATACCCATTCTGTTGAGAGTTTTTATCATGAATGGATGCTGAATTTTGTCAAATGCCTTTTCAGCATCTATGGAGATGATCATGTGTTTTTACTCCTTCTTTTTGTTGATGTGGTGGATGATGTTGATGGATTTTCGAATGTTGTAACATCCTTGCATCCCTGGAATAAATCCTACTTGATCATGATGGATGATCTTTGTGATATATTTTTGAATTCAGTTTGCTAATATTTTGTTGAGTATTTTTGCATCTATGTTCATCAGGGATATTGGTCTGTAATTTTCTTTTTCAGTGCTGTCTTTGCCCAGTTTTGGTGTTAGTATGATGCTGGCCTCATAGAGTGAGTTCTGAAGTATTCCCTCTTCTTCTACTCTTTGGAAAACTTTAAGGAGGATGGGTAGGTCTTCACTAAGTGTTTGATAAAATTCAGCAGTGAAGCCATCTGGGCCAGCTGTTTTGTTCTTAGGTAGGTTTTTGATTACCAGTTCAATTTCATTGCTGGTAATTGGTCTGTTCACATTTTTGGTTTCTTTCTGGGTCAGCCTTGGAAGGTTGTATTTTTCTAGAAAGTTGTCCATTTCTTCTAGGTTATCCAGTTTATTAGCATATAATTTTTCATAGTATTCTCTAATAATTCTTTGTATTTCTGTGGTGTCCATAGTGATTTTTTCCTTTCTCATTTCTGATTCTGTTTATGTGTGTAGACTTTTTTCTTGATAAGTCTGGCTAAGGTTTATCTATTTTGTTTATTTTCTCAAAGAACCAGCTCTTGCTTTCATTGATTCTTTCTATTCTTTTATTCTTCTCGATTTTATTTATTTCTACTCTTATCTTTATTATGTCCCTCCTTCTACTGACTTTGGGCCTCATTTGTTTTTCTTTTTCTAGTTTCGTTAATTGTGAGGTTAGACTGCTCAGATGTGATTGTTCTTCTTTCCTGAGGTAAGCCTGTATTGCAATATAGTTTCCTTTTAGCACAGCCTTCGCTGCATCCCACCGATTTTGTGGTGTTGAATTATTGTTGTCATTTGTCTCCATATATTGCTTGATCTGTTTTGATTTGTTCATTGATACTTTGGTTATTTAGGAGCATGTTGTGAAGTCTCCATGTGTTTGTGGGATTTTTCATTTTCTTTGCATAATTTATTTCTAGTTTCATACCTCTGTAGTCTGAGAAACCAATTGGTTCAATTTCAATCTTTTTGAATTTACCAAGGCTCTTTTTGTGGCCTAGTATGTGATCTATTCTTGAAAATCTTCCATGTGCACTTGAGAAGAATGTTTATTCTTCTGCTTTTGGGTGAAGAGTTCTGTAGATGTCTGTTAGGTCCATTTGTTCTAATGTGTTGTTCAGTGCCTCTGTGTCCTTACTTATTTTTTGTCTGGTTGATCGGTCCTTCAGAGTGAGTGGAGTGTTGAAGTCTCCTAGAATGAATGCATTGCATTCTATTTCTCCTTTTAATTCTATTAGTATTTGTTTCACATATGTATGTGCTCCTGTGTTGGGCGCATAGATATTTATAGTGGTTATATCTTCTTGTTGGATTGAACCTTTTATCATTATGTAATGTCCTTCTTTGTCTCTTGTGACTTTGTTTTAAAGTCTATTTTGTCTGATACAAGTACTGCAACTCCTGCTTTTTTCTCCCTATTAGTTGTATGAAATATCTTTTTCCATTCCTTCACTTTTAGTATGTGTATGTCTTTGGGTTTAAAGTGAGTCTCTTGTAGGCAGCATATAGATGGGTCTTGTTTTTTTATCCATTCAGTGACTCTATGTCTTTTGATTTGGTGCATTCAATCCATTTAGTTTTATGGTGATTATCAATACGTATGTACTATTGGCATTGCAGGCTTTATATTTGTGGTACCAAAGGTTCAAAGTTAACTTCCTTACTATCTAAAAGTCTAACTTAACTCACTTAATATGCTATTACAAACACAATCTAAGTGTTCTTTTTTTTTCTTCCTCCTTTTTCTTCCTCCTCCTTTCTTATATATTAGGTATCATATTCTGTACTCTTTGTGTATCCCTTGATTGATTTTGTGGATAGTTAATTTAATTTTGCATTTGCTTAGTAATTAGCTGTTGTACTTTCTTTACTGTAGTTTTATTACCTCTAGTGACAGCTATTAAACCTTAGGAACACTTCCATCTATAGCAGTCTCTCCAAAATACACTGTAGAGATGGTTTGTGGGAGGTAAATTCTCTCAGCTTTTGCTTATCTGGAAATCGTTTAATCCCTCCTTCAAATTTAAATGATAATCTTGCCAGATAAAGTATTCTTGATTCAAGGCCCTTCTGCTTCATTGCATTAAATACATCATGCCACTCCCTCTGGCCTGTAAGGTTTCTGTTGAGAAGTCTGATGATAGCCTGATGGGCTTTCCTTTGTATGTGATCTTATTTCTCACTCTGGCTGCTTTTAATAGTCTGTCCTTATCCTTGATCTTTGCCATTTTAATTACTATATGTCTTGGTGTTGTCTTCCTTGGGTCCCTTGTGTTGGGAAATCTGTGGACCTCCATGGCTTGAGAGATTATCTCCTTCCCCAGATTGGGGATGTTTTCAGTAATTACCTCCTCAAAGACACTTTTTATCCCTTTTTCTCTCTTCTTCTTCTGGTACTCCTATAATGCGAATATTGTTCTGCTTGCATTGGTCACACATTTCTCTCAATAATCTTTCATTCTTAGAGATTCTTTTTTCTCTCTGTGCCTCAGCTTCTTTGTATTCCTCTTCTCTAGTTTCTATATCATTTATCTTCTCCTCCACTGTATCTAATCTGCTTTTAATACCCTCTTCAATGATTGGATCTCCGACCGGAATTCATTCCTGAGTTCTTGAATATCTTTCTGTACCTCCATGAGCATGTTAATGATTTTTATTTTGAACTCCCTTTCAGGAAGAGTCATGAGGTCAATCTCATTTAAATCTTTCTTAGGAGTGGTATTAATTATATTACTCTGAACCAGATTCCTTTGGCGTTTGATATTTGTATATGGTGCCTTCTAGTGCCCAGAAGCTCTACTCCTTGGAGGTGCTCAGCCCCTCAAGCAATGTCAGGGGTCACAAGGGAGTGGTATTGGTGCCTGGCGTAAGGAAAGAGCTGTTAATTGCTTCCCGGCTGCTATGCCTGTCTCCACTGCCTGAAGCAGTGGGCCGAGCACACAGGTATAAGCCTCTGTGCTTTGCGTTTGTAGTTTCTGTAGACAGATCTTCCTTCTGGCTGGCCTAATGCCAGGGTATGGTTTGCTGGTTTGCAAGCCAGGTGGGACTGGCTGGGAGAAAGGCACAGTAAGCTGCGTATCATGGAGGGTGTCCTTGGAGCTGTTTTGCCAGCCAGGGAGCTGGAGCACCTGAAGGTCATCTAAGGAGTAAGATTTCTTTTTCCTCCTTAAATATGAGAGTCTGTGTGGCAAAGTCCCAACCTGCTGGGCAGAGTGTACCCAGACAATTTTGTCTGCCTGTCCTCTCTCCTGAGCAGTAAGCTCTGTGCAATCCTTTCCCCTTTAGCAGCCCTCTTGCTGTTAGGAAGTCTCTCAGACTGCCCACCTATCTTTTGTCCCAGAGCAGCCGGATATGGATCCCTGCTTTCCACCAGCAGCTGGAATCTCAGCCTCTCCAGGAATTCTGCCTGTCTTAGCTTTCCAATCCTGTAATCGTGGGAGTATCATGCAAGCACCATGAAATGTAGTTTTGTGCTTCCAGAGCAGATCTCTAGAGTTAGGTATTCAGCAGTCCCAGACCTCCACTCGCTCCCTGGTCCAATTCTCTTCCTCCCACTGGTGACCTGGGGTGGTGGAAGGGCTTGGGTCCTGCCAGGCCACAGCTTTGGTACATTACCGTGTTCTGTGAGGTCTGATCTTTTCTCCAGGTGTATGCAGTCTGGTGCAGTCCTCTTTTCCTTTTCTCTTTCAGGATTAGTTGTATTAATTATATTTTTGTATTATACGTAGTTTAAGAGGAAGCCTGTGTCTCACCTCTCACACCGCCATCTTTAATCTACTATGCATTTCTTATCCTATTCCTCCCAGTACTAATATACTTTAATCTCCCTTCTTCTACTCAAGTCCATTTACTTAAAATTTTCTTCTCTTACATGACTCTCCTTGTAGTAGTTGCTAATTATGGTTGTGTGACAAATAGCTTCAAAGCTTAGCAATGTAAAATAACTAATATTTATTATCTCAAAAATTCTTTGCCTCAGGTTCCTTGGCATAATTATCTAGATGCCCCTGTCATGGCGTCTCTCACTCAGGGGCACCCGAACTGTCACCCAGGGTTGCAGTTATTTCAAAGCTTGATGGGGAAGAGAATCCACTTCCCCACACATTCATGTGGTCATTGGCAAGATTCAAGACTGGACTCTGAAAGCCTGAGGTCCTCACTGGCTTTCTTCCTCAGTCCTGTGCCATTGCATACTGCCCCCGTTACAGTGGCTTGCTTCATCAAAGCAAGCAGGAGAGCAGGGAAGTGGAGGAAGGTGGAAGCCAGTGCCATTTTGTAATGTAATTGCAGAAGTGACATCTAACCACCTTTGTAGTATCCTATCTATTAGTAGAGAGTCACTCAAGGGGAGGGGATTACATCAGGATGTGACTTTTAGGAGACAGGGATCTTTGGGAGCAATATTGTGTGTCTGCCAACCACACTCGTCATTCCTTTCTATTTCTCTCAAGAAATACAAACCTTTGCTTGGTGTCTGAATTCTTATGTTAGTTGATTGGAGTCCTTTTTATGCAACTAATCACTTTCCTCTTCCTATTAGAGTACTTTCATACGTACTAGCTTATTGACTATAATATATTTAATTCTCAATATATTTCTATCTACCACTGTATTTTACATATACTAGTTTTGACTAAACATTGCTAAATGGTTTCTATCTCTGTCATAATCTTTCCTAACAGGAGAATCAGTTGCTTGAAATCTTTCTGTTTGAACTCTCACCTCAAATATCATGAACCCTCTAACCAGAAAAAACAACATAAACTTCCAAAATAGCCAGTGGAAGAAAATTTGTAAAATGATCCAACTCTTATTTTCCTTACTGAACTCAAGGCATGCCACTGTGGTTTGCAACAGTGTAATATTTTTAAACAAACTTCTATAACAATCTTGAGATCAAGAAACAGTTCTAATGGCATTTCGTCTGTATTTGCCCCACAAAAAGCACTTAGAAATTGCTGATTAGCACATAGTGTTAAGGTAAGTACACTGTAGGGTTTCTGTCTTCTGCCATAAAGATACAAACTTTTTACACTGAAAGTTAATCTTAAACTTATACTAAAGATTGGTTTATAAGCTAACCATTCTTTCTTATTGAAACCTAGATCCAATCAGTAATTTCATGAAGTATTGTGTAACAATTTCATAAAAAATACTCTAACCAACTGATGTTAGCATCCTCATGTCACACAATGTGGGGAAAGGCAGTAATAATAATTTCTCACACATTATATTAATCAAACACCACTCTACATTATTATTTCTATAAATTCTGCTTTAAAACACTTTATGTCCTTTTTATCAGTTTATAAATATATTGTCTACATTAGACTACACTCACCAGAAAAGCTTTCCTTGCTTCAGGAGAATCCCGTACTGGCTAATCACAAATGAACATCTATTAGAAACAAGTTATTTCCTTCCTTGTACATAACTGGATTTTTTCTTCATTTATCCCCTTTAAAATAAAAATAACCTCGAAGAGTTATACATGCAAATATACCATATGAATAAGAATATACCATATTGTTTAATTTTTACTACTAGCATTAAGGAAAAGCATCGTTGTGATCAGTTTTAATCACTGATAATGTTCCCCAAGAACACTGCTGTTTGACAGGCCAAAGGAATTGTTGGTGATGCTGCAGAAACATTCAAAGAACAACATTGTCCCTCATGATATGCAGAACTGTCATAAATTAAATGTGTCATCTGCTGCTATTTAAATAATGGTTTAAAAGACCCACAAAACATATACAAACTTCAGAAAATATTATATTTTTACTACAAATATAAAAGCTATAAAATTTGATTCCAGGAATAAAAAAAGGAGGAAACCACAGAGTCCTTGAATTCCCTCTGAGATTAAGTTAGAATCCAGATCTTACTGAATTCAATTCTTTTTAACATTTTCATCAGATCTTTAGTTGATCTGGTTTCACAAAAGATACAAGTTTTGCTTTCATAATTCATTTCCAGTTCGGCCTGGAACAAGATAGCTTACCTCCACATTCCTGGCAAGCAATGTTTCTTTGCTGGAAGAAAAGTTCACCTCTTAACTGAATGTTTGGCTAGAGATCAGGAAAAAAAATAAGATCTGCTTTCTTTTATACTTGTCTTCCTTTTTCATGTGAGCCTTACACAGACTGTCTTTATTTTTCAGTCTGTCAGCTGGAATATAACAAATTATGCCAGTTCCTGTTGATCTAGCACCCTTAGGAATTCTTAAACGTATTCCACAAATAATGTATCTTTCAGTTCATTGAAATCTAGCTGCTTGAGATTTCATTCATCTCAAACAAAGGATGAGAAATGTTTCTTTACTTCCTAAGAGGCCCGGTGTACCAAGTGCCTTTCAACTGGTATTTGATTTTCCAGGCTTCTAACTAGTGCCAGTGTTCGTTCTTTACAATGTTGCCGACTCCTCAGTTTCAGCCTTCTCTGTTTTTTGCCTTCTAGGCCTGCAAATGTCCCTCACCCAATTTTTGAACTGCTGTTGCTTTTTTACACAAATTAACAATCCCCTATCAACTCTCCTTCTCTTCTGCCCTCCGCTCTTGTCTGAAAAGCCTAGTCAAGAAGAGAAGGAATGCAGCAAGGAGGTAGAGAAAGCTGCGGTCTCTAAGGCACATTTTAATGAAGAAAATGGTTATTAAACCATTTTGAACCAGTTTAAGTTTTTCTATGCCAGTGTATGAATGAGAGAATTGAGCTATCCATGAAAAATAAGTAAAAAGATTGCATTATTTCATTTCTATGATGAAATAAGGCAAACATATCAAGAAGAATGGTGTTTAGTAGAAAGTGAACAATTGTTGAAATTATATAAATTTTTTTTGTTTGACAAAGTAAAATACAACAGCTTATATTATCTAGGAAGCCTCTGTTACTGCTTAACTCATTGCTTACCTATCTGGATCTATAGCGCATATATTGCTTATCTATCTATCTGTTCATCTATGGAGCACCACTAATATCACGTGCCTCTTTTGGTGTCCAGTACAATGTCTTGAACATTGCAAGATTCTTGTTCAGTTGATTAGAAGTGAGTTCTTATTTGAGTAAAAAAATATAAAACAGAAGAATCTCTTGAAGATTCAATAAGAACAAAGGTTAATGGAGTGCTTTCACCTGAATGTTTGGAGTGAGAAGGAAAATAAAGAAATGTAGCAATCACGTTCTAGTAAGGAAAACAGTAATTACATCAGCTCTTTTAATGGAGAGAATTTAATACAGGAAATTGGTTAAACCAGTACTGGAGGACACAAAGCCCAAACAAACAAAACAGATAACGCAGAGATAGTAATTTCAAGCCCTTCATCTGTAGGGATAATGGAACTAAAGGGGAACAATTAATTAGACTCTAGGAGCTTGGAGCAGGCATCCCCTGGGGCTGAATCCACGCCCTCTAAAGAGAGGTGCTGTCCCTGTGGTGCTAGGGCCTCACCAGCTCTGAAGAGGAAGCCCACGGAGCTGAACCCACACATCTGAGGAGCTGGGCACCAGGTGGCTGGTGCCCAGTATCTCTGATATGGCTGTTCAGGATGTAAAACAAACAGAAGTGGGAATTGGAACCAATTACCACTGGAGCCAACTGCTGTGGCCTGAGAGGGATTAAGAGTCATTCCTGATGTGACACTGACAGGAGCAGCAAGAGAAAGGAGGGAGCATTTTCCCTTCTTCTTCCTCCAGCCTTCCCTCCTGCTCGTGGGCAGAATCTAATAGGAGACAGCTGGCAAGTAAAAATGTGGTTTGCTGGGTTCCAGCTGCAGAATCACAAAACAGATATGGAAGGCTGTAAGAGACGATAGCTTAATAACCAACACAGGCAAGTAGAGGAAAGCCGCAGAACAAGCAAAATGTGCTGCCTGACTGGAGCAACAGTGTGGGTGTGTGTGATGCCGGGGGGTGTGTAGCAGGGCTGGGGAAGAATGTTGTGGAAATCCAAGAGGTCAGGAAATTCTTTGCCCTTAGTAGAGCCTTGGCATCTGGTTCAGTCTTCTTTCTCCATATCATCTGCAGACTGAGATTCAGCTCTTCCCTTGTGCTCATATCCCTTCATGATCTGGCCCCTTCTGTTCCTTCCCATCTCATCTCTTCCTCTCAAGGGCCCAGCTCCAGTTACCTAAAACTCTTTGCAGTCCCTTGAACATGACATGTTGACACATTATATATGCTATTCTTTCTTTCCAGTATACTCCTATATATCAATTCAGAACAGAATTGAATTCTCCCCTCCAGCTGAGCCTGTTTGTGTAGCCAGCACTTCTAACAAATGATCTGCACCACTTTTTTCATGTGTCTGCCTCATGTCAGGCTTCCCCCTCCCTAGCTCATGCGGTGACAGCCACACTTGCCTCTGTTCTTGTCACACAATTTGGCATTGACTTTTGCCCTCCTTGAAGGGCTCTTCCCCAGATTCCCATGTGACTCAGGCCTCACTTCCTTTAAATCTTTGCTTAAATGGAACCTTCTTGATGAGGTTTTCATAACCACTGTTAATTAACAAAACTGTAGATTGCAAACCCATTTGCCCCTTGTTCTCTGTCCTTGCCTTATTTTTCTCCATAGTCCTTATCACCTTCTAATATAGTATATATAACTTAACCTATTTCATCACATCTACTCCATGAAGACAAGTTTTTGTTTTGTTTTGTTTTGTTTATTGTATGTCCACAGCACCTAACATGCTAGTTCTTAGAAAATATTGTTGAATCAAAGACTGGGACTGTAAAAAAATATATATATATATAACTTTGTTTTGTGCTTGCATAGGCATATGTGGAAGGTCAAGTAGACCTAAAAGAAAAAAAAAGGCAATGTTTGCTTCTCTTTTCTTTTTTGAACCAAGTTCCTGTTTTTTTTTGGAAAAAGTCTGTAACACCCCAGTGATTAAATCTTCTATGTAAGCATGTTGTATCGAAATGCCAAACCACAATCATGTTTCCGTTGATCTACTTGCCTGCATCAAATCCTATATAAGAAATAAACACCTGCTAGCCGGGGTCGAGCTCTGCTCCTGTGTGAGTTGTGAGGCTCGACCCCCGCGCGGGAATACTCAATAAACCTCTTGTTTCTTACAGCAAGATTGGTCTCTGACGAGTATTTGGATCGCCGTCCTTCCCGGGGATGAGCAGGGCCTAATACTTAGGTCTTACATTTGGGGGCTCGTCCGGGATCGGCGGCCACCCTCTTCTCCGGAGACCCACTTGGAGGTAAGCGAAGGATCCTTAAGTTTCTGTGTGCGCTGGCGCCTGTTTGTTCTGTCAGATATCTGGGTCTGTGAGAAGCGCTTTCGGTTTGGCAGCCGCTTGCCGCTCCCGTAAGGGAACGGAAAGCTGTGGTAAGGCAGATGTGCCAGGGGCCACAAGCTGCAACCCTGGGGGACGCCCCTGGGTGTGAAACGGGGGATTTTTCCGCCCGTCTGTTAGAAGGGGAAAGGGTCCGATTTGAGCGGATTCAACGGAGGGACCCTCCCCCGTCTGAGTATTTCTCGTGTCTGTGGAAGACAAGAGGAGGGAAGTGTTTGTTGGCGTCTGTTGTTGTTCTCTGTTTTGCCCTTTTTGTCTGTTGTTGCTCTCGGTCTTGCCATTTTTGTATATTGAGAGACAATTGACATGGAACAGACAGTGACAACCCCCTTGTCTCTGACCCTAGACCATTGGACGGACGTTAGGAAACGAGCCCATGACTTATCTGTGAAAATTAAAAAAGGCCAGTGGCAAACCCTTTGTTCTGCCGAGTGGCCAACCTTTGATGTGGGATGGCCCCCAGAGGGCACGTTTAACCGAAAATTGATTTTTGCTGTGAAGAATTTTGTCTTTCAGCCGAGACCTGACGCCCACCCAGATCAACAACCGTATATAATGACCTGGCAAAATCTGGTTGATAATCCCCCCCCTTGAGTAAAACCATGGGTTCACCCGCCAAAGGGGCAGAGGTCCCAGGTCTTAGTCTTAAACCGAGGTGGAAACGGGGGTGCGAAGACCCGAAGACTTAAAATATATCCTGAAGTTGAATCCCCTCCTGAATGGTCAGAACCTTTTCCTCCCCCGTATCATCTTGAGGCAGTGGCGGAACCTGTTCCAGCCCCTGAACCACAACCCGCTCAACCGGTAGTACAAGAGAGGGAAGGAGAAGGACCCAGTGCTCCCCCTTTACCAGCACCAACAGGGGGACCGGCGGCGGGTACCCGAAGCCGTATGGGGGCCCCTCCTGGGGATGCCCCGGACTCTACTGTAACCCTACCACTTAGAGTCTACGGCCCTCCCATGCCACCCCCGGGAGTCCAACCCATGCAGTATTGGCCATTTTCCTCGGCAGATATATATAATTGGAAGTCTAATCATGCTTCCTTTTCAGAAAATCCTGTAGGACTTACTGGATTGATGGAGTCTCTCATGTTCTCTCATCAACCCACTTGGGATGATTGCCAGCAACTGTTGCAGTCTCTTTTTACCACAGAAGAGAGAGAGAGAATCCTGTTAGAAGCCCAGAAAAATGTTTTAGGAGACAATGGGCAACCCTCCCAACTTCCCCATGTGATAGACACTGGATTCCCGCTGACTCGACCCAACTGGGACTTCAACACCCCAGAAGGTAGGGAGAGGCTGACTGTCTACCGCCGGGCTCTGGTGGCAGGTCTCAAGGGGGCTGCGCGACGGCCCACTAATCTGGCTAAGGTAAGAGAAATTCTTCAGGGGCCCACTGAACCGCCTTCAGTTTTTCTTGAACGCCTTATGGAGGCTTACAGGCGCTATACTCCTTTTGATCCCACCTCTGAGGGACAGCGGGCAGCCGTAGCTATGGCATTTATAGGGCAATCAGCTTCTGACATCAAAAAGAAGCTGCAGCGCCTTGAGGGATTACAGGATTTAGTGAAAGAGGCTGAGAAAGTGTATCACAGTGAGACAGAGGAAGAGAAAGAAAAAAGGCAGAAGAGAAAAAGAGAGGAAAGGGAGGATAGGAGAGACAGAAGACAGGAGAAAAATTTATCTAGGATTTTGGCCACAGTAGTAGGAGGGAAAGAAAGAGAGCTTCAGGGGCCTAGACAGGTAGGGAACCTGAGCATCAGGGGCCAAAAGACGACGAGAGCCATGGGAAGGCCACCTCTTGACAAAGATCAATGTGCCTACTGCAAGGAGAGAGGGCACTGGGCCCGAGAGTGCCCGAAGAGGAGGGACAGGAACCCAAAGGAGGTAACATTAGGTGAAGAAGATTAGGAAGGACGGGGCTCAGATCCCCTCCCCAAGCCCAGGGTAACCTTACAGGTGGAGGGGCGACCAGTGGACTTTCTGGTCGATACCGGGGCAGAACACTCTGTGTTACTAGAACCCTTGAGAAAATTGAAAAACAAGAAGTCCCTAGTCCTGGGTGCCACAGGAAAAAAACTGTATTCATGGACTACCCGAAGGGATGTAGATCTAGGTGTGGGACGGGTAACCCACTCATTCTTAGTCATACCTGATTGCCCCTCCAACCTGTTGGGGAGAGACCTCCTCACAAAAATGGGAGCCCAAATTTTCTTCTCCCCATCGGGACCTAAAGTCACCTTGAAGGAAGATCCTACCATTGTTTTAAGTTTAGAATTGGAAGAAGAATATCGAATATTTACTGAAAGTACAAACCCTGAAGATATGCAAGACTGGTTAAGACGATTTCCCCAAGCGTGGGCGGAAACAGGGGGACTGGGCTTAGCAGAACAGATTCCGCCTCTGGTGATAGAGATGAAGGCTTGTGCCCCCCCCCCAGCAGCAGTGCGCCAGGACCCCATGAGCCAGGAGGCCAGACTAGGCATTTGTCCCCACATTCAGAGACTCTTACAGTCGGGGATCCTGGTGCCATGCCGCTCCCCATGGAACACCCCATTGTTACCCGTTAAAAAGCCCGGCACAGGGGACTATCGACCAGTCCAGGACCTGCGGGAGGTAAACAAGAGGGTTCAAGATATTCATCCCACAGTGCCTAATCCTTATAACCTCCTCAGCTCTCTTCCCCCTGAAAGAGCCTGGTACACCGTGCTGGACTTAAAAGACACTTTCTTCTGCATGAGATTACATCCGTCAAGTCAGCCCGTCTTTGCATTTGAATGGGGAGAGCCTGGCACTGGGCAAACAGGACAACTGACCTGGACCCGATTACCTCAAGGGTTTAAGAATTCTCCTACCATCTTCGACGAGGCGCTACACCGGGACTTAGCCCCCTTTCGGGCTGCACATCCCAAGGTAACTCTCCTCCAGTATGTTGATGATTTACTTTTAGCAGGAGAAACTTATCAAGATTGCCTTGAGGGGACTAGAAGCCTCCTCTCCGAACTGGGCCGGTTAGGATACCGAGCCTCAGCCAAGAAGGCTCAGCTATGTAAGCAGGAGGTAGTCTACTTGGGCTACTCTTTAAAAGAAGGAAAAAGTGGCTGACCGAGGCCAGGAAGAAGACTGTCACGCAGATCCCAGTACCTAAGACATCTAGACAGGTACGTGAATTCCGGGCACTGCCGGCTTCTGCCGACTTTAGATCCTGGGCTTTGCTACCTTGGCAGCCCCTCTCTACCCTCTAACCAAAGAAGGGGTAAGATTTCAATGGGAAAAGGAACATCAACAGGTTTCGATGAAATTAAGAAAGCCCTCCTCTCAGCTCCGGCCTTGAGCTTGCCAAACTTAACCAAGCCTTTTACCCTCTATGTGGATGAGAGAGGGGGTGTAGCCAGAAGAGTTCTTACCCAGACCGTGGGGCCCTGGAAGAGGCCGGTGGCATACCTGTCAAAGAAACTGGACCCAGTGGCCAGCGGATGGCCATCCTGCTTGAAGGTCATTGCAGCAGTTGCAATCTTGATTAAAGATGCTGATAAACTGACTATGGGACAACGGGTGACTGTAATTGCGGCCCATGCCCTAGAGAGTGTTATTCACCAGCCTCCCGACCGATGGATGTCAAATGCTCGCATGACCCACTATCAAAGTTTGTTGCTGACAGAGAGAGTTGTCTTCGGCCAACTGGCCCTTCTCAACCCCGCTACCTTGCTGCCAGAGAACACTGAGGAGCCAGTAGTTCATACTTGTGCAGACATACTGGCTGAGGAAACTGGAGTCAGGAGTGACCTTACAGACACTCCCTGGCCTAACGGAACCACCTGGTTCACAGATGGCAGCAGCTTCGTAATTGAAGTTTTCATAGATACCTTCACAGGATGGGTAGAAGCTTACCCAACTAAGGCAGAAACTGCCAACATAGTGGCCAAGAAGATATTAGAAGAAATTTTCCCCAGGTTTGAAATCCCCAAGGTAATTGGATCTGACAACGGGCCCGCCTTCGTTGCTCAGGTAAGTCAGGGACTGGCCAAACAAATGGGGTTCAGTTGGAAACTACATTGTGCATATAGACCCCAAAGTTCAGGACAGGTAGAGAAAATGAACAGAACTCTAAAAGAGACCTTGACTAAATTAGCCTTAGAGACTGGCGGGAATGACTGGACAGCCCTCCTTCCTTTTGCCCTGTTCCGGGTAAGAAATACCCCGGGACGCTTTGGACTAACCCCCTATGAGCTTTTGTGTGGAGGACCGCCCCCCCTTGTGGAAACAGGAAAGATACATAACCCTGATGTTGTTCTTTCTCAATCTTTATTCGCCCGCCTAAAAGCCCTAGAAGTAGTTCGCCGACAGGCATGGGAACAATTGAAAGAAGCTTACTCTCACTGAAGTTTCAGGAAAAGGAATGTGCCTTGGTACTCCTCCTAGAGCATACCAACATTTGTGTAATACCCCTGAGAAAATCCCCCAAGCTTCTTCCAATTATTACCTGGTGCCCAGCTTGGATAAGTGGTGGGCCTGCAGTACTGGCTTAACTCCATGTGTTTCCACCGCTATTTTTAACAATTCCAGAGATTATTGTGTGTTAGTACAGCTAGTGCCCTGGGTCTTCTACCACCCTGAAGATTCCTTTGTTGCTGAGTTCGACCGCCGATCCCCCAGGTACAGAAGAGAACCAGTCTCTCTAACTCTAGCTGTTCTTTTGGGCTTGGGAATAACAGCTAGAGTAGGCACTGGAACTGCTGCTTTAATACAGGGACCCCAACATTACCAAATGTTAAGAGCTGCAGTAGATGAAGATTTGAAAGCTTTAAAGCAATCTATTTCTAAGCTAGAAGAATCCCTGACTTCCTTGTCTGAGGTAGTATTACAAAATAGAAGGGGGTTAGATTTATTGTTCTTAAAGGATGGAGGATTGTGTGCTGCATTAAAAGAAGAGTGCTGCCTTTATGTAGATCACTCTGGGGTTATCAAAGATTCTATAGCTAAGCTAAGAGAAAAATTGGAAAAATGAAAATATGAAAAGGAGGCTCAGCAAGGATGGTTTGAAAAGTGGTTTAACCATTCCCCTTGGTTTACCACGTTACTCACTGGACTTTCCGGACTCCTTTTAGTAATACTCCTTTTGCTTACTTTCGGGCCCTGTATCTTAAATAAGATAACTTTTGTCAGAGAGCGTGTTAGTGCTGTGCAAATTCTAATGTTACAAGAACGATACCACCCTGTACCAAGTGTCGAGTGTTAAGTAAGCTAAACCAATTCCATGATTGGAATATTTCCAAAAGAAAAAGGGGGGAATGTAAAAAAAAAAAAATAATATAACTTTGTTTTGTGCTTGCATAGGCATATGTGGAAGGTCAAGTAGACCTAAAAGAAAAAAAAAGGCAATGTTTGCTTCTCTTTTCTTTTTTGAACCAAGTTCCTGTTTTTTTTTGGAAAAAGTCTGTAACACCCCAGTGATTAAATCTTCTATGTAAGCATGTTGTATCGAAATGCCAAACCACAATCATGTTTCCGTTGATCTACTTGCCTGCATCAAATCCTATATAAGAAATAAACACCTGCTAGCCGGGGTCGAGCTCTGCTCCTGTGTGAGTTGTGAGGCTCGACCCCCGCGCGGGAATACTCAATAAACCTCTTGTTTCTTACAGCAAGATTGGTCTCTGACGAGTATTTGGATCGCCGTCCTTCCCGGGGATGAGCAGGGCCTAATACTTAGGTCTTACAGGACTAAATTGGACATTGCAAAGCACTGGGGTACTGAAAAATGTTACCTGTTAAAGAAAGGGAATGAAGCAGGAATGCAAGAAGAGGCTGGTGGATATGGGGATTATGTGATCACTGTGCCTATTAAAAGGTAATTTGGACAGGAAATATAAACCATGTTTTAAAACCTTGAAGAAAGAATAGATGTTAAGGTAGTGAATTCAAACTCTTTTTTTTTCCCCAAAGATACTATTCCTTAAATGTACAGAAAGATTTGGAAGGAAAAAAAAATTTTTAAGAAGAGAATTGCATCTATTTTTAGGTACAGGAGTAATACAAAGTAAAAATTTGATACTTCTTACAACACTTTTTTTAAGCATAAAATTTTGTTTTATTTTGGTATCATTAATATACAATTACATGAGCAACATTGTGGTTACTAGATTTCCCCCCATCATCAAGTCCCCACCACATACCCCATTATAGTCAGTGTCCATCCGCGTAGTAAGATGCTATAGAATCACTACTTGTCTTCTCTGTTATACTGCCTTCCCTGTTTGCCCCCCTGCTACATTATGTGTGATAATCATAATAGCCCTTATTCCCTTTCTCCCTCCCTTCCCACACTGCCCCCAGTCCCTTTCCTTTTGGCAACTCTTAGTCCATTCTTGGGTTCTGTGAGTTGGCTGCTGTTTTGTTCCTTCAGTTTTTGCTTTGTTCTTATGCCACATAGATGAGTGAAATCATTTGGTATTTGTTTTTCTCTGCTTGGCTTATTTCACTGAGCATAATACCGTCTGGCTCTATCTATGGTGTTACACATGGTAGGATTTGTTCTCTTCTTATGGCTGAATAATATTCCATTGTGTATATGTACCACATCTTTTTATCCATTCATCTACTGATGTACACTTAGGTTGCTTCCATTTCTTGGCTATTGTAAATAATGCTGTGATAAACATAGGGGTGCATATGTCTTTTTGAAACTGGGCTCCTGTATTCTTAGGGTAAATTCCTAGGAGTGGATTTTCTGTGTCAAATGGGATTTCTATTTTTAGATTTTTGAGGAACCTCCATACTGCTTTCCACAATAGTTGAACTAGTCTACATTCCCACCAGCAGTGTAGGAGGGTTCCCCTTTCACCACTTCCTTGCCAGCATTTGTAGTTCCTATTCTTTTCTATGTTGACCATCCTAACTGGCATGAGGTAATATTTCATTGTGGTTTTAATTTGCATTTCCCTGATAATTAGCGATGTGGAGCATCTTTTCATGTGCCTGTTGGCCACCTGAATTTCTTCTTTGGAGAAGTGTCTGTTCATATTCTCTGCCCATTTTTTAATAGGGTTATTTGCTTATCGGGTGTTGAGGCATGTGAATTCTTTATATATTTTGGATGTTAACCCTTGTTGGATATGTCATTTACAAATATATTCTCCCATACTGTAGCATACCTTTTTGTTCTGCTGGTAGTGTCCTTTGCTGTACAGAAGCTTTTTAGCATGATGTAGTCTCATTTGTTCATTTTTTATTTTGTTTCCCTTGCCTGAGGAGATGCATTCAGGAAAAAGTTGCTCATGTTTATATTCAAGAGATTTTTGCCCATGGTTTCTTCTAAGAGTTTTATGGTTTCCTGACTTACATTCACGTCTTTGCTCCATTTTGAGTTTATTTTTGTGTATGTGTTAGACAATAATCCAGTTTCATTCTCTTGCATAGCTGTCCAGTTTTGCCAACACCAGCTGTTGAAGAGGCTGTCATTTCCACATTGTATATCCATGGCTCCTTTATCATATATTAATTGACCATATATAGTTGGGTTTATATCAGGGCTCTCTAGTCTGTTCCACTGGTCTATGGGTCTGTTCTTGTGCTAGTACTAAATGGTCTTGATTACTGTGGCTTTATAGTAGAGCTTGAAGTTGAGGAGCATAATCAACGCTGCTTTATTCTTCCTTCTCAGGATCACCTTGGCTATTCGGGGTCTTTTGTGGTTCCATATGAATTTTAGAACTATTTGTTCCAGTTCGTTGAACAATGCTGTCGGTATTTTGATAGGGATTGCATTGAATCTGTAGATTGCATTAGGCAGGATGGCCATTTTGACGATATTAATTCTTCCTATCTATAAGCATGGGATGTGTTTCTATTTATTGGTATCTTCTTTAATTTATCTCATGAGTGTCTTGTAGTTTTCAGAGTATAGATCTTTCACTTCCTTGGTTAGGTTTATTCCTAGGTATTTTATTCTTTTTGATGCAATTGTGAATGAAATTGTTTTCCTGATTTCTCTTTCTGCTAGTTTATTATTAGTGTATAGGAATGCAACAGATTTCTGTGTATTTTATATCCTACAACTTTGCTGATTTCAGATATTAGATCTAGTAGTTTTGGAGTGGATTCTTTAGGGTTTTTTTTATGTACAATATCATGTCATCTGCAAACAGGGACAGTTTAACTTCTTCCTTACCAATCTGGATGCCTTTTATTTCTTTGTGTTGTTTGATTGCCATGGCGAGGACCTTCAGTATTATGTTGAATAAAAGTGGTGAGAGTGGGCATTCTTGTCTTGTTCCTGATCTTAGAGGAAAAGCTTTCAGCTTCTCACTGTTAAGTATCATGTTGCCTGTGGGTTTGTCATAATCGCCTTCATTATGTTGAGATCCTTGTCCTCTATACCCATTTTGTTCAGAGTTTTTATCATGAATGGATGTTGAATTTTGTCAAATGTTTTTTCAGCATCTATGGAGATGATCGTGTGGTTTTTGTCCTTCTTTTTGTTGATGTCGTGGATGATGTTGATGGATTTTCAAATGTTGTACCGTCCTTGCATCCCTGGAATAATACTACTTGATCATGATGGATGATTTCTTTGATGTATTTTTGAATTCAGTTTGCTAATATTTTGTTGAGTATTTTTGCATCTGTATTCCTCAGGTATATTGCTCTGTAATTTTCTTTTTTTGTGGTGTCTTTGCCTTGTTTTAGTATTAGAATGATGCTGGCCTAGTAGAATGAGTTTGGGAGTATTCCCTCCTCTTCTACTTTTTGGAAAACTTTAAAGGATGGGTATTAGGTCTTCACTAAATGTTTGATAAAATTCAGCAGTGAAACCATCTATTCCACGGGTTTTGTTCTTAGATAGTTTTTTAATTACCAATTCAATTTCCTTGCTGGTAATTGGTCTATTCTGATTATCTGTTTCTTCCTGGGTTAGCCCTGGAAGGTTGTATTTTTCTAGAAAGTTGTCCATTTCTTCTAGGTTATCCAATTTGTTACCATATACTTTTTCATAGTATTCTGTAATAATTCTTGGTATTTCTGTGGTGTCCATAGTGATTTTCCTTTCTCATTTCTGATTCTGTTTATTTGTGTAGACTGTTTTTCTAGGTAAGTCTTGCTAGAGGTTTATCTATTTTGTTTATTTTCTTGAAGAACCAGCTCCTGCTTTCATTGATTCTTTCTACTGTTTTATTCTTCTTGATTTTATTTATTTATGATCTAGTCTTTATTATGTCCCTCCTACTGACTTCAGGTCTCATTTGTTCTTCTTTTTCTAGTTTCGTTAATTGTGAGTTTAGACTGTTCATTTGGGATTGATCTTCTTTCCTGAGTTAGGCCTGTATTGCAATATACTTCCCTCTTAGGACAGCCTTTGCTGCCTCCCACAGATTTCGCATTGTGGAATTATTGTTGTCATTTGTCTCCATATACTGCTTGATCTCTGTTTTTTTTTTTGGTCATTGATCCATTGATTATTTAGGATCATGTTATTAGCCCTCTATCTGTGGGCTTTTTCATTTTCTTTGTGTAATTTACTTCTAGTTTCATAACTTTGTGGTCTGAGAAGCTGGTTGGTACAATATCAGTCTTTTTGAATTTACTGAGGCTCTTTCTGTGGCCTAGTATATGATCTATTCTTTAAAATGTTCCATGTACACTTGAGAAGAATGTGTATTCTGTTGCTTTTGGATGGAGTTTTCTGTAGATGTCTTTTAGGTCCATCTGTTCTAATATGTTGTTCAGTGCCTCTGTCTCTTTACTTACTTTGCATCTGGTTTATCTGTCCTTTGGAGTGAGTGGTGTGTTGAAGCCTCCTAAAATGAATGCATTGCATTCTATTTCCCCCTTTAATTCTGTTAGTATTTGTTTCACATATGTAGGTGATTCTGTGTTGGTTTCATTGATATTTATAATAGTTATATCCTCTGGTTGGACTGACCCCTTTATCATTATGTAATACCCACCCTTTTTTGTCTCTTGTGACTTTCTTTGTTTTGAAGTCTATTTTGCCTGATACAAGTACTGCAACTCCTGTTTTTTTCTCCTTATTAGTTGCATGAAATATCTTTTTCCATCCCTTACTTTCAGTCTGTGTATGTCTTTGTGTTTGAAGTGAGTCTCTTGTAGGCAGCATATGGACAGGTCTTCTTTTTTTATCCATTCAGTGACTGTATGTCTTTTGATTTGTGCATTCAGACCATTTGCATTTAGGTGATTATCGATTGGTATTTACTTATTGCCATTGCAGACTTTAGCTCGTGGTTACCAAAGTTAGAACACTTTTTTGAAAGAGGAGGCAATTTATTGTGAATATATGTAACTGGCTTAAGCTTAAAAAACTAATGTTTATTCTCTGAGACTGAAGGAAAGACAGAAAAGTAAAGGTAGAAATTTTTGTTTCAGGGGAAAGAGGAGAGTTGCAGAATGTCCCTGAATGAATTAGAAAGTCATATACCATTAATTATACCTTCTGGTCAGAGGAGGGGTGAGCATTCTGCCGTATCAGCCCGAGAACCTCGAGAGAGAGAACCAAGAATGCCCAGAATATCTGTTCTGCTCTGAGGCTCGGCAGAGCACATGCACATGGTTCATCAACCTGTTATAGCCACATTTCACAGAGCAAGTGCAGGAAATGGCACTGATGTGAGAGCAACTGATAGATGCAAGACCAGTGCTGACGAGCTTTTCTCTAGGAGTTGGCAAGTAGGAATTGAGAGGAATGAAGAGACTAAGAAGAATAAGAGAATTGCTTATGTTTTTGAAGAATGTAGGATGTGTGGTGGGGAAGATCCAGCTTTCAATGAACATAATTGGTAGAACATTTGCAGCAACAGTGTTGGTAATGTTAAGAGATTGCCCTTCAGCTTATGCCAACTCATACCACCAAAGTCCACGGTGGAAAGAAAGAAAGCTGACCTACAAGGAGGGTGGAAACAGGATTTCCAATGGGAATGGAAATTGAACGGACTGGACATGAAGTCAGACCTCTGGGGTGGTGACCCAGGTCATGATGATAAAGAAAGCAAATCTGTTGGGAGTAGTCTTTGAAGGAATTTAGGAAAAAGAAAACCTCACAATAATGCAT
Source organism: Smutsia gigantea (assembly GCA_032199065.1). NCBI lineage: Eukaryota > Metazoa > Chordata > Mammalia > Pholidota > Manidae > Smutsia > Smutsia gigantea. The sequence goes on along the minus strand of JAVSCE010021691.1, from coordinate 575,234 downwards.
TCAGAGGACGTATACATTCAGTGAAGTGATTCTCATGTTTATTCATGTTTATTCTCACATCAAAGTATTCCCTACACTCATTCTTCAGTTCACCTTGTGAAGCACATAAGTAATTGTGTATATAACTCAAGGGACAATGCCAAGACAGCAGCCTGTTAAAATCAGTTGCTTTTGATGCTACGAAATGCATTTGTTAAAACACATGATTTCTGCAATCATATGCTGATTCATTGTTTTCAGACAACATTTAAAGTTATTCACAAACGTTATTGATATGCTTGAGTTCCTGACACCTGTGGCAGATACATAGTATGTAAGTAGATAAATGTAATGTTGATATGCCAAAAAATAGTACAGGGGTTAGTTTGCATCTGCATAGATTCCCTGAGTTCTTCATCTGGCATCCTTTTGTTTTTTTTTTTATATCAAATTCCGGTTGAGACACTAAATTCTGAGATTGCTGATATTTTAAAGGTACTACTAATATATTTCATTGTCTCATTAACATCATTTCAACTTCTTCAAAGTAAAGTTTAAGAAACAAAGTGTAATTTGTTATTTTACCAATTGAGAGTATACAATTTTTAAAAGGGATGAAATTAAGAACTGTTCATAGGAAGCAGTGATAAATAAATTTACAAATTTAAAAAATCAATATGAAAACTCTAAGTTTTTGAAATCCTTATATTCTCATATATTAGTTATTCTGGGTTCAACCATTTCCAAAATAGTATGTTTATATCATTAACCCACGAGCACATTTTTCCATTAACAGAATTTTATACACTCTCTTCAAAAATGTACTCAACTTGTAATCCAGCCCTGTAATGCTTTTAAAATTACTTTTAATTTTAAAGTAGGTGAAATTGGTGAAATACGTGACGTGGGAAAAATTAATGAGACTGTTTGATATCTTGATCTGGATGATGGGTATATGAGTATATATATATATGTGTGTGTGTGGATGTGTGTATATATATATCAAAATTCATCAAGCTGTACAGTAAGATTTGTGCATTTTATTGTATATACCTCAACAGAAAATAAAATTTAAAAATAAAATAAAATAGCTTCTTTTATCAATGGGGGAATCTAAATAGCATGCCAAAATGTACATAGCCAGCACATATATGCAAAATTTGGCTTAATTTGGTTATGACTGTTGAATTAGCTTAATTATTTACTTATCCACTATATGACCTGTAATGCCACTTAATACTTCCTCACCATGTTCTGAAGTTTAGAAAGACATGCTATCAGGATATAATGCTTTCTATACAGTAAATATTGACTTGTTAACTAAGCTTCTCTACATTGTAACTATGAGGCAGCCTTTGAAATTTTATGGTAGTTACTGTAATAAGACTATAAAGAAACCCATTGCCACAAGAAAAAATTTTATAAGTGTTGAAAGTATAAATGGTTATAAGAAGAATAAAATATATACAAGAGTATTGAATTAATGTATTTTTGAAAGAGATCTTTAATATCCTAGGAATGACTATGTTTACTTGGATTTAAATCAGAAAGGGCAACCATGCCCTCTCATAGTTTTTGATACTCCTCTCAGACACACAAATGCTGTATGTGTCTTGTCTATTTCACCAAAGACCCGACCATGCTCCGTGAGGGCGGATATTCTGTCTAATCCATCCATTTGTATCCTCAAGGCTTTCTACAGTGGCTGGCCCATTTTAGGAGCTCAGTATCTATTTGAATGAATTAATAGAATAAATCATGTGTCTCACCAAACATTTAATACCCACACAGCACACTTTCTGTTATATTCTAAAATATGTTTTTAGATTCAAAATTAATTAAATATCTGTAGACTGTTGAAAGAAAAGCCTGTGGAAGACTTTAAAAAAATATATTCTATTACTGTGAACATCCATTTTCAGGGAAATGTTTTCCTAGGCACTGGCTATATGACCACAGGTGAACTGGATCAGTGTTGAAAAAGTTAATTGAACAATTCAGCCTGAGGACTGTTTAATATATCTTGAGTGTTAGAACTAGTACTTATAGTTCTCTGCTGCTGAATGTGGGCATATAGATAAGTCGTGATTCATGGTGCAAGGCAGTTTTCAGATTTTTCTGATTCTTCATTTTAGTACTCAAGCCATGATATTTGATATTCATGAGCATCTCACATTATTCACCAAAAACCTGAGAGCAACAGTAGTTACTTAGAGATCTATCCAAGACCTTTGAGCAACTACCAGGTGAAAGAAGGCAGTGTAGCTTCAGAGGTCAAAAGAAGTGGCTTTCCTAATGTATTTTCTGACTTCAGATTTACTTGTTCATGTTCAGTAGCTTTAGGTACATCCTAGCACCTTTAAACAAGTATGTTGTCTTTTAGGAAAACTAGTTAAAATGTAAATGTAATGGATATTTAGCCTGACTACAAAGCAAGAGAATCACAAAGAGGATTCAACTATCATGTCTTAGTATAATCCACACAAAGTAAAGCTAATTTGTTTATGTCAGAATTTAGACTCAGAATAGCTTTTTATTAAAGTACTTGAGTCCAGCAATAGCAACAGATTAATTTAAAATAAATTTCTTAGTAGTCTTAGAGGAGATCCTGGCATAGAAAAAGGATGTTTTCAAGGAACTAGTAAAATTGAATTAAGTTTAGAGTTCAGTTAATAATATATCAAAATTAATGAGGTGACAGATGTACCAGAGGAATGGAAGATGTTAACAAGAAGGACAACTGGGTGTGGGGTATATGGAAATTGTCTGTACTATCTGTAAATCTAAAACTTGGATTAAAGACTTGAACATAAAACCTGAAACATAAAACCCTGGAAGAAAACACAGGTAGTAAACTCCTGGACTTAGATCTGGCAATGATTTTTTTGATCTGACACCAAAAGCAAAATAAATAAAAATCAAACAACAAAAAAATCTCTGCATAGCAAAGAAAGCAATAAAATGAAAGAACAACGTACTGAATGGGAGAAAATATTTGCAAATCATATATTTGATAAGGGGTTAATATCCAAAATATATGAATACAGCTCAATAGCAAAAAAATAATAATGCAGTTAAAAACTGGGCAGAATATCTGAATAGGCACTTTTCCAAAGGGGACATACAGATAGCCAACAGGCACATGAAAATATATTCAATGCAAGACAAAACCACAATATGATATTACCTCACACCTGTTAGAATGACTGCTTTCAAAAAGACAAGATATAAAAGTGTTGGCAAGGATGTGGAGAAAAGAGTAGCTTGTACACTGTTGGTAGGAATATAAGCTGTTATGATCATATGGAAACAGTATGGGAGTTCATCAAAAAACTAAAAATAGAACCTCTATATGATCCAGCAATTCTACTTCTGCATATTCATTGAAGAAAATAAAAGCACTAATTAATATATATATATATACATCTCTATGTTTATTGTAGCATTTATTACAATAGCCAAGATATGGAAACAACCTAAGTGTCCATCAATGGATGAATCAATAAAAAAGATGTGGTAATATATACAATAGAATACTACTCAGCCATAAAAAAGAATGAAATCTTTATAGGAAATGGTGCTGTGAAAACTGTACAGCTACATGCCAAAGAATGAAACTGCATTACTTTCTTAAACCCTACATAAAAATAAACTTGAAATAGATTGCAGACTTAAACATAAGACCTGAAGCCATAAAACTCCTAGAAGAAAACATAGGCAGTAAACTCATGAACACCATCATTAGTAAATGTTTTCTGGATATATCCCCAGGCAAAGGAAATAAAAGCAAAAATAAACATGTTGGACTATAGAAACAAAATCTTCTGCACAACAAAGGAAACCTATTGTATGGGAGAATATATCTGCAAATAACATATCTAATAAGGGGCTAATATCCAGAAGAACTCATACAATTCAACACCAAAAACCAGTAATTTGATTAAAAAAATGGGCAGAGGAACTGAATAGATATTTTTCCAAAAAAGACATACAGATGGCCAACAGACACATGAAACATCACTCAACATCACTAATCCAGGGAAATGCAAATTGTAACCACAATGAGTTATCACCTCATACCAATCAGAATGGCTAATATCAACAAAACAAGAAACAAGTGTTGGTGAGGATGTGGAGAAAAGGGGACCCTCATACACTGCTAGTGGGATTACAAATTGGCGCAGCCACTATGGAAAGTGGTATGGAGGTTTCTCAAAAAGCTATTTATAATAACAAAGATATGGAAGCAAGTGTTCATCAGTAGATGAATGGATTAAAGATGTGGCACATATATACAATGGAATATAAGTTATAGAAAAGAATGAAATCCTGCCATTTGTGACAACATGGATAGACCTGAGTATTATACTAAGTGAAATATATCAGACAAAGACAACTACCATATGATTTCACTTATATGTGAAATCTAAAAGTACAATGAACAGACAAAAGTGAATAGACTCAGGCGATTGGATTAAAGATGGCGGTGTGAGAGGTGAGACAGAGGCTTCCTCCTAAAACCTCATATAATATGAAAATAAAGCTACTACAACTACTCTTGAAAGAGCAATGGGAAAGAGGACGGCAACAAACTGCATACACCTGGAGACAAGAGCAGCCCTCACAGAAAAGGGTAACATACTAAAGCTGTGGTCCTGCGGGATCCAAGCCCTTCCCCCACCCCAACTCACCCGCAGGAGGAACAGGAACGGAGCAGGGAGGGAGTGGAGATGTGGGACTGCTGAATACCTAACTCGGGAGATCTGCTCTGGGAGCACAAACCTACGTTTCATGGTGCTTGTATGATACTCTTGTAATTAGGGGGTTGGAAAGCTAAGACAGGCAGAATTCCTGAAGAGACTAAGATTCCAGCTGCTTGTGAAAGCAGGGATCCATACTCAGCTGCTCGGGGACAAAAGAAAGGCGGGCAGTCTGAGAGACTTTGTAACAAAGAAGCCCTTAGCAAGAGGGCTGCTAAAGGGGCAAGGATTGCACAGAGCTTACTGCTCAGGAGAAAGGACAGGCAGACAAAATTGGGTGCACTCTGCCCAGCAGGTTGGGAGCTTTCACGATCTTCAGGTGCTCCAGCTCCCTGGCTGCCTACACAGCTCCAAGAACCCCTTGTGTGACAGGCAGACTAGTGTGCCTTTCTTCTGGCCAGCCCCACCGGGCTTGCAAACTGAGAAATCCTTCCCTGGTGTTAGGCCAGCCAGAGGGAAGATCTGTCTACAGCAACTAAAAACACAAAGCACAGAGGCTTATACCTGTGTGCTCAGCCCACTGCTTCAGGCAGTGGAGACAGACATAGCAGCCAGGAACCAGCAAACAGCCCTTTCCTCCCTGGAGGCACCAATACCACTCCCCTACAATCCCCGCATTGCTTCAGGGGCTGAGCAGCTCCAAAGAGTAGAACTTCTGGGCACTAGAGGGCACCATACAGAAATATGAAATGCCAAAGGAACCTGGTCCAGAGTAAAATTATGAATACAACTCCTGAGAAACATTTAAATGATATGGACCTTATGACTCTCCCTGAAAAGGAGTTCAAAATAAAAATCATTAACATGCTCATGGAGGTACGGAAAGATATTCAAGAACTCAGGAATGAATGCCGGTCAGATCCAATCATTGAAGAACACAATGGACGTTATTAAAAGAAGATTGGATACAGTGGAGGAGATGATAAATGAAATAGAAACTAGAGAAGAGGAATACAAAGAAGCTGAGGCACTGAGGAAAAAAAGGATCTCTAAGAATGAAAGAATATTGAGAGAACTGTGTGACCAATCCAAACGGAAGAATATTCGCATTATACGGGTACCAGAAGAAGAAGAGAGAGAAAAAGGGATAAAAAGTGTCTTTGAGGAGGTGAATGCTGAAAAATTCCTCAATCTGGGGAAGGAGATAGTCTCTCAGGCCATGGAGGTGCACAGATCTCCCAACACAAGGGACCCAAGGAAGACATCACCAAGACATATAGTAATTAAAATGGCAAAGATCAAGGATAAGGACAGACTATTAAAAGCAGCCAGAGAGAGAAATAAGATCACATACAAAGGAAAACCCATCAGGCTATCATCAGACTTCTCAGCAGAAACCTTACAGGCCAGAAGGGAGTCACATGATTATTTAATGCAATGAAGCAGAAGGGCCTTGAACCAAGATTACTTTATCCTGCAAGATTATCATTCAAATTTGAAAGAGGGATTAAACAATTCCTAGATAAGCAAAAACTGAAAGAGTTTGCCTCCCACAAACCATCTCTACAGTGTATTTTGGAGGGACTACTATAGATGGAAGTGTTCCTAAGGTTTAATAGCTGTCACCAGAGGTAATAAAACCACAGTAAAGAAAATAGAACAGCTAATTACTAAGCAAATGCAAAATTAAATTGACTATGCCCCAAATCAATCAAGGGATAGACAAACAGTACAGAATATGATACCTAATATATAAAGAATGGAGTAGAAAGAAAAAGGAAGAAGGAAACAAACAAACAAAAAAAGAACCTTTAGATTGTGTTTGTAATAGCATATTAAGTTAGTTGTTAGACTTTTAGCTAGTAGGGAAGTTAACCTTGAACCTTTGGTAACCACGAATCTGAAGCCTGCAATGCCAATAAGTACATACCTAACCATAATCACCCTAAATGTAAATGGACTGAATGCACCAGTCAAAAGACATAGAGTCACTGAATGGATGAAAAAACAAGACCCATCTATATGCTGCCTTCAAGAAACTCACTTTAAACCCGAAGACATACACAGACTAAAAGTGAAGGGATGGAAAAAGATATTTCATGCAAACAACAAGGAGAAAAAAGCAGGTGTTGCAGTGCTTGTATCAGAAAAATAGACTTCAAAATGAAGAAAGTAGCAAGACATAAAGAAGGACATTACATAATGATAAAGGGGTCAGTCCAACAAGAAGACATAACCATTATAAATATATATGCACCCAACACAGGAGCGCCAGCATATGTGAAAAAAATACTAACAGAATTAAAGGAGGAAATAGGCAGCAATGCATTCATTTTAGGAGACTTTAACACACCACTCACTCCAAAGGACAGATCAACCAGACAGAAAATAAGTAAAGACACAGAGGCACTGAACAACACACTAGAACAGATGAACCTAACAGACATCTACAGAACTCTGCATCCAAAAGCAGCAGGATACACATTCTTCTCAAGTGCACATGGAACATTTTCCAGAATAGACCACATACTAGGCCACAAAAAGAACTTCAGTAAATTCAAAAATATTGAAATCCTACCAACCAACTTCTCAGATCACAAAAGTATAAAACTAGAAATAAATTTTAGAAAGAAATCAAAAAGGCTCACAAGTACATGGAGACTTAACAACATTCTCCTAATTAATCAATGGGTTAACGACCAAATCAAAACAGAAATCAAAGAATATATGGAGACTAATGACAACAACAACACAGAGCCACAACTTCTGTGGGATGCAGCAAAGGCAGTTCTAAGAGGAAAGTATATTGCAATCCAGGCCTATTTAAAGAAGGAAGAACATTTCCAAATGTATAGTCTACAGACACAATTACTGAAATTGGAAAAAGAAGAACAAATGAGGCCCAAAGTCACCAGAAGGAGGGACATAGTAAAGATCAGAGAAGAAATAAATAAAATTGAGAAGAAAAAAACAATAGAAAAAAAATCAATGAAACCAAGAGCAGGTTCTTTGAAAAAATAAACAAAATAGATAAACCCCAGCCATACTCATTAAGAGAAAAAGAGAATCTACACACATAAACACAATCAGAAATGAGAAAGGAAAAATAATGATGGACCCCACAGAAATACAAAGAATTATAAGAGAATATTATGAGAATCTATATGCTAACAAGCTGGAAAACCTAGAAGAAATGGACTTCTTAGAAAAATACAACCTTCCAAGACTGACCAAGCAAGAAACAGAAAAACTAAACAGACCAATCACCAGCAACGAAATTGAATCGCTAATCAAAAAACTACCCAAGAACAATACCCCCGGACTTCTGAATTCTACCAGAGATATAGAGAATAACACCATTCTCCTTGAAGTTTTCCAAAAAATAGAAGAGGAGGGACTACTTCCAAACTCATTCTATGAAGCCAGCATCCCTCTAATACCAAAACCTGGCAAAGACTTCACCAAAAAAGAAAATTACAGACTAATATCCCTGATGAACATAGATGCAGAAATATTCAACAAAATATTAGCAAACCAAATTCAAAAATACATGAAGAGGATCATACACCATGATCAAGTGGGATTCATCCCAGGGATGCAAGGATGGTTCAACATTCGAAAATCCATCAACATCATCCACCACATCAACAAAAAGAACAAAAACCACATGATCATCTCCATAGATGCTGAAAAAGCATTTGACAAAATTCAGCATTCATTCATGATTAACACTCTCAACAAAATAGGTATAGATGGCAAGTACCTCAACATCATAAAGGCCATATATGAGAAACCCACAGCTAACATCATACTTAACAGCGAGAAGCTGCAAGCTTTTCATCTAAGATCAGGAACAAGACAGGGATGCCCAGTCTCTCCACTGTTATTCAACATAGTACTGGAAGTCCTAGCAACGGCAATCACACAAAACAAAGACAAAGAAGGCATCCAGATTGGTAAAGAAGAAGTCAAATTGTCACTATTTGCAGATGACATGATACTGTACGTAAAAAACCCTAAAGACTCCACTCCAAAGCTACTGGAACTAATATCTGAATTCAGCAAAGTTGCAGGATACAAAATTAACACACAGAAATCTGTTGCTTTCCTATACACTAATGATGAACTAACAGAAAGAGAAATCAGAAAAACAATTCCAATCACAGTTTCATCCAAAAGAATAAAATACCTAGGAATAAACCTAACGAAGGAAGTGAAAGACCTGTACTCTGAAAACTACAAGACACTCCTAAGAGAAATTAAAGAGGACACTAACAAATGGAAATGCATCCCATGCTCTTGGCTAGGAAGAATAAATATTGTCAAAATGGCTATACTACCTAAAGCAATCTACAGATTCAATGCAATCCCTATCAAACTACCAACAGCTTTCTTCAATGAACTGGAACAAATAATTCTAAAATTCATATGGAACCACAAAAGACGCCAAATAGCCAAAGCAATCCTGAGAAGGAGGAATAAAACGGGGGAATTACACTCCCTGACTTCAAGCTCTACTACAAAGCCACAGTAATCAAGACAATTTGGTATTGGCACAAAAACAGACCCACAGATCACTGGAACAGAATAGAAAATCCAAACATTAACCCAAACATATACAGTCAATTAATATTTGATAAAGGAGCCTTGGATATACAATGGGGAGATGACGGCCTCTTCAGCAGCTGGTGTTGGAAAAACTGCACAGCTACATGTAAGAGAATGAAAATGGACTATTGTCTAGCCCCATACACAAAGGTAAACGCAAGGTGGATCAAAGACCTGAATGTAAGTCATGAAACCATAAAACTCTTAGAAAAAGCGTAGGCAAAAATCTCTTAGACATAAACATGAGCGACTTCTTCATGAACATATCTCCCCTCGCAAGGGAAACAAATGCAAAAATGAGCAAGTGGGACTATATGAAGTTGAAAAGCTTCTGTACAGCAAAGGACACATTCAGTATAACAAAAAGACATCCTACAGTATGGGAGAATATATTCATAAATGACGGATCTGATAAGGGGTTGACATCCAAAATATATAAAGAATTCACGCACCTCAACAAACAAAAAGCAAATAGTCCCATTAAGAAATGGGCAGAGGACATGAATAGACACTTCTCTAAAGAAGAAGTTCAGATGGCCAACAGGCACATGAAAAGATGCTCCACATCGCTAATCATCAGAGAAATGCAGATTAAAACCACAATGAGGTATCACCTCACACCAGTGAGGATGGCCAACATCCAAAACACAAACAACAGCAAATGTTGTTGAGAATGTGGAGAAAAGGGTACCCCCCTACACTGCTGGTGGGACTGCAAATTAGTTCAACCATTATGGAAATCTGTATGGAGGTTCCTCAAAAATCTCAAAATAGAAATACCATTTGACCCAGGAATTCCACTCCTAGGAATTTACCCTAAGACTGCAGCAGCCCAGTTTGAAAAAGACATATGCACCCCTATGTTTATTGCAGCACTATTTACAATAGCCAAGAAATGGAAGCAACCTAAGTGTCCATCAGTAGAAGATGTGGTACATGTGCACAATGGAATATTATTAAGCCATAAGAAGAAAACAAATCCTACCATTTGCAACAACATGGATGGAGCTAGAGGGTATTATGCTCAGTGAAATAAGCCAAGCCGAAAAAGACAAGTATCAAATGATTTCGCTCATATGTGGAGTATAAGAACAAAGAAAAAAACTGAAGGATCAAAACAGCAGCAGACTCACAGAACCCAAGAAAAGACTAATACTTACCAAAGGGAAAGGGACTGGAGAAGATGGGTGGGAAGGGAGGGGTAAGAGGGAAAAAGGGGCATTACGATTAGCAGATGTAATGTTGGGGGCGCACGGGGAGGGCTGTACAACTCAGAGAAGACAAGTAGTGATTCTATAGCATCTCACTATGCTGATGGGCAGTGACTGTAATGGGGTTGGTGGGGGGGACCTGATGAAGGTGGTAGTTTAATCACCATAATATTGCACATGTAATTGTAGATTGATGATACCAAAATAAATTTTTTTAAAGTTAAAAGTAAAATAAATAAATAAAGTAAAATAAAAACAATATGCCATGATTTTCCAGGCCAGAATAGTTTACTTACAATTCTCCAAATGGAAAGAGTGAGCAAAATAGACTGAATAGATCTGGAGTTAGGGAGATATTATACCATGTTTTCTAGCTGGCTGTGAAGGTGTAGCAGGTCCATGATTTAAGTCATGTATCTTGGTCCTAGATCTGGGAATGTTTAAGTAATTGAATTCTTGCCTGGATGGTCAAGAGGGAACCCAGTCTAGCAGACATCTTTAGGTGAGCTCATTGTCTCTCATTGTGGGAACTTGACCTAGAAACTGTAAGAGCATATATAGTTTTAAAGGTAGGACTATGAAAATGGTTTACACCAGTAATTTAATTCTCACATAGATATTTACCCTGGAATATTTTGTTGAAAGCTATGGATATTCTGTTTCCAATTCATTCATTTAGTTTCCTGCACTTAATGGAAGTTCATAAGGAAATTTTACCTCAGTGAGATCATCTTTAAGTTAGCTTGAAGATAATCTTATAATAAGCTGATTCCCTGTACCCTGAAGTTATGATTTACTCTATCCCTAAACTGAACATTTACCTTAACCATGTACTCCTATGTAAAACCCTAACCCTAACCACTGACTATAATCCTAAAAAAAAAAAAAAAGTGAATAGACTCATAAGCATGGAAAACAGACTGATGGTTGCCATAGGAAAGGTCGTTAGAGGTATTGTTAGCGTAGGTGAAGTGGGAAAACAATGAGTGAGAATATTTGATATCTTGATCTGGATGATGGTTACATAAATGTACACATGTCAAAATTCATCAAGCTATACCTTAACATTTGTGCAGTTTATTGTATGTACCTCAATATAGAAACAATTTTAATTATAAAAGAAAATAAGATGGTAGATGGTATTTTAAGGCAAATTAATAGATTGTAACTGTGCAGATTGCTTATACCTGTATTAGTAAAGGAATTACTTTGAATAATAAAAATGGTTTAATATTGATTATTTTTGGTAAATTTGTCTAAGTTTGGAAGGAAATAAAATGGCAGAAAATTGCATAGAAAGATTCAATGCAACTTAAGTGCAGCTAGTTTTAAACAAGTCACCCTTGATACTTTAAAAGTTTGTTTTTTAAAGCAAATGGCACTGGAATTACTATAAAAAACACTAAAGATTCTATTCCTTACATATGCCCAAAATAATTGAAATTCAACATTATTATTCCTCTTATCATTAGTATCTCATATATCAAAACTGACTCAAAAACTCTACAGTGACACATGAAGATTACTAATTTTTATCCCACAACATAGAGTGCTGGAGTTCTTTAACTCTCTCTGCTATTGATCCTTTCTCATTTCTCTGTTTTTTTTTCCATCAGCATCTCAGTTTCTCTGTTACCTGCCTCATTATTTATTATTTGCTATATAATAATTTTCTGTAATCATTTTGCAAGGAATAATTCTTGGTTGTGTGTCAGATAATAATTACATATATATTAATATTTTAGAAAGTTACAGCAGCACAGCTTTCATCAAAACAGTTTTTTATAAAATAATTCAAATGAGGCTCATTAATGACTAAGAAACAATACTTCTTTTAAATAATCTAGCTATATACCTTGATATGGAAATGAAGACTGGTTGTTATGTTGTCAGTTTTCTATGTATTAATGTGTAGTCAAAGAAACTCTAAAGAAATTCCTCCAGAATGTTATGGAGCTTGAAAACTGATTCTAGAATTTGTATAGAATTGGATGGGTTCAGAAATAGCTTAAATAATTAAGAAAAGAGAATAAATATAAAGAACTGCCACTATAAGGTAGACTTATCACCATCTGCTATACTTATATTTTAAGTTATTTTTTTCTCTTATACAAAGATGGAATATTGTCTCCCCCCATTGCTCTAACCCTTGTTTTCTATGACAGTGCCTGGCACATAGTAGTACTTTATTAATATTTGTGGACTAATTAATTATAAACCTATCATCTTTAGGGCAGTATAGTAATTGTGGGGAGTAGCCAAACAGCAGAAGATCAAGAAACAATCCCAAGCATCCCTGAGCCCTTACTATACATCAAAGGAACTATTAAAAATTAGACTGAAAGAAATAAGGGCTCCTTGGAGAGCCCTATCTAATTACAGTTGAGCCTTGAACAGAATGGGTTTGAACTCTATGGGCCCATTCATATGCATTTTTTTCAATAAATATACTAGGAAAAGTTTTGAATATTTATGACAATTTGCAAAATCATTTTCTTTAGCTTGCTTTATTGTAAGAATACAGTATATAATACATAAGGCATACAAAATATGTGTTTATCAGTTTATGTATTGGTAAGACTTCCCATCAACAGTAGGCTGTATAGGTAGTTAAGGTTTTGGGAAGCCAAAGTTACATGTGGAGTTTTGACTGCACAGGGGCCAGCACCCCAGCACTTGAATTTTTCAAGGGTCAAATGTACATAGCTGGGAGATGAAAAGGAAGGGAAAAAAAACTTAAGTCTGTGTGGCTCCAGGAGTAAGGGGTTCCCTGCCTGGGGCTGGTTCCCTATGAATCTGATGAAACTGAAGGAGGACAAGGGGAAAGGCAGGTTGGAAGAAAGAATTTTCATTGCTCATCGCTTGCTTGGGTTTGCTAGCCAGTCCCTGCTACCTCTGTCCCCTGCAGCTGTGTGGTGTTCTCACCTTCCTCCGCTGGCCCCTTCCAGGAGAAACTCCATGGGAGGATCCCTGGTGAGTGGTAGACCAAAGAAATTATGCGTCAGAAATGGAGGGGAGGAGAGAATGGCCATTTTCTCTGACTCCTGGCTCCACTGGAGGTTCTGCCATGGTAAACATCCACTGATATGCAGATAGGCTAAGGCCGGGTGGGAAATTCTGGGTGAAAACTTCCATTTACCCCACAACCTGAAACTTTCTGCCAAAATATGAAAAGTACCCAAAGAATGATTGGAAATATGTGTAAAGGTCATAGAAGTCATCTTAAAGGGGCTACCACTGGCCAAATCTTGGAGGATTTGCACACTAAAATATATTAGGAGATTATAAACTGTTGGAAAAATTAAGAATCTATGAGTAAGCACTGATATAAATAAATAGATGGTGAATGAATAGGGGTTGTTCTTCCTTGCAGTAGAATGCCAACTCATAAATGAAGAAGGAATACAGTAGAATAAGATTAGCATTTGCTAACCGTCATAAGGATTTAGATGCAAGAAGGGATTAAATGTAAGCTGCATACTATGCTCTGTATTAATTGGAGGGGAAAGAATGAAGATTGATTTTAGAATTTGTCAAGTTAAATATGCTTTATGTAATTTTAAGGTTTGTCACTAATGGTTACAAATAAGATGTTGGCTGGGGTTACAGTGATCTAAACTGGTGAGGCTGAGGAACCACTTCCAAAGTAGCTCATTCACCTGCCTGGAAAGTAAATGCTGGCTGTTGACTAGAGACCTCATTGCCTTGCTTCACAAACCTCTCTATAGGACTGCTTTGTTGTCCTTTCAGCATGGCAGCTGGCTTCTTCCAGAAGGAATTTTCCAATTAAGGTTGTGGGGAGGAAGGGAAAAGTCCCAGTGTTGCTATGACCTCACCTTGCAAGTCTTACTCTCGTTTTTCCATATCTTATTGGTTACATATGGCAGCCTTAGTAGATATGGGAGGAACTACACAAAGGCATGAATGTCAGGAAGACTCATTGGGAAGCATTTTGAAAGTTAGCAGTTATATGTGGTTTTAAAAAAATGTGTATTCTACAGTGTTGGATATGGTGTTATGAATACACATTAGCTTAAGCTTTTTATTTATTTACTCAAATATTCTATATTATTATTTTATTTTAAAATAAGGTCTGATGTACACATAGTAAGAATACAAATTTTGAAATTTTACAAATGCACACATCTATGTAATTACTACCCAAATCGAGAAATAGAACATTTCTAACACCCACAAATCTTCAGGCTTCCTCTGAGTAACTGCCTACTCATACGTAACCGTTATTCTGACTTTTAACACTATAGTTTAGTTTTTCCTGTCTTTTTAAAAATTATGTAAAGTCATACAGTATATATGTTCTTTGGTGCTGAGCTTCTTTTGCTCAATTTCATAAATTTCAGCCATGTTTTGCTTATGGCAGTGGTTCATTCACCTTCTTTGCTATATGGAATTAGACTATAAGATTACATAAAAACATTTATATTTTAGCTACTAGTGTCCATTTGGGTTCTTTTCAGTTGGCAGCTATTACAAAGAATGCAAATATAAAAATTTTATTTATATTTTTGATGTAAAGATGTTTGCATTTCTATGAACCTAGGGTGAAATTGCTGGGCCAGAGGTAGGAATATATTTAATTTACAAGGTATTCCCAAATATTTTAATTTGATTTTATGAAGTGATATTCTTTCCATAAGCACTTGAAAGTTCTAGTTGCTCAATATCCTCATCAGTCTTTGATATAAAAGCTTTTATATATTTTAAAATTTTAGTCCTTCTGATGTATGCATATTAGGATGTATTATAATTTAATTTGCATCTCATTGATATTCAATGAGTGGTGTGTTGGTAAACATTCGACAATCTATTCTCCAAAAAAGTTTGTGTATAATACA
Source organism: Smutsia gigantea (assembly GCA_032199065.1). NCBI lineage: Eukaryota > Metazoa > Chordata > Mammalia > Pholidota > Manidae > Smutsia > Smutsia gigantea. The sequence continues at coordinate 559,880 of JAVSCE010021691.1, read as the reverse complement.
TATACACATATACATTAATTATAAATTTTTCTAATAGAAAGGAAAATATATTTACTAATATAATATGTTGTGCACAATTTACAAATAAAAATGTCAATGTATATGGAAATTTTAAATGTGCATGTATTTGACCTAGAAGTTCTATTTCTAGGAATCTACCTATAGAAATACTTGTAAATTCACATAGATAAATATAGCCCATATTATATTTAAAAAGAATAAATAGCTGAGGAAGAATAGATACCTTTTTCTTACAATATAAGTCTAATTAATATCCAGAGAGAGTATGATAGTGGAAAATTATCACAAACCACTAATAATTGTTGCAAACAAAAACATAGTAAAATTGAGTGGGAAAAAGTTGGTCAAAAATTGGGATATTTTCATATTCTTAAATATTTTCTCCTAAATGCTTAATAATTACAGGAGGAAAATGATAATTTTACTTTGGCAAAACCTGTTTAAAAAACTTTAAAAGAATTCCAGCTTAACCAAGTGACCAATTTAAAATCACCAGCCATGAGGCATATTGACATCCCATGCCTCCAGATATGATGCACTAAAGACACAATACCACTTCTCTGTTATTCTTGCCAAAAATGCATAAGTCAAATTAATTATGAAGAAACACCATAAACCTAGGTTAAGGATTATTCTGCAAAATTGGTAGCCAGTATTCTTCAAAAGTGTTTAAGGTATGAAAGGAGATTGCAGAACTATCCCAGCATGGAGGAGACTAAGGAGACATGACATCTAAATACAATGTGTGATTCTAGATTAGGTTTGAATCAGTAAAAGGGCATTAATGGAATTCCACTACTTCTAATTAAATCTGGAAACATCTGAGTGAAGTTTCTTGATTGGTTATGACTGTTACAGTGATTTAATTTCCTAATTATTATTGTACTATGGTTATGTAAGATGTTAAAATTTATGGAAGCTTTTAGTTTGATATTATTTCAAAATTAAAAGAGTAACTACAAAATATTGGGATCAACTTAAATGTGCATCTCAAAATTATGGTCTCTTTACCCTGTGGAGTATCACAAAGCATTTAAAAAGAATATAGAAGACCCTTATGTATAGACATAAAAAGATATTGCTTCATTTCTGTTCAAATAAAAAAATAGTTTGAGAGAAATATGTATAATTCCATGAATATACTGAACAAATTATGTATGGATTTATAGGGAAAAGCTTTAGAACATTTCAAACCAAACAATTCACTACTTTTGTCTCTGAGTTGTGAGACAAGTGAAAAGAACTTTCCTATTTTATTATATATGTTTCTGTGTTCCTTTAACTTAATAACAATAAATTTTTATCACTTTTTAAAAAAACAGTGAAGAAAGATAAATCTCCAGTTGGTTACTGTTTGTTTATAGGATTAAGATAAATTTTAAAAACATTGTATGTGTCATATCTCTTATCCTTTAAATTTCAACCTTATCTTCCACCAATTGCCATTTTGCTTTAGTTATTTATCTTTGTGAATAATTAATTCACTTGTTTTAAAACAGTGTGCTTTAATTATCTTTTATGATATGTTCTTTAAATAGAAAGCTTCACCACAAGGGTAATGACTAGGAAAAGTAGGTATTCCCAGTCATTAGAGGTTGGGATAATTTTTTTAGTTCTTCTTCTAAGACTTTTTAATATCTCTAATTTTGTTATTACTGAATGACAGCTCATGAGGAAGCCATTCTTTTTAAGAGCATTCATACATGCAGTCTGTTATTCTAAACCTAATAATCGTTCTTCCAGACAATTCAACAGCCATATATCAAATTTCTATTGCAGAAAGTCAAGGGAAGTTTCTGTAGTATACAGTGTAGGAAAAGATGCATATTGATCTCTTGTTTGCAGAAGAATTTATGTTAATATCTTAGGTGAGGGAAATTGGAGGGATTTCAAAAGGTACAAATTTGCCACTAATAGATAAGTTCTAGAGAGCTAATGCACAATGTCAACAATACTGTATTATAAACCTCAAAGAGACTAGATTTTAATTGTTCTCACCCCAAAAAGGAGATGATAATTATGTTAGTGATAGAGGTGATAAAACCAAATTAATGGTTGGTTTTAATCATATTGCAATATATAAAATAAATGTATCAAATGAACAAGTTTTATACTTTAAATAAACACGATGCTGTCAATTATATCTCAATAAAAATAAATAAAATTAAAAAAAATTTAAATGAACAAACTGTTAGCTGTTATATCGATTAAGAACAAGAAAAATAAAAATTTTAATTTTGTCTTCACTTATTCCTTCTCTCCTCTCCCTTCCTTTACGTAGATCTGGGTTTGTGACCTGTATTATTTTCTCTCTTTCTAAAGAATTTCTTCTAACATTTCTTTCCAGGCAAGTCTTTTTTTTTTTTTTTTAACAGCACTGTGCAGTTTTATTAACCATTCAAGTACAGTAGCATCTCGTAAGATCGGGACAGAATTGGGATTTAAAAGTGAACAAATAATTCAGCATCTAAGAGTTTGAAAGAAGCCACTACATACTCTTCACAAACATGTTTTCACAGAGCCAATACAGTACTAGCCATTAACCCAGTACACCAAGTGTACTGAAGTAGAAAAGATGCAACAAGAAAAATAGCTACATTAGAAAGACTTCAACACTTTAGAAAAAGAGTAAAACACTTTTAGTTTCTCCCCTTTAGCCCCTAAAACAACATCATACAGTCTGGATCTACCTATATGGTCCTACATCAGCTTCTAGAATATTTGTCAGGAGGGCAAAAATAAAATGACACTGGCCAGTACAGTCTTTGGATATTTAGGAAGGGGAGGGGGAGAAAGTCAGTTCTTAGAACAAATTAGTCAGCTTCAGTCTCATCAGCAGGATCTTTGGATTCTTTGTTCTTCCGTACTTCTTCAATGTGCTTGTCCTTCTCTCGCAAGCGCTCCAGTTTGGCAGCCATCTGCGCCTCTCGGTTCTCTTTGTTGGCTTCCATTTTATGGGTCAGCTTCTCTTCTGCCATTTTACTGAAGTTGTTGTTCTCTTCTATTGCTTTCTGAAGCACTTCTTTCTCATGCTCTCGTTTCTCAGCAAGCTGCTTCAAGACCTCAGCTTCATGGGACTTGCGTCTTTCTTCTGCAGCTTCTAATTTCTTCTGAATTTCCTCCAGGGAAAGATCCTTCTTCTTTGGAGGGGAAAGGGGGAATTCCCCCAATTTTCTTTTGTCTCAGAAAATCTTTAGCTCTTCTTTACTTTTAAGTATAATTTCTGAAGGTACGAATCCTAGGTTGTTGTGGAGTTTTCTCTCAACACTTTGACTGTTTCACTCCATGCTCTTGCATGCATGGTTTCTGAAGAGAAGTTGGATGTAATTCTTATCTTTGTTCCTCTCTAAGTAAGGTGCTTTTTTTCCTGTGGATTCTTTCAGGATACTTTCCTCATCTTTGATTTCTGTAGCATGAACATGGTATACTTACATATAGTTTTCTACTGATGGGTCGAAGATGGAGGAAATGGAGAGATAGTGGTCAAAGGGTTTAAACTTGGAATTTTAAGATGAATAAACTCTAGAGACCCAGTGTACAGCATGGTGACCATATACAATATACTATATACTAAAATGCAGGCTTACCTCATTGTATTGTGCTTCACTTTATTGAGCTTTGCGGATACTACATTTTTCACAAATTGAAGGTTTGTGGCAACGCTGCATTGAACAAGTCTGTCTGTGCCATTTTCCCCACAGCATTTGCTCACTTCATGTCTCTGTGTTACATTTTGGTAATTCTCACAATATTTCACACTCTTTGACTATTAGTGTATTTGTGACGCTGGTCTGTGATCAGTGATCGTCAGTCTTACAACTGGAATTATTTGGAGGCATCACAAATCATTCCTGTAGAAGATGGCAAACTTAATCCATACAGGCTGTGTGTGTTGTCATTGTTTCCACTATGTTCCCTCATCTGTCTTCCTCTTTGGGGCGTCCCCATTCCCTGAGATACAGCAGCATTGAAATCAGGCTGATGAATAATGCTAAAATGGCTTCTAAGTGTTCAAGTGAAAGGAAGGGTCAATGCATGTGGTAAACATCATTTTATTGTCTTACATTAAGAAATTTCCACAGCCAACTCAACCTTCGGCAACCACCACCCTTATCAGTCAGCAGCCATTAACACTGAGGCAAGACATTCCACCAGTGAAGAGATTATCACTTGCTGAAAGTTTAGGTGACTTGGCAGCATTATTTAGCAGTAAAGCATTTTTTTAAAGTACTTTGGTTTCTTAGACATAATGCTATTGCACACTTAGTAGAGGACAGCGTAGTGTAAACATAACTTTTATATGTACTGAGAAACCAAAAGAATTCATTTGACTCACTTTATTGCAATATTCATTTTATTGCAGTGGTCTGGAACCAAATCTTCAATATCTCCAAAGTGTGCCTGTACAATCAGTATACTATATTCAATAATAATAATGTACTGTATATTTGAAATTTGCTAAGAGCAAATCTCAAGGGTTCTCAGCACACATACAAATATATAGTATAGTATATTATATGCTACATTATATACAATATATTATTTATTTATTTGTTTTTATTTTGCTATTATTAATATACAATTACATGAGCAACATTTTTGTTACTAGACACCCCCTATTATCAAGTCCCCACCACATACCCCATTACAGTCACTGTCCATCAGCATAGTAAGATTTATAAAATCACTACTTGTCTTCTCTGTGTTATACTGCCTTCCCTGTATCCCCCCACCCCAATGCCACCCCCGCTACATTATGTGTGCTAATTGTAATAGCCCTTTTCCTCCTTATGCCTCCCTTCCCACCCATCTTTCCCAGTCCCTTTCCCTATGGTAACTGTTAGTTCATTCTTGGGTTCTGTGAGTCTGCTGCTGTTTTGTTCCTTCAGTTTTTTCTTTGTTATACTCTACAGATGAGTGAAATCATTTGATACTTGTCTTTCTCTGCCTGGCTTATTCCACTGAGCATAATACCCTCTAGCTCCATCCATGTTGTTGCAAATGATAGGATTTGTATTCTTCTTATGGCTGTATAATATCCATTGTGTATATGTACCACTTCTTCTTTATCCATTCATCTACTGATGGACACTTAGGTTGCTTCCATTTCTTGGCTATTGTAAATAGTGCTGCAATAAACATAGGGGTGCATCTGTCTTTTTGAAACTGGGCTGCTGCATTCTTAGGGTAAATTCCTAGGAGTGGAATTCCTAGGTCAAATGGTATTTCTATTTTGAGTTTTTTGAGGAACCTCCATACTGCTTTCCACAATGGTGGTTGAACTAATTTGCATTCCCACCAGCAGTGTAGGAGGGTTCCCCTTTCTCCACATCCTCACCAGCATTTGCTGTTGTTTGTCTTTTGGATAGCAGCCATCCTAACTAGTGTGCAGTGATAACTCACGTGGTTTTAATTTGCATTTCTCTGATGATTAGCAATGTGGAGCACCTTTTCAAGTGCCTGTTGGCCATCTGAATTTCTTCTTTAGAGAAGTGTCTGTTCAGCTCCTCTGCTCATTTTTTAATTGGCTTATTTGCTTTTTGTTTGTTGAGGTGTGTGAACTCTTTATATAATTTGGATGTCAACCCCTTATTGGATATATCATTTATGAATATATTCTCCCATACTGTAGGATGTCTTTTTGTTCTGCTGATGGTAACCATTGCTGTACAGAAGCTTTTTAGTTTGATATAGTCCCATTTGTTCATTTTTGCTTTTGTTTACCTTGCCTGGGGAGACATGTTCATAAAGAAGTTGCCCATGTTTGTGTCCAAGTGATTTTGCCTGTATTTTTTTCTGAGTTTTATGGTTTCATGACTTACATTCAGATCTTTGATCCATTTTGAGTTTACTTTTGTGTATAGGGTTAGACAGTAATTTAGTTTCATTCTCTTGCATGTAGCTGTCCAGTCTTGCCAACACCAGCTATTGAAGGGGCTGTCAATTCCCCATTGTATATCCATGGCTCCTTTATCATATATTAATTGACCAAATATATTTGGGTCTATATCAGGCCTCTCTATTCTGTTCCACTGGTGTATGGGTCTGTTCTTGTGCCAGTACCAAATTGTCTTGATTACTGTGGCTTTGTAGTAGAGCTTTAAGTGAGGGAGCATAATTCAACCCCAGCTTTATTCTTCCTTCTCAGGATTGCTTTGGCTATTTGGGGTCTTTTGTGGTTCCATATGAATTTTAGGACTATTTGCTCTAGTACATTGAAGAATACTGTAGGTATTTTCATAGGGATTGCATTGAATCTGTAGATTGCTTTAGGCAGGATGGCCATTTTGACAATATTAATTCTTCCTAGCCAAGAGCACGGATGAATTTCCATTTATTAGTGTCCTCTTTAATTTCTCTTAAGAGTGTCTTGTAGTTTTCAGGATATAGGTCTTTCACTTCCTTTGTTAGGTTTATTCCTAGGTATTTTATTCTTTTTGATGTGATTGTGAATGGAATTGTTTTCCTGATTTCTCTCTCTGCTAGGTCATTGTTAGTGTATAGGAATGCCACAGATTTCTGCATATTAATTTTGTATCCCGCAACTTTGCTGAATTCAGATATTAGTTCTAGTAGTTTTGTAGAGGTTTCTTTAGGGTTTTTTATGTACAATATCATGTCGTCTTCAAACAGGGACAGTTTGAGTTCTTCCTTGCCATCTGGATGTCTTTTATTTCTTTGTTTTGTCTGATTGCCATGGCTAGGACCTCAAGAACTATTTTGAAGAAAAGTGGGGAGAGTGGGCATCCCTGTCTTGTTCCCAATCTTAAAGGAAGAGCTTTCAGCTTCTCATTGTTAAGGATAATGTTGGCTGTGGGTTTGTCATATATGGCCTTTATGATGTTGAGGTACTTGCCCTCTATACCTATTTTGTTGAGAGTTTTTATAATGAATGGATGCTGAATTTTGTCAAATGCTTTTTCAGCATCTATGGAGATGATCATGTGGTTTTTGTTCTTCTTTTTTTTGATGTAATGGATGATGTTGATGGATTTTCGAATATTGTACCATCTCTGCATCCCTGGGATGAATCCCACTTGATCATGATAGATGATATTTTTGATATATTTTTGAATTCGGTTTGCTAATATTTTGTTGAGTATTTTTGCATCTATGTTCATCAGGGATATTGGTCTGTAATTTTCTTTTTGTGTGGTGTCTTTGCCTGGTTTTGGTGTTAGAGTGATGTTGGCCTCATAGAATGAGTTTGGGAGTATTCCCTCCTCTTCTAATTTTTGGAAAACTTTATTGAGGATGGGTATTAAGTCTTCATGAAATGTATGATAAAATTCAGCAGTTAAACCATCTTGTCCAGGTGTTTTGTTCTTAGGTAGTTTTTTGATTACCAATTCAATTTCTTTGCTGGTAATTGGTCTATTCAGATTTTCTGTTTCCTCCTGGGTCAGCCTTGCAAGGTTGTATTTTTCTAGAAAGTTGTCCATTTTTTCTAGGTCATCCTGCTTGTTACCATTTAATTTTTTATAGTATTCTCTCATAATTCTTTGTATTTCTGTGGTGTCCATAGTGATTTTTCCTTTCTCATTTCTGATTCTGTTTATATGTGTAGACTCTCTTTTTTTCTTGATAAGTCTTGCTAAGGGTTAATCTATTTTGTTTATTTTCTCTAAAAACAAGGTCCTGCTTTCATTGATTCTTTCTATTGTTTTATTCTTCTCAATTTTATTTATTTCTGCTTTAGTCTTTATTATGTCCCTCCATCTATTGACTTTGAGCCTTATTTGTTATTCCTTTTCTAGTTTCATTAATTGTGAGTTTAGACTGTTCCTTTGGGATTGTTCTTCTTTCCTAAGGTAGGCCTGTATTGCAATATTTTTCCCTCTTAGCACAGCCATTGCTGCATTCCACAGATTTTGTGGTGTTGAATTATTGTAATCTATCTCTATATACTGCTTGATCTGTTTTTATTTGTTCATTGTTCCATTGATTATTTAGAAGCATGTTATTAAGCCTCCATGTGTTTGTGGGCTTTTTCATTTTCTTTGTGAAATTTATTTCTAGTTTTATACCTTTGTGATCTCAGAAGCTGGTTTTTACAATTTCAATATTTTTAAATTTACTGAGGTCTTTTTGTGGCCTGGTATTTGGTCTATTCTTGAAAATGTTCCACGTGCCCTTTAGAAGAATGTGTATCCTGTTGCTTTTGGATGGAGTATTCTGTAGATGTCCATTAGGTCCATCCGTTCTAATATGTTGTTCAGTTCCTCTGTCACTTTACTTATTTTCTGTCTGGGTGATCTGTCCTTTGGAGTTGGTGGTGTGTTGACGTCTCCTAAAATGAATGCATTGCATTCCATTTCCCCCTTTAATTCTGTTAGTATTTGTTTCACATATGTAGGTGATCCTGTGTTGGGTTCATTGATATTTATAATCATTATATCCTCTTGTTGGACTGACCCTTTTATCCTTATGTAATGTCCTTCTTTGTCTCTCGTGACTTTTTTTGTTTTGAAGTCTATTTTGTGTGATACAAGTACTGCAACTCCTGCTTTTTTCTCGCTGTTAATTGCATGAAATATCTTTTTCCATCCCTTTACTTTCAGTCTGTGTATGTCTTTGGGTTTGAAGTGAGTCTCTTGTAGGCAGCATATAGATGGGTCTTGCTTTTTTATCCATTCAGTAACTCTGTGTCTTTCGATTGGTGCATTTAGACCATTTACATTTAGGTTGAGTATCGATAGGTATGTACTTAATGCCACTGCAGGCCTTAGATTCTTGCTTACCAAAGGTTCAAGGAAAATTCCCTTACTATCTAACAGTCTAATTTAACTTATTTCGTATGCTATTACAAACACACCCTAAAAGTTCTTTTTTTTTCCTCCTTTTTCTTCCTCCTCCATTCATTGTATGTTATGGATCATATTCTGTAATCTTTGTCTATCCCTTGGGTGACATCTATTTAACCTTAGGAATACTTACATCTATAGGATCCCCTCCAAAATGCACTGTAGAGGTGGTTTGTGGAGGTAAATTGTCTCAGCTTTTGCTTATCTGAAAATTGTTTAATCCCTCCTTCAAATTTATATGATAAACTTGCTGGGTAGAGTATTCTTGGTTCAAGACCCTTCTGCTTCATTGCATTGAATATATCATGCCACTCCCTCTGGCCTATAAGGTTTCTTTTGAGAAGTCTGATGATAGGCTGATGGGTTTTCCTTTGTATGTGAACTTTTTTCTCTCTCTAGCTGCTTTTATAAGTCTGTCTTTATACTTGATCTTTGCCCTTTTAATTATTATATGTCTTGATGTTGTCTTCCTTGAGTCCTTGTGTTGGGAAATCTGTGCACCTCCATGGCTTGAGAGATTATCTCCTTATTGGGGAAGTTTTCAGCAATTACCTTCTCAATGACACTTTCTATTCCTTTTTCTCTCTCTTCTTCTTCTGGTACCCCTATAATGTGAATATTGTTCCATTTGGATTTGTCACACAGTTCTCTCAGTATTCTTTCATTCTTAGAGATCCCTTTTTCTCTCTGTGCCTCAGCTTTGTATTCCTCTTCTTTAATTTCTATTCTATTAACTGTCTCTTCTACTACATCTATTCTGCTTTTAAATCCCTCCATTGTATGTTTCATTTCAGATATGGAATTTCTTAATGATTGAGTCTCCGAATTCATTCCTGAGTTCTTGAATATTTTTCTGTACCTCCATAAGCATGTTTATAATTTTTATTTTGAACTCTCTTTCAGGAAGATTGGTGAGTTCATTTTCATTTGGCCCTTTTTCTGGGGTTTGTGAGATTTTAGTCTGAACCATGTTCTTTTGACATTTCATATTTCTGTGTGGTGCCCACTAGGATGCAGAAGCTCCAGTCTCTGGAGCTTCTCAGCCCCTAGAGTGAGGTTGAGGATCGTAGGTGAGGGAACTGGTGCCTGGGGGGAGGAAAGATCTGTTTCCTGATCCTGTCTGCGGTGCCTGTCAGAGCCTGTGGGCCAAGCACACACATGTGTAAGCCTCTGTGCTTTGCATCTCTAGCTGTTGTAGGTGGGGCCTCCCTCTGGCTGGCCTGATGCCAGCACAGTGAGTGCCAGTTTGCTATCCAGTGCTGGCAGGCTAGTACAAAGGTGCAGTAGGCTGCGTGTCACAGTGGGGCCCTCAGAGCTGAGTAGGCAGGCAGGGGTATGGGGCACCTGAATCTCCTCAAATTTCCCAACCAGCTTGGCAGAGCACACCAAGTCAACCTTGTCCAGCTCTCCCTTCTCCCATGCAGCAAGCTCCATGCAAGTCGCCCCCTTCATCAGCCCTCTTGCTGCTAGGAAGCCTCTCAGACCACCTGTCTTTCCTCTGATACAGAGTGGCAGAATGTGGATCTCCTCCTCCACACACAGCCGGAATGTCAGTTTCTCAAGCACTACCCCTGTCTGAGCTCCCCAGCATCCAGAGCACCACACAATATTGGTTTCTGCTCACAAAGCAGATCTCCAGGGCTAGGTGTTCAGCAGTCCCAGGCTTCCACCCTCTCCACTGTCTGTTTCTCCTCCTCCTGCCCATGAGCTGGGGTGATGGAAGGGCCTGTGTCCCACCAGATTAAGGCTTTTGTATGTTACCCTGTTTTGCGAAGTCTGCTCTGTTCGTGAGGTCTGTGTGCAGTCTGGTTCAGCCTTCTTTCTTGTTGCTCTTTTTGGGTTAGTTGTATTAATTAATTGTATTTTTGTACTATTTGTGGTTTGGGGAGGAGTTCTCCATCTCACCTCTCACACCACCATCTTGAATCTCTGTACTCTCCATTTTTTATCTCCAGCATTAACCCCTCCCTGGCTTACTCTGCATTTTCATTTTTCTACTATCTTTGATTACTAAAGTTCAGAGTATATACTAGGGATATCAAGTTGTTTTGAACTTAGTTATATGGTCCTTAAATAAATTATGCTTTGCCAATGCATTTGCTTTTGTACAAAATTTTGTTTTTGACAAGAGTCCAGTATAAATTCCTAATATAAAATAAATTATCAGAATTTGCTCCTATCGCAATGAGAAATGTAATGATCCTTCAGGTCAGAAATATGACCTTTGTAGTACTCATAATAAAGGTTGCATTATTTTAGGTCAAAAGGACATTAGATTTTGTTAAGAGAAGTTGTCTGGCTTTGCTAGATATGTTTCCCAACCTGGAAATGAGAGTTATATATACTAACTCTAAGATTTCTGTTTCTAATATTAAGTCCCATGTAGAAAGAGCTTATGTGCTGAACAATTTAATAAACCTTTTAATTTTTGTTCATAATAATCTGTAAGGGAATTATTGGTGTCATTTCCACTGAAAAGCCAGAAGTTCAGGATGTTTATGTGCTCAGTCAGACAGCCAGCTAGTTGTGGAACCAGGATTTGAATATGTTAGTCTTAAAAACACATTTATTCCCTTTCTATCAGAATACCTGTTATCTTCAACTAATGCTATCTCCAATTCATCTTTGAGCTGACACTTTATTAGTCTTTTTAAAAAGAAGAAGAAACAAATGCATTAATTATGCTTGCTTTTTTTTTTGCCACATCGCATAATGTAAGGAACTCATCACTGAAGGGTAGCGGCCAGTTGATACAGCCACAACAAGGGCAAAGGCTTCCTTAGTCTCAGGAGGTAATGTTGCTGTGAAGATGCAAAAACTGCAGTCAAAATATCTCACCCGGGCCATTGGCATACTCAGCTAAGTCTACTTACAGTGGGACATGCCTAACATTATTTCCAGGTGCTGTTTTGTCTGCAGATAATTGTTTCTCCTTGTAATGATGGTGGAGGAAGCACAGAATTGAATTTGCAGTAACCAAGCACTCTGTGTGGGGACTGTAGAGTGATGCAGAACTAGCCCACCAGGAAGGCGGTAGTGAAAGGGGGTGAACATGTACATCATCCTTGCTCTTCAGATGAAAACTTGTTGACATGTAATGACTGTCAGCGACCTTGGATCTCTCTTGAGCATTGCATCTAATTTAAAATAAGAGAAAAATTATATAATTAGAATACTCACAGAGTACATTTTAATTGAGTAATTCCTTTGATTCATATGCACATCCTTACAGAAATTCTTGGCATAACTGGAATCAACCAGTTTTTGCTGTGGGGATGCTGGACTTTCTCTCCTTGCAAAGCTACCGGTCACCCAGTCAGTCACTCCCATCACCACTTCTAGACTAGAAGGAAACATTCCCTCAGATTCTGTTCACTAGGAAACTTGGTCTATGATAACAGATCTGCTGAATATTAAAGATGCTGGAATAATTTGTGAGAGCTGATTTGTGGGAACCTGGTGATTAACGTAAACCACAAAGAGTAATCTGGGTTCTTTCAGATGGAAGTGATAAGTTGAAGGCAAGAATGAAACTAGCTATTCAAGGTTCTATACACAACACCTCATTTAATCATATTATTCTCATTATAAAGATAAGGAAACAAAATTTGGAGAGGCCTGATGATTTGTCCAAGCCACACCTTTTATAGAAGAGTGCCAGGATTTGGAACTAGGGATTTTTGATCCCAAAGTGTAAACTGTATCCAGTTAATGAATGGAGGAACTGAGAGAGGCATATTTTCGTATGCAGACACCCTAATTAAAATTTCAGTGCAGTAATTCACACATAAACAACTAAATTAGCTCTTCGTGAGAAACAACAGGAGCTAAAATAAAATAAAGTCTTACAATCATCCTGTCATTGAGTTAATTCCAAGTCACATCAAATAGAATAATTTCATTTAGGAAACATTTTGAAAAGAGTGAAAACTCTTTAAAAAATATACTAGTGTATGAAAAAAAATCATTTCAATCAAAAAGGAAAGTCCAAAGGCCCATTGTACTTTTGGCATATTGTTCGTAGATATATTTAGATACAAACTCCAGGACTGAATGTTCGAGCTACTTGAGGGAAAGGCCCAGGGGCAGTTGGTGTGGGCCTGGACCACCGCTCAGGCCTCCACACTGGCATAGAGTAGTCCACAGTGAAAATGTCAGCACAGTTGAAGGCATTTATGGGAATGCCAAGATTGAAGGTGAAGGGAAATACCATGGAGGAAATGAAATGGCTGTATTATTCAAATGTGCTGCAGACGAATGTTCAGCTTTGGAAAATGCACTCTGTATTCCAGGTAAATGTATTAGGTTAATTTATTCCAGGTGTTCTCAATGGTAATTGATTAATTCAGCAAACATTTTCTATGTATTTAATATGTGAAAAACAATGCTTTAAAAAAACAATGTGTTAATAGTCTTCATTCATTTCTGGAATTCTTCCCCATTCTAAATTATCAGTCTTTATTTTGTTTTATGGTCATCCATTTACAAAGTCAGAATTTTATATTGTATAATTATTGGTTAATAATCTGGGAGGCTAATATGCAGTCTTCCTATTTACAATCTATATACTTCAGAGGTTTTCTTCCCTGCTCTGCCAGATCTTAAACTAAATTTTTTCTGGTATTTTTTTGTAGAAAATTCCGTATGTTTAAAGTGCTTTTGATTTTATTGTTTTCTATAGAGAATTTTCCAGACTTTACCTAGAGACTTGTAAGGTAAAGCACATTATGAGTACTGAGAGAAAAATTCATTTCATACATTGTTTCCTGAAGATCTCACAATCTGGAAAAAATAAAAGCATAGGACATAGTATTATTCTCTGTCCTCAGTTCCTTGTGACTACAGGAAAATTATTAACACAACTGAAGTAGAGTAGGTTTGTAATTGAAACTACTAAGATAATTTGTTACTACTTGCTTGAGCTGCATGAGCATAATATACTGAAAGAAAATTCTTCCAGTAAAAGACATTCATCTTTTAGAACTTCAGTTTCATTTCAGTGTGTTGGAAGTGGGACATGGTATAGGAACTTCATAATTGTAATATAGTTGAATATAGGTTTCTGAAAAAGATTCTTTGCTTTAGCAAACTTTAGTCAGGCTCCTAAACCCTCTCCTAGGCCCATCTGTGCACATCCTTGTGAAATCCAGTTTCAGTAAGAACTCTGTTATGTCAGTTTATTGGGAACCCCCACCCTTTATACCTGCCCACCCTCCATATCTGATGGGATTCTTCATCTTCCATCATCTCCAAGTGACGGCTGATCACCTGGGCTTGTCTTCTGGGTGAGCCAGACTCATCCTTACCCCTGATGTTTTCTTTGAGTATTAATTGTCCACCCACTGATCCTCACCCTGCTCTTTGGCCATAAATTCCCCCTTGCCCATGCAATATTCAGAATTGAGACCAGTCTCTCTCCCCCACTGCAAAATCCCATTGCAGTGGTCCCTACACCTATCATGACAGTACCCACCCCTTAAATAAAGTCTCCTTACTTGCTTTAACAAGTGGCACTGAATTTTTTTTCTTTAACATTCTTCAGCTTCATTAAAAAAGAATTAGTGTAGCAGATATCCTGGAAGACAAGCCCTAGGCACATTTTTTATTATTTTCTTTGTTTTCCCTTTTTATTTATTATTCTTGAAACTATTTCAAACATATAGAAAAAAACATAATGCACATTTAGGTACCTATGCTAATATTAAACTATTACTGACAGTTTGCTATATGTGTTTCAGTTACTCTTTAAAAAAATGAAATAAAAAAATGGGTTTAGCTAAAACCTGTCACGAATATTTCACCATCTCATCCTCTCCAGAAGAATCATTGCCTGAAAGTTGTAGTATATTATGCTTTTAATTATTTTTATGTTTTCATACATTCACTAAACAATATACACTAAGCAGTGTATACTATTGTAGTGCATTTAAATATGTTATATAAATTAAGTCATGCCATATATATCTTTCTCACCTTTTTTTCATTGAGCATTATGATTTTGAGATTTCTTCCTGCTTGTGAATATTTAGTTAAGGAGTCAGTAAACTTTTTCTGCAAAGGATCGGATGGCTTAAAACTATTGGCTTTGCTGATGATAGTTTCTGTCACAGCTACTTAGCCATGTGATTGTAGTGAGAAAGCATCCGTGCACAAGAAGTAAAAACATGGATGTGGACCTGTGTTCCAGTAAACCTTTATTTGCAAAACAAACTGGGGGCAAAGATTTGGCTTACAAGCCATAGTTTGCTAGATGGCCTGATCAAGTCATTTATATTAACTATTGAATACACTGTATGAATAAACCTGTTTACTAATTTGTTTTCCTACTGAGGGAGGAAAGGTTTTCACATTTTCATTATTTCAAAGAAAGCTGGAATGAACATTCTTATATGTGTCTCTCTGTACACATGAGAGAGTTTTAGGGTGAACACCTAGAAGTGGAATTGGTATTCTGTCCCTATATTCTCTCTCTCTCTTTCTTTGTAACTACACAAAAATGACTATCTTTTAATTTAAAAATTTAATATTCAATTTATTTAAGCAAAAACACAAACAGTTGACTCATTTCTCCCATTCCCCACCCCCCATCTCTGGCAACACCAAGCTGTTGTCTGTATCTATGAACTTAGTTTCCACGTGAAAGCGATCATATAATATTTATTTTTCTCTGTCTGACTTAATTCACTTAGCATGATGCCCTTGAGGTCCATCTGTGTTGTTGCTAATGGCAAGATTTCATTTTTTATGGCTCAATAATATTCCATCCAATATATATACCACAATCCCTTTATCCATTTATCCATTGATGGAGAGTTACATTGCTTCTATATCTTGGCTATTGTAAACAATGTTGAAGTGAACATGGGGTTGCAGATATCATTTCAAGTTAGTGTTTTTGTTTTCTTAGGATCAATACCCAGAAGTGGAATTGGTGGATCACATTATAGTTCTGTTTTTAATTTTCTGATGAACTGCCATACTGTTTTCCGTAGTTGCTACACCAATTTACATTCCCACCAACAGTGCACAGGCTTCCTTTTTCTCCACACACACTTGTTATTTCTTGTTTTTTTTTATACTAGTCATTCTAACATGTGAAATATCTCATTGTGGTTTTGATTTGCAATTTCCTGATGATTTACATGTTAAGCATCTTTTCATGTTTTTGTTGCCCATTCTCTTATCTTCTTTGGAAAAATGCCTATTCAGATCTTCTACCCATTTTTTAATTGTATTGTTTTTTGTTTTTTGCTATTGAGTTGTATGAGTTCTTTATATATTTTGGATATTAGCCCCTTAACAAATCCATAATTTCCAAATGTTTTCTTGCATTCAGTAGGGATTTTATATCCTACAAGTTTACTGAATTGATTTATTATTAGTTCTAATCATTTTTTTGATGGAGTCTTAAAGGATTTCTATATATACATTGTCATCTGCAAATAGTGACAGTTTTACCTTTCCAGTTTGGATATTATTCATTTATTTATTTGCCTCCATTGCTCTGGCTAGGACTTCCAATACTGTGTTAAATAAAATTGATAAGAATGGTAATCTTTGTCCATATCTTTATCTTACAGGAAAGGCTTTCAGCTTTTCACCTTTTTTTAAATAGAATATTAATTATTGTCAATCATATTCATTGTGACATTAATCCCATTCATTGTGACATTTTCTTTAATCATTGAAAGCACTTATGATAAGATGCTTTCATTGGCAACTTGGGGAAATACAGTATTTAAATATGATGTGAGTTGTGGGCTTGTCAAATATTGCCTTTATTATGTTTAGGTATATTCCTTCTATACCCACTTTGTTGTTTTTATCCTAAATGGATGTTAAATATTGTCAAGGTGGTTTTTACATCTATTGCAATGATAATATGATTTTTATACTTCATTTTGTTAATGCAGGTATCACATTGACTAATTTGTGGATGCTGAAACATCCTTGCATCCCTGGAATAAATCCCACTTGATCATGGTGTATGACCTTTTTCTATATTGTTTAATTCAATTTGCTAATATTTGGTTGAGGATTTTTGCATCTATATTGAATGAGGCATATTGGTGTATAATTTTCTTTCCTTGTGACATCTTTAACTGGTTTGCATATCAGGGTAATGTTGGCAACACAAATGGAGTTCAGAGAAGTTCTCTTCTATATTTTAGAAGAGTTTGAGAAAGATAAGTATTAATTCTTTTTGAATGCTTGGTAAGAGTCACCAGTGAATCTTTCTGGTCCTAGATTTAGTTTGTTGGGAGGTTTTTGATTACTGATTCAATCCCTTACAACTAGTTTGTCTGTTCAGGTTTTCTGTTTTCTTCATGATTCAGTTTTGGAAGGTTCGTATGTTTCTAGGAATTTATCTATTTCTTTCTTTTTTATTACTATTTTTTATTAAGGTATTATTGATATACTCTCTTATGAAGGTTTCACATGGAAAAACAATGTGGTTACTACATTTACCCATATTATCAAGTCCCCACCCATACCCCAATGCAGTCACTGTCCATCAGTGTAATAAGATGACACAGATTCACTATTTGCCTTCTCTGTGCTACACTGTTTTCCCCGTGATCCCCCACACAATGTGTACTAAGCATAATACCCCTCAATCCCCTTCTCCCTCCCTTCCTACCCGCCCTCCCACACCCCTCCTCTTTGGTAACCACTAGTTCCTTCTTGGAGTCTCTGAGTCTGCTGCTATTTTGTTCCTTCAGTTTTGCTTCGTTGTTATACTCCACAACTGAGGGAAATCTTTGGCACTTGTCTTTCTCCACCTGGCTTATTTCACTGAGCATAATATCCTCCAGCTCTATCCATGTTGTTGCAAATGATAGGATTTGTTTCTTTCTTATGGCTGAATGGTATTCCATTGTGTATATGTACCACCTCTTCTTTATCCATTCATCTACTGATGGACACTTAGGTTGCTTCCATTTCTGGACTATTGTAAATAGTGCTGCAATAAACATAGGGGTGCATATTTCTTTTTGAATCTGAGAAGTTGTATTCTTTGGGTCAATTCCAAGGAGTGGGATTCCCAGGTCAAATGGTATTTCTATATTTAGTTTTCTGAGGAACCTCCATATTGCTTTCCACAAAGGTTGAACTAGCTTACATTTCCACCAGCAGAGTAGGAGGGTTCCCCTTTCTCTGCATCCTCGCCAGCATTTGTTGTTCTTAGACTTTTGGATGGTGGCCATCCTTACTGGTGTGAGGTGATATTTCATTGTGCTTTTAATTTGCATTTCCCTGATGATTAGTAATATAGATTATCTTTTCATGTGTCTGTTGGCCATCTGAATTTCTTCATTGGAGAACTGTCCCTTCATATCCTCTACCCATTTTTTAATCAGGTTGTTTGCTTCTTGGGTGTTAAGGCATGTAAGTTCATTATATATTTTGGATGTTAACCCCTTGTTGGATATGTCATTTACAAATATATTTTCCCATACTGCAGGATGCCTTTTTGTTCTGTTGATGGTGTCCTTTGCCGTACAGAAACTTTTCAATTTGATGTAATCCCATGAGTTCATTTTTGATTTGGTTTCCCTTGCCTGAGGAGATGCATTCAGGAAAAAGTTGTTGATGTTTATATTTAAGACATTTATGGTTTCATGACTTACATTCAAGTCTTTGATCCATTTCGAGTTTACTTTTGCGTATGGGTTTAAACAATAATTCAGTTTCAGTCTCTTGCATGTATCTGTCCAGTTTGCCAACACCAGCTGTTGAAGAGGCTGTCATTTCCCCACTGTATGTCCACAGCTCCTTATCATATATTAATTGCCTGTATATGGTTGGGTTTATATCAGGGCTCTCTAGTGTGTTCCATTGGTCTATGGGTCTGTTCTTGTGCCAGTACCAAATTGTCTTGATTACTGTGGCTTTGTAGTAGAGCTTGAAGTTGGGGAGCATAATCCCCCAAGCTTTATTTTTCTTTCTCAGTATTGCTTTGGCTATTTGGGGTCTTTTTTGGTTCCATATGAATTTTAGAATGATTTTCTCTAGTTCGTTGAAGAATGCTGTTGGTATTTTGATAGGAATTGCACTGAATGTGTAGATTGCTTTAGGAAGGATGGCCATTTTGACAATATTAATTCTTCCTATCTATGAGCATGGTATGTGTTTCCATTTATTGGTATCTTCTTTAATTTATCTCATGAGTGTCTTGTAGTTTTCAGAGTACAGGTCTTTCACTTCCTTGGTTAGGTTTATTCCAAGGTACTTTATTCTTTTTGATGTAACTGAATAGAATTGTTTTCCTGATTTCTCTCTCTGCTAGTTCATTGTTAGTGTATAGGAATGCCACAGATTTCTGCATATTAATTTTGTATCTCGCAACTTTGCTGAATTCAGATATGAGATCTTGTAGTTTGGAGTGGATTCTTTAGGGTTTTTTATGTACCATATCATGTCATTTGCAAACAGGGACAGTTTAACTTCTTCCTTGCCAGTCTGGATGCCTTTTATTTCTTTGTGTTGTCTGATTGCCGTGGCTAGGACCTCCAGTACTATGTTGAATAGAAGTGGGGAGAGTGAGCATCCTTCTCCTGTTCCCAGTCTTACAGAAAAGCTTTCAGCTTCTCGCTGTTAAGTATAACGTTGGCTATGGGTTTGTCATATATGTCCTTTATTATAGTGAGGGACTTGCCCTCTATAACCATTTTGTTGAGAGTTTTAATCATGAATGGATGCTGAATTTTGTCAAATGCTTTTTCGGCATCTAGGAGATGATCATGTGGTTTTTGTCCTTCTTTTTCTTGATGTAGTGGATGATGTTGATGGATTTTCGAATGTTGTACCATACTTGCATCCCTGGAGTAAATCCTACTGGATCAAAATGGATGATCCTTTTGATGTATTTTTGAGTTCTGTTTGTTAGTATTTTGTTGAATATTTTTGCATCTATGTTCATCAGGGCTATTGGTCTGTAATTTTCTTTTTGTGTGGTGTCTTTGCCTGGTTTGGGTATTAGAGTGATGCTGGCCTCAAGAATGAGTTTCAGGGTTTTCCCTCTTCTTCTACTAATTTGGAAACTTTAAGGAGAATGGGTATTAGGTCTTCACTAAGTGTTTGATAAAATTCAGTGGTGAAGCTGTCTGGTCCAGGTGTTTTGTTCTTAGGTAGGTTTTTGATTACCAGTTCAATTTCGTTGCTGGTAGTTGGTCTGTTCACATTTTTGGTTTCTTTCTGGGTCAGCCTTGGAAGGTTGTATTTTTCTAGAAAGTTGTCCATTTCTTCTAGGTTATCCAGTTTGTTAGCATATAATTTTTCATAGTATTCTCTCATAATTCTTTGTATTTCTGTGGTGCCCATAGTGATTTTTTCCTTTCTCATTTCTGATTCTGTTTATGTGAATAGACTCTCTTTTTTTCTTGATTAGTCTGGCTAGGGATTTACCTATTTTGTTTATTTTCTTGAAGAACCAGCTCCTGCTTTCATTGATTATTTCTATTGTTTTGTTCTTCTCGGTTTTATTTATTTCTGCTCTAATCTTTATTATGACCTTCCTTTTACTGACTTTGGGCATCATTTGTTCTTCTTTTTCTAGTTTCGTTAATTGTGAGTTTAACTGCTCATATGGAATTGTTCTTCTATCCTGAGGTAGGCCTGTACCGCAATATACTCTCCTCTTAACACGGCCTTCGCTGTGTCCCATAGATTTTGCGGTGTTGAATTATTGTTGTCATTTGTCTCCCTATATTTCTTGATCTCTGATTTGATTTGGTCATTGATCCATTGGTTATTTAGGAGCATGTTGTGAAGCCTCCATGTGTTTGTGCGATTTTTCATTTTCTTTGCATAATTTATTTCTAGTTTCATATGTTTGTGTTCTGAGAAACTGATTGGTACAATTTAAATGTTTTTGAATTTACCGAGGCTCTTTTTGTGGCCTAATATATGATCTTTTCTTGAAAATGTTCCATGTGCACTTGAGAAGAATGTATTCTGCTGCTTTTGGGTGTAGTGTTCTGTAGATGTCTCCTAGGTCCATCTGTTCTAATGTGTTGTTCAGTGCCTCTGTCTCCTCACTTATTTTCTGTCTGGTTGATCTGTCCTTCAGAGTGAGTGGAGTGTTGAAGTCTCTTAGAATGAAATCATTGCATTCTATTTCTCCTTTTAATTCTGTTAGTATTTGTTTCACATATGTAGGTGCTCCTGTTTTGAGCACAAAGATATTTATAGTGGTTATATCTTCTTGTTGGATTGACCCTTTTATCATTATGAAATGTCCTTCTTTGTCTCTTGTGGCTTTGTTTTGAAGTCTGTTTTGTCTGATACAAGTACTGCAACTCCTGCTTTTTTCTCCCTGTTAGTTGCATGAAATATCTTTTTCCATCCCTTCACTTTTAGTCTGTGTATATCTTTGGGTTTAAAGTGAGTCTCTTGTAGGCAGCATATAGATGGGTCTTGTTTTTTTATCCGTTCAGTGACTCTATGTCTTTTGACTGGTGCATTCAGTCCATTTACATTTAGGGTGATTATCGATAGGTATGTTTTTATTGACATTGCAGGCTTTCGATTCATGGTTACCAAAGGTTCAACGTTAACTTCTTTATTATCTAAGAGTCTAATTTAACTCACTTAATATGCTATTACAAACCCAATCTAAAGGTTCTTTTTTTTTACTTCCTCCTCCATTCTTTATGTATTAGGTATCAAATTCTCTACTCTTTGTCTATCCCTTGATTGACTTTGGTGATAGTTATTTTAATTTTTGCATTTCCTTAGAAATTTGCTGTTCTACTTTCTTTACTGTGGTTTTATTACCTCTGGTGACAGGTATTAAACCTTAGGAACACTTCCATCTATAGCAGTCACTCCAAAATACACTGTAGAGTTGGTTTGTGGGAGGTAAATTCTCTCAGCTTTTGCTTATCTGAAAATCGTTTAATACCTCCTTCAAATTTAAATGATAAACTTGCCAGATAAAGTATTCTTGGTTCAAGGCCCTTCTGCAACATTGCATTAGATACATAATGCCACTCTCTTATGGCCTGTAAGTTTTCTGATGAGAAGTCTGATGATAGCCTGATGGGCTTTCCTTTGTATGTGATCTTATTTCTCTCTCTGGCTGCTTTTAATAGTCTGTCCTTATCCTTGATCTTTGCCATTTTAATTACTGTATGTCTTGGTGTTGTCTTCCTTGGGTCCCTTGTGTTGGGAGATCTGTGCATCTCCATGGCTTGAGAGACTATCTCCTTCCCCAGATTGGGGAAGTTTTCAGCAATTACCTCCTCAAAGACACTTTCTATCCCTTTTTCTCTTCTTCTTGTGGTACCTCTATAATGCAAATATTGTTTCATTTGGATTGGTCACACAGTTCTCTCAATAATCTTTCATTCTTTGTGATCCTTTTTTCTCTCTGTGCCTCAGCTTCCTTGTATTCCCCTTTTCTAGTTTCTATTTCATTTATTGTCTCCTCCACCATATCCAGTCTTCTTTTAATACCCTCCATTGTGCTCTTCAATGATTGGATCTCCGACCAGAATTCATTCCTGAGTTCTTGAATATCTTTCTGTACCTCCATGAGCATGTTAATGATTTTTATTTTGAACTCCCTTTCAGGAAGAGTCATGAGGTCGATGTCATTTAAATCTTTCTTAGGAGTGGTATTAATAGTTTTACTCTGAACCAGGTTCCTTTGGCATTTCATATTTGTATATGGCGCCCTCTAGGGCCCAGAAGCTCTACTCCCTGGAGCTGCTGCTCAGCTCCTGAAGCAATGTTGGGGATCACAGGGTAGTGGTATTGGTGCCTGGGGGGAGGAAAGAGCTGTTTCCTTCTACCTGGCTGCTATGCGTGTCTCCACTGCCTGAACCAGTGGGCCGAGCACACAGGTATAAGCCTCTATGCTTTGCGTTTGTAGTTTCTGTAGACAGATCTTCCTTCTGGCTGGCCTAATGCCAGGGTAGGGTTTGCTGGTTTGCGAGCCAGATGCAGCTGGCTAGGAGAAAGGTGCCGTAGGCTGCATATCATGGTGGGGTCCTTGGAGCTTTGTATCAGCAGGGAGCTGGAGCACCTGAAGATCGTCTAAGGAGGAAGATTTCTTTTTTCTCCTTAAATATCAGAGACTATATGGTAAAGCTCCCAACCTGCTGGGCAGAGTGCACCGAGACAATTTTGTCTACCTGTCCTCTCTCCTGAGCAGTAAGCTCTGTGCAATCCTTGCCCTTTTAGCAGCCCTCTTATTAAGGGCTCCCTTGTTAGGAAGTCTCTCAGACTGCCCACTTATCTTTTGTCCCAGAGCAGCTGGATATGGATCCCTGCTTTCCACAAGCACCTGGAATCTCAGTCTCTCCAGGAATTCTGCCTGTCTTAACTTTCCAACCCCGTTATCACAAGAGTATCATGCTGGCACCATGAAAAGCAGGTTTGTGCTCCCAGAGCAGATCTCCACAGTTAGGTATTCAGCAGTCTCAGGCCTCCACTCCCTCCCTGCTCAGTTTCTCTTCCTCCTGCCAGTGAGCTAGGGTGGGGGAATGTCTTGGGGTCCTGCCAGGCCACAGCTTTGGTACTTCACCCTTTTCTGTGAGGTCTGCTCTTTTCTCCAGGTGTATGCAGTCTGGTGCAGTCCTCTTTCCTGTTGCTCTTTCAGGATTAGTTGTATTAATTATATTTTCGTATTATATGCGGTTTTAGGAGGAAGCCTATATCTCACCTTTCACACCACCATCTTTAATCCAATCTGAATTTATCTGTTTCTTATTGGTTATCTATTTTATTGTCATATAGTTGTCCTTAGTAGTTTCTTATGATCCTTTGTCTTTCTTTGGTATCAGCTGTAACATCTCTTGTTTCATTTCTGATTTTGTTTATTTGAGCCCTCTTATTTTTTTTTCTTTGTGAGTCTATCTCGAGGTCTAACAGTTTTGTTTATCTTTTCAAAGAACCAGCTCTTAGTTTCATTGATCTCTATTATCATTTTAGTATCTATTTATTTCTGCTCTATCCTTTTTTCCTTCCTACCTTCTACTAACTTTGGGCTTTGTTTTTTGTTTTCTGGTTCCTTTAGGTATGTAGTTTGGTTGTTTATTTGAGATGTTTCTTGTTCCTTGAAGAAGGCATTTATCACCATAACTTTCCCTCTTAGAACTGTTTTTGCGGCATCTCACAAATTTTGCTATCTTATATTTATGTTTTCATTTGTCTCAATGTATTTTTTTACATCTCCTTTGATTTCTTCTTTGACCCATTGGTTGTTCCATAGTGTGTTGTTTAATCCCCACATATCTGCCAATTTTCTAGTCTTCATGTAAATAATTTCTAGTTTCATACAAGTATCGTCAGTAAAGGTTTTTGATATTATTTCAATATTCTTTAATTTAGTAAGACTTGTTTTGTTACCTGACATATGATATATCCTAGAAAATGTTCCATGCGACCTTGAGAAGAGTGTGTATTCTGTTGTTTTTGGATGAAATGTTTTGTATACATCTGTTAAGTCCATGTGGTCTAACATGTCATTTAAGGCCAATGATTCCTTAATGATTTTCTGTCTGGATGATCTATCTATTGTTGTATGTGGTGTATATAATATCACCTACTATTATTATATTGCTGTCTATTTTTCCCTTTAGGTCAGTTAATACTTACTTTTTATATTTAGGTGTTCCTATACTGGGTACATAAATCTCAAGTCTTCTTGTTGGATTGACTACTTTATCATTACATAATGCCCGTCTTTATCTCTTATTACAGACTGATTTAAAGTTTATTTTTTCTAAGTATGAGTACTGAAAATTTTACTTCCATTTTCATGGAATATCTTTTTTCTATCCCTCCACTTTCAGTCCGTGTGTCCTTACATCTAAAGTGAATGTCTTGTAAGTAGTATATAGATGGATCTTGTTTCTTTTATCCATTCACCTACAGTATCTCTTTTAATTGGAAAATTTATCCCATTTACATCTAAATAATTATTAGTAGGTATGTACTTATTGCCATTTTCTTTTTCTTTTATGTATTTACTGTAGGTTTTTGTTTTGAGGTTACCATGAGGCTTACATACATATGTTATATCTGTAACATTTTACATTTGATCCTGTTCTAACCCAACATTTTTACTCTTCCATCCAAATTATGTTTCTGATGTCACATTTTACATTTCTTTATCTTGTGTATCTCTTAACTAATTATTGAAATCATAGTTCATAGTTATTTTTACTACTTTTGTCTTTCACTTTCATGCTAGCTTCATAAGTGTTTAATACACTACATTTAGTATGTACTTACCTTTCCCATGAGATTACTCTTTCATATGTTTTCTTGTTACTAATTAGCACCCCTTTTTTCAACTTAAAGAAGTCCCTTTAACATTTCTTTAAGGCTGGCTTAAGTGTTGATGAACTCCTTTAGTTTTGCTTGTCTTAAAAACTTCTTTTCCTCCTCTAATTCTCAGTGATAAAGTATTATTGACTGGATTTTTCTTTCTTTCAGCATTTTGAATATATCGATTACAAAGTTTTCTGGGTTGCAAAGTTTCTGCTAAAAAATCTGCTGGTAGTCTTATGGGGAGACCCTTATACATAACAAGTTGTTTTTCTCTTGCTGCTTTCAATATTCAGTCCTTGTTTATAACTTTTGTCATTTTAGCTATGTGACTTGGTGTGGGCCTCTTTGGGTTCATTTAATTTGGAGCGCCCTGGGATTCTTGGGTCTGGTTATCTATTTCTTCCAGGTTAGGAAAGTTTTCAGCCATTATTTCTTCAAACAAGAGATCTACCCTTTTCTCTCCCTCTCCTCTTTCTGGGATCCCTATAATATGAATGCTAATCCCTTTGATGTTGTCCCATAAGCTCCTTAAGCTATCTTCACTTTTTTTATTCTTTTTTCTTCTCTAATTGGGTAAGCTCCACTGCCCTGTCTTTGAGTTGACCGATCCTTTCTTCTGCTTTATCTAGTGTGCAGTTAAACCCCTCTGCAGTATTTTCAGTCAGTTATTGTATTCTTCAGCTCTGCAACTTCTATTTGGTACTTTCAGGGCTCCAGACAAGTGTATGTTCTCTTTGCTGGGTAATACTGGCAAGGTGGAGCAAGGGAGAAGGGGGGCACCAAGACATGCCATTCCACCAAGGCATCCATAAACTACGTTCCTTGAGAATGGCTCTATAGACCTCTAAATGTCTGCCAGATCAGAAGCCCCCTCCTCAGGCCAAAGCTCTGGGATAAGAACAAAGGACTCCTTCACAGAAAGACTGGGGAGTGTGCCTCAGTGCACTGTCTGGGCAATACCCTGGGTGTGGTAGCCCACCAAGACCCAGCTCTCTGTTTGCCACAGTCCCATGGCACCCAAGAAAGAAAACTTACCCAGCCACCAGAGCTAGGTGGTCAAGGTGGAACCCCTTGGCAGCCACAAAAACTGAGGCACTAGAAACACAAAAATCAGGGCAGCAGGTGCATGTAAAGCTCCCTTACAGGCAATACTGTGATGTTGGAGCATGGCAGAAGGAAAACACAAAAATTAAGCCTATAAAATAGATTGAGTAAAAAAAATTAATTCACATAAATACTAAAATATGCAGAAAATTAATATAATAGCTTTTTTTAGTTTCTAAGTAATTGGGGTTTCTTCCTATGATTCCACCCACTTGTTGTCAGGAAGGGAAAAAAAAGGCCAATCTAATCTAAAATCCTACTCTGATCTGATCATTAAAAGAGTCCTGAGAAGAATTAACTCTTCCAAGCAATGAAGAGCCTCTTAGTCCAGTGACATGCACTGGAAGAAACCTTAAACAGGGACCCAAACAATAAGCTAGGACAGGGTCTCTGCTGTCACTATGTCCCTTACCTTATCTAGAACACATCTTCTCTGTGTTAAAGTCTCAGGCTAAAGAAGGAGAAGTATCCTCTCTCCTCCCCGACTTCTCTTTCTTGCCATTCCTAAGGCCAGAAATACAGTGAGATTTCCTTTCTCTTCCTTTCTCTCGTACCTTCTTAATTTCCTTGGAACTAGCCTAGCTGTTATAGGCAAAAGCTGCATCTTCATCTTGTGGAATGACTCTAAGAACTGCTTACTTTTGATTTCCTAATGATATGCTAAATGTGATAGGGGAGATAACAGCTATGAGATGGCCTTTTTCTACACTGTAGGCTTGCTAGAGATTTGTTTTGCATATCAAAAGTTAAACATAACTTTATTCCTTCTGTAGCAAACTATAACTCTCCTCCATGTCCCCTTGCTTCTACCAGATAGATGGACAGATACTTATGACTTGGCAAGATGAAGGTCATCTCAAAGGAAAAAGAGAAATAGATACTAATATTTTTTTAAGTATTACCTCATGTCGATGAAGTGCATGGGAATGTAATGCATTCAGTTAGCATTAGAGAATCTATACATTGGTATCTTTAAACTACTTTTCTTTACATGATATTTCTACCTCTAAGGCCAAACTATTTTTCTATTTTTGATCTCTTATTTATTTATTTTTCTTTCTTTAATCCACCATTCCTTCTACTGCATAAAGTGATCTTTAGCAAAATTTTGTTCAAGTTCACTGATGCTGCTTTGAAAATATTAATTTTTCTTTACCACTTAGTTTTAGCTATGTTTCAACTTAAGATTCTGTTTGATCATTTCTCATTTTATTTGACCTGTGCAAAGTAAAAATAAAGGGGGCTGAATTTAGGAAGGTGTGCAAAATAAACATGGATCTTCTTTAACTTAGCCAATCAAACTTCCTTAGCATGGTATCAAAAGATGGGGGCATCTCCTTCTCTGCTGTCTCCCCCTGGCTTCCATTAACAGAATCCTCTGCTTTGAATGAATTTTAGTGATTTATGCCACACAACTTTCCTACTTCCAGAAGTATATTCACAATGTTTAAAAATACTTGCTCTTCCTCTATGCCAGTATAAAGTTGTCTCGAGACCTAGCTTAAATTCAGTATCTTCATAAAGTAAGGCTTGCCAGAAGCTATGTTTCCCTTTCTCTTTGGCCTGCCAAAAGTATTTTACAACAACCACAATAAAAGAAATACGTATGTATTTATACTTTCAGCCATGCACTGAACTTAGTACTTAACATATATTAATTCATTTAATCCTTTCAACATTCCCAAAAGATAGGGAGTAAAATTTTCCAGAACAAATGAGGAAACAGACATAATGAATTTATTTTAACTTCCCATAATTACATAGCTAGTCCAACATTATTTTTGTAGGATTTTATAACCAGGGCATACCTTAAATTTTAGGAGATCTGTGAACCCATGAAATTCCATGAACATTTGGTTTGATGTTCAAATGTGAATTTTTCTATGGAGAGCATCTCCATCTTTTCTATCTTTACATCAAATTTTAAAAGTAGTCTGTGTTTCACAAAAATTATGAGTTATGCTAAAGAATATCAACTGTTGTTCTCTATTTATCTAAAAGTGTATTTTTTCAGAATTCTTCACAGAGTACATTAGGAATCCAATAAATAGTTTTGATTTGACAGAACATCTGTCTCAGCTGAGGAAGAGCATTTGAGTTGATAATAATGGAGCAAGTAAATTAACCAAGCTGAAATAAGTGAGATCACACTTCCTTCATTAATCATCCCAACTAAATTATAATAATAAATGGAATCAAGACATGTATAGGCATATAGCAGTATTCATTTCAATATAATATTAAAATTGTTTATCAAAGGACATAGCACACAAAAAAATATTATTAGATTATTTTAACTAGTACATCATAACACTAGTTTTAATGGAATCTAAATTTCCCCTCTACCTTGTTAAAACTGAAGATTTTTCTATAATTCCTACAGCATATATACATATGATAATATATATTTGTTTTGAACTATAAAAAAAATTTAAGTCTCTTACGTGGTGTTATTTGATCTCCTTTTTAAAATGCTTACTTGACCTTATACTGACATGTCAGCAAATATTATTTAGGCACTTGAGGTCATCAGAAGTCTATGCTCTAGGCATGTGCATATACATATATATACATATGTGCAAGCACACACACACGAACATCTCTAATAACTAATTCATTTTTATAAAGCATATTTAATAATTACTCCTTTCCAGAATTTGCTTATTTATATATGCATCACAATGTGCACTCAAAAACTATACTTCTTTTAACAAAACCACTTTAATTCTTTTCAAGTTGCTTGGATGATTCATAAATATTCAAAGCTAGCATTCTGTATATACATAATTTTCTTCAATAGAGTAGACAAGTATAATATTCATTTATTTTAGTAATGGTTGGCTCTGGTAATCAAACTGGCCAAGAATATCTAGAAATATGAAATGACTCACTTAAAACAATTGAGGCCCAGGTGTGACATCTTTGGAGGATAAGATTACAGTCTTGAGATGGTAATGAGAATGGTTTGTTTACAGTTCATGATAAGGCAGGCTTGTCATGAAAATAAATTGTAGTCCTCTGCCATTTTCTATTCTTGTCTCATCGTGATAATAAGGCATCAGGTTTTTAACATTTAATATAATCTGAAATGCAATTTAATGTAAAGATGGGTAAGGTATTGAAACACTTGCTACCTATGTTTACTTGTAGATTTCACTTACATTCATATTTCTGAAGTTACTGTCTTGCTCTGTCTTTGCAATATATGAAAATTAAACTATGGTTCTGAAATAATGAATGGCTATTGAAAATAAGGTAGTAACCCCCAATCTCACTTTCATCTCTTAGAACTGAAATGTTTTTCTGAATTTAGTAATATCCAAAAGTTTATCCTGTAGCTATAGGCAATTAATGAAGTAGGATGGGAAAAGGTAGTGTACTGTTATACAGTTTTTTCAAAGGAAGATGAATTTTTTGCTGGATTAAGTCACTTACTGTCTTACTGTGGTTTCCTAAAGTACTTGTACACACTAATCCCATGGTTACCAGAACTTGGTCCTGATATATATGATAGTTTTCCCAGTCAGCCTAAGTCAGACTATGTCTTTTAAGTGCTGGAATTATCACCCTAAAAAGACAACACAGTTGGAATACAGCATATAGTATTTTTAAAACAAGAATAAGGAGCTATTATGTTCAAAATCTTAAGAGCTATCATAAATATCAAAACAGATGATTTGCCTTATGGCAAAATATTTTGGGATTAGAGAGATGTCAAAAATTGTGTGATAGGAAATCATATAGGTTTTAAAAGTTCTTTGGGATCATCAATGAATGAATGTATGAATGTCAGGATAAAACAATCTTTTGAAGTTTAGGTAAGATCAAAATACTTTTTTCTCTGTTATACACATTCTGAGAATCTAATCATTTGGTTAGTTCTGTTCTTTGCTATATCATTGGCTTCACAGAAAAGAAACCTTATGTGTACCTTATGTGTACATGGTGTGCACTCAATAAATGTTTGTTAAATTAATGAGTGTTTATTTGTAATGTCCAATAAAGAAAACTAAGTGGAGACTACAAAAATATTAATGGTTCCTAAAAATAATAATAATGCAAGCATTATTTTATTAAATATTGCAGTAATTTAAAAATCATAGTATAATGACAAAATAAAAATGTAAATATAAGAAAGCAGAAAATCTTAGTGTGCCATTTGGAACCCTAGTATATCTTCCCACCTTTACTGTTATTATAAAAATTCTGTTTTACCTAAGCTGCTCTATCTTTCTTCCAAATTTCCTTTCTTGATATTTTACCTTTATATGTATTCTCCTAACAGTGGCAAATTGGCCCTGACCCTTATGACAACTGTGATTGATATTGACTGTATTACAGAATGCAAGGGCTGGTCTGAGTTTACAAGGGAAGAATGCTGGGCTTTATCAGCCATGTCTGTACTGGGTAAAGGTATTAGTGAGGGCAGCCTTAGCACAGTGTATTTGCTGATGTCCTACAATCTTTATCTGCAGTTGTTTCTCCCTTCTTTGTACCTATCAAAATGCCACCAAATCTTCAAGGTCTTGAACACATGTTATCTCTTCTATAATAGCTTTTATAACCATCAATCCTAATGATCATACTCTTGTATAAAGCCCTGTGGCATATATATTTGCCTAATTTTGTTGTTGATGTTAACTTTATATAACTGAATGTTTTTTCTGAACAATAAGATTTTAATCACCTTAAGAACAAAGATTGTATTTTTGTCTGCTTTTCTTCAGTTTAGAATACTATACATGTAAAATCTCACTATTTTCCAGTTTGGACTTCATCAAACTTAAAAGATTTTACACAGTAAAGCAAACCATCAACAGAATGAGAAGACAGCCTACTGAATGGGAGAAAATGTTGGTAAATGATATATCTGATAAAGGGTAAATATCCAAATTACATAAAGAACTCATGTAACTCAACACCAAAAAAGCAAACAATCCAATTAACAAAATAGAGGACCTGAATAGACATTTTTCCAAAGAAGACATAACACATGGCTATCAGACACATGAAAAGAGGCTCAGCATTTCTAATTACCAGGGAAATGCAAAACCAAACCGCAATGAGATATCACATCACACTTGTTGGAATGACTAGTATCAAAAAGACACACAAGAAATAACAAGTGGGTGTGTGAAAATTTTTCCCTGTTCTGAAATTTGCTGTTGATAGAACCAGTCTCTTTTTATATTCACAAAAAACAGTCCTTAATGGAATACTACCATTAGTAGACTAAAATGAAAAATTAACTTTCAAACAATTAGAATGTAATACACATACTTAAACATTTTTGTTCTTAATCCTTCTTAAATTAATACGATTACAAGGCTTGAGTTTGAGATGTCCTTTCATATGCGCATCGTCTTTGATCTGACAATCTCATTCTTATCCTAAGCTTTGCTGAAGCTTCAGCCTCTTCTGGAATGTCTTGTATAATCACCCAGATCCTTGTCCCTGGGAGAGGGTTGGAGCCTTTCCTCCCTATATTCCAAGAGTATATTCTAGTTCCTTTAGTTATTTCCATTAGAGCTGGTATCATCCACATTGTACTTATTTCTTTACATGTATATCTGCATCATAAGTTGTACCTTTTTTGGGAAACTATTCTTTCTTTTGCTCTTTATATACACAATGCCCAATATTGAATAAATAATGAATAGAATAAATAAGTGAACAGAAAATATATTCACTGGGTACTAGTAGAACTTGCAATGTATAATGATTGAAGATAATCCTAGACTTAACAAATCCAGATTCAAAACTGTCACTGCAACTTGAGAACTTTGAGGAATTACTTAATGTCCCTATACTTTAGATACATCTTTGAGGAATAGAGATAGTACATTTACTAGGGTTGTGAAGATAAAATTGAGAAATGCACAAAAAGCTGAATGCAAGCATACAATATGCCAAGCAAATAGTAAGCTGTATATAAATAATTTGGGTTGTTTGTTTTTTTCCTGTTATTGTTATTTAACAATAATTATGCCATTCAATGACAGTTATAGACTAAGTATTGGAAAGTATATTTAGGGGAAATTCTTGTTAATAAGCAGAGTCAAAATTCTGTACTCCCTAATCTCTCTCCTTGGTCTCATAGGAACTGGGGGATAGGAAAGATTGTGGCAGGCTGTGAAGGAGGTAGGGGGTTGGCAAAGGCTCCCTGAAGTTTAGGAGTGAATGCTTCTTACCCAGTAGAGAGTATAAAGGCCCTATATTTAGACACATACTTAGACATGAAACCACTCAGTCAACAGTTACTGCATTTCTACTATGTCTCAGATGTGGGGTCATGGTTGGAAAGGAGGCAGAAACAAAGTATAGAACAAGTTGGAAATCAAAGGAGATAAATCAAAGAAGCAAAATATTATCTAAGAAAATTGGTCAGCTAAGAAGTAAGAAGACTAAAGTAGAAAAGTAAGAATTAGGCCTGCAGTAATACCAGGAAAATGGGCGTGCTTTAAGTTGTTATTGTTTACTTATTTGCTTGCATATTTTTAAACATAGATGTTGGTTCAAGTCATTTAGAGCATGACTACATGTT
The DNA here is from genome assembly GCA_032199065.1 of Smutsia gigantea. Classification (NCBI taxonomy): domain Eukaryota; kingdom Metazoa; phylum Chordata; class Mammalia; order Pholidota; family Manidae; genus Smutsia; species Smutsia gigantea. The sequence continues at coordinate 527,123 of JAVSCE010021691.1, read as the reverse complement.
ACATATTCCTTTAGACAGGTTCCTGCCTCCTGTTTATGGCACTGCTGTCATTCATTTCACTTATAAGCTAAACATAAATATATATTTATATATAAGATATACACATAAGCAGATATAAAAGAAACTATTGTTATTATTTTAACACAGTTATCTGTTAGATCAATGAAGAGTAAGAAAAATAAGTTTTCATTTTACCTTCATTTATTCCTTCCATTCTTTCTTTATGTAGATCCGAGTTTCTGACACTACTGTTTTTTCTCTAAATAACTCCTTTTAGCATTTCTTGCAACGAATTCCCTCAATTTGTTTGTCTGAGAAAGTCTTTAATCTTCACACTTGAAGGGTAATTTTGCAGGATACAGAATCTGGGTTGGCTGTTTTTTTTTTTTAACACTTTAAATATATTTTGCTCTGTCCTCTACTAGCTTGAATAATTTCTGAGGAGAAGTTGGATATAATTCTTATATTTGCTTCTCTATAGGTAACAAGATTTTTTCTTTTGTCTTCTTTCAGGTTATTTTCCTGATCTTTGATCTTCTATAGTTTAGAAATGATCTATCTTGGTGTAGTTTTCTTGGCACATATTCTGCTTGGTTTTCTTTGAGCTGCTGGATGGAGCTTCCTTAACCTGACATTCTCAGTCATTGTTATTTCAAATACCATCTTCTGTCCCTTTCTATCTCTCTTCTCCTTCTGATGCATCCATTACCTAAATGTTACACCTTTTGCAGTTGTCCTGCAGTTCTTGGACATTCTGTTCTATTTTTTCCAGTGTAGTTTTCTTTGCTTTTCAGTTTGGGAGGTTTCTATTGCAGTATCCTCAAGGAATCAAGAGATTTCTGCCTCTGCCGTGTCCAGCCTACTTATAAGTGTATCAGAGCCATTCTTCAGTTTTGTTATGTTTTTGATTTCTAATATTTCTTTCTGGTACTCCTAGGATTTCCATTTCTTTGCTTACATTGCCCATCTGTTCTTGTAAGACATCTACTTTATCCATTAGAACCCTTAACATATATATCATAATCATTTTGTATTCCTGTTCAGAAAATTCCAACATCTCTGTCATATCTAGTTCTGATGTTTGCTCTGTCATATCTAGTTCTGATGTTTAAAATTTTTTTCTTGAAAGACATACATAATATACTAGTTAAAAGGAACTGCTGTAAATAGGCCTTTTGTAATTTGATGGTAAGGTGTCAGGGGAGGGAAGATGTTATATATAGTTCTATTTAGGTCTTAGTCTTTTAGAGTCTATGCCACTGGACTGTGAATTTAACAAGTGTTTCTCATATTTTTTTCACCCCCTTTTGGTAGTAGAATAGGATTGCTAGAGCAGGCTGGAGTCAGTGAGGCTCGGATACCTCAGCAGGTTAGACTTTGGCTAACTAGTTTCATCTGAGGACAGGCCTTAATTAAAAACAAATTGTTCTGGCATATATCAAAATGATCCCTTTTTCCCTACTCCTACCTGAAGCATGAGGAGATTTTTTCCCTGATTTTAATTGTGAGAACCTGGACAGACTTCAAGAGCCAGAACTCAAACAAAAGTCTGCCCCTTCAGCTCCATGACCAGGTTCCCTAAGAGTTTTGAACGATCAGAGTTGATGACATTGAGCCTCCAGCAATTTGTCAGTTATGGCTTGGGTTTTTCTTGTCCTGGCACTGGTTCAAGCAGCAGTTTCTGTTTGTGATTCTCTACTCTGGTAAACTGTGACTCCTTGGATTCACTTGTCTGTCTCTCCAGTATTGGGAGCAGCAGTTTACCCTGTGCCCTCCACTCTCTAATAGATCAAGACAAATTGTTGGTATTTCAGTTTGTTCAGCTTTTTACTTACTGTTAGGATGGAGAGGTGAGCTCTAAGATACTTACATGTAGAACAGAAACCAGAAATCTTCTAAATACATTTCTTATCTTCTAGAATTTGCTTTCCATAGCTAGAGATGTCATTTATGGGAGAGACTAATGGGAAATAATGGAAGTAGTTTAAGGGCTAAGAAGAGTTGCATTAAAGACAACTAACCTAATCAAACCTTGTAAATGAGAATACCATAGGGATGTCTTGGTGTTGTAAATGTTGAATAAGAAGAAAGACACATTTATAAATAAGACCAGTATATTTATACCAAAGGGAAAACTAAGATTTTGCAAAGAATTTTGAATTGGAAATCTTCCATTTGAGTGTATCTTGGTGCTTCCACTGTTTAGTTACATAACCTGTTTTAACGTACTTAATTCTCATGATTTACTTTTCTGTAAAATGAGAACAAATATAAAAAATGTAAAAGGCCAGTCAGCCTACAAAAGAAAGACCAAATCATAAGAAGACCAAATAAGATAAGATGCATGAAAGGATTTTGTAAATTATAAAAGGTATGGGGATATTATATGACATTATTAAGCAAAGTCCCATATGAAGTACTGCTTAAGGTCTCCTGAACTTAATACATAAATACTCATTTGTGATGGTTTGTTTGAAGTGTTTATTGTAACAAGAAATGCAGATATAAATTGCTCATCTTTTCTGGCATTTAATAAGCACAATAAAATGATTAATGTTTAAAAGATTAGTCTGAGCTTTTGGAACTGATTTTTTTAATGATTGTTGAAATTCCTTTTATCCGTTAACTTGTCAAGGGAGGATTTTTAATAACTATTCAGTTTGAAATTCCTAATCAAACAAACCTACCTTTAATGTAATCACTGTTCCTTTCATATATCAATTTATAGAGTTAAGTTAGGGTTTCCAAAAAATCTTCCCTAATTAAAACATAAATACTCTGGCTTTCCAACTTTTATAAAGTGGGTCAAAATTAAATTTCAAGAGTGAGGTGTTTCCTTAATGTTTCCTCAAATGAACTGTTGACAACTCTTTGGAACATTTTGGTATTAAATTTGGCTTCCCTCACAATAAGCCTTCTTCTGTACAGATTGTTAAAATCTAGTCACCACACAACCATAGATTCAGAATTTTCACTTGTGTTCCAAAATGTCACTGGAAAGGGTTTTGTCCTTGCAAACTGCATAAAATTTACAGTAGAATATTTGTAGAAGCAGAATGCTGAAATAGATCTCCTTTCATTCCTTGGTAAAGAGAAAAGAAGGGCAAGAAGCTTCAGCTTCTGTTTATCCTGGCATTAACTCAAGATAAGCCTTAAAATTACTTTTTGGTGTACAAACAGTGTGGTTTCTCCATCAAAAGGTTATTTTTTTATAAAAGGACTTTATTCTATAAGACATTGGGTACATTCACTTTTTAATTAGAGCTGCCAATGTTTCAGGCAGGGTGAGGTCAAAATCATGTCTTTTTATGATGCTCTTTTTCCTGATTATAAAAGTAATAACAAGAGCAACAGAACCAATTTCTTTCCCAGAGGATTCTGTCTAATTAACTGCCCCATGAAAAGCATTAGCCATAAACTGATGCCCTGGTTTTGCCCTTTCAATGTCTTGAAGAGTTCTTTAAACATGCAGTGTGGTACAGAAAGACTGTCCTGAGGCTGAAAGTGGCGTTGTGGTGGTGTTGTTATTTTTGTTGTAGGTCTTGTTCATATTCCTGGCATTCAATGAATGGAAATATGAGTGAATGAACTTTTTACATGAGGCAGATTTTCATTATCTCATGGCCTGCCAGATGGGCAGGCAACAAAATACAGTGGCAATCAAATACAAATTTTATGCCAGTGCTTATTGCTGAGAATTATAGAGCAATATCAGGAGCAAGTGACTAAATGTAAGAATTTTTACCATTTAGTCTACTAATGAAGCAGTGAAGTGTATTTGAGATATTAAGTCAATTTTTTTTCACTAGAGATTTTGGTTTTCCAGCTCTCCCTGCCCATTTAATTCTTTAGTTCCTTATTTCAGAAAGCTAAGGTAAACAGAGCCTAAAACAAAGTGGTTATTCCTCAACTTTGAGTCTCAAACTTTTAAAATATACTTTCATAAAGAAATGAAAGTTTTGAACAGTAGACTTTGTTCAAAGAAAAAATCTTAAAAAAAAAAGAAAATCTTTTTTCAGTTCACAAACCTTCTCATGGCAAAGGTAGGGCAAAGCTTGAGAGTCTGAGCTCACGGTTTTCCTATAAAAGCCATAAAAGAGAGGATGGAACAATGTAAGAAAAGTCCCTGCAATTCAGAAGGAAAGGACAGTCCTTTGGTATTGGGATGGACTGAGACAGATTTAGAAGAGATAACATCATGATGTAGAAACAACTTTCCCTTCACTGAACCACTGATTTCAAACCTGAATAAGGAAATAGGATGTTCAGATGAGAGATAATAAAACACAAGCAAGGTGATGGGGAAATGGAAAGCTGAGAGGAGACCATCACAGGGTGCGTTATAGCATCATGGGTTGGCCAAAGCAGAAGGAAAGTAGAGATTCCAAGTCACCATCCAGTGTGGGCCAGTCCCCACAGTCTGTGTGGCACACCATAGATGTTCTTCAGGGCTAATGGAGGGCATACAGAAATGGTGAGAAACCTGGTGGACCATGACTTTCAGAGGGACACTACTGCAGGATACTCTGCTATATGAAGGCACCAGGGTCATCAGCATGGAGACAGCATGGCCTGAGAACACAGCAGGCCAACCAGAAGACCCTTCCTCCCCACCCAGGAGGATAGGTACTCTTTGCCGTGAATCGTTATCATACCTTCTTGGTAAAGAAAAGGGGAAGAGAAAACCCTTCCATATGGGAAGAAATTTGAAATGACTACCTAAATGACACTAACAACAGGAATGAATATTGGTGTGGCAAGATTAAGGTTTGGTTTTGTTGTTCTCTTTTTTCCTCTCCTTAATCAGTGAGAAAGGATACTTCACAGCAAGATGAGATCAGATTCAGAAAATAAATCATGCCACATTTTAACATGGTTGAGTTATAGGATGTAAATTCTGACCCCACTAAAGTGGCGTTACCCAGACATACCTTGACAGTCCCCAAGCTCTGCTTCCATTCTTTGCTGTGGGACAACAGCAAGGTGGTATTAACATTCCAGGCTAATAGCCACATTTTTAGATGAACTAGGCAACTTGTTCTTTCTAAGTAAAATCTTGCACTTGCAAGCACATATAACTTTGCTTTCCCACAAAAAGGTGATTTAATCATAAAAAATGTTTTAGACTTCCTTCTGTTTTGCCTATTTTTCCCTACAAGTGCGCTGACAGAATGGAACAATGTGAAATGTCAGCATTTGAATAATTATAATTTCATGAATAGTTTGAAGAAATAAACCTTTTATTTGTACAGTAGTTTTATAGGTAGTTTTGATGGTATTTTCCCTAATCCTGCATTTGAATTATGTGGATAATGCACTTAGACTTGACTTTGCCAGTGAAAATAAAGCCTAAAAGATGGAGAAAAGCATATCTTTTAGATACCAAGTTCTTAATCTGTAAAATTAAAATTTTGGACTAAAAGAGAGCTAAATATTTAGAGGTTTAAAGTTCTGTGATTTTGGAGTTCTTTAAATTCATCACATTAATCTTTAATACTCATACTAAAATCAGAAGAAACAATTATATAAACACACACACACATACAAATCATTGCATTCATATCCATTATATTATCACACTTCATTTATTTCAAAACTCCTTAAAAATTATGTAAGGAATTGCTTATATCTTTAGTTTTGTAAGAGGAAAAAAAACTGAAATGGAACTTCAAAATCAAGAAAGGGCTCATATAGCCATCTGGTGGCTACTTAGAAAAATACATCTGAATTTAATGGATGATAATTTTATAAATATGCATACATATTACTCATATTTATATATAGGGCCTTTCAACCAATATACATACAGGAATATTAATAGAATATATATATATAAATTCCAGGCTTCATAATCATGTGAAAAGCATATCCCAAGTTTATAAATAACATGGTAATATATAAACAATCCTAACATTGTTGAACTTCATTAAAATATAAAAAAAATCAGAGAAAGATTATTTTTATTTCTAAAGAAAGATAAATGCAAAAAAATCTGCCTATTGATTTTATATGTTATTTACAGAATTTTACAAATATTCTGAATATGTCTTTTAGAAAACGACTTTCTTTTCATTGTAGCTGTTACTAAACAGTGAAATACAAACAAGTTTATAATTTAATCTGACCATGATGAAATGAAAAAAATATATTATACGTATTCTTAGTGAGGTTTTGTAGGCAAAGACAAAACTATATGTTTATTTACCAGAGGAATGTTTTGCTATAATTCTATATAAAAACAGAAAAAAGAAAAAGAAAAGTTATGGAAACTAACCCATATGGTATATTTTTCTCAAAAGGCAGAAATATTCTCAATATATTAAAATGTAAGGATTGTTCAAAAAGCAAGTATATGTGGTCAGCAGTGTATTTGCATAACACAATAATTTCCTTGGTAACAGAGTGTTTTGCGAGGCTTTTGTGGCATCATTGTATATGAGATTTAATGTAAAGTTCATTTAAATATGAAAACTTATCTATACATATTACCCTAGTAAAAACTGCTTATGACTGATTTTCAAATGTATAATATTTTTATCCTGTATGATTCCATTGTTAATTTTATGAATGGTGAATTTTTCAGTCAATAAAACTTACAAAAGCAATATATAAAGTTTTAATCAGGTGAAATGCAAATTTAGAAGACAATAAATCTGATAACCAAGGAAAACATCAAATCAACCAAAAAAATTTATTTTTCGAACCCAAAGTTTTAATCTAGAAATGCCATTGTGAATAATAATTTCTCATTAAAATTAGTGACTTTTAAAATCATTCTGGTAGAAGTAGTACATACCTAAAATGATCAAGACTAGTTTCCTCAATTCCTGATTTCTAAGTGCAATTTTGTCATTCTGAAGAAAAATATGGAAACATCAACTTTTTTAAAGACTTTATTTTTAGAGCAGTTTTTTTAGGTTCACAGAAATTTGGTAAGAATGTACAGGGATTTCCCATACACCCTCTGCCCCCACACATGCATAGCCTCCCCCACTATCAACATCCTGCACCACAATGGTACATTTATTTCAATCAACCAACATATTTACATATCATCACCCAAAGTTTATAGTTTACATTAGGGTTCACTCTTGGTGTTTTACATTTTATGGGTTTTCACAAATGTGTAATACTGTATCCATCATTATAGTATCATACGGAGTGTTTTCACTGCCCTAAAAATCCTCTGTGCTCCACCTTTCTCCCAACCCCCACTCTCAACCATTGGTTTTGGTACTGTCTCCACATTTTTGTCCTTCCTGGAATGTCATATAGTTGGAATCATGTAGTATGTAGTCTCTTCAGATTGGCTTCTTTCACTCAGTAATATGCATTTAATGTTCCTCCATGTTTTTCATGGCTTGACAGTTCATTGCTTTTTAGAGCAGAGTAATATTCTGTTGTCTATATGTACCACAGTTTATTAACTCATTCACCCATGGAAGGGTATCTTGATTGCTCCCAAGTTTATGCAGTTATGAAAATAGCTTCTCTAAACATCTGTGTGCAGGTTATGAACATAAATTTTCAACTCCTTTGGGTAAATGCTGAGGAGTGCAATTGCTGGATCATATGGCAAAGGTATGGTTAATTTTGAGAGAAACTGCCTGTCTTCCAAAATAGCAGTATCATTTTGCAGTCCATCAGCAATGAATGAATGGGAGTTCCTCTTGCTCCACATTCGTGTTAGCATTTGGTGGTGTCAGTGTTTTGGATTTGGGCCCTTCTAATAATTGTGTAGTAGTATCTCACTGTTGGTTTAATTTCCATTTCCCCAATGACACATGATACGTAGCATCTTTTCATATGCTTATGTGCCATCTGTATATCTTCCTTAGTGAGGTGTCTGTTTAGGTCTTTGGCCCATTTTTAAATTGGATTGTTTTCTTATTGTTGAATTTTAAGAATTCTTTGTATGTTTTGGATAATGGTCCTATATCAGATATGTATTTTGCAAATAATTTTCTCCTATCTGTGGTTTATGTTTTCATTCTCTTGATGGTGTCTTTCACAGAGCAGAAATTTTAATTTCAGTGGAGTTCCACTTATCGATTATTTCTTTTATGGATTGTGCTTTTGCTCTGTACCCAAGGCCATCTAGGTTTTCTTCTATATTATCTTCTAGGAGTTTTATAGTTTTGCATTTTACAATTAAATATATGATCCATTTTGAGTTAATATTTGTGAAGGGCATAAAGGTCTGTGTCTAGGTTCATTTTTTTTTGCATGTGAATATCCAGTTGTTCCAGCATCATTTCTTGAAAATAAGTCATTGCTCCACTGTATTACCTTTGCTTCTTTATCAAATATCAGTTGACTGTATTTTGAGGTTTTTCCATTGATATATTTTTGTTTTTTTAACCAATACCACACTATCTTAATACTATAGTATTATAATAAGTCCTGAAGTTGGGTAGTATCAATCCAACTTTTGTCTTCTTTTGCAATAACGTTTTGGCTATTCATAGTCTTTTGCTTCTCCATAGAAACTTTAGAATACAGTTTGTTGATAGTGACAAAATAACTTGCTGGGATTTTGCCTGGGATTGCAATGTATCTAAAGATGAAGTTGGGAAGAACTGACATCTTGACAACATTGGGTCTTCCTATCCATGAGTATGGAATATCTATCTCTCCGTTTATTCATCTTTTTTATTTCCTTCATCAGATTTCTATAGTTTTCCTCATATATATCCTATATATATTTTGTTAGATTTATGCCTAAGTATTTCATTTTTTTATGTGCTAATGTAAATGGTACTGTGTTTTTATATCAACTTCGTTGTTCATTGCTGGAATATGTGAAAGTGATTGACTTTTAAACATTAACTTGTTAGTTTTGACTCTGCTGTACTTGCTTATTAATTCCAAGAAGTTTTTTGCAATCTTCTGCATAGATGATTATGTTACCTGTGAACAGTTTTATATCTTCCTTCCCAATCTGCCTATGTTCTATTTCCTTTCTGTTGTAGTACATTAGGACTTATAGTTTGATACTGAATAAGAGTGGTGTGAAGGTACATTCTTGCCTTGTTCCTGATCTTAACAGGAAACTTTGATTTTCTCACCATTAAGTATAATGTTGTAGGGTTTTTGTAGGGTTTATCAAATTAAGGAGGTCTCCCTCTATTTCTAGTCTGCTGAAAATATCATGAATGGGTATTGGATTTTGTCAAATGCTTTTTCTGCATTTATTGATATGATCATGGGATTCTTTCCTTTTATCCTATTAATGTGATGGATTACATTAGTTGATATTTAATGTTGAACTAGCATTTCATGCCTGAGATAAATTGCACTTAGTCATGGTATAGAATTATTTTATACATTTATGGATTTGATTTGCTAGTATTTTGTTGAGAATTTTTGCATCTATGTTGATGAGAAACATTTGTCTGTAGTTATCTTTCTTGTAATGTTTTTGTTTTGTTTTTGTATTAGGGCAATGTTTGCCTCAGAGAATGAATTAGGAATTATTCTTCTGCTTCTGTCCTCTGAAAGACATTTCAGAGAATTGGTGTAGTTTCTTCCTTTAATGTTTGGTAGAATTCACTAGTGGTAGAATTCACACCTGGACCTAGTGCTTTCTGTTTTGGAAGGTTATAAATTATTGATACAATTTCTTTGATAGAGGCCTGTTCAAATTGTCTGTATCTTGTTGTGTGAGGTTTGACAGATGTGCCTTTTTAGGAATTGGCCCATAACTTCTCTAATAAATACAGAACTATTCAGATTTTTCTATTTGTGGTTTCTCTTTTTTTTTGATTAATCTTACTAGAAGTTCATCAATTTTGTTAATCCTTGCAAAGAACCATTTTGTGGTTTTATTTACCTTTGTATGTTTTCCATTTCATTGACTTATGCTCTTGCTTTTATTATTTGTCTCCTTGTTTTTTAACTCTTTTCTGGTTTCTAGAAAGTGTTTACACCATTTTTATTTCCTAATGTAACCTTTTAAACCCATATGGCTATTGTTGCCGTATATTTTACTTCAACATATCATAAAACCCAAATATCTTGTTATCCTTTTCACTTTAAATAGTTAGTTGTCTTATAGAGAAATGTTAAAAAGAGAAAACAGTTGTCTTTTTTAACCACTTATTGTATTCTTTGTTCCTTTATAATTTTTAAAAAAGTTCCTCTCTAGTATCATTTCCCTTTAGCCTGAAGAACTTTTTTTTAGCACTTCTTTATTGCAGATGTTCTGATGAATATATATTTGTAGTAGTTGGTTTAAAGACCTTGTCTGCTATTGTAGTAATTAGGTCAGAGAATGCTATTCCATTGGCTTGGGTTTTTCTTGTTTATGATCACATTTTCCTGCTTCTTTGCTGTTTTGTTACTTTTAATTTTGTAATTAGACATTGTGTAAGAGGAACAGTAGAGATGAGCATACAATTTTCTTTGATTTAGTTTTATTTATTTCTCAGAAGTTCAAACGTTTTTCTCTGCCTAGCATTTAGGGTGAAGGGCTAATTATTTAGATATCTCCTAAAATTGAGTTTAACTGAGGTTGTGTTGTAGCTTTAAATTCGACTGACTTTTACCCACCCACCTTCCCTGTTGCCACCATTTTGATCCTATCAGTATTTTAGAGGTAAACCAGTTGGATTGCAGAGTCAGGTATTTTTGAACAAGAGCTTGGGATACATATGTGACAACCCATGATTGATTGTTATTCTCTGTACTTTCTTTCTGTTTTTCTTCAAAGTCACATGTGTGTGTGGAGCCGGGGGGCAGGGGCAGAATTTAAGTTTACAGTGGGAAGAGGCAGGGGAGGACTGACAGGTAGAGCAATTTATTTTGTGTTTAGTTCTTGCAGATTCAGGTTCATCTCTCCAGTCCTCCATCCTCTTGTCTAAGGCTTACATGATTCCTCCTACTCCTGTTCTCTTTCTCTGGCAGGTTTTTTCTCTTTTCCCCCCATCTAGACTAGGTGCCCACTTTCAGTAGTGGAAGCAGACACTATGGCTCCACTAACATATGGAGGGTTTATTCTGTCTGGAATTCAGTTCCTTGAGCCTTTCTTGTATCCACTGTTCTTTGCTAGTTGTGTAGAAAATTGTGATTTTTATTTTGTCTGTTTTTCTTATTATTGCCATGGAAGCAAGGATTCTCGAATAGCTCCTAAAAGGAATGTCATTTATCTGCATCCATATTAGACACAACAAAGTTGTTGATTCAAGTAAGTGAAGTACAATAAGCATTTAGGGATTTCATTTTCAAAGCTTAAAAAGAATAAATATGCTTAACTCAATGGGTAATTCCAGATGTGTGTGCCTATTTTTCTACTGCTACACAAATACTTTACTCTCTTAATTACTGAAGCCCTAGGATAAGTATTGATAATTGTTAGGGCAATTTCTCCCTCTTTTTCTTCTTCAAGACTGTCATGGTTTCTCTTGGCTTCTTAGCTCTTTATCAAAACCCCCATTCTTCCAGCTTGGTTGATAACAATTGTATTTTAAGAGGAATTGAAATAACCACATTAATTCATGCCATGGTGACTATGCCACATGCCACAGTGACTAATAACCTTCTAAAAGCCTTAATATTTTTTTAAAGACTTATTATCCCAAATTAGACTCAGATTAATGAACTTTCAGGTAATTTGACAAAATGAACCAATACTCCTCAGTCACAGGTTATGTGCAGAGTTGAAATTTTGTAGGTGTATTTCAATTAGTCTTTCTGTCTCCATTTCTTTGCTTATGACTCACATAAGTAAAGAAAGAATTCCTTCTTTGCTTTTTACCAAGAAAATCTTATCTGCATTCAAAATCATTAATAAGGTTTAGTACTCCATAATACCTTCTTTTATGACTCAGTCCCACACATATCCCTCATTTCTATGAACTTTCATTACATTTTAATTATATAATTTTGTCTGTTCTCTTTTTCTATAACTCCTCCACATATCTTAAATCCTGTATTATGAAGCTTTCAGTTGCAAGTGACAGAAATCCAACTCAAAATAGCTCAAATATGAAAGTAACTGTTGCTACATATAGCCAAACCATAGAAAGAAGAGTGGAGCCTATTTCAGTAATAATACGAGCTGGAGTTGGGAATTCAAAGCTTTCCCTTCATCTTCCTCTTTTCACCCACCACCACCATCACTAGTCTAGACTTCTGTTTTTGGTTTTCTGCCTTACCTATTTCTGTGTAGTAGGGAACTTCTCTGGATTTATATCTTACCAGTTTAAGATTCTAGAGGAAGGAGCTATTTCCACCCACTGTAGATATTCAGGGAAGGACTCTGATTGTCCCAATTTGGGTCATACATTCACCTCTTGGACACTGTGACCAAGAGGATGGAAAACTGGCTTTTGTGAAGTGGACCCCAGAGCTTGTGTGTGTGTGGGAGTAGGTGGTGGATTACCCTGAATTTGATAATACCCAGAAAAGTAGAGGAGTTCTGGACAGATGAAAACAAAAACAAGCTCCTGGAAATGAAGAACTATGGCTTACCTTTTAATGTTTTGTTTTCCTCCTATTTCACCTCTGAACAGAGAGTGTTTTCAGAGGTCTTATCATAGGAAATATCTGTGAGCTAAGTTTATTGGTTTAAGCTATAGAGTTTTAAAATATATTCATAAGAAACTTTGTTTTGCAAATACGTTTGGACCGAATTGAAATTATTTTTTCTTATTTTTTTAAGATTGATGTTAGATACTGATATTAAAAAAAAATCAGAGAAAGAATGTTCAGAGACTGATGTAAAAATATTGAGTTCAAACAGTTTAAAACATATCAATCAGTGACAGAGATTAGGGAAATATATTTATATTAGTTGCAGAGTTGGAATGACTCCCTTTTTCTCTGTCTCCCCAAATCTTATGCATAATTTCAGGCATAATTTTTGCTCCTCCCTTTCAATCTTGTCAATCTGGAATTCCTGCCTTCATCAACCTCTCCTTTGATTCTCCTTATTTGTTTTTGTATTGACACAAACTAGAAACTTGATCATTCATTTGAAATCACAGAATAATGAGGTATTTATTTCTTTAATCATTTCTTATAAATATCTTGGCTGTCTCAACTAGGTTCTAGATTTTCCTACGTAAAGTGACATGCGTTCTGCTTCTCATTAAGTCTATATATACTGACCATAGTCTTTCAGCTAAAGTTTATGGACAGTAAAGAATCAGAAAGGAATGTTCAGAACTTCCAGCAAAATATATCTTGTTACTACTTTTAGGTAAGTTAAGAAAAATAGCATAATGTCTGCTGAATATTCATTCTAATATTTACTGTTACAGATGCCAGGTCTGTACCTTCATTTCTGAGGTCTGAGAAAGAAGAGGCTTAATGTCAGAGCCCTGTCTCCTTGATAGACATGTGACTTTATGTTACTGGTAGTGTATGATCAGGAGAGGGGAGAGGATGGGAAGTTCTGCTGGCTTCCATAAGTGTATCTTCAAGATAACAAGGGGGCTGGATATTTCTCTTCTTACAGCATTCAGGCTGGAACAATACTTTAGATCCTTTTGGAGAAAATTCTTTGGAGAAAATGATGGGATATAACTAGTTGAAAATAAAAGGATTCTTTCAAAATACAACCAAAGTCTACTTTGACTATCTTACCTAAAATAGAATAATCCATATATTTCCCTGAGGAAGCATCTTCTCAGGATCTATAAAAGTTATAGGGGCAGGAGAGCTGGCCCCATTTATTGGGGCAGCAATACATAGGGAAGACTGGAACCCAAATGCCAGCCCTATGTAAAGAGGTTTTAGCTGGCCTGCCTTTAGTAAGATGAAGAAGGGGGTAAAGGTTTCCATTGGCATAGATTTCCTTTTTCACAAGAGCTTTACTCTACTTCTGTGGCCTAGCCTATACCCTGAATAAATTTCTATAAGTGTGTAACTAAACTGAGCAAGTCCATTTCTCAATAACTACCATATATTTCTTTCTGCTAGAGTTCATGATGCTTTCAAATTCTAGTCACATAATTCTGTCTATAAAACACTTCTGTAAAAATCAAATAAACTAAGTAAGAAGAAGATAATATTTCTAATTCCAAGTACAGAGGACCATGAGCATGAAACAAAATGACAGTGATGAGAGAACACAGTTGGCCTTAAATTCCAGCACAGAAAACATTGAGTTTACTAAAAATAAGGACATGCAGGTATTTATTGGCTCTTTTTATTGTAACACAGATGGGCAAAACTTAGCCAGATTTCTGATTTAGAAGTATGCTTCCTCTTGAAACCCAAATATGGCCTCCAGTATTGAATGATTCCTCTTTGCCCCATTTCAACCTCAAGTACTTTGGGTGGGATATAATGACTGCCCATATCTGATTCTTTGATGTAAAGAGATGATGTAAAAGGACAGAACTCCTCATGGCACCACGGAGTAGAGGCAGAAGAAAAGATCTAGTGTGTCTGTGAATACTTACCTGAGGCAGCCTTACAGAACGGCATGAGTGAGATCTATGTGGACTGGGGTCTCCTGAGAGAAGTGTGAAAGTAGTTGGGGGAAGTGAATCCAGAGAAGGCCTGCAGTCAGCATCAAGGAATAATACAGCAACAACTGGGTGGACCAAGGACAAAGAATCTTATAGCACCATGTACATTTCAGGAGAGGCAAGCAAGGACAGAGACACCAGGGACCCATTACTGCTCAATGTTTCGCATTAAGAAAGCCACTGAGAATTTTTTTTTTTTGCAATCATTAATCTACAGTTACATGTGCAAAATTATGGTTACTAAACTCCCCACTTCATCAGGTCCCCCCCACTTACCCCATTACAGTCACTGTCCATCAGTGTAGTGAGATGCTATAGAGTCACTACTTGTCTTCTCTGAGTTGTACAGCCCTCCCCGTGCCCCCCACAAAATTACATCTGCTAATCCTAATGGCCCTTTTTCCCCCTTGTCCCTCCCTTCCCACCCATCCTCCCCAGTCCCTTTCCCTTTGGTAACTGTTAGCCCATTCTTGGGTTCTGTGAGTCTGCTGCTGTTTGTTTCTTTCAGTTTTTTCTTTGCTCTTATGCTCCACATATGAGTGATATCATTTGATACTTGTCTTTTTCGGCTTGGCTTATTTCACTGAGCATAATACCCTCTAGCTCCATCCATGTTGTTGCAAATGGTAGGATTTGTTTTCTTCTTATGGCTGAATAGTATTCCATTGTGTATATGTACCACCTCTTCTTTATCCGTTCATCTACTGATGGACATTTAGGTGGCTTCCATTTCTAGGCTATTGTAAATAGTGCTGCGATAAACAGAGAGGTGCATCTGTCTTTTTCAAACTGGGCTGCTGCATTCTTAGGGTAAATTCCTAGTAGTGGAATTCCTGGGTCAAATGGTATTTCTATTTTGAGTTTTTTGAGGAACCTCCATACTGCTTTCCACAATGGTTGAACTAATTTGCAGTCCCACCAGCAGTGTAGGAGGGTTCCCTTTTCTCCACATCCTCAACAACATTTGTTGTTGTTTGTGTTTTGGATGTTGGCCATCCTCACTGGTGTGAGGTGATATCTCATTGTGGTTTTAATCTGCATTTCTCTGATGATTAGCGATGTGGAGCATCTTTTCATGTGCCTTTTGGCCATCTGAATTTCTTCTTTGGAGAAGTGTCTATTCATGTCCTCTGCCCATTTCTTAATTGGATTATTTGCTTTTTGTTTGTTGAGGTGCGTGAGTTCTTTATATCTTTTGGATGTCAACCCCTTATCAGATACGTCATTTATGAATATATTCTCCCATACTGTAGGATGTCTTTTTGTACTACTGATGGTGTCCTTTGCTGTACAGAAGCTTTTCAGCTTGATATAGTCCCACTTGTTCATTTTTGCTTTTGTTTCCCTTGCCTGGGGAGATGTGTTCATGAAGAAGTTGCTCATGTTTATGTCCAAGAGATTTTTGCCTATGTTTTTTTCTAAGAGTTTTATGGTTTCATGACTTACATTCAAGTCTTTGATCCACCTTGAGTTTACTTTTGTGTATGGGGCTAGACAGTAGTCCAGTTTCATTCTCTTACATGTAGCTGTCCAGTTTTCCAACACCAGCTGCTGAAGAGGCTGTCATCTCCCCATTGTATATCCAAGGCTCCTTTATCAAATATTAATTGACTGTATATGTTTGGGTTAATGTTTGGATTTTCTATTCTGTTCCACTGGTCTGTGGGTCTGTTTTTGTGCCAATACCAAATTGTCTTGATTACTGTGGCTTTGCAGTAGAGCTTGAAGTCAGGGAGCATAATTCCCCCTGTTTTATTCCTCCTTCTCAGGATTGCTTTGGCTATTCGGGGTCTTTTGTGGTTCCATATGAATTTTAGAATTATTTGTTCCAGTTCATTGAAGAAAGCTGTTGGTATTTTGATAGGGATTGCATTGAATCTGTAGATTGCTTTAGGTAGTATAGCCATTTTGACAATATTTATTCTTCCTAGCCAAGAGCATGGGATGCATTTCCATTTGTTAGTGTCCTCTTTAATTTCTCTTAGGAGTGTCTTGTAGTTTTCAGGGTATAGGTCTTTCACTTCCTTTGTTAGGTTTATAACACTTAAAAAAAACAAAAAAAAACAAAAAACACCACCACCAAAAAAAAGCGCCCGCTTTTCTTTTGTCCCAGGGAGCCGGCTGAGAGGATCCGCTTGCAATCTCCATCTTGGATCCTGCACTTCTGTTTCTCTAATCTCCTATACACCATGCGATGTGTGTCTGTGCTCCCGGCGCAGATCACCACGGCTGGTTATTTAGGGGGCCTGTGCTTCCACTCCCTCCCCACACTGAATCTTTTCCTCCCGCAGGTGCTCTGGGGTGGGGGAGTGCTCAGGTCCCGCCGGGTTGCGGCTTTGTATCTTACCCGCTTCGTGAGGCGCTGAGTTCTCACAGGTGTAGCTGTAGCCTGGCTGTTGTACTGTATCTTCTGGTCTCTTTTTTAGGAATAATTGTATTTGTTGTATTTTCACAAATATATATGGTTTTGGGAGATTTCCACCACCCTGCTCATGCCACCATCTTCCCAGAATTCTCAGCCATTAAAAGGTAGAGGAGAGGGGAGGGATCCTGAATTAACTAAGATTACATGGAGTTGACTAAGGTTAATTTTCTGTCATAGAGACTGGAGACTCTAAATAGACATTAACTTTGGTATCAAAATACAAATTTCCATTGCCAGTACAACTAATTTTGTGGACTTAGAGTCATATTTGATATATTTAAAAAACACATTTGTTTTAAGAGAACAGATAACCATGACAGTTACTCGAAGTTTTAAACTTTTCTAAACTGTGCTTTCCTGTTATTCTGATAAATGCCTTAGGAACACAGTGAATAAGGAAAAGCAGAAAGCAGGGTTCCAGAGCAAGGCCTACGCTCTTCAAACTGTGAAGGCCAGGCACGCCCAGACCTGTGTGGAGAGTTGCAGGAGGGAGCAGCATGAGGCCTATTTGCATCAGAAATGCTTCAAGAGATAAATAGATAATGATGACTGGTGTGCCTCATTCATTTTTATTACAAAATTCCTAGATTTTGAAGGAGACAAAGGACCAAAGCTCCTCAGAAATTCATCCTAAGGAAAATAGTCACATGAAATTGGTCAAAGAATGGTTGAGGGTCAAAGGACCAGAGAAATTTCGAGTATAACTTTACATGACACACAGACAGACACAAGAGGCTAAGGGCAGTTAATTCCTTCTGGTCCTAGTGTTGGTGGAAGCCTATCTGACACCTGCTCTCCCTTATGGCCACTTGGTGTTCCAGCCATTTATTCTTTGGAATGCTAATCATTTAGGCCAGTATGAGAGCAGGGGATTTACAGGTTAGGCCTACATGAAACGTAAAACAGAGGATGTACAATCACATTACAAACTATGTCATAAAATACACTGTTTTATTTTGCAATAAGTATTTTTGGCAACAAAAAGGCAAAACAATTCTTATATGTAAAAATTAGTACTGAAGTTTGGTTGTGTGTCAAATTTCAATATTTCCAGAATATTGCATCTCCATATCAATAGGTAATTACAGGGGGGAGCGAGGGTATATCTGGACCAGAGAGGTTGGGTGGGGCCTCTTTTTGCAGCTGGGTCACAAGAGACCCGGGCGAGCAGACGTGGACGACTGCTTGTAAGCAATAAATGGGTTTCTCCCACTTTATTTCTCCCTTTGATTGATCTTGGTTTCAAAGGCATCTTTCTCCAGGCTGTGAAGTTGTATTTCTCCCCCCACCCCCACCAAGTTACAGTAGTCTTCACTAGGATGCTGGCAGGGGACATGTAAGGATGGGCACACATTTCAGTGGTATTTGGGAGGCAAAGCTGATGGGACTTGGATGCTGAGGAGGAAGAAAGATAAGGAAGATCATGGATGACTCTCAGGTGTGACTTGCAGAACTAGGCGTTTACTTACTCACGTGGAAGATGTGAGAGATTTATGTGAGAAGACCTGAGATGTTTTTTAGAAACATAATGTTTGGCCCTTCCCATACATTTTCCACATGAATCCAGAATCATCTTATAAAACCCCAAATTTAATTACAGCACTTCTCTTCCTGCTTAAAAGCCTAAAAGAACGTCTCACTGCACTTAATATTAAAAAAAAAGCAGTGAGTAATTTAAAAAGCTTGCCTGATTGGCTCCTTGCTTCTTCTGTTGGTACTAGATTTTGGCATTCTTTGCCTTGCTTATTATACATCCTTTTCATTCCTTTATAGCATCATGCTCTACAGCCTGTGTGCTGCACAATCTCGGCTTATTTATCTTCCATCCGTCCTTCAGTCATCAGCTCAAACTTCTTCAGGGATGTCTTTCTTATATGTTTTCCTGACCCTTCTGATTTCTTTTAAACCACTTACTGTGGTTTGTAAATTTTAATTATGACACTTCAGAGTCTTTATGGAAACTTCCATTTGAGTTGATAGGATATCATCATTTATTTGGATGTGGTTATAGACAGAACATTGGCCCCTCAAAGATTTCCATACCTTAGCCTGGCAGCTGAATACTTTATATGGCAAACAGGAATTTGTAGATTTCAGTTCAGGGGCTTCAGATGGGGAGATTATCGTTGATCATCTGAGTGGGCCTCAGCTAATCTCATGATTCCTAAAAGTGGACAGCCTTTTCCAGCTGCAGTCAGAGAAAGAGATGTGGTGACAGAGGCAGGGTCAAAAAGATGCTACATTGCTGATGGAGAAAGAGGGACACAAGCCAAGAATGTAGGCAGCATCTAAAGTTGGAAAAGATAAGAAAACGATTCTCCCCTAGAGCCTCCAAAAAGGAATGCAGCCTTGCCGCCCCTTTGTTTTTACCTAATGAGGCCCATGTTGCACTTTTGACCTGTTGAATGATAAGGCAGTAAGACTGTTGTTTTAAGCCAGTGATAATTTGTGGTAATTTTTTTACACGGCATGTAGAAAACTAATACCGATGCAGTTATGAATTATGTTTGCACTACAACTAATTCCAAATATATTTCTGGTCTGTAGGTTTCTAATTTAGGAATTACATTGTTTTATCATGGTGCTGTATCTCATGAAAATACAGTATTTTGAACTATCAATACAAAAAACACTTCCGGGAAGATGGCACTGTGAGCAGGGTGGCAGAAATCTCCTCCCAACACTATATTTATCTACGAAAACACAGAAAATACATCTATTCCTAAAAGAGAGACGAGAATACACAGGAAAGCGCACAGCGTGCAGCTACACCCGAGAGGACTCGGCACACCAAGAGGCGGGTAAGATACGGAGCCGCGACCCGGCAGGACCCGAGCCCTCCCCAACCCCAGCACACCGGCGGGAGGAGAGGATTCAGAGCCGGGAGGGAGTGGAAGTGCACCCCGCGAAGTAGCCAGCCCCGGTGATCTGCGCCGGGGAGCGCTGACCCACATTGCGCAGTGCAGCGGAGATTGGAGAGACAGAGGGGCAGGATCTGAGCGGGGAATGCGCCAGGGTGCTTGCAGCTGGCTCCCGGGAAGGAAAAAAAAAAGTGCGCGCTTTCTTCAGCGGTCTTAAAGAGACAGGAGCCCAGCGGAGGAGCCGGATCGCCCCAGCACACTCAGCCCAGCAGGCTGGGAGTCCTGGGGAGTTTCAGACGCCTTAGCTGGCGACTGAGGAAGCGTAGCCATACTTAACACTTCTCACTGAGATCAACAGCCTCCTATTCGTTCCCACCCCTGCCAGAGTGATAAAGGGCCCTGCGGAGTGGCACAGTCACAGCTGTGGAATAGTGGGGCAATAGCGCCACCTAGAGCATTCCCACAGAATCTACGTCTGGTGGGCATTTTTTTTGTTTTTTTTGTTTTGTTTTTGTTTTTTCTTTTCTTTCTTTCTTTCTTTTTTTTCTTTTTTTCTCTTTTTTTTTCTTCTCTTTTTAAAGTCTTAAAGAGCCCAGCTGACATACGTGGCAACTATCAGTGACCAAATTATACAGCCATGAAAAGACAGAGGAATATGGTTCAGACCAAAATCAACCAGACAACCCCAGAGAGGGAGTCTGAAGGGATGGAAATGCACAGCCTCCTGAAAAAGAATTCAGAATAAAAGTCATAACCATGCTGATGGACCTACAGAGAAATGTGCAAGAGCTGAGGGAGGAAGTGAGGGAACTGAGGAAAGACAATACAGAAATCAGACAAGCGATCGACGGGCTTAACAGCAGAATGGATGAGATGCGAGAGACTGTTAATGGAATAGAAAACAGAGAACAGGAGTACAGAGCAGCTGAGGCAGAGAGAGATAAAAGGATTTCTAGGAATGAAAGAATATTAAGAGAACTGTGTGACCAATCCAAACGGAACAATATTCGCATTATAGGAGTACCAGAGGAAGAAGAGAGAGAAAAAGGGATAGAAAGTGTCTTTGAAGAAATAATTGCTGAAAACTTTCCCTCGCTGGGGAAGGAAGTAGTCTCGCAGTCCACCGAAGCTCATAGATCTCCCAACACAAGGGACCCAAGGAAGACAACACCAAGACACATAATAATTAAGATGGCAAAGATCAAAGATAAAGACAGGGTATTAAAGGCAGCTAGAGAGAGAAAAAAGATCACCTACAAAGGAAAACCCATCAGACTATCATCAGACTTCTCAACAGAAACCTTACAGGCCAGAAGAGAATGGCATGATATATTTAACGTTATGAAACAGAAGGGCCTCGAACCAAGAATATTGTATCCAGCACGATTATCATTTAAATATGATGGAGGGATTAAACAATTTCCAGATAAACGAAAGTTAAGAGAATTTGCGTCTCATAAACCACCACTACAGGATATCTTAAATGGACTGCTCTAGATGGAAGCACACCTAAGGCTAAAAAGATGTCACCAGAGAAAAAAAAATCATAGCAAAGAAAGCAGACCATCCAAATACCAACTAAAGGCAAAGAATAAAACACCTATTATAGAAAGAATGGAGGAGGAGGAATAAGAAGGGAGAGAAATAAAGAAACATCAGACTGTGTTTACAATAACTTAACAAGAAAGTTAAGTTAGATTGTTAGATAGTAAAGAAGCAACCCTTGAACCCTTGGTAACCACGAATCTAAAGCCAGCAATGGCAATAAGTACATACCTATCAATAATCACCCTAAATGTAATGGACTGAATGCACCAATCAAAAGACACAGAGTAACAGAATGGATAAAAAAGCAAGACCCATCTATATGCTGCCTACAAGAAACTCACCTCAAATCCAAAGATATACACAGACTAAAAGTGAAGGGATGGAAAAAGATATTTCATGCAAACAACAAAGAGAAAAAAGCAGGTGTTGCAGTACTTGTATCAGACAAAATAGACTTCAAAAAGAAGAAAGTAGCAAAAGATAAAGAAGGACATTACATAATGATAAAGGGGTCAGTCCAACAAGAAGATATAACCATTATAAATATATATGCACCCAACACAGGAGCGCCAGCATATGTGAGACAAATACTAACAGAATTAAAGGAGGAAATAGACAGCAATGCATTCATCTTAGGAGACTTCAACACACCACTCACTCCAGAGGACAGATCAACCAGACAGAAAATAAGTAAAGACACAGAGGCACTGAACAACACACTAGAACAGATGGACCTAACAGACATCTACAGAACTCTACACCCAAAAGCAACAGGATACACATTCTTCTCAAGTGCACATGGAACATTTTCCAGAATAGACCACATACTAGGCCACAAAAAGAACCTCAGTAATTTCAAAAATATTGAAATCCTACCAACCAACTTCTCAGATCACCAAGGTATAAAACTAGAAATAAATTTTAGAAAGAAATCAAAAAGGCTCACAAATACATGGAGACTTAACAACACTCTCCTAATTAATCAATGGGTTAACGACCAAATCAAAACAGAAATCAAAGAATATATGGAGACTAATGACAACAACAACACAAAGCCACAACTTCTGTGGGACGCAGCAAAGGCAGTTCTAAGAGGAAAGTATATTGCAATCCAGGCCTATTTAAAGAAGGAAGAACATTCCCAAATGAATAGTCTAAAGACACAATTACTGAAATTGGAAAAAGAAGAACAAATGAGGCCCAAAGTCACCAGAAGGAGGGACATAATAAAGATTAGAGAAGAAATAAATAAAATTGAGAAGAATAAAACAATAGAAAAAATCAATAAAACCAAGAGCTGGTTCTTTGAAAAAATAAACAAAATAGATAAACCCCTAGCCAGACTCATTAAGAGAAAAAGAGAATCTACACACATAAACACAATCAGAAATGAGAAAGGAAAAATCACGACGGACCCCACAGAAATACAAAGAATCATAAGAGAATATTATGAGAATCTATATGCTAACAAGCTGGAAAACATAGAAGAAATGGACAACTTCTTAGAAAAATACAACCTTCCAAGACTGACCAAGCAAGAAACAGAAAAACTAAACAGACCAATCACCAGTGACGAAATCGAATTGGTAATCAAAAAACTACCCAAGAACAAAACCCCCGGGCCTGATGGATTCACCTCTGAATTCTACCAGACATATAGAGAAGAAATAACACCGATTCTCCTTAAAGTTTTCCAAAAAATAGAAGAGGAGGGAATACTTCCAAACTCATTCTATGAAGCCAGCATCACTCTAATACCAAAACCGGGCAAAGACCTCACCAAAAAAGAAAATTACAGACCAATATCCCTGATGAACGTAGATGCAAAAATACTCAACAAAATATTAGCAAACCGAATTCAAAAATACATCAAGAGGATCATACACCATGATCAAGTGGGATTCATCCCAGGGATGCAAGGATGGTACAACATTCGAAAATCCATCAACATCATCCACCACATCAACAAAAAGAAGAACAAAAACCACATGATCATCTCCATAGATGCTGAAAAAGCATTTGACAAAATTCAGCATCCATTCCTGATTAAAACTCTCAACAAAATGGGTATAGACGGCAAGTACCTCAACATCATAAAGGCTATATATGACAAACCCACAGCTAACATCATACTTAACGGCGAGACGCTGAAAGCTTTTCATCTAAGATCGGGAACAAGACAAGGATGCCCACTCTCTCCACTGTTATTCAACATAGTACTGGAGGTCCTAGCCACAGCAATCAGACAAAACAAAGACATACAAGGCATCCAGATTGGTAAAGAAGAAGTCAAATTGTCACTATTTGCAGATGACATGATACTGTACATAAAAAACCCTAAAGATTCCATTCCAAAACTACTAGAACTAATATCTGAATTCAGCAAAGTTGCAGGATACAAAATTAACACACAGAAATCTGTTGCTTTCCTATACACTAATGATGAACTAACAGAAAGAGAAATCAGAAAAACAATTCCATTCACAATTGCATCAAAAAGAATAAAATACCTAGGAATAAACCTAACGAAGGAAGTGAAAGACCTGTACTCTGAAAACTACAAGACACTCCTAAGAGAAATTAAAGAGGACACTAACAAATGGAAATGCATCCCATGCTCTTGGCTAGGAAGAATAAATATTGTCAAAATGGCTATACTACCTAAAGCAATCTACAGATTCAATGCAATCCCTATCAAACTACCAACAGCTTTCTTCAATGAACTGGAACAAATAATTCTAAAATTCATATGGAACCACAAAAGACCCCGAATAGCCAAAGCAATCCTGAGAAGGAGGAATAAAACAGGGGGAATTACACTCCCTGACTTCAAGCTCTACTACAAAGCCACAGTAATCAAGACAATTTGGTATTGGCACAAAAACAGACCCACAGACCAGTGGAACAGAATAGAAAATCCAAACATTAACCCAAACATATACAGTCAATTAATATTTGATAAAAGTGCCTTGGATATACAATGGGGAGATGACAGCCTCTTCAGCAGCTGGTGTTGGAAAAACTGGACAGCTACATGTAAGAGAATGAAACTGGACTACTGTCTAGCCCCATACACAAAGGTAAACTCAAGGTGGATCAAAGACTTGAATGTAAGTCATGAAACCATAAAACTCTTAGAAAAAAACATAGGCAAAAATCTCTTGGACATAAACATGAGCAACTTCTTCATGAACATATCTCCCCGGGCAAGGGAAACAAAAGCAAAAATGAACAAGTGGGACTATATCAAGCTGAAAAGCTTCTGTACAGCAAAGGACACCATCAGTAGAACAAAAAGACATCCTACAGTATGGGAGAATATATTCATAAAAAACGTATCTGATAAAGGGTTGACATCCAAAATATATAAAGAACTCATGCACCTTAACAAACAGAAAGCAAATAATCCAATTAAGAAATGGGCAGAGGACATGAATAGACACTTCTCCAAAGAAGAAATTCAGATGGCCAACAGGCACATGAAAAGATGCTCCACATCGCTAATCATCAGAGAAATGCAGATTAAAACCACAATGAGATATCACCTCACACCAGTGAGGATGGCCAACATCCAAAACACAAACAACAACAAATGTTGGCGAGGATGTGGAGAAAAGGGAACCCTCCTACACTGCTGGTGGGACTGCAAATTAGTTCAACCATTGTGGAAAGCAGTATGGAGGTTCCTCAAAAAACTCAAAATAGAAATACCATTTGACCCAGGAATTCCACTCCTAGGAATTTACCCTAAGAATGCAGCAGCCCAATTTGAAAAGGACAGATGCACCCCTATGTTTATTGCAGCACTATTTACAATAGCCAAGAAATGGAAGCAACCTAAGTGTCCATCAGTAGATGAATGGATAAAGAAGATGTGGTACATATACACAATGGAATATTATTCAGCCATAAGAAGAAAACAAATCCTACCATTTGCAACAACATGGATGGAGCTAGAGGGTATTATGCTCAGTGAAATAAGCCAAGCCGAAAAAGACAAGTATCAAATGATTTCACTCATATGTGGAGTATAAGAACAAAGAAAAAATACTGAAGGAACAAAACAGCAGCAGACTCACAGAACCCAAGAACGGACTAATAGTTACCAAAGGGAAAGGGACTGGGGAAAATGGGCGGGAAGGGAGGGATAAGAGGGAAAAAGGGGCATTACGATTAGATGTAATGTTGGGGGGGCACAGGGAGGCAGTACAACTCAGAGAAGACAAGTAGTGATTCTATAGCATCTCACTACGCTGATGGACAGTGACTGTAATGGGGTTGGTGGGGGGGACCTGATGAAGGGGTAGTTTAATAATCGTAATATTGCACATGTAATTGTAAATTAATGATAATAAAATAAATTATATTAAAAAAAAAAAAAAAAAAAAAAGAATGCTGAGTGAAAAGTGCTTTTGAGAAATACACTTTATGTAGGATTTTAACAGTACTGGGTTAAAAAAACTTAGGACTGTCAAACATGACAGAGGCAACTAATTCAAGAAATCAAAAAGCTATAAATAAAATATTCTGCACCCTGCATTTATGAAGACTTTGAAGACATAAGAAAGTCCCACTAGTTTAGCTGGGTAATTCTCTGTTTAAAAGATACTAAATTTGGCTCTCAATGACTTTTGGATACTTCAAAAAATGCAATGCTTCCCAGAAGTGTAGATTTATAAGAATCACTAAGGATAGTATATAATGTAGTATAGCTTTTGAAAAGTTCAAAAAAAGAAATCCCAAAGTATTGTGAGTGATCATTTCACCAGAATAAATTTAGAAAGTGACTATTTTGAGGGGCACAAAGTAAACTGTGTATATGCATCACTTGATAATCCTGTTAAAATGCAGATTTTGATTTAGTAGGTATGGAGTGGGGGGCCTGAGATTTTACATTTCCAGTATCTATTACGCATTTGTAATACTAATATGCATCACCAGGCGATTATGATACTGGTGATGCACTGATCATTCTTTGATAATACTGCTTCCTTCTGAAGAGTTAGCAAAAGCAATGAGACAAGAAGCAGTGGTCAAAAGTCAATAAACTGGTCAGTAATCTTAAAGAGTGGCCCAGGCCCATCCTCCACTTTAAAAGGAAAATCTCTCTGGGATTTCTTGGACAGTTGACAATCTCTGTGAATGAACAAGTTAGTGAGGATTTAGCAAATGAATAAATTAAATATTTAAAGTAGCCCAGTCCTATGGAAAATACTTAAGTTTATTTCAGGGTTCTCAGAGAAACACTGCTATGATAATCATTTTAGGAAATTAAAAGCTTTGCCTAAATAGGCAAGGAAGATCTTCCCAAACTGGCCTGTGACTTGACTTCTGCTTCCATTTGGTACCTTTCAGTTTTGATAGTAGATGTTGAAATTCTTCCAGCGTATAAGCTTCATCCACTCCAGTTAGAGCTATTGCTCCATCAGTGCCAGATCGTGGGCCATCCCAGAGTTCTCGACTGGGATCTCTCCGAGGCACAAAAAGTATGGCCTTGTGTGCTGGTAACTGCTTGCCAGGGAGGCTTTGAAGGACCAGAATACTATCAGGCTCTTGGAATCCACACAGGTACAGGAAATTGTTATCTTGGTGGAAGGTATAGGGGATATCATTGCTCATGTAGTATATAGGGTTGGAGAGCAGAACCACTGTCTGGTCTGTCCCACTCTGCCCTTGTGTTTCCTCGTGGATCAAAGACATTAGTTTGTGTCTGCGAAGTGCATATTCCACCTGTGATAGTCCTGGCGTCACCTCCCCTAGAAATGACAAATAACAGTGATGTTTTGCATTTCTACAGAGCCAAAGTCCTTAAGGTAGCCTGATATTAGATGGAGACACCTGAATTAATTTCCTTTAATTTATACCAAATCTCACAGCACATGGGGAGTTAAGGTGATAACCCATCTCTATTCCATTGTAAATTTTGTTTCATTGTAAAAATATGGAAGAAATGATAGTTAAATATTAAATATTGTCTTGCCAGAAAACTTGGATTATGACCCTATTAAGATCACGTCCAGCTCTTTTTCATACTTTAACTCAAATATTCAGTAAGTATTTTTATGGAAGGCATTGTTAAACATGTAATAGAAGTTCCTCTTAGGCTTCAATATTTAAGGTGAAGAGAAGGTACAAGAATTAAGGCTCCATGAAGACACAAATTTTTGTCTGTTTGCTCTATGTTATATTATATTCCCAAGGCCTAGAATAAGAACTGGAACAGAGTAGGCATTTGGTAAGTATTTGTTAAATGATCTATAGTTTTTAACATTATTTACAAGAGTTTAAGGTCAAAACCCTTCCTCAATTTCAAGAGCTGGAATCAATTTCTCCTTCTGAATTTCCAAGGCATAATAATGCTTTTCTGATAGGTATTTTCACCCTGTCTTAAAATAACAGTAAGCCGGGCATGCATAACCTCCTTGAGGATCAGGGCCATCTTTGTATCCCCCCAGAATTCTAATAATAATATCTACCTCTTGGGGCTATCATGAGAATCAAATTTGATAAAGTAGGTTGTTCTTAAGGACTGAAGATTCTCTAGAGAATCTTTTGAAAGCTTTGGATTCATTCTGTTTACTATACTGCACACAGGCATATATACACTTCTGACATACAATTTTGAGAACCTGATTCCCTTAAGCCCACCAAAAAAGAAAAAACAGCCAGATTAAGAACCTCTGTTATACAGTATTATGTGTTAGTTCTTAACAGTACTACCTAGCAGACTGCCTCGCTACTAGCCCAGTGATAATTGGCTGCATGGTTCCCTTCTGAAATACAAACTATGTCTGCTTTCACTTTAGGTTACAAAGCAAAAGTAAATAAAACAATCACTCACAAAAGCTGTATCCTTCAACTTACACTTAGCAATAATATTAGTAAAACAGTATCCAAAGTTTATTGAATGACTACTCAGTGTCTCATACAACTGTGATTATTTACCTGTATCAACTCATTTTATCTTTATAATGACTCTATAATGGGGGTTACTTTTACTGCCCTTACTAGCCAGTCTCCATATGCAAGTATAGAGAGATAGCCATGAAACACTGGGGCATGAAAAAGTTACAGAACAAGATGGATACTATGACCGACCGCATTCGTGTTAAAAAAAAAAAAAAGAGAAAAAGGATTAAAGATGGCGGTGCGAGAGGTGAGACAGAGGCTTCCTCCTAAAACTGCATATAATACGAAAATATAATTCATACAACTACTCCTGAAAGAGCAACAAGGAAAGAGGACTGTGCCAGACTGCATACACCTCGAGAAAAAAGCAGACCTCACAGAACAGGGTAACGTACCAAAACTCTGGCCCAGCAGGACCCTAGCCCTTCCTCAACCCCAGCTGACCAGTGAGAGGAAAAGAAACAGAGCAGGGAGGCAGTGGAAGCCTGGGACTGCTGAATACCCAACTCCAGAGATCTGCTCTGGGAGCACAAATCTACATTTCATGGTGCTTGCATGGTACTCTCATGAGTAGGCAGTTGGAAAGCTAAGACAGGCAGAATTCCTGGAGAGACTGAGATTCCAGCCGCTTGCGGAAAGCAGGGACCCATATCCAGCTGCTCTGGGACAAAAGAAAGGTGGGCAGTCTGAGGGACTTCCTAACAAGGAAGCCCTTAGCAAGAGGGCTGCTAAAGAGGCAAGGACTGCACAGAGCTTACTGCTGAGGAGAAAGGACAGGTAGACAAAATTGTCTGGGTGCACTCTGCCCAGCAGGTTGGGAGCTTTCACGATCTTCAGGTACTCCAGCTCCCTGGCTGCCTACACAGCTCCAAGGACCTCCTCCATGCACATAGCCTACTGCACCTTTCTCCTGGCCAGCCCCACCTGGCTCACAAACTGGCAAGCCCTACCCTGGCATTAAACCAGCCAGAGGGAAGACCTGTCTACAGCAACTACAAACGAAAGCATAGAGGCTTATACCTGTGTGCTCGGCCCACTGGTTCAGGGACTGCAGTCAGGCATAGCAGCCGGGAAGCAGGAAACAGCTCTTTCCTCCCCCCAGGCACCAATACCACTCCCCTGTGGCCCCCAACATTGCTTCAGGGGCTGAGCACCTCCAGGAAATAGAGCTTCTGGGCATTGGAGGACGCCACATACAAACATGAAACGCTAAAGGAACCTGGTTCAAAATAAAATTATTAATACAACTCCTGAGAAAGATTTAAATGACATTGACCTCATGAATCTTCCTGAAAGGGAGTTCAAAACAAAAATCATTAACATGCTCACGGAGGTATGGAAAATATTCAAGAACTCAGGAATGAATTCCAGTCAGAGAGCCAATCGTACAAGAGTGCAATGGAGGGTATTAAAAGCAGATTAGATATCGTGGAGGAAAAGATAAATGAAATACAAACTAGAGAAGAGGAATACAAAGAAGCTGAGGCACAGAGAGAAAAAAGAATCTCTAAGAATGAAAGAATATTGAGAGAACTGTGTGATCAATCCAAATGGAGCAATATTCTCATTATAAGGTTACCAGAAGAGAGAGAAAAAGAGATACAAAGTGTCTTTGAGGAGGTAATTGCTGAAAACTTCCCCAATCTGGGGGAGGAGATAGTCTCTCAGGCCATGGAGATGCACAGATCTCCCAATACAAGGGACCCAAGGAAGACAACCCCAAGACATATAGTACTTAAAATGTCAAAGATCAAGGATAAGGACAGACTATTAAAAGCAGCCAGAGAGAGAAATAAGATCACATACAAAGGAAAGCCCATCAGGCTATCATCAGACTTCTCTGCAGAAACCTTACAGGCCAGAAGGGAGTGGCATGATGTATTTACTGCAATGAAGCAGAAGGGCCTTGAACCAAGATTACTTTATCCAGCAAGATTATCATTTAAATTTGAAGGGGGGATTAAACAATTTCCAGATAAGCAAAAGCTGAGAGAATTTACCTCCCCAAAGCATCTCTACAGTGTATTCTGAAGGGACTGCTATAGGTGGAAGTGTTCCTACGGTTTAATAGCTGTCACCAGAGGTAATAAAACCACAGTAAAGAAAGTAGAACAGCTAATTACTAAGCAAATGCAAAATGAAATCAACTATCCCCAAAGTCAATCAAGGGACAGACAAAAAGTACAGAATATGATATCTAATATTTAAAGAATGGAGGAGGAAAAAAAAGGAGGAGAAAAAAAAAAGAACCTTTAGATTGTGTTGGTAATAGCATACTAAGTGAGTTAAGTTAGTCTCTTAGATAGTGAGGAAGTTAACTTTGAACCTTTGGTAACCATGAATCTAAAGCCTGCAATGGCAGTAAGTACATACCTATCGAAAATCACCCTAAATGTAAATGGACTGAAAGCACCAATCAAAAGACACAGAGTCACTGAATGGATAAAAAGCAAGACCCATCTATATGCTGCCTACAAGAGACTCACTTCAAACCCAAAGACATACACAGACTAAAGTGAAGGGATGGAAAAAGATATTTCATGCAACTAATAGGGAGAAAAAAGCAGGGGTTGCAGTACTTGTATCAGACAAAATAGACTTCAAAACAAAGTCACAAGCGACAAAGAGGACATTACATAATGATAAAAGGGTCAATCCAACAAGATATAACCATTATAAATATCTATGCCCCCAACACAGGAGCACTTACATATATGAAAAAAATACTAACAGAATTAACAGGGGAAACAGAATGCAATGCATTCATTCTAGGAGACTTCAACACTCCACTCACTCTGAAGGACAGATCAACCAGACAGAAAACAAGTAAGGACACTGAGGCACTGAACAACACAATAGAACAGATGGACCTAACAGACATCTACAGAACTCTACACCCAAAAGCAGCAGAATACACATTCTTCTCAAATGCACATGGAAAATTTTCAAGAATAGGTCATATACTAGGCCATAAAAAGAGCTTCAGTAAATTCAAAAAGATTGAAATTATACCAGCCAGTTTCTCAGACCACAAAGGTATGAAACTAGAAATAAATTATGCACAGAAAATGAAAAATCCCACAAACACATGGAGGCTTCACAACATACTCCTAAATAACCAATGGATCAATGATCAAAAACAGAGATCAAGCAATATATGGAGACAAATGACAACAATAATTCAACACCGCAAAATCTGTGGGACGAAGTGAAGGCTGTGCTAAGAGGAAAGTATACTGCAACACAGGCCTACCTAAGGAAAGAAGAACAATCCCATATGAGCAGTCTAAACTGACAATTAATGAAACTAGAAAAGGAAGAACAAGTGAGGCCCAAAGTCAGTAGAAGGAGGGACATAATAAAGAGTAGAGCATAAATAAATAAAATCGAGAAGAATAAAACAATACAAAGAATCAATGAAAGCAAGAGCTGGTTCTTTGAGAAAATAAACAAAATAGATAAACCCCTAGCCAGACTTATCAAGAAAAAATAGTCTACTCTCATAAACAGAATCAGAAATGAGAAAAGAAAAATCACTATGGACACCACAGAAATACAAAGAATTATGAAAGAATACTATGAAAAATTATATGCTAACAAACTGGATAACCTAGAAGAAATGGACAACTTTCTAGAAAAATACAACCTTCCAAGGCTGACCCAGAAAGCAACAGAAAATCTGAACAGACCAATTACCAGCAACGAAATTGAACTGGTAATCAAAAACCTACCTAAGAACAAAATCCCTGGAACAGATGGCTTCACCACTGAATTTTATCAAACATTTAGTGAAGACTTAATACCCATCCTCCTTAAAGTTTTCCAAAGAGTAGAAAAGAGGGAATACTTCCGAACTCATTCTATGAAGCCAGCATCACTCTAATACCAAAACCAGGCAAAGACACCACAAGAAAAGAAAATCACAGACCAATAAATCCCTGATGAACATAGATGCAAAAATACATCAAAAGGATCATCCATCATGATCAAGTAGGATTTATTTCAGAGATGCAAGGATGGTACAACATTCGAAAATCCAGCAACATCATACACCACATCAACAAAAAGGAGGACAAAACCCACATCATCTCCATAGATGCTGAAAAAGCGTTTAACAAAATCCAACATCCATTCATGATAAAAACTCTCAATAAATTGGGTATAGAGGGCAAGTACCTCAACATAATAAAGGCCATATATGACAAACCCACAGCCAACATTATACTTAACAGCGAGAACCTGAAAGCTTTTCGTTTAAGATCAGGAACAAGACAAGGATGCCCACTCTCCCCACTTCTATTCAACATAGTACTGGAGGTCCTAGCCATGGCAATTAGACAACACAAAGAAATAAAATGCATCCAGACTGGTAAGGAAGGAAGAAGTCAAACTGTCCCTGTTTGTAGATGACATGATATTGTACATAAAAAACCCTAAAGAATCCACTCCAAAACTACTAGATCTAATATCTGAATTCAGCAAAGTTGCTGGATACAAAATTAATAGGCAGAAATCTGTGGCATTCCTATACACTAACAATGAACTAGCAGAGAGAGAAATCAGGAAAACAATTCCATTCACAGTTGCATCAAAAAGAATAAAATACCTAGCAATAAACCTAACCAAGGAAGTGAGACTTATACTGAAATCTACAAGACACTCATGAGAAAAATTAAAGAAGATACCAATAAATGGGAACACATCCCGTGCTCATGGATAGGAAGAATGAATATTGTCAAAATGGCCATCCCGCCTAAAGCAATCTACAGATTCAATGCAATTCCTATCCAAATACCAACAGCATTCTTCAACAAACTAGAGAAAATCTTTCTAAGATTCATATGAAACCAAAAAAGACTGCGAATAGCCAAAGCAATCCTGAGAAGGAAGAATAAAGCTGGGGGGATTATGCTCCCCAACTTCAAGCTCTACTACAAAGCCACAGTACTCAAGACAATTTGGTATTGGCACAAGAACAGACCCATCAACCAATGGAACAGACTAGAGAGCCCTGATATAAACCCAACCATATATGGTCAATTAATATATGATAAAGGAGCCATAGACATACAATGGGGAAATGACAGCCTCTTCAACAGCTGGTGTTGGCAAAACTGGACAGCGACATGTAAGAGAATGAAACTGGATTACTGTTTAACCCCATACACAAAAGTAAACTCAAAATGGATTCAGGACCTGAATGTAAGTCATGAAACCATAAAACTCTTAGAAGACAACATAGGCAAAAATCTCCTGAATATAAGCATGAGCAACTTTTTCCTGAATACATCTCCTCGAGCAAGGGAAACAAAAGCAAAAATGAACTCATGGGACTACATCAAACTAAAGTTTCTGTACGGCAAAGGACACCATCAACAGAACAAAAAAGCATCCTACAGTATGGGAGAATATATTTGTAAATGACATATCCAACAAGGGGTTAACATCCAAAATATATAATTTACATGCCTATGCCTCAACACCCAAAAAGCAAATAACCTTAATACAAAACGGGCAGAGGATACGAAGAGACAGTTCTCCAAAGAAATTCAGATGGCCAAGAGGAACATGAAAAGATGCTCCACATCACTAATCACCAGGGAAATGCAAATTAAAACCACAATGAGATATCACCTCACACCAGTAAGGATGGCCAGCATCCAAAAGACTAAGAACAACAAATACTGGTGAGGATGAGGAAAAAGGGGAACCCTCCTACACTGCTGGTGGGAATGTAAGCTAGTTCAACCATTGTGGAAAGCAGTATGGAGGTTCCTCGAAAAACTAAAAGTAGAAATACCATTTGACCCAGGAATCCTACTCCTAAGAATTTACCCTAAGAATACAACTTCTCTGATTCAAAAAGACATATGCACCCCTATGTTTATCGCAGCACTATTTACAATAGCCAAGAAATGGAAGCAACCTAAGTGTCCATCAGTAGATGAATGGATAAAGAAGATGTGGTACATATACACAATGGAATACTATTCAGCCATAAGAAAGAAACAAATCCTGCCATTTGCAACAACATGGATGGAGCTGGAGGATATTATGCTCAGTGAAATAAGCCAGGCAGAGAAAGACAAGTGCCAAATGATTTCTCTCATTTGTGGAGTATAACAACAAAGCAGAACTGAAGGAACAAAAGAGCATTAGACTCAGAGACTCCAAGAAGGAACTAGTGGCTACCAAAGGGTAGGGTGTGGGAGGGAGGGTAGGGAAGGAGAGAGAAGAGGATTGAGGGGTATTATGTCTAGAACACATGGTGTGGGGGATCACGGGGAAAACAGTATAGCACAGAGAAGGCAAATAGTGAATCTGTGGCATCTTACTACACTGATGGATAGTGACTGAATTGGAATATGAGTGGGGACTTGATAATATGGGTAAATGTAGTAACCACATTTTTTTTCATGTGAAAACTTCAAAAGAGCACATATCAATACCTTAATAAAAAGAAAATAAAAATCAACAATAATTAAAGGTATCAGATCAATACAGCATAGACTCAACAAATAATTTTTGACTGACTGATGGAATTAGATTTACAAAAGAAATATGGCTTAAATTTGGACTACTTAAATACAAATGTAATGAATTACAATAATTACAAGTGATACAAATGCGTTTTGTAATGTGATTATTTCCTATATATTAGTATGAAATGGAGTTATTGGGTTATATAGACAATTTTTGTTACATTTCAAAATCTATTACTTTTATGCAATAAAATTTCCTCCTCTAAAAAAAAAAGAGAGAGAGAAAAGAATTTAGAAAAGACTCATAACTCACAATTTTTTACAATGGTAATCTATGGGAAGAGACAAGACTGACATTTTCTATTTAACATGTTTTATATTATTTGAATTTGTTTCAATGAGTGCTTTTATAATTAAAACCCCAAATAAAGAGAAAAGGACTAAAAAAGGGAAATCAAGGACAATCCACCCATAGTCATAATCTACAATGGTTCTTAGTTGTTAGATTAAATTTAAATTCTTAAGCTTAGATTTTAATATTCTCTACGACATGATTCCAATTTATCTGGCCAACTTTTTGTTTCAACAGCTTTACTGAGATATAATTTACATACCATATATAGTTCACCCACTTAATTTGTACAATTTAATGGCCTTTGGTATACTCATAGCATTGTGCACCCATTACCACAATTTTAGAGTATTTCAAAGAAACCCCATGCTCATTAATAGCCACTCCTCATTTCCTCCCAATCCACTCCATCCCTTGCCAACCACCAATCTATTTTCTGTCTCTACAGATTTGTCTACGGTAATATGGAAAATCAGACAATATGTGGTTTTTAGTGATTTGGCCAATTTTTTTCCCCTATCATTCCCCTATTACTCTGAAATTAATTTCTTCTTACATTTTATATATATCCAACATTTTCTTTCCCTATTACCTTGCTTACAATGTCTCACCTTTCTGAAATTTCTTTTGCCTCCATTGCAATTCCTCTCCAAGATCTTGGCAAAGTTCTTAATTTCCTAAAATTATCATAGCAGTGTTTCTAAGAAAGCTTTCTTGATTAGCTCAGATTATGATGATTTGTCCCTTTGAATTATTTTTTTAGGTTAACTACCATACATACATATATATGTATATCCTATAGTTTGTATAGATGTAATATCATTCTGAACTCTTTCAATAGTTAAATATTTCCCCCCTTTTCCTTTGTTGTTTGACCCCTCATTCTCCTTCCACCCACATTAGCACCTCACTCATGTTTGCAATCTAGAATGTATCCTTTCCTATTTTTCTCAATACTCATAATACACACATTTACCTGCATTTAGGGTTTTCTGGGTCACTAGTGTTTTACAAAAATGGGATACTACACACTCTTTTTTGTATCTTGCCTTTCCAACACAACAATATCTTATGGAAATCCTTCCCACCAAATCATCTAGCATAGTTTCAATTTATTCTGCCAGATGTCTTCACAGGGATGATGTATCATAACTTATTGACTCATATCCATACTGGTAGACATTCATATTGTTTTCAGCTTTTTGCTGCAATAATTAAAATCTTTGCACTTATATCCTGGTACTTTTATGCCCTATGTACTGGTGTTTTTCTTTCTATGGGAAAGACCCAGGAGAGAAATTGCTGGAATACTAAGAAAATTCAAAGGTCTTTGACCCAGTAATTTTTCTCCCAGGACTATCTCATAGAAATATAATATAACTCAGTTGTTTATGACTACCCTGGAACTATCTAGTTGTTTTATCTATATATAGATTATCTCTCCAGCAAATTCTATAGTTTGCATCCTATTAATAAAATATTAACTTTTTATATATCTTTTACTTATCTACAATAGAAAAAAGCTACATTTTTACTGATGAAGTTGGTAAATAAAATAAAAGAGATAAACAAGAGAGTGCTTTATAGGCCAGTTTGCATCAGGCAAAGCAACAGAGTCAGTCCCAGAAGAGCTCACATCACATGTCTTGCTTTTGGGTTGAGCTAGCTAAGTGTCCCTTAGGACTCTTAGGCAGAATACTGAACTTTGTACCAGAACCAAGAATAGCTTAACTATTTATCTCCCTGATGATTACGCATGTTAAGTTTACCACTGTTACTCAACACTGGAAATTTCCAGATTTACCCAAGTAGTAAATGTCCTTTTATAAAAGCAGAGACTGTTTATAATTGGTGGATTATCCAATCTTTGTTCCTTTCCTGTGCTTTGCTTTTGGTTATTTCACAACTACAGTCCTTACAGTCACAACTATTAGTTTTATGTAATAAAACTAAATTAAAAAATCAATTCATTTAGTGTTTCTTTTTTAATTTTGAAAGATAAGAAAATTCACAATTTTAATGACTTTAATCTTTATGTTCTCTCTCATTTTCATTAGTAACAAAGTAGACATGTTAAGTAGTAACTTCTGAAAAAAGATAATTATTTGGAAATCAAAGCAAGATTGGAAAACCATCTTTACCCTTCAAAGATATTAAAGGTATCTCTCTTTGCTGAATCCAATTTCATACAAATGACTACATGAGAAATATTTAAAACACTGGCTACATTTCCCCAAGCTTACTAATTATCAATACTATGGTGTGATCATTAACGGCTTCCAAACTCTTGAAATCTCAAAGTGACAAAGAACTCTTGGCCATGACAGAAAAATTATCAAGGAAAGATACCTTTTCTTATCATTTGAAAGAGGGAAAAAAAGGTGTGATAAAGCAGTGAACTTTAACCCTAGAGGTAAACCTGGCAGTTGTTACGGTCTTTGATCACAGAACTAACCATTACAGTCAATCTGGCTTGAATTTCCCCTGATAAAACTGTTATCTGGAAAAAAAAAAACTGTATCTGGATAGGCATTCTGGCAACCTTGTCAAATTGTAAAGTATTAAGAAACAAGTCAGCATTTTATCATGCGGAATCAGTTAAGGATAGAAGGACTCTTTTAAGAAGCTTATTTACCAATCAAATGCCTGGATGTCACAATCTGGACTCTGCAAATAGCAAAGTCTCACAATCAAGAATGAGATGCTGCAGCCAAGAAGAAAAACTCTCCTAGGGCATTTAGGATTGGGCCTCTCAAGAAAAGAAGAAAAATGTTATTCATATTTTATCAGCCAAGCAGAAAATCCAGGGAGGAAAGTTTTATTAAGACTGAAAACTGTTGGAATGATGCAGGTCTTTGCTACAACCTAGGTATGTATTTTAATTATTTCCTGAAACTAACTAGATTAGGATTTTAACATGGTCTGATTTTGAAACAGCATCCTTAAAAATAAGTCTATTTAATATTAGGATGTTTTTATTGTGTAGAAGAAGTAGATCATTAACTGATCTACTACTACATAGTTCAAGAATGGGGTAAAGAAAAAGGTAATAAAGAAAAACAGAGACT
Organism: Smutsia gigantea; assembly: GCA_032199065.1. Taxonomy (NCBI): domain Eukaryota; kingdom Metazoa; phylum Chordata; class Mammalia; order Pholidota; family Manidae; genus Smutsia; species Smutsia gigantea. The sequence continues at coordinate 489,001 of JAVSCE010021691.1, read as the reverse complement.
TCTGTGAAAAAAAAAAAGAAATGACTGAATAAATAATAGAAAATACTCTAAATAGATTTCATTTGCATATATTGAGCAAAACAAGCCAGACAGAAAGGGTATATATACTGTATGATTCCACTTACATGAAACTCGAGAACAGGCAAACAATCCATGTTGCTAGAAACCAGAGCATTGGTTAAGGATGAAGGTAGGGATTGACTGGAGTGGGAATAAGGGAACTTTCTGGGATGATGGAAATGTTCTATATTTGGAATGGGTTGTGGGTTATGTTGGTGTACACATTTGTCAAAACTCACTGAATTGTATACTTAAGATCTGTGCAATTCACTCTATGTAAATTTTATCACAATAAAACAAGTATACTCTAAATTTGAAATAAGTTTTACACTAAGACTTCTCTCAGTTTAATTTCTTATCAAAAACATTATAACGAAAAGAGACTTTAAAAAACTACCAGGTAGTATTCTTTGGCACAGGTATTATGTACTGTTTTGTGGTGAACTGCAGACTCATAGCCAGACTCTTGTGAGTTAGAAACCTGGCTTAATAACTTATTAAGTGACTTGGGGAGAACTACTAAACCGCTCCATGCCTCAGTTTCCCCATGCGTAAAATGGAGATAAAAATGGCATGCACTTCACAAAGTTATCAGGAGGATTAAATAATATAATACTTCAAACAGTAAGCACTATATAAGTATTAGTTATAATTACTACCACAATAAAGTATTTTCACTTGAAGAGGTGCTCATCCTGACAATTCAAAGTCAGGTAGAACTTTGGAAAAGTAAAATTTATGTAAATTTTAAATTTATGTGAAGTTAAGTAAATTAATTTAAAATAATTACTTAAAATAAATTTAAGTATTCACTTTTCCAATCAAAACAATTATTTACATAGAAGCCCTGAATGTCTTTGTCCTTCAAACACAACAAGAATGAGTCTCAAGTAATTCAGTAATTCAAGTAATTTTTAACATTCAACTCTTCAGAAGATTCCTGATTATTGTCTGGGGTGGATTTTTGCTAATCTATCCCAGAGAATTTCTTGATAACATCACAAAGGTTAAAGGGGGAAATGGACAAGTCATTTATTTTTAATGTACCAGTATTTAAACTGCATATTTCAAAATTTTCTTTTTGTCCCAGTATTAAAAAAACAGAGAAATACCCTATAATTCTGCTCTAGATAGAAATTTACAGAATTTATATAACCTAGCTACCAGTAAAATGGAACCATCGTATGAATAGTCAACATGTATCATATATATAGATTAAATATACTTACTCACCTATAAACATATATGTAAAGACTTCAGTCTTTATTCCACATTAAAATCTGATTCAGCAAGGAAAATAATATTGCAATATCTTTGTATGTTGACAGATGGCAACTATACTTATTGTGGTGAACATTCAGTAATGTATGCAACTGTCAGATCACTATGTTGTACACCTGAAACCAATATAATATTGTATATCAAATATACTTCAATAAAAAACAAATTAGTATTAGAAACCAAAAAGAAAAAAAGGAAGCCAAAAAAATAGTTAAAAGACAAAAGGAAAATGTGTAATTCCATAGGTCACAGGGAGTGAGAAAAGAAAATACATTACTTTATAAAAACAGGTAGACTTTGATGGAGCTAGAGGGTATTATGCTCAGTGAAATAAGCCAGGCGGAGAAAGACAAGTATCAAATGATTTCACTCATCTGTAAAGAATAAAGAAAAAACTGAAGGAACAAAACAGCAGCAGACTCACAGAACCCAAGAACTGACTAACAGTTACCAAAGGGAAAGGGACTGGGGAGGGTGGGTGGGAAGGGAGGGATAAGGGGGAAAAAGGGGCATTACGATTAGCACACATAATGTAGGTGGGGAGGCACGGCGAAGGCAGTACAACATGGAGAAGACAAATAGTGATTTTGTAACATCTTACTAGGCTGATGGACAGTGACTGTAATGGGGTACGTGGTGGGGACTTGATAATGGGGGGAGTCTAGTAACCATAATATTGCTCATGTAATTGTACATTAATGATACCAAATGAATAAATAAATAAATAAAAATAAAAACGAACTAAAAAAAAACAGGTAGACTTTATGGTGAAATATCTATGGAAAAAGTAGGCCTTGAACTTAAATTTATAAACTCTAGAATACAAAACTTAGACTACTACTCTACCTATCAGGTATAATCTATAGAAAATGTTTTGAATGGATAGATAAATGTAAACTTGTCATTCAGAAAATGTTTGATGTGGTGATGATAAAGATGTGAATGAATTAAAGAACTGAATGTTTGGGGATGAGGACATCAGAGAGGCATGGGGAAGGTACATTGTGCTTCAAAACGTGGCCTGTGGCCAAAGATCTGGCTGGCTTGACAGCATAAGACATTAGGCATCTCATTAATTCAACTGAAGGAGCACCCATTAGGCAGATGGTGTCATCAGAACACCACAGGTTCAAAACACATTGTTAAGCCCTTCCCTTGAGACTCAGATTCAGCAAGTCTAGGGACTCACAAAATGTATGTAATATTTTGAAAAAGTTCATGCAATGGTTTAGGTAGGTTCAAACTACTTTCAATTTCTGGACACATACTTAAATCTTTTAAATAGTATAAAAATCTCATCCCATCAAAATAAATCTTGATCTTTTAGAGATGTTTAGATTGTAGTCAACCATGTTTGACAAAATTAAAAAAAACAAAAAACACTCCCTTGTTCAAGGCAGAACTACAACTAAACTATCACTGAAAGATGGATATACCTAATTGGTTGTGAAACTTGCAAGGGAAGAAGATTGGGAATTACCTATAACCCACTCTAGAACCAATCTTTTCATCATTTTAAATATTATAGTTGACAAGAACTGTATAGTCTCTGCCATTACATTTGATAATAAGGGACAAAAGGTAAATGGTAAAAGCATTCTCTTAAACTGTGGGCCATACAATTGTGTTCTGATTACTTCCCAATGAATCTGCTCACTGCTGTAGTTGTAAGAAAACCAAGAAGCAGTTCTGGATGTATTAGACAATCATTCTGACAAGCCCAACTTTCCTAAAGCACTCCAAACTATATCCCATATTCCAAAATTAATTTTTCTTAGGAATGTAAAAATGTTACAAGTATAATTTTTTGGAAATAATGCTTCATTAGGCCCTAATTCTTCCTATTCCCTGAAAAGTCTCAGTGTTTATGTAAGCTGAACACCTTGCTGTTCCACTGACAGCATTATTCCTGTCAGGGAACTATGTGTCTCTTTCCTGCAGATATAAAAAGCAGACTCACTATTCATAATAGCCCAGAATGCCACTTGCCTACCTACCTGGAGTCACTTTTTTTTCCTGGGTGATAAGTCAAGGGTATATTAATGATTAAGGAGAATGAACTGACATTTTCTGTCTCTATAAACATAGTCCATATCACAGGGATGTAGGCATGTCATAAAAAGAAGGAAATGTCTACAATGCTCAGATTCTTTAAGGAAATGTTAAATTTTAAAAATCACCAGGAGGACTTGGGGAGTCAACCTCTCTATTTCCATCTAAAGCAGTAGTAGCACAGCCAGAACAGAATTCCTTTACCTCCCATGTTATTCTATTGAACATTTTCCAAGATACTACTGCTTCAGGCAACTTGGGTAGGTATGGCCAAGAGAAATCCAAGGGAAACAGCTCTCAGAAATCCAGAGGGAGCTAGCTCAGTAATTTCACTTCTAAGAATTTATTTTAAGGAAATAACTGACCAATATATACTGTGTTCACACGTACATACACACACTTCTGTATAAGAAATAAGTCTAGAAAGATACTAAATCTCAATAGTGGTTTTCTCTGAGTGGTGGGATTATCAGTAATTGAAAAAAATGCTTATCTGTATTCTCTAATTTTTCTATAATACATATGGAACTTGTGTAATAATTAGGAAAAGGATTGAAATATTTTCCGAAAGTTTTAAGTACTGGCATGTACTGGGAAACTATGCTAAACATGAAACATGTTACTTGGAGCAAACCAAGTAACAGTCAACATAATTTTATACCCCAAGCCAACAAACTGACTTTGGCTCTATAAAAGAAATTTAAAAAAATTATTACATGCATTATAACTTCAAAAAATAATTTACTGTTCCTCCACCACACAATCATTTTAACACTTCCATAAGTTTTGCATTTTTACACAGAGAAAAACAAACGATTAATACTTTGATTACTTATATAGTTTTTGTGTCCACAAACTGTATACCTGATAGTTTCTTTAATAGTGATAATTCTGTTTTAAAATTCCATCTGTTTGATTCTATAGCATCTTACTACGCTGATGGACAGTGACACTGCAATGGGGTATGTGGTGGGGACTTGATAATAGGGGGAGTCTAGTAACCATAATGTTGTTCATGTAATTGTATATTAATAATAGCAAAAAAAAAATTCCATCTATTTCTATCTCTTTTTACTGACATTAGTGTCCAAAAGCCTTTGTCCTAAAATTAAGACAAGCCTCCTTTTTCCCCTATAGCTGATATGAACATATGCATATCTGTGAACATGTCTGTGTGTATTTACAGACACTTTTTATACAGTTTATTTTATACTTATAGTAAATATACAATGTTTATTTACATTCACTTTTTATATAGTTAACATACACAGCAAACAGTCTAGATACAGAGGCCATTATCTTGACAGTATGACTGCTGGTTTCAAAGCCTGGAAAATGCAGCTCACCATGTAAAAGTATCTCACCATGACAAATCAGTAGTTTTCAAAGCTGGTAAAACTTAGTATCAATTCTAGTTTTTAAAAAAGAATTGAAGCTACAGGTAGGTTGATAGGGTAGAGAAATACTTAATACCAACTGAATTGCTATTAAGCTTACCTTATAGCTTTGAAAAACTCTGATTTCTTGTGTGTTTCAGTGGTGAGCTGCATTTCCTGACTCGGTCGACTTCCCAGCAGGAATTCCAGTCTGAAGGAAGCCCTCACTGAGAGACACACTGGTATCATTCACTGAGTAGAAATAGTGAAAGAGTAACATATTTCTAAAGGCAATTTAGATTATTTATATATACATATTTACATAGTAAATACAGATTTAACTTCCCATGGCAGAAGCAACAATTACTTTCCCTTGAAAGGCTGACCACTTTCTCTACAGAACATTTGGTTTTACACACCTACCTCTTTTGGATATTTGTTCCCCATAGTTCATCCCTTAACTGCCTTTTTAGAAAAAAAAAAAAACAAAAAAACTTTAGGTATGAATTTGAACAATAGTGATGACACGCTTTCTAGCAGTAACACCAGAATCTAATTGTAGAAAATAAAATTAGTGAGGTAACTTTTATCAGGTTATAAAACTTAGTGAAGTAAACCTTTACCAATTTTTTGTATCAACTTTATCATTGTTATCACCTCTCAAAGTTGTGACAATCAGATCTGGAAATCTTGCATGATGTATATAGAAATATTTTTGTTAGAACTCTGAAATGAGCATTTAACACTTGCAAGAAAAACATGTTTCTAAAATGTCTTTAACATAGTAGTTCAGAAGGAACCAACAGAACACAGTTCTAAAAACTATGTCTTAGAAGTTTTCTTTAAAAACATCCTGAAATACATACTTTCCACTGATAATTCTGAATTGTAAGGTTTATTATATTTATTGCTCTTCATGGTGCTATCAGTACCAGCAGCCACACATAGCTGTTCAAATTTAAATTAATTAAAATAAAATTAAAAATTTTGTTTCTCAGTTACACTAGCAACATTATAAGTGTACAACAGCCACTTGTGGCCACTGGCTCCTGTATTGGACAGCACAGACCTAGAACATTTACATCACTACAAAAATTCTGTTGGATAGCACAGTTCTAGATGAAACAACTAAAGAGATAGTTATTACTGGTAGAAGGCCTTACCTGGTCTGAGGAGATGTGGGTGTGTAAAGGGGCTGGGCTGGCCTAAGTATCGATTTGGAATCCTTCTCTCTGGGATGGGATGGAGGGAGTACCTTCGCTGTAAACATGACATGCATCCTGAAGGAATAATAAAGAGAATGAAAAGGAACAATGAATCCAGAAAGCCCTCACAGTATATAGACATCTAACGATCTCTAGCAGTTGGATGCTTTTGAAAAATGCAAACTACTATCTCCTTTAATATTTATATGGCCCTTCCTCTGTGTCAGCCAGAGCCTGTATTGGGCCCTAGGAATAGAGAAATGAGATCATTTTACCCTTAGTGACTTTAGTCTTCTGCAGTATAATAGAGGTATATATACATATAATATGACTGAGGTATGAAAAAGGAGCTATGCAAACAGAAGGAAGGCAATAAACAAAAGCAGGGAAGGGGTCAGAATGTATTTCACAGAGTTAGTGTGAAGCTGTGTCCTAAAATTCAGAAAAAGGGAATTAACATTTTTACTGAGAATATGTGAACTGTGAAAAAATATGCACATACTGTGTAATTTAATCTTGAACTGTTACAGCTAGATAAAATATGAAAAATGCTTAATCATAGCACACGATAAACACTATTATTAGCATTCACTCAAGATTAGCATGTCATTGGAACACATGCTGTGAAAGACACAAGAGTAAGACACAAGGTAAGACAAAACAGAGCATTTCTAATACTACAAGGTGAACACATTAATCGACAAGGTTTTTGAGAGCACAAGCAAGTATAATGCTGTGGGATGGGTGCAATGACAAAGATAGGCCCACAGAGCTCTGGGGAACACAAACCAGCACACTAAACATGTTTGCGTGGAACTGCAGAAGCAGGTGAATAGGAATTAGACAAGTGAAAAGAGACTAGGGGTAGGGAAGATATCATGAATGAGATTATGAACGGGAAAGCACAGAAGATGCTGAGTTTATGTGTACACATGTGTGTGTGGGTGTGGAGGGGGAAGAGTCAATGTTGCTGGAGGGAGATGAAAAGATCAGAAAAATAAGTTATCAGACCACTGAAAGATTTTTATACCAAAATAATTAAGATTTTTAACTGCAATACAAGGTAGACACTATCATTACTTTTTTACAAGTAATGAGTCAGACTCGGAATTATTTGTGCAACATTACACAGTTAGTACTGGGGAAGCTGGAATTCAAACCCAGACTTATTTAACTTTAAAATCTGTGCTCTTCTCCTCTACTCTGCTGCTATGCAAGTATTCCCTGTTGAATCCCAACAACACAACAGTACTAGACAATCTTCTTGTGAATTTATAATCGCTATAATAGCAGAATGCAATTAAATCTGGATCAAGAGTTAAAGGTTTTTGTAGGGACTATGAGGTACGAATGATGATGTACGTATTTGGAGAGTTAGAGGTCTTAAATGTTAACTCTGAATTAAATTTACAGAGGATTACTCAGAAAAATTATTAAGTTCTCGGATGATTAAAAAGACAGAAAATGACAGACTTCAAGGCAGTGTGAAAATACAGTTAAGAATAGTGAAAAATGAGAAAAAGGACATAAGTATTTTCCTGGAATCTGTCTTTAGAAAATACACAGAACACATATTTGGGAATATGCCTAGTCTACACACATTGAAAGCTTAACAAAGATGAGGCAAGCAATTTACAGAGGACAGAGGAACTTGCTAAATGACACCATGGGGATGCAGTTGACAAAGTCCAGACTGGGAAACACTACAGGACAAACAATTCAGTTTCTTTCACATAGATTCCATGGCAGGAAGGAGTGGTAAGAGATGGAAGGGGGCAATCTACAGATTAAGGAAACCTTAAAAGACATTATCAACCAATTACAATATGAGGACTTTATATAGATCCTGATTCAAGCAATAAATTATAAAACAAATACCCATTTACACTAGTCATTATATTTATGAGATCATTGGAAATTTGGACAGTGTTGCATATTTGATGGTATAATGAAAATAATGTTTATTTTTTATACTGTGATAATGGTATTAGGTTATGTTAAAAAGAACCTTATCTTTTAGAGAAATAAACTGAAATATCTACAGATGAAGTGATATGATCTAGGATTTGTCTCAAAATAATATGGGGGTGGGGTGGTTTGGGGAGAAGATGAAAGTGAATTTGGGTGAAATCTAAGATTTCATATTGGCATATGCTGATAATTATTGAAACTGGGTGATGAGTACATGGGAGCTCATTCTTGTATATATGTTTGAAATTTCCCATTAAAAAAAGAATGTGGTAATCATAGAGAAAACTAAAGAAAATAAGTACAGAGTCTGGAAGGTAATCTAAGACAAAGAGTTAAACATAGCATGGATAACAGAAATAAGTGCTAGTTCTAGTTTAGTTCTACTATGTGATCTTGGCATGTTATATAATTCCTCTTCACTTTTTTCTCCACCTGTGAATAAAGGTGAGAAAAAAGATAACAGGAAGGTTAAGAAACTTTCCCAAGATGAAAAACTACTGGACAGAATGAGGATTTAAATAATAATCTATTACAGAGCCTATAACCATTAGACTACACTGTCTACACTACCATTTTAGTAGTAAAATAACTCAAAGTAAAAAGTTAACCAATTCTCTCTTTTTTATGTTCAGATGACATAACAGTAGAATATCCAATCCTTTTGAAGTACAAGCAGAGGAAGCTTAACTCAAACAAAGGCAAAGCAAATAAACAATACTGCAACGAGACAAATTGAGATGCTTATTCTCAGTAAATTGAAAAGTAAAGTCTTGATAGCTTTTCACCTACATTGAAGTAAACAGGATATTTTGCCCAAGGTCACATAATTAGTACAAAGCTGGTATATCAAGTCCTACTTCGAAAAACATTCAGTTTAATTCAAAGGGAGGCCCTTTCCTTAGTTTAGACCCTCCTCAATATACCTGGACTACTGCAGTACAGGTATACCTTGTTTTACTGTACTTCACAGGTACTGTTTTTTATAAATTTAAAGTTTGTGGCAACCCTGTGTCCAGCAAGTCCATCAATGCCTTTTTCCAACAGCATTTGCTCACTACACATCCCTGTCACATTCTGGTAATTCTCACAGTATTTCAAACTTTTTCATTATTATTATATTTGTTATGGTGATCTGTGATCAGTGATCTTTGATATTACTATTGTAATTGTTTTGAGCCACCATGAACCACACCTGCAGAAGATGGCAAACTTAATACATGTGTGTGTTCTGACTGCTCTACTGACCAGCCATATCCCAATCTCTTTCCCTCTCCTTAGGCCTCCCTATTCCCTGATATACAATACTGAAATTAGGCCAATTAATAACCCACAATGTCTTCTAAGCATTCAACTAAGAGGAAGAGTTAACCTATCACTTTAAATCAAAAGCTAGATATGATTAACCTTAGTGAGGAGGGCATGTTGAAAGCTGAGACAAGCCAAAAGCTAGGCCTCTAATGCCAAGGAGTTAGCCAAGGTGTGAATGCAAAGGAATAATTCTTGAAGGAAATTACAAGTGCTCCTGCAGTGAACACATAAATGGTAAGAAAGTAAAACAGACTTATCGCTGATATGCAGAAAGTTTTAGTGGTCTGGATAGAACATTCCCTTAAGCCAAAGCCTAATCAGAGCAAGGCCCTAACTCTCTTTAATTCTACGAAGGCTGAGAGAGGTGAGAAAGCTGCCAAAGAAGAATTTGAAGCTAGCAGACATTGGCTCATAAGATTAAACAAAGCATCTATCTCCATAACACAAAAGTACAGAGTAGAGCAGCAAGTGCTGATGAAGAAGCTGCACATTATCCAGAAGAACTAGCTAAGATGATTCATGAAGGTGGTCATACTAAACAGATTCTCAATATAGAAGAAACAGGCTTCTATTGGAAGAAACTGCTATCTAGTCAATGCCTGGCTTCAAAGCTTCAAAGGACAGGCTAACTCTCTTGTTAAGGGCTAAGGCAGCTTGTGACTAAGGTGAAGCCAGTGTTCATTTACCATTCCAAATATCCTAGGGCCCTTCAGAATTATGCTAACTGTACTCTGCCTACTCTATAAATGGCACAACTAAGCCTGGATGACAGCACATCTATTTACAACATGGTTTACTGAATATTTGAAGTCCACTGTTGAGGCTTACTTCTCAGGAAAGATTCTTTTCAAAATATTACTGCTTCTTGACAATGTGCCTGTTCACCTAAGTACTCTGTTGGAGATGTACAAGATTAATGTTGTTTTTATGCCTGCTAACACAACATCCACTCTGCAGTCCATGGATCAAGGAGTAATTTCAATTTTTAAGTCTTACTATTTAATAAATACATTTCGTAAGGCTATAGCTGCCATAGATAGTGATTCTTATGAAGGATATGGGCAAAGTAAATCAAAAACCATCTGGAAAATATTCACTGTTCTAGATACCATTAAGAATATTCATGATTCATGGTAAGACTTCAAAATATCAACATTCACGAAAGTTTGGAAGCAAATGACATCCAACCCTCACAGATGAGGGACTCAAGACTTCTGTACAGGAAGTAACTGCAGATGTGGTGGAAACAGCAAGAGAACTAGAAATATAAGCTGAAGATGTAACAGCATTGCAGCAACTTCATGATAAACTTTTACAGATGAAGAACTGCTTTTTATGGATTAGCAGAGAAAGTGATTTCGTGAGATGGAATCTACTCCTCGTGAATATGCTATGAAGAGTGTTGAAATGACAAGGATTTAGAATATTACATAAACTAAGTTGACAAAGCAATGTTAGGGTTTGAGAGAACTGACTCCAATTTTGAAAGAAGTTCTGTGGGTCAAATGCTATTAAACAGCATCACATGCTACATAGAAATCATTAGTGAAAGACAGAGTCAACAAATGTGGCAACCTTCCTTGTTGTCTTATATTATGAAACTGCCACAGCTACCCCAGCCTTCAGCAACCACCACCCTGATCAGTCAGCAGCCATCAACATCAAGGCAAGACCAACAAAAAGATTAGGACCTGCTATAAGTTCAGATGATGGTTATCATTTTTTAGCAATAAAGTATTTTAAAATTAAGTATGTACATTTTTTTAGACATAATGCTATTGTACACTTAATAGACTGTAGTATAAACGTAACTGCTCTGTGTATTGGGAAACCAAAAAATTCACTTGACTTGCTTAATTGCCATCTTTGCTTTACTGCAGTGGTGTGAAACTGGACCTGCAGTATCTGAGGTATGCCTGTAGTCTCCTAACTGTTCTGTTGCAGGTCGTCTTCTTCAATTTGTTCTCTATAGGCTACACTATTTCCAAAGTGATCTCTCTAATCCTTTGCCTCAACCTCTTCAAAGATATTGTCAACCATATCAGGTTTAAATACCACAATCTGTCCTTAACTTTCCAGTTTCCCATACTAACACTATAAACTTATAATTTTGTCTTTCAGAACACTTCAAACTCTAGGTTAGATTAGCACCCTTCATTATCTGGCCCCTGCTCACTTCTCTGACCTAATCCTCAAAAAGCATTGCAGCCATACTAAACTGCTTGTAGAGCCCCAGCTAATCAGTTTGTATTGTAACAGCATTTGCCTTCAAAAGTGCATTTCTCTTGTCTAAAATGGTCTGCTTCTATGACTACCCAACTTCTTAAAAATCAATTCAAGTATCACTTAATCTAGGAAGTCTTTTTTTTAAATAACTCCCCACCCATACTGCTTTTGATGCAAATGCTCTCCTCAATGCTCCTGTGTTTAATTCTAATACCTACTACAGTGCACATAATTGCTGGTTTGCAAGTCTACTATAAACTTTTGGAAGGCAGAGATGGTTTGTTATTTGACTTTATTTCTCCAGTGACTAGATTTGGGGTGAATTATGAAAGTCAAAAGTGAGTCTGATTAGCCACTGGCTTCTGATTAAGACGCAGAGAATCAAGAAAAAAGAGAAACTGAGGATGATGCTCAGGTTTTGGACCTGAAAATTGGGTAGATGGTTGAACCATTAAATAAATGAGAAAGACTGAGATACCTACTAGATATTCCAACAGACAGATCATACAGGCAATCTTAAATTCAAGGGGAAAAGGAATAGTCTAGATATATAAGTTAAAGTGTCATAAGCACATAGATGGTATCTAAAGCCCTGGGACTGGATATTACTTAGGGAGATGGTGAAGGTAAAGTCCAGGTACTATAATATTTTAGTTCTGAGAAGGAAAGCACAGGAAAGAGGAAGAAAACTAGAAAATGAGGTATTTAGGAAGTTAAAGAAACAGTGTTTTAGGGAAGAGGAAGTGCTCAACTGTGTTAAGTGCAGCTAAATATGAGGAGGCCAAAAGGACAAACTACTGGATTTGGCAACATGGAAGTCACCAGAGATCTTGACAAGAACAGTTTTAGTAGAGTATTAAAAATAGAAACCAAAATGTGTGAAGGTAGACAAAAGGTACATACTTCCAGTTATAAGTAAGTGTGGATGTAACATACAACATGGTATCTGTAGTTAAAAATTATGTATTGTACATTTGAAAGCTGCTGAGAGTAGATCTTAAAAGTTCTTATAACAAGAAGAAAAAATTGCCTATGTGAGGTGATGGATGATAGTGAAACTTATTTTGGTAATCATTTCTAATATATACATATGTAAATCATTTTGTTGTACATCTTAAACATATACAATGTTGTATGTCAACTATATCTCAATAAAACAGGGGGATAAAAGCCAGACTGGAGTGTGCCAAAGAAAGGGGAGGAAAGAAAGCATAGGCATCAAGTAGAGACAAAAATTGTTTTATTGTGAAGAGATCAGAGAAAATGGCACAAAAGCTGAAAGGGGTGAGGGATCAAGGGAGGGAGGATAATTACAGAAGTAAATCCTTGTATGACACTTTCACATGCTGTTAAAATTAGTTTTTCAGTTTTTTTCAATTATATCAATTCCTTAAGAACAGAATTTTCTATTTTCTAACTCCTCTTTGTATCATAGCTTCTTTTTTTTTTCTACTTTATTTTATTTTTTTAATATAATTTATTTTATTATCATTAATTTACAATTACATGTGCAATATTATGATTATTAAACTACCCCTTCATCAGGTCCCCCCACCAACCCCATTACAGTCACTGTCCATCAGCGTAGTGATATGCTATAGAATCACTACTTGTCTTCTCTGAGTTGTACTGCCCTCCCCGTGCCCCCCCAACATTACATTTGCTAATCGTAATGCCCCTTTTTCCCTCTTATCCCTCCCTTCCCGCCCATTTTCCCCAGTCCCTTTCCCTTTGGTAACTATTAGTCCGTTCTTGGGTTCTGTGAGTCTGCTGCTGTTTTGTTCCTTCAGTTTTTTTCTTTGTTCTTATACTCCACATATGAGTGAAATCATTTGATACTTGTCTTTTTCGGCTTGGCTTATTTCACTGAGCATAATACCCTCTAGCTCCATCCATGTTGTTGCAAATGGTAGGATTTGTTTTCTTCTTATGGCTGAATAATATTCCATTGTGTATATGTACCACCTCTTCTTTATCCATTCATCTACTGATGGACACTTAGGTTGCTTCCATTTCTTGGCTATTGTAAATAGTGCTGCAATAAACATAGGGGTGCATCTGTCCTTTTCGAATTGGGCTGCTGCATTCTTAGGGTAAATTCCTAGGAGTGGAATTCCTGGGTCAAATGGTATTTCTATTTTGAGTTTTTTGAGGAACCTCCATACTGCTTTCCACAATGGTTGAACTAATTTGCAGTCCCACCAGCAGTGTAGGAGGGTTCCCTTTTCTCCACATCCTCGCCAACATTTGTTGTTGTTTGTGTTTTGGATGTTGGCCATCCTCACTGGTGTGAGGTGATATCTCATTGTGGTTTTAATCTGCATTTCTCTGATGATTAGCGATGTGGAGCATCTTTTCATGTGCCTGTTGGCCATCTGAATTTCTTCTTTGGAGAAGTGTCTATTCATGTCCTCTGCCCATTTCTTAATTGGATTATTTGCTTTCTGTTTGTTAAGGTGCATGAGTTCTTTATATATTTTGGATGTCAACCCTTTATCAGATACGTTTTTTATGAATATATTCTCCCATACTGTAGGATGTCTTTTTGTTCTACTGATGGTGTCCTTTGCTGTACAGAAGCTTTTCAGCTTGATATAGTCCCACTTGTTCATTTTTGCTTTTGTTTCCCTTGCCCGGGGAGATATGTTCATGAAGAAGTTGCTCATGTTTATGTCCAAGAGATTTTTGCCTATGTTTTTTTCTAAGAGTTTTATGGTTTCATGACTTACATTCAGGTCTTTGATCCACCTTGAGTTTACCTTTGTGTATGGGGCTAGACAGTAGTCCAGTTTCATTCTCTTACATGTAGCTGTCCAGTTTTTCCAACACCAGCTGCTGAAGAGGCTGTCATCTCCCCATTGTATATCCAAGGTCCTTTATCAAATATTAATTGACTGTATATGTTTGGGTTAATGTTTGGATTTTCTATTCTGTTCCACTGGTCTGTGGGTCTGTTTTTGTGCCAATACCAAATTGTCTTGATTACTGTGGCTTTGTAGTAGAGCTTGAAGTCAGGGAGTGTAATTCCCCCTGTTTTATTCCTCCTTCTCAGGATTGCTTTGGCTATTCGGGGTCTTTTGTGGTTCCATATGAATTTTAGAATTATTTGTTCCAGTTCATTGAAGAAAGCTGTTGGTAGTTTGATAGGGATTGCATTGAATCTGTAGATTGCTTTAGGTAGTATAGCCATTTTGACAATATTGATTCTTCCTAGCCAAGAGCATGGGATGCATTTCCATTTGTTAGTGTCCTCTTTAATTTCTCTTAGGAGTGTCTTGTAGTTTTCAGAGTACAGGTCTTTCACTTCCTTCGTTAGGTTTATTCCTAGGTATTTTATTCTTTTTGATGCAATTGTGAATGGAATTGTTTTTCTGATTTCTCTTTCTGTTAGTTCATCATTAGTGTATAGGAAAGCAACAGATTTCTGTGTGTTAATTTTGTATCCTGCAACTTTGCTGAATTCAGATATTAGTTCTAGTAGTTTTGGAATGGAGTCTTTAGGGTTTTTTATGTACAGTATCATGTCATCTGCAAATAGTGACAATTTGACTTCTTCTTTACCAATCTGGATGCCTTGTATGTCTTTGTTTTGTCTGATTGCTGTGGCTAGGACCTCCAGTACTATGTTGAATAACAGTGGAGAGAGTGGGCATCCTTGTCTTGTTCCCGATCTTAGATGAAAAGCTTTCAGCGTCTCGCCGTTAAGTATGATGTTAGCTGTGGGTTTGTCATATATAGCCTTTATGATGTTGAGGTACTTGCCCTCTATACCCATTTTGTTGAGAGTTTTAATCAGGAATGGATGCTGAATTTTGTCAAATGCTTTTTCAGCATCTATGGAGATGATCATGTGGTTTTTGTTCTTCTTTTTGTTGATGTGGTGGATGATGTTGATGGATTTTCGAATGTTGTACCATCCTTGCATCCCTGGGATGAATCCCACTTGATCATGGTGTATGATCCTCTTGATGTATTTTTGAATTCGGTTTGCTAATATTTTGTTGAGTATTTTTGCATCTACGTTCATCAGGGATATTGGTCTGTAATTTTCTTTTTTGGTGAGGTCTTTGCCCGGTTTTGGTATTAGAGTGATGCTGGCTTCATAGAATGAGTTTGGAAGTATTCCCTCCTCTTCTATTTTTTGGAAAACTTTAAGGAGAATGGGTGTTATTTCTTCTCTATATGTCTGGTAGAATTCAGAGGTGAATCCATCAGGCCCAGGGGTTTTGTTCTTGGGTAGTTTTTTGATTACCAATTCGATTTCGTCACTGGTGATTGGTCTGTTTAGTTTTTCTGTTTCTTGCTTGGTCAGTCTTGGAAGGTTGTATTTTTCTAAGAAGTTGTCCATTTCTTCTATGTTTTCCAGCTTGTTAGCATATAGATTCTCATAATATTCTCTTATGATTCTTTGTATTTCTGTGGGGTCCGTCGTGATTTTTCCTTTCTCATTTCTGATTGTGTTTATGTGTGTAGATTCTCTTTTTCTCTTAATGAGTCTGGCTAGGGGTTTATCTATTTTGTTTATTTTTTCAAAGAACCAGCTCTTGGTTTTATTGATTTTTTCTATTGTTTTATTCTTCTCAATTTTATTTATTTCTTCTCTAATCTTTATTATGTCCCTCCTTCTGGTGACATTGGGCCTCATCTGTTCTTCTTTTTCCAATTTCAGTAATTGTGTCTTTAGACTATTCATTTGGGAATGTTCTTCCTTCTTTAAATAGGCCTGGATTGCAATATACTTTCCTCTTAGAACTGCCTTTGCTGCGTCCCACAGAAGTTGTGGCTTTGTGTTGTTGTTGTCATTAGTCTCCATATATTCTTTGATTTCTGTTTTGATTTGGTCGTTAACCCATTGATTAATTAGGAGAGTGTTGTTAAGTCTCCATGTATTTGTGAGCCTTTTTGATTTCTTTCTAAAATTTATTTCTAGTTTTATACCTTGGTGATCTGAGAAGTTGGTTGGTAGGATTTCAATATTTTTGAAATTACTGAGGTTCTTTTTGTGGCCTAGTATGTGGTCTATTCTGGAAAATGTTCCATGTGCACTTGAGAAGAATGTGTATCCTGTTGCTTTTGGGTGTAGAGTTCTGTAGATGTCTGTTAGGTCCATCTGTTCTAGTGTGTTGTTCAGTGCCTCTGTGTCTTTACTTATTTTCTGTCTGGTTGATCTGTCCTCTGGAGTGAGTGGTGTGTTGAAGTCTCCTAAGATGAATGCATTGCTGTCTATTTCCTCCTTTAATTCTGTTAGTATTTGTCTCACATATGCTGGCGCTCCTGTGTTGGGTGCATATATATTTATAATGGTTATATCTTCTTGTTGGACTGACCCCTTTATCATTATGTAATGTCCTTCTTTATCTTTTGCTACTTTCTTCGTTTTGAAGTCTATTTTGTCTGATACAAGTACTGCAACACCTGCTTTTTTCTCTTTGTTGTTTGCATGAAATATCTTTTCCATCCCTTCACTTTTAGTCTGTGTATATCTTTGGATTTGAGGTGAGTTTCTTGTAGGCAGCATATAGATGGGTCTTGCTTTTTTATCCATTCTGTTACTCTGTGTCTTTTGATTGGTGCATTCAGTCCATTTACATTTAGGGTGATTATTGATAGGTATGTACTTATTGCCATTGCTGGCTTTAGATTCGTGGTTACCAAGGGTTCAAGGGTTGCTTCTTTACTATCTAACAATCTAACTTAACTTTCTTGTTAAGTTATTGTAAACACAGTCTGATGTTTCTTTCTTTCTCTCCCTTCTTATTCCTCCTCCTCCATTCTTTCTATAATAGGTGTTTTATTCTTTGCCTTTAGTTGGTATTTGGATGGTCTGCTTTCTTTGCTATGATTTTTTTTCCCTCTGGTGACATCTTTTTAGCCTTAGGTGTGCTTCCATCTAGAGCAGTCCATTTAAGATATCCTGTAGTGGTGGTTTATGAGACGCAAATTCTCTTAACTTTCGTTTATCTGGAAATTGTTTAATCCCTCCATCATATTTAAATGATAATCGTGCTGGATACAATATTCTTGGTTCGAGGCCCTTCTGTTTCATAACGTTAAATATATCATGCCATTCTCTTCTGGCCTGTAAGGTTTCTGTTGAGAAGTCTGATGATAGTCTGATGGGTTTTCCTTTGTAGGTGATCTTTTTTCTCTCTCTAGCTGCCTTTAATACCCTGTCTTTATCTTTGATCTTTGCCATCTTAATTATTATGTGTCTTGGTGTTGTCTTCCTTGGGTCCCTTGTGTTGGGAGATCTATGAGCTTCGGTGGACTGCGAGACTACTTCCTTCCCCAGCGAGGGAAAGTTTTCAGCAATTATTTCTTCAAAGACACTTTCTATCCCTTTTTCTCTCTCTTCTTCCTCTGGTACTCCTATAATGCGAATATTGTTCCGTTTGGATTGGTCACACAGTTCTCTTAATATTCTTTCATTCCTAGAAATCCTTTTATCTCTCTCTGCCTCAGCTGCTCTGTACTCCTGTTCTCTGTTTTCTATTCCATTAACAGTCTCTTGCATCTCATCCATTCTGCTGTTAAGCCCGTCGATCGCTTGTCTGATTTCTGTATTGTCTTTCCTCAGTTCCCTCACTTCCTCCCTCAGCTCTTGCACATTTCTCTGTAGGTCCATCAGCATGGTTATGACTTTTATTCTAAATTCTTTTTCAGGGAGGCTGTGCATTTCCATCCCTTCAGACTCCCTCTCTGGGGTTGTCTGGTTGATTTTGGTCTGAACCATATTCCTCTGTCTTTTCATGGCTGTATAATTTGGTCACTGATAGTTGCCACGTATGTCAGCTGGGCTCTTTAAGACTTTAAAAAGAGAAGAAAAAAAAGAGAAAAAAAAGAGAAAAAAGGAAAAAAAAGAAAAAAAGAAAGAAAGAAAAAAAGAAAGAAAAGAAAAAACAAAAACAAAACAAAAAAAAAAACAAACAAACAAAAAAAAAAAAAAATGCCCACCGGACGTAGATTCTGTGGGAATGCTCTAGGTGGCGCTATTGCCCCACTATTCCACAGCTGTGACTGTGCCGCTCCGCAGGGCCCTTTATCGCTCTGGCAGGGGTGGGAACAAATAGGAGGCTGTTGATCTCAGTGAGAAGTGTAAGTATGGCTACGCTTCCTCAGTCGCCAGCTAAGGCGTCTGAAACTCCCCAGGACTCCCAGCCTGCTGGGCTGAGTGTGCTGTGGCGATCCGGCTCCTCCGCTGGGCTCCTGTCTCTTTAAGACCGCTGAGGAAAGCGCGCACTTTTTTTTTTTCCTTCCCGGAGCCGGCTGCAAGCACCCTGGCGCGTTCCCCGCTCAGATCCTGCCCCTCTGTCTCTCCAATCTCCGCTGCACTGCGCAATGTGGGTCAGCGCTCCCCGCGCAGATCACCGGGGCTGGCTACTTCGCGGGGTGCACTTCCACTCCCTCCCGGCTCTGAATCCTCTCCTCCCGCCGGTGCGCTGGGGTGGGGGAGGGCTCGGGTCCCGCCGGGTCGCGGCTCCGTATCTTACCCGCCTCTTGGGGTGCCGAGTCCTCTCGGGTGTAGCTGCACGCTGTGCGCTTTCCTGTGTATTCTCGTCTCTCTTTTAGGAATAGATGTATTTTCTGTGTTTTCGTAGATAAATATAGTGTTGGGAGGAGATTTCTGCCGCCCTGCTCACACCGCCATCTTCCCGGAAGTCTCTGTATCATAGCTTCTTAATACATTTTGTACAATATCTAGAACCTAAACTCTTAAGTCCTCGTCCAAGAAATGCATTGGAGTGGCAAGAGCAGAATTTGGAATCAGATTCAAGTTTAAATAACAGATTTTTCACTAACAAGTTAGGCGGCCTTAGACAAGTTACTTTATCTTTCAGAACCTCAGGCTTCTTATAGGCACAAAATACTTAGTTTACTGAAATGCTGTGACAATATGAGAGTAAGTCAACTTGGTACAGTCTCTTACCCAATGATACTATTCAATATTATAATAATTGCTATTATTTTCAATGGCAGGCAAATATAATCATGTGTATACCATACATACATACATGTAAAGCATGTATATATGTATATACTGTAGAGAATTGAAATTATTTTGAATTTAAGAGTTTTACATTACCTCTAGTCAACTGGTATGTCAAAACAAACACAAAGCAAAAGATATTCAGAGCAGGTAAATGGTCTTGAAAGACTGTCTAGAAGCATACACTACTGTTTGTCTCATTGGAATATCATTTAACTGAGGGGCTTATAAATGTAATGAAAAAACCCCAAATATAATATAAAGGAGGAAAAACAGAGATATCGGGAATTTCCTGGAATTTATAGGAATTCAGGTCTGGTCTACTGCCAATTTATATTGACCCAAAAGAAAATCAACTTTGGTCTAGTTTGCTTCTAACTGGGTTTTTAAATTTCACTTTCCCACATACAACTGATTCTCCACATAGTAGCCCCTGATCCATTAAAAAGGTAAATCAGATGTATACCACCCATGGCTCCTCACTGTATTTAAAATGAATGCTAGCCTTATTTGTAATAGCTCAAAATGTCTATCAACATGGCTAGCAGCTACTGTATGGGATCATCCCATGGCTGTCTGTCATCTAGGTCTCAACTGTAATGTCATTTCCTCAGAGGCTTCTAAAACTAATCAAAGGTTACTCTCTGCCCCATCACACTACTCCTTTTTTTTTTCTTTTTGAGCACGTCACATTATCTCAAATTATTGTTTCATTATTTGTACTCCATCTTAATGTAAATACCATGAAAATTGGTATTTTTGTTAGTTATCACGTGACTAAAATTGTGCTTTGCACAAAATATGCATTCACTAATTATACATTGAATACATAATACACAATTATCAAAATCTTTAACTACATGCTTTGTAGTAATAAGTTTTAAGTGGGCAAAGGTATCATCTCAAATGACTCACCAATGGCATACAGAAATCTTATAAATTAGGCTACTTCCTCCAGGAAGCCTTCTTTGACACCCCACGTCTGGGCTAGTTTTCCCTCATATGATTGCTTAGCATCCAGTGTTTCCCCCATTATAGCCCCTATTATATATTGTAATTGAGTTACTTATTTGTATGTCCTACTGAACTGTAGGTCTCCTGACTGAAAGAGACAAATATGTCAACTGCTTGAACACTTTTTCACATAGTTAATTAATTCTTCATCTTTCCAAACCATGGAAGAACTAGGAAAGTTATTAAAGCTCAGTAACCTAGAGGTCATACTATGCAAAGGGCACACTGTGGCCATCAACAACAGATCCTACTGTTTGATGAGGCATTCTTTGAGGCTTCCATGGAAACATAGGGAAAGAAGTCCAGAGGTTCATGATGGTCTGGTATATTCCAACACTAGCTCCATTTGGAAGGTCTGGTCCCTACCCCAACCCCAGAATGACAGCACAACGCAGCCACTCTGACATAAGCTTGTAACTCTGCTTGCCACATAATCGTATCCTGGTGTCTCCTAGAAGTAGCCCACAATAATACTGTCTTCAGTGTAAAAATGTGCCTATTTGCAGTCACTGCCTCTACCACCACTAACAGCAGAGCCTGAGGCAAGAAGAAATCAGTTCTCACTACCAGCGCACCCCTCCCCAACAATCTGTTATAACATGGTGGATTACTATGAAGTTCTAGGAGTGCAGAGACATGCTTCACCTGAGGACATTAAAAGGGCTTATCATAAATGTCATTTAAATGGCACCCTGATAAAAATCCAGAAAATAAGAAGCTGAGAGAAAGGTCAAAGCAGCAGCTAAGGCATATGAGGTATTATCAAATGATGAACAATGGGGCATTTATGATAAGTATGGCAAAGAAGGATTAAATGGTGGAGGTGGAAGTCATTTTGATGATTCTTTTGAGTATGGCTTCACATTTCATAAGCCAGATGATGTCTTCAAAGAAATTTATGGTCAAAGGGACCGATTTTCATTTCATTTCTTTGAAGACTCACTTGAAGACCTTTTAAATAGTCCAAAAAGCTCTTGTGGAAGTAGAAACAGAGGTACAAGATCCAGTTTTTGAGAGAGTCCCTTCAGATGATACAGAACATATACCATACGGTTCACTGGGCCAGGAGGGCCTTGATTTATTCTCTTCCCCGGCATTTGATGACAGTGGGATGGGCAAATACATACCTGTTACAACTTCAGGTAAGATTGTTAACAGCAGAAATCTCAATATCACAGAGACTTACTGAGAATGATCAAGAAAGAGAAGAACTAAAGATGATGGAGAGTTGAAGTCCTTCATTATAAATGATGTGGTAGAGGAAAAGGGCTTTGCAGAAGAATGCAGCTGGAGTAGACAATCATTCAACAGTTACTCACCAAAGTCCTACAGCTCCAAACATGTACCTCAGTATACTTTTGTGGACAATATTGAGCAAGGTATACCTTGGGTTACCAGCAGCAGGGATCTCTCTATTGTCTCAGCAGGATTCAAAGAAAGTGGTAAGAGGAAAAAAAAGAAGCATAAAGAGGTGCAGAAGAAGAAATCAATCAAAAGGAATTGTTAAATTGGCTCTTTAGACACATTATGTTCATACAACACTTGAACACGGCTCTTTGTGTGTTTTGGTTAATGAGAGTTTTGTAGATAACATCTGTGTAAAGTTACACTAGTTTAAACCTGTTTTATGTTTTTAACATGTATAGCAGGATAATGGACATTTGGTCAGTGGTTGTTTGAAATAGCTATGTCAGAAAAAGATGAGTTTGTCATGACAGTGATGTTAAGAATTTGGAAAACAGCTAAATAATTGTTTTTCAGCTAAATATTTACATATCATAGGGTTTTTCTTTAGAAAAGTGATCTTTCATTCTTTTGATCTCATTAAAACTACATTAAACAAACTTCCGAAATATGTAGAGTATTAGGAGCTAAATATGTATTTAGACAGGTTCAGACTATGTAATTATTCATGACTTTTTTTCAATAAAGGCAGAGCATTTGACATAAAAATACTATAAACTAAAAATTAAAGTATGAAATATTTTAAGTTAAAGTATGAGCCAGGCTTATATTTCCATACCCATGTTTACAGCAGCACTAATTCACAGTAGCCAAGAGGTGGAACCAACTCAATGCCAAATGGAGAAACAAAGTATTTATATGTACAGGCATATACATACAGTGGAATATTATTCAGTCTTAAAAAGGAAATCCTGTTACATGCTATACAACATGGATGAACTTTAAGACATTGTAAATTAAATAAGTCAGTCATAAAAAGACAAATACTTTATGATTCTACTACATGAGGTATCTAAAGTGAAACTTATAGAAACAAGTAGAATCATGGTTACCAGCAGCTGGGGTTGGGGAGGTAGAAAGGGAAAGTTGTTAATGGATATAATTTCAGATTTGAAAGATGAAAAAGTTCAGAAGCTCTGTTTCACACCTGTGTATTTAAAAATTATTAACATGGTAAATTTTATGTTACATGCATTTTACCTCAATTAAAAAAAAAGCCAGTCTTACCCTGGATTCCTCAGAGCAATCTGGCTATATCACATGGGGTAGGTAATCAGTGAATCACTCCAGATAGGAAACTTTCTATTTCTTTACTGACTATGTACACAGGATCTACAAATATGTTACTCTAAAATACCACCCTGAGCCATTGTAACTTAAGGCTATGATGGAAGAAAATAGATGAGTTAAAAATACATCAGATACTGAACAAGTGGTTTGAGCTAAGTATCTGTATACATTTGTTTCTTTAAAATGAACTTAGTTTAATTTCAACATGATTACTTCTTAGCTGCCTCTAATTATTTTCAAAATAAACTTCTTATCAGCCTATTATTTTTATTCATTCTTTCATTGATTTAGCAGTGTTTTCTGAGTACCTACTGTTCGTCAGGTAGTGTTCTAGGTACTTGGAATACAGTAATGAACAAACAGCAAAAATCTTAGCTATCATAGAGCTTACAACTGGAGAGAGACAATAAGCAAATATTAAAATACAATTTTAGTGATAGGTGCTAAAACAAAATAAAGTAGGGAAAGAGGATAGACGTTTTGGAGTGTAAGGGTTGAAATTTTAGCTAAGGTAGCTAGAAAAAAGCAATGGTTATATCTGAGAAAAGATCTAAAGGAAGTGAAGGAGTTAGCCATGTGGTTATATCGTGAAAGAGAATTCCAAACAGAAAAAATAGAAAGTGAAATGTCTTAAAGTCAGGCTGTGTAAGGTGTGTTTGAGTAACATGGAGGAGATCAGTGGGGCTGATTAAGAGAGCAAGTAGACAAAGTAAGAAAGTATATGAGGGCAGTTTATGCAGGGACTGCTAATCACGGTATGGACTTTGTTATTATTTGTGGGGTAGGAAGCCACTGGAGGTCTTGAGCAAAAGTGTGACATAATCTGATAAACAGCCCCACTCTGGCTGCTGTCATTGAGAACAGATTCAAAATAAGCAGGGGCAGAAGCAGGGAAATCAGACATATAGCCACAATCCAGGCAAGAGGTTGCTGCAATAGTTTGGTCCAGAGTGGTGAAGGTGGGGACAGTGAAGAGTGATCAAATTCTGGATATACTCTAAAGGTAGGACCAAACAGTTTGTTGACAGACTAGATGTTAGGTATGACAAAAGTCAAGGGTTTTGGCCTTAGCACCTGGAAGAAGGGAGTTGCCATTATCTGAGATAGGACTGCAGGTGTTAAGTTTTGGATGTGCTACATTTGAGATGCCTGAACTTATGAAGCAACTGAAAAGTATTTCCTGCACTGACTTGCATCCTGCATGTTTCTTGTCATTGAATTTTTTTTTTTGCAAAAAGATCTAGTGATTATATTATTTTAATCTCTTATCTGTTAGAAATGTAATTACTATAAACTTTAATGTGCATAAATTAAAAAATGGGAGCAAATAATCTAACAGCACTAGAACCCAATCACTGTTGGCAAAGTATCATTCAGTGGTATTTAGCAATGAAAATTTGAGAACTAGAAAAATTATAACATCTACTATTTTTAAATAACTGCTATAGTAAAATGTGAGCTTTTGTTTCATTTTGATTTTTAGTTTGTAAGTGGGAAGAAAAGGTCTTTTATTCTATGGGAGGAACTGGGGACAAAATTAGCATTTAAAGCTTATTTTCAGAACATAAGATCATTAAAGCTTAGGGTATTTTAAATGCTACTTATATAAATTGTGATACTTACTAGAGCTTATCTGTCATCATCTATGTGGGACTAATGAGTCGGGAAAAAACACAATTTTCCAAAAATGAAACAAAAACCAGTGTCTAAGAAAATTTAAGAATGCAGTGACATGCCTTCTATTCTAGTCTAATATTTTTCTATTACCAGGTAACTATAAATTCAGATTTAATCTTACTCATTAGCTTATTCAATGGTTTTCCACTGCCTAGAGGGGAAAACCATTCTTAATGTAATACACATGGCCCTCCATGAGCCAGCAACCAGCCACCTTGATTTTCTATCACTTCTTCTTACACAGCTTATGCTCAAGCCCAACCTTTTCCAAAATGCGTTCCAAGGGATACCAGCTCAAGACTCACCACAGAAAAAGAGCTCCAAGATTCAAATACACTTTGCAAATTACTGCCAAATATATTTCTTAGAGACTTAGAATGAGTGTTCTATGGGCACTATGAAATATAGCATTCCCCCTAAACACATAACCATTTGGTGTAAAACCTATTAATATTCCCAGGAACATATTTCAAAAAAGCTACTCCAGGCTAACTCATGATTGCAAAGCTTTACACCAGCCATTCTGTTTCAGCGTTCCACACCTCTGGCTAAGTTCCCTCTGCCATGATGGCTCCATTACTCTAGGCTGCTTGCTGAAAGTCTTTCAAGTCTCAAATCAATTGTCTCCTAATCTTTAAAGGTATGTCCACATTTCCTCTTTGTTCCTCACTGCTCCCAGAAAATATTTACTATTTTTTCCTTCTCCCCACCACCTCTACTACCAAATTTAGTATGTTATATTACAATTACTTTTTTTGTCTGTTGCCCATGGTGGCAGAAACCTTCTGTGCTCAGCACTCGTATGTGGTGCTCAATTAGTTTGTTGAATGAATTAATTGCAAATAGCCTTTAAAAAACAATTCTCTACTTATTCTAGAAAATTTTCAATGTTTTCCTTCCCTATCTCAGACTCTGTATTTTAAATGATTTAATCTTTTAAAATCCAACTTATGCATTGTTAGTGTTTTACTTTGCTTTTCCCAGATGACTAGATGGTGTTAATGTATATTCCAAGTAGTGAAATCACTCCCTTAATTAGGTTAACCTTTAGCTACTCAAAACATTTTCAATTTAGGAACCCATGACTTTCACAGATGACAAAAGTTTCCTTGGAACTCAAGACTTTGTACCCCATAGCCCTTCTAAAGAAAGGAAACCAAAAGCACCACAGACATTCAAAGTACCTCAAGTCAGTGGAATTTTCAAATTCTAAAAGTTAGTATAAATTCCCAGAATAACATAATACAATCTATTACTGCCTTTCTTGAGCTCCCACGTCACTTGAGTCAAGACTCTAGTATCATCCTTTGCTATACTGTCATTTATCTGTTTCTTGTCTATCATCTTGACTAGACTGAGAGCAACTCCAAGGAAGTGGAGATTCATCCACAATGGCTACTAATTCAAAAGTTATTAAATGAAGATACATTATTTCTGGCTCAATAAAAGTTCCAGAAGGACTCTACTAAACCAGAGTAAGATCTAGTGACAGCATAACAGAAAAAGAATTAGAGGGCAATCACGTGACTAAAATTCCTGACTTACTACTAGTAATCCATTGTTAGTTTCAGTTCCTCATAAGTAAAACGAAGATATCTGCCCTAACTTACTGGATTTGTGAAGATCTGAGATCACTCATTCAAAAAAGCCTTTATATATATATATATATATATATACACACACACACACATATATAAAGGCTTTAAATATATATATATAATTATGTCCATATATGTGGACATAATAATCAATGTTAATGTAAGAGATGGTTAAGCTTATTTATTCCATTGAAACAAATGAAGTAAGTGAAGTATAATGAATGTATTTTTCAAAAATCTTGCATGTAGTAATGCAGTATCTATAATAATCAGTACCTTGATTAAATCTGGTTTTACAAAAAGCCTCAACAAATCCAAAAGTAACAAGGATGGTTCCAGTTCTAATTCATAGGTTGTGGCTTCTGTGATTAAGACTAATTGCACAACTATTCATCTACTCCCATGGATGGAGAGGCACAACTTTCTGCAATTCAACTAATGAACCAAAGGGCAAGTTTTGTGCATTGGACAATTTTCATTTTTCTTTTTTAGAGTAAGGAGTAAGTCTTGATAAAATTACGATACCGTTTTCAATAAATTCGAGTGTATCAACATGAGAAACATATGCCAAAACATAGCTTTGATGTCAAATAGCACATGCTCTGATTAACATTGTTCACATATGGAACCCCCAAACTGAAATATCCAAGGCAGTTCCACCTGCAAGATAGATGATCAAGCTTTATGTTTTATCAGATTACTTGGTCGCGATAGAGTACACCCTAAAAAAGTGATCCCCCTTATCTGGACTCCTTCATCTTGCTTTTACAAACAGGGGTTTCAGCTATAAAAGGCCTCGGGAATATTCCGAAACATTATCTCTTCTGAGAGGAACTGCTCAAGGGATTTGTGTTACCAAACATGTTTCTTTTATATTCAGGAGCCTGTTCTCAAGTCAACTCTTTGAAAACACGAAAATAGGATTTTAGGTTAACCTAACAAGAACAAGAGCTACTTCATGTGAGACACTTTGTCACCTAAGCAAGTGTTATACTGACACAACTTCTGAGTCCGAGTAACTTTGTAGGCAGCCCCTCTGGGGTGGCACACTTCTCTCTGCAGTCTTTTCGGCTTCCCAGAATACCTCAACAGTAGGGAGAACACAGGGCCCACCCTTCTCCATGAGCAGCAAATCAGGAAGAAATCCGAGGAGCGCACAGAGGGGTTGGGAGTGGAAGCCCCAGCAGAAGGGTCCGCAGAGCCAGGGATCGCCTGAAACGTGGATTCCTCTGGGGTGCCTCAGTCTTCTCAGAAAGCAAAACCCAGAGGCCAACAACGTGGGAGATGAGTCTAACCTGAGAAGCTGCGGGCGGCCGCTACGGCGGGAACCAGCTTAGTTGCTGAGAGTAACCAACGCATTACGTCCCAGCTCACCCGTCAGGAAAGAAAGAAGGAAACCAGCAGAAGCTGCCGCCGACTGTGCTGTGTCTCCAGAAAACCCAGCCAAGCGCCCCTCCCCTTCCGGCCGGCCTCGCTCCAGGGGCCTTCCTCTCGGCGTCGCGCGGGATGATAACGTCACGCCTAGAGATGTGACCGTCTCTCTGCCGGAGGGCCCTTCTGGAGTCAGGACGTCGTGCTGCGCTTAATGCCCACGCTCACAGAATGGCCGACTCTGAACGACTTCTTAAAGGGGCTGATAGCTCAGGACTCCCTGGAAGCACCCTTTAGGGGGTTGATCCATCCTGAGAACTGGCTTAGAATATAAGAATGCGTGCGTGGAGGAGCAGGCAACAGCACGAACAGCCGTACTTCTAGAAGGTTCTAGTCAGTGCGCAGGACAGGGGTAGCGGAGTAGGAATTAACAGGCGAAGGACCCAGGGTCACGAGACGGTTGGGTGGGAGGGGCCAGCGGGCGGGGAGGTTCTAGTCTGTTCTACCTCGCGGCAGCCGCCCCCTTCCACACGGTCACGCTGAGCTAACGCCCAGGCCTGGAATCGGGCCCGCCGCCTCTGCCGCGTCCCCCGCTCCGCGCTGCATCGTGACCATGGACCCCCGCAAAGTCAGCGAGCTTCGGGCGTTCGTGAAAATGTGTAAGCAGGATCCGAGCGTTCTGCACACGGAGGAAATGCGCTTCCTGAGGGAGTGGGTAGAGAGGTGAGCCCGGGCCTGAGGGCCGTTGGGGGCGGTTAGAGGGACGTCTGGACGGGAAGCTGGGCCGGAGCTGGCGCGGAGCGGAGGAGCGGGGAGCACCGCGGGGAGGCCAGCGCAGTCGCTGCCCCTTTGTGGATCGCTCCTTGTCCAGGAAAGGGAGGCGATTTCCAGGGGCTAATGGAGTATCTGAAAGCTTGGATAGTAAAGAGGCGGGGTGGGCGGCGAGCTCGGTTTCCTGCACCCTGAACTCTCCAGGGGTGTGTCTTGGATGAAATACGAAAATAGGCGATTGCGGGGACTTGGCCCTGTAGACGTGAGGGGGAGGGGTGAAAGCTTCGCTTTTGCTTGGAGTTTTTCTTGAAATCTCTGGTGTCGTGGTTAGGTCGCACTGACACATGGCAGCTCCTTTACGCACTGTTTTTAAATAGTGTCGTAGTAACTTATTATCTAACGAGTTAATATAAAAGTAACTACTTGGTTACCCTTAAATTTTAGCGATTCCAGCTGCGTAGAATTTTGGGGGAATTATTTACTATATATACCTCGATACAGGCTCTGTCATAACTCCAAACACTTAAAAAAAAATTTTTTTGCGGACTGTCATGTTACTATGATCTATTCTTTTTATCCTGAAATCTAGAGTACTTAGTTATGTGCACGGAGTTAATTGAACAAACAGGCATTGCGCCAGATGCTAGGAAACAGTGTAAGTACAGTCTTTTTAGGGATACCGGTGAATACAGAAATTAGTGTCGGTTTTTACCATACTGGAGAGATTAGTATTCTGCATATCGGAGGGGATGTGCAATCCCTCAGGAAGAGCATTAGGGAGAAAGGGAACTCTTCCCTAGGTGTTTTTTAAAATCAGTACCACTGGTGGGGAGTTTAAAAGAGGTGACGTTAGGACAAACTGCGCCTCGTGGTGACAGGTAGCGACAGCGCAAAGCAATGTGTCTCCCAACAGGTACTACCCTAAACACTAATTTATTTTAGTAATTTTTTTTAGTAATATTTTTATAGGAAACATGAATCCGTGATTGTCAAATATTTGAAAGAATATTCCTTCAGATAAATTTGTTCTAAGGAAGGTAGTTAAACTTGTAAATGGTATATAATTTTTTCCTCTTAAGAAGTTTCCCAGTCATTCCCTGCACCACACCCAACAAGTTTTCTAGGTATCTGAAAATTTTTACTGGTGGTGTAATTATAAAATTGAGACCACCTAAAATTAGTTACTGTAGTAACTATATTGTTAACAATACTTGAATGCTGTTTTTGCAAATTCCTTGCTTTTCAGCAGAACCCACAAGATGCTGTTAGTTTTCAGGACTAGGAATTGAGGCCTAGGTTTAGTCATTTAATCTCTAGAATACCTTGATACTCCAGTTGTTTCAGTTGAGATACTTGAATGCTTTTCTTATATCTATCTACTCATTAGAGCAAAGAGCCTACATTTGGGTTCCTAAAATTCCAGGTAAAATAGGCATATACCACAGGAAGGAGTGAGTAAGTACTTAACTGAGTGGATACAATATTCTGTTCTACTCCTAGAGAGTAGGTGACACTGAAAAAAAGTTGAAAAGTATCTAAGAACAATGTAATTTGCACTGGAGTGATAAGGACTACTTAGAGAACTGCAAGTTAAGCTGTGGAAAATGTCAAGCATTTCCAAAAAATAACCATGCACCTTAATAATCTATAGGCAATTATGGCTTTTCTTTTGGGTTCCATGTATACTTGTGGCATCCAAATGATAAGTATGGGATGAAGCGTGTGTGGGCCTTACTCTAAATTTAAAGTGAAATGCTAATTTAGAAGCTTTGCAATCTATTTTCAATCTGAATTTACACCTATTATTTTTGTAGTCTCTGAGGTCTTGAGGTGTATCGATTCCTCACTTTTTTTGCCTTCATGTCAACTTTTTTAAAGCAGTCCTGTATTATAGGAGTTGGGCTGAATGTGGAATCTTCTGGGTCCCAGCCTATTGCCTAGGTCTAATCCTACTAATAGGATTCCTCACGTTGAAACTGTTTAGAGTTCTCTCCATACTAAATTAGTCCTAGATACTAGGCTGAGATGTTGAACAGTCCATTTGCTTATTTGGCATAATTCTACAATTATTTACAGCTTAACATTCTATTTTAAGCTAATTTATTAGTTTAAAAACCTTTTAATTTGGGCGGGTTAATATGAAGAAAAAAATTTGGGGCCCAAGTAATGTTTTGTGATATTTTTGTTTTTCTAGAGGGGGAATCTGCCACTATTTTCTTCCATTTAACTTTATCTGCTTCGTATCTTGTATGTATTCTTATTTGATTTTATAGGAATTTAAGATCAAAGGGGGTGATTTTTGTGTTCTAATTTACAGCGTAGTGTATGGCAAATGGCTTTTGAGTAAATATTTTAAATGAAATGAGCAAGATTGATATCTACCTTCCAAAGATATCACCCAGTTTTTTGTACATGTGCATAAGTAAATATAGCACAAGGCACATTGAATGTTATCAAAATAAGAAAATTACAAAGTCTTGTGTGATCCCATATGAGGAATCTGCACAGGCCCTACTTAGTAACAAAAGCGTATACTGGCAAAGTCCAATTTGGAGTTTCTGGCAGTGAACTAACTGGTTTTAAATCTTGCAGGCATTAAGTGAAATTTCTGTACCTAAAACTTGGTATTACTTTCTAGTAGTTGACCAGAATTTGGAATGTGAGAAGCTCTAAATCTAGTTTATGAATAAACCCTCTTCTTTATTCATAAAAAAGCCCCCCATCCAAGCTTTAAACTTCTTAAATTTTGGGGGAACAATTTCTAGCTTGCAGAAAATTTTCAAGTACAGTACAAGAAACTTTTTTCCTGTGCAGTTTCCAACATTGTGCCCCCAACAAAATTGTGGGTTTTTTTTTCAGCAAACAAGGTCAGTCTCTATAACACAACCATAAAGCTCAGGGAACTAATACTGATGAATTGTTACTATCTCATCCTCAGAATTAATATTGCATTTCATTGTCATGTCTTTTAATCTCCCTCAGTCTGAAACAGTTCTTCAGTCTTTCCCTGACTTTCATGACCTTGGTGATTTTGAATATTACAGGACATTTATTTTTCAGAATTTCCTTCAGTTTTGTGTTTGACTTTTCCTTTAGGATTAGATTTAGCTTCATACATTTCTTAGTAGGACTATACCACTTCCCATAGTTTTAACATAAGTTATTCTGTTAAGACTATGTTTGGATGTTACCCTAAATATATTCTTGGATGCTCCATTTTGAAACTTGGGTAAAAAGTTTAAGAAGCCCTGTGTCTTCATTAAAATTGAAATATAAGAAACTAGTGTTGATTACCATGTTTTTTTTGAGAAATAGTTTTTCTGTAGAACAGAATTTCTAAGAATTTTGTTGTGTTTACATTGCCTGTACCTTATTGTTAAATCATTTTACTTTGCTGAATTGCAAACTAAGAAGTTTTAGGTCATGTGGTTAGTTATTTATTGGCATATGGGAGCCATTTTTCCTTAAGGCTACTGAGGTACTGAGTAACTGAAGATTTTTTTTCTATCACATTGAACAGAATGGGAAAAGTGCACATTTTTCTTGATTGAATGGTTTTTAATAAGAAAGTCCAAATTTTATTTCATTTCCTGTTTACATTTATAGTTTTGCTTCACTGAAAGGTAACATGAATGTAAAATGGCAAGTCACAGGGTAGGAGAAGGTACTTGAAACACATAAAACTGACAGGGGACTCGAATGCAGAACATACAAAGAACACCTACAAATGAATGTGATAGACAACCTAATAGCTGGATGAGAGTTGAACTCCATACAAAAATATTATAATGGCCCATAAATATATGAAAAAGAATTAGCTAAAATTAAATACCACTACATGACTATCAAAATGGCTAAAAATTTAAAAGATGGATGATAGCTACATGTTGGCCAAGGTGTGGAACAACTGGAATTCTCATATGCTGCTAATTGAGTAAACTGGTTGAAGAACTTTGGAAAACCAATAGCCATTTAAATCCAAGGTACACATGCCTTGTGTCCAGAAATTCCACCCACCTGAAATGAATGTCAATGTGGTTATAACTCATTATAAATAGTAGATGCTTTTAAGGTGTTCTGGAGTACGTTCCTTTTTGTTTTCCAAGGTAATGTATTTCCTTGTTTTACTTAAAAGTTAATGGGTTTTTTTTTTAAGGCAAATTTTAGTAGAGTCTTTGTGACCTCCAGCTAGTCAGTATTGTGGAATGCCCTTAATTGATTGAACATCTTAGTCACTGGACCATTGCATGTGGCCCATATACTTCAGAGTCTGCCCCAAGTGGAGCATATAGAGTACAAATCTTGACGGTCTTTTTTTTTTTTTAATAGTTATTTGTGTGTAATTCATGGTGTTGTTTTGGAATATTTGGGCTCACAAGAGCAAGAGGAAGTACTACTGGGTGAAGTTTAGAGGGAGTAAAGAGAGAATCTATAATGTAAGGAGTATGAATATAAGTAAGAAAAATCCTTGTCTGATGCAGTTAGAAGAAACAAATATTATACTATGACTCCATAATTTTTTCATCAGTTGCTTGTTTGAGTTTAATTGTGCTATTCTTAGTAAATGTCAAACTTCACATTTTGGATTCAGATACACCTAGTGAATTCTAAATTAACCACTTGTACAAATGATTTTGTCATTTCCTATTTCTCTTATTGGGGAATGGGCACAGGGAAGCTAATACACTTGATGCCTGAAGAGCACAGTTTAAACTGGGAATCCGTTTACATGTGGATTTTTTTCAGTACATGGAAAGTTTTTCTGGAAATCACAATAATTTGAAAAAATGTTATTGTAAGAATACAGTATATACCCAGGAATTCCACTCCTAGGAATTTACCCTAAGAATACAGCAGCCCAGTTTGAAAAAGATAGATGCACCCCTATGTTTATTGCAGCACTATTTACAATAGCCAAGAAATGGAAGCAACCTAAGTGTCCATCAGTAGATGAATGGATAGAAGATGTGGTACATATACACAATGGAATATTATTCAGCCATAAGAAGAAAACAAATCCTACCATTTGCAACAACATGGATGGAGCTAGAGGGTATTATGCTCAGTGAAATAAGCCAAGCCGAAAAAGACAAGTATCAAATGATTTCACTCATATGTGGAGTATAAGAACAAAGAAAAAAACTGAAGGAACAAAACAGCCGCAGACTCACAGAACCCAAGAACGGACTAATAGTTACCAAAAGGAAAGGGACTGGGGAAAATGGGTGGGAAGGGAGGGATAAGAGGCAAAGGGGGCATTATGATTAGCAGATGTAATGTTGGGGGGGGGGCACGGGGAGGGCTGTACAACTCAGAGAAGACAAGTAGTGACTCTATAGCATCTCACTATGCTGATGGACAGTGACTGTGTAATGGGGTTGATGGGGGGACTTGATGAAGGGGTAGTTTAATAATCATAATATTGCACATGTAATTGTAGATTAATGATCCAAAATAAATTATTTAAAAAATTAAAATAAATAAATAAATAAATAAATAAAATACAGACAGTGATACTTGAAAAAAAAATTGTACCAGGTATTTTAATGTAAAAAAATAAAATACAGACAGTGATACTTAAAAAAAAAGAATACAGTATATATAATCTGTATAATATACAAAATACATGTTGGTAAACTATTAGTAAGGCTTCTGGTGGTATTAGGCTGTTAGTAGTTAGGTTTTTGGGGAGTCAAAAGTTATACTCATATTTTTTACTGCCCAGAGGTTGGGAGGCACCTACCTCCTGTATTGTTCAAGGGATAAACTGTAATTATGTTTATTTGGCTCATTGAAGCAAGGAAAAGGTTAGATTTTCATTAACCAGTATGCTAAAAAAATAAGTGAATAAACTTTTACAATGAAAAAAAAACATCTTGAAGTATTCAGATTGAGTTTATTCTTAAAAGGTTTTAAAAGGTAACTTTTTTTCCAGCATAAGTCTTTTTTTTTTTCCAGGAAAAGTAAGTGTTGCTTGGCTTAGTGAATTTTAGTTTTCTAAACAAGTATTTTTTTTCTCATCTTCCTCAAGCATGGGGGGTAAAATACCACCTGCTACTCATAAAACTAAATCAGAAGAAAATACCAAGGTAAGTTACGAATTTCATTTTTATGTTTAGTGATAAAGTACTGTAGTGTTTCCTTGGAGTGTTTTTAAAATGCTGCTCTCAGATTGCCACTCCTGATTTCCCCAATATCACTTGGAAAGAAGATATTTGTGAAATTTCTGTTTGGACATCCAGATTATCTGGAATGTAATTTAAAACAATTTGGGGTTGAATGTTCACTGTGTGTTAGAATAAATGCTATATGTATGTTACACGTGCACTTTTAAGTAGGAATGGGGAGACTTAAGAATGCTTCTGTCAGAATTCTTACTTCTCCTATTTTCTGCCTTCAATGTCTTAAAAGATTTCTTCCCCAAGTTTTCCTGTGAGCTGCCTTAAAGTGACAAGAAAATTTGCTGTTTTATTATTTACAACCCTAAACAAGGCTTATCGATTTGGATATGAAATTAGAAGTTGTATCTTTGAACAAGTGAAATAAGAGAAGTTAAGCAAAAGTCTCAACATAGTTACTTTTTTTTTAGATGAGTCATTTATCAGAGTTTGGTGCTCTCTGACCCCTAGATAGGATATTTTGTCATGTGATAAACATGAAGACTGCTCCTGAAGAACATTATTTTTAACCTGTATCTCTACTAAAAAAAATTTTGTAATGACTACATTCCGATTTAGAATTATGAGTGGTCTTATTCTCATTATATGCTGAAGCACCTAGCACCTTGCACATGGTAGGTGCCTGATAAATTTTTCTAATACAGTGAGCTTTGATTCCAATTTTAAAGAAACAGAAGAGTAGTCACCTAAACAACTGGTTATATAACCTACGGTATGTTAACACAGTTGAATGAATAGATCTAGGTGGGGTGGTGATGATATATTCTCTAAGATACACATAGAATTGTTAAATGGAAAAATCAAAGTGCAGTTGTCTTATATACATAGATACTGTGATATACAGGAAAAGAATGGGATATACAAGAAACCATACTGGTTACTTATAGGATAGAAAGGAAATTGGGTTTTCATTATGTGTACTTTTAAATTCTTAGTGAATTTTTATCATTTGTTTATTACGATTCCATAATCATCCCTTTCTTGTCATGCCAAACTCAAACCTTTGGAAATGTAAAGATTTTTAGTAAGTTTGGCAATAAAACATGATCTGAACAGACATGAAGCTATTTATATAGTCTTTGTTCTATTTAGTGTGAATGCTCAGACTTTATTTTGTAGAAACAGTAATGTGTTTTGGGTAGTGACTGTTGAGTGTTACATAATATATAGCATATACATTGTATTAGCTTCCTAAATTCAAACTTTTTTTATTCTAAAACTTAACCATCTAAAAGTTTGGGAGGAGGGACTGGACTTACACTTTATTTAAAAAGAAATGAAAAGGAAACTAAAACTAGCTTACCAAAACAAGAGAGGGAGCATAACAACTGAAATATAATGTATGTGAACAGTTTATACATTAATCTATATAGATTAATATACATGTGGGGTGTGTTATGAAATACTGAGCATTGTTTGCCTTCCCTTTGCTAGGAAGAAAAAACAGATAGTAAGAAGGTGGAGGAAAACATTAAGACAGACGAACCATCAAGTGGGGAAAGTGATCTAGGTGAGGAGATGGTAGTTTGTATTTGATAACCTCTTGATAAGATCTTATGTTGATTTTCACTAAATTAACTAAGTAATTGCTGTCCAAAAGAAATACGATATGAGCCACATATGAAGCAAAA
Organism: Smutsia gigantea; assembly: GCA_032199065.1. Classification (NCBI taxonomy): domain Eukaryota; kingdom Metazoa; phylum Chordata; class Mammalia; order Pholidota; family Manidae; genus Smutsia; species Smutsia gigantea. The sequence continues at coordinate 452,759 of JAVSCE010021691.1, read as the reverse complement.
TTTTTTCATACACATTCTTAAAAATAATCCAGTGACATTAACAAATAATACGTTTAAACTGATAAATCTGAAATACTATTTAACATGTAATCAATGTGGAGAAATTGAAGTAATTGCCTTTTTTCATACTAAGTCTTCAAAACCTGAAGTGCATTTTACACTCATAGCACGTCTCAATGCAGATGTTGGAAATACTTGATCTGTATTCAGACTTCATGAAATTATAGTTGAGAAAGTTGAGTCACATACCCAAGTTGTTCTACACTTATGTAAAAATTTTCCAGTAACTGAGTGGAGTACCAAAAAGTTACTTTCCTTTAGTACTTGCATCCATGTTGACAAAGATGATTTGATTTTAGAGGTATTGGTACCAGTGCCATGAGTTTTTTTAGGTTGTAAACTGACAAAACTCTTGATAAATTTGGAATTCTTTTGAGACTATAAATATGTATACCCCAGTTACTAACTGGGCAGTCTCTTAATTCACAGAATTTGTCTAAAAGCTAAAGAAAAGTCCTTGCAATTTTTCATATTTTATCAATTTTTGGGATTGTTAGAAAAGGCTTGTTGTTGGGCTTCACTGAAGATCATTCACTTTTATCAACTCTTCATCTAAAAGCATTTTTTTGTGTGGATGAATGAAGCTGTTTTATGATTAGACAAAATTACAAGCTCAGTTTCTGTTAAAATTTGGTTAAAATTGTTTTTGTTAGACATCAATTCTGATTTCAGGTAGCTAGTTTTAACTTAACTGTTAAAAGGACACTTCTTAGTAAAGTCTCACTCCATTGCTAAAATAGTTTCCTAATACTGCCTATTTTTTAAAGTTTTATATAATGTGTTTTGTATATCAGTATATAATTATATAATATATATAAATTGTATATATATTTATTTTGTTTTGCTTTGTTGTAGCAAATTACAGTTGTGTGTTACAAAATTTGCAGCATACTTCTTACCAGTCTCTCTCTACTGTTTTGGTTATAGTGCTAGCTTTGGGGTTCATTTTTGCATCAGTGGTATGCATTTATTTTATAATTAAAATTTATCCATACTGTGTTTTTTTAACAAAAATGAATACATTAAAATAGAATATTTCGTGGATTCTATCAAAGCATCTCTTTAGTTTGTGCTATCTTCATAAAGTATTTTTTTAAAACATTACATTGGTGTATAGAACAAAGTATTTGAACTGGATCAGTTTATTGACAGTGAATAAATCAATGGTGTGTCTATCTGTAATACTAAAACTGCATTTGCCAACATCCCCACTAGAAGACATGATAAATAATCTTACATGATGCAGCAGTTAAAATGAAGTGCAATCTTATTAAAACAAAGTGTTGAATGGAGATTATCAATTTAAGTAACAGTTAACATAAAGTAAAATATATAAAATGAGTTTAACAAAATACTCAGTTTTGGTTGCACTAGCTGTAGTTCATTTGTTTTTAATAGCCTCATGTGGCTAGCAGCTGCTGTATTGGATAGCACAGTCATACTGTCATATTCTTAACTTTGGCAGAAATTGACAACGAAGGTGTGATTGAACCAGACACTGATGCCCCTCAAGAAATGGGAGATGAAAGTGTAGAGGTAAGTTGAATGGCTTATTTTCTGATTGTTTAGAATGTGAAGGTCCAACCTATTGCAATAATTTGATGACATAATTCTTCCAGAGAAAGTGCATATTAAATCTTTCTCTGACTTTAAGGCATTTGGGAGAACATTATAATTTACTGTTAAAATGTTTGTGAAAATTCCCATAATTTTTTATCATACTTTTTAAAAACCTCAAATCTTTATTTTATGATTTTCCTGATTTCTAGTAAAGTAGAGCATATTCTAATGTTTATTGATTAGTCACTGGTATTTGTGAAGTCCTGGTCTTATTTTTCTTCTGTGTTGTTGTTCTTTTTCTTACTGCCTAGTTTATTTTCTATTGTGGACACTAACAGTTTGTTATCTCTATGGGTTCCACATATTTTCTACTTTGTGGCTTGGCTTCATTTTCTTTATGTAAACAAAATCTTTAGTGTAATTAAATTGATGATATTTTACATACTGTGCTCTATCACTTCAGGTTATAATTGCTGTAATGGATTTTTTTACTTTTGAAAAATTTTTGTTTGCACCTTTCATTTACCTGTCAACACATTGTTTCTTTTTAATGTTGAGTTTTGAGAGTTCTTCATATGTTACAGATATAAAGTCTTTTTCGGGTAACAGGCTTACAGGTATTTTCTCCAGTTTGTATGTAGCTTGTCTTTTCATCCTCCTAGTGTTCTTTTTTCAACACAACAGTTCTAAGTTTTGATGAGGTCCAACTTACTCATTTTTCTTCTATGGCTTGTGTTTATAGTATGATATCTAAGAATTCTTCCTGGACCCTGAGATACTAAAGATGTCTTCATATGTTTTCTTCTGAAAGTTAGTTTATTAATCATAATTTAAAACTTCTCATTAGTTACTATGATAATTAATAGGCTGATATGCAGGTCTCCAGTTATGAAAGGCATGCTGTATAGCAGACTCACAGACTCCAAGAAGGGACTGTTGGTTACCAAAGAGAAGGGGGATTAGGAAGGGTGGTCTGGGAGGGAGGGAGAAGAGCATTAAGCGGCATTATAATCAGCACTCAAAATATAGGTGGGTCATGGGAAAGGCAGTACAGCATGGAGAAGACAGGTAATGACTCTATAGCATCTTACTACGCTGATGGACAGTGATTGCAATGGGGTGGGGGGTGGGACTTAATACGGGTGATTGTTGAAACCACAATGTTGCTCATGTGAAACCTTCATAAGGTAGTATATCAGTGATACCTTAATAAAAAAAAAAGGCATGCTGTATAGTGATTCTGTGAGGACTCCAACTTGGATCTGATGGTTATGGTTAGTGTGGATCATTCCCTTGGTAACCCTGTTTCCTCGCCCTGTGTCAGCACAATTATTGAAGAAACGTTTTCCTCACATGACAAACTGTTTCCATATGTGTGTGGGTGTGTTTCGGTGCTCACTTGTTCTGCTTGTCTATAGTTCTTCTCTTCATTAATGACATATTTTTTACGTAGCTTTATACTAAGGCTTGTTATCTGATAGAGCAAGGCCTCCACCCCCATACCACCCCCAACAAAGCCCAATGCTTCTGGAGTATTTTGGCTGTTCTTGGCCCTTTGTTCTCTAAATTTTAGAATCAGGATTGTGACAAGATCCCCCACCCCACATACACAAACACACCACCACCACAAAAAAAAAAAAAAGATTTTTTTCCTTCATTGAAATTGCATTAAATCTAAATCAAGTTGGAGACACATCTGTTAAGATGAACTGCCCGTGAATGTGGTATCTGTCTAATTTTTAGGCCTTTTTTAATGTCTTTCAATGACTTAATAACATTTTCTCCATAAAGATCTTGTGCATCTTTAAGAACAAATACAAGTACTTTTTGTTTTTCTTACTCTATGTAAAAGCAAATTTTTAAAAATTACGTGTTTTGTTTGTTGACAGTGCTGTGTCACTTGGCTGTGTCTAGGTTCATAACACTTTTTATTTATCCTACTTGGAATTTATTGGGCATCTTAGTTTCTAGGATTGTTAACTTTATTTAGCTCTGGAACATTCTCAACTAGTGTCTTTCAAATGCTGCGTCTTCCTAATTCTCTCTACTCGTTCTGGAGCCCTGGTTACAGACTTTTTTGTTACCACTTGCGTGAATTATGTGTATTGTTCTCAATCTAATCAGCTGTTCCATTGATGTTTGAATTTGAATGCTTATGTTTTAAATTTTGATACTTTCAAAGTCCACTTGATTCATTATGTCTCTTGCTCCTCTTTTCAGAACTTGCTGTTGCTCTCTTAAATGCATTAAATTTTTGTTTAACTCTTTTGCTGAGTTTATTCTTGTTATTTTTCCTGACTCTTGCTCATTGAGGTACCTTGTTTACTTGTGGATATTGTGTGTGTATTGATGCTTTGACCATGAGTTCTTTGAAACTTCACCTGTGGAAAGTTTTTGAGGTCTGTGGAAGTGTAGTTCCCCAAAGAGGCATACGTTTCTTTCCATCAAGACTTTTGAAGTTGGTGCTGCCAACTCAAGGACCACTTTAAATTCTCGTCATGGTTTTTTGTTGTTTGTTTAATTACACAAGTAATGGTGAATTCCACTGGAAAGGCTGGCTTGTGGCTATGAATTCATGGGAGATATTTTTCACCTCTCTACTTGGCTGTTCTTGTCTTTTGGGACAGGCTTTTTGTTTACCAGTATGGTTGCGGTATAGGCAGTTGGAGTTGCAGATTTATTTAGGAGGGTATCTGATTAGACAACATATAATCTCATCTGAATCCAGGCTTTGTTTTGTGTGTCCTGCACTACTTTCAAAACCAATTGCAAAGTCACCGTGTTTGATACCTGCCACAAGGGTGAAAACATGTAGTGCTTGTCTTCCTTTTTGGATTATAAGCCTTCATTTAATCTTCTGAGGATTTCTGCATTCTTAGGTCAAAGATGGCTTTTAAAAAGTGGTTTTTACACTTGTTCAGGGTTTCATATGTACCTACCATATTGCCATAAACTGAAGTTGCTTTCTTTTTTTTTAAGTTATCTGGTTTTTTGGAATGTCTTAATATCTGGTAAAGTGTGTCTTCCTTTGTTCTTTTAAAGGATTTTTTAAAGCTTGTCTACAACTTCTTGAAATTTTTGTTGGAATTGCTTTGAATTTATTGAGTAACTTGGGGATAGGTTGATTAATCTTTCCATGAACATGGTATATACATCTTGTGTCCTTTACTAGAGTTTTACTTTTTTCCCCCATGACTTCAGTAACCTTAGAATTGTATCTTTTTCTATTTTATAATTGATTTTTGCTTATGTGGAGGAAATCTGGGTTTGTTTTACATGTTGTTCTTGTTTCTGAGAACTTAACTGAATTGTCTTATTAGATCTAATATCTTGTCAGTTCCATTGGGTTTTCTAGGTAAATATAAATGAAGATCAGTTGATACTTCCTGATTTTTAAGCCTATCAAATTGTTTTCTGAATGAATTAGCACCTCCAATAATATTTTACACGGTGGTGATAGAATGGATTTTTTTTCCTTTTTGTCAAAGAAACTGCTTCCTGTTTTTCGTAGGATGTTTTGCTGTAAGTTTTGATAACTGTTGTACTGCTGGCTGTATAGATGTATGTTAGAACAAAAGAATGAGATGTTTCTCTTACAGAGTCAAGCCTGAAAGGAACTAGCTTTAGTTACTTTTTTATGTGGAGATTGAGTTTTAGTATTTATTTTTGAATAACTAGAAAGAAGTTGGTAAGGCAAGGCACAGAACAACCTGCTTAGGTTGGGATAGAGGAAAACAAAGGTTTCATCTGAGGCAGTGTAGGGAGTGAAATTTACTGTTTCTTATGGAAGATTAAAAGCTCATCCTGTCTAACTGCTTACTCATCAATTATAATTTATTCTTTTTGCTCCCTGGAGACTAGAGAAGAATGAAAATGGGGGTTGTGATTACCCCATCCTTAAGAAAGTTCAAATTGCTACTTTCTTATCTTTGCTTTCTCTACTACTTCTAAGTTGACCTTCAATTTACCCCTAGATAACCGAGGAGATGATGGATCAGGCAAATGATAAAAAAGTGGCTGCCATTGATGCCCTAAATGATGGTGAGTAATTTTTTTTTCTCTTTGCTACATTTCTGTGGTAGGCTGAATATTCTGTATTGCAGTAACGGTTAAATAGTGAGAAAGTGGAAGAAAGGTTTAATTTATTGAGTATTTTATACTAGAGAAGAAAGTGTCCTATTCTTCACGCACCCTTTTCTCATTGATAAACTGAATCATTTAGGGATCATCAGTCATTGAGATCCTCAGGGTATGGACAGCTCCTGATGCGTGACTCAAAGATTGCTTTTCTGACTATCCTGGTGTTTCTCTACTGAGAAGAGGCTTTAAAAAGATGAAAGGCTTTCCAAAAAAGTAGTACTGGAACAGTGGCCCTCAGCTTTTTACATAATAACACCCTTGACAGTTGATGTCCATAGGTGTAGCACTCTTGTTCTAGTCTCTGCATGTTAGATCACATTTTAAAAAATTCACGGAGTGGAAGAGTGCTGACGGTATCAAATACAATGTTTAATCAGTTACACTTTAAAAGAACAAAATCATTTATTCACTTGGGTACTATGCAAACCCTTCATAGCTGTATGGTAGGGGTGTCACAGTGCTACCATTGAATACATGGCTGTTGTGTAATGATGATGTGCATTTGGACTTTATCCACAGACTTAGAAGATGACTAAAATTTTATTTTAGAAAGAGTTCAGAATTGATTGCCATTCCAGTTAGCCAAGTACATTCACTTCCCTTTTGGTAATCCCACCAACCTTCTTAGTTTACGTCATTATGTTAATTCTGTTGCAATTTACCTTAATAGTTTACTTACTTGACATGTTTTTTTGACTGCTTTCTGTTCACTGTCCCTAGATTCTTATTTAGAACTGTTTTTTATTATTATGCACTCCCTGGCTTGTAACCTGTGACTTATTTTTTGCATGCATTTTGAAGGTCTTCGTCATAGCATTAGACCTATTAGAGTCAGACCCCATGTTTTGCCTCCCAGCCTGATGAACCTTCCATTCCAGCCAGATCTCACTGTCCTAGAATGTTTATTTGTGCTCTGTGCTTCGTATAGCTCTTCTTTACCTATTTCAGTTTTTAATCTTAACCATCAGTTGATGCCAGCCACTTCTCTTCCTGACCCTTCTGTTTTCACACTGTTTTCTTAATTTCCCTACCTCCTATGACTCCTATTTATCCCACATTTATTTTGTGCCTGCTATGTGCCTAACAGTTTTATTATGTTTTAATGTACATTATTTCATTAAAACTTCATATTACTCCCATTTTACAGATTAATGAACATTCTGAGGGCCCAGAGGGATTTTGAGTTCCCTGGGATTTTGTTGTACCAACCATCAGCTTACTTATTTTTGTCAGTTATTTTAGCATATTATCTTGTATATTTTTAATTTTCTTGTTGCCTCAGCAAATAAATAATTTAACATACTTAAAATGAATCTGCCACCACCTAATAAGTCAAGTTCTGTTTTCCATATATCTTTTCTAAGCTATGATCCTGTATAAATTTAACATAGTTTTAATTTTATAATAGGGACAGGTTTATAGAATATACCACAGGAATAAAACACTCATATTTTTTTTCAATATAATTTATTTTATTATCATTAATTTACAATTACATGTGCAATATTACGATTATTAAACTACCCCTTCATCAGGTCCCCCCCACCAACCCCATTAGAGTCACTGTCCATCAGAGTAGAGAGATGCTATAGAATCATTACTTGTGTTCTCTGAGTTGTACTGCCCTCCCCGTGCCCCCCCAACATTACATCTGCTAATCGTAATGCCCCTTTTTCCCTCTTATCCCTCCCTTCCCACCCATTTTCCCCAGTCCCTTTCCCTTTGGTAACTATTAGTCCGTTCCTGGGTTCTGTGAGTCTGCTGCTGTTTTGTTCCTTCAGTATTTTTTCTTTGTTCTTATACTCCACATATGAGTGAAATCATTTGATACTTGTCTTTTTCGGCTTGGCTTATTTCACTGAGCATAATACCCTCTAGCTCCATCCATGTTGTTGCAAATGGTAGGATTTGTTTTCTTCTTATGGCTGAATAATATTCCATTGTGTATATGTACCACATCTTCTTTATCCATTCATCTACTGATGGACACTTAGGTTGCTTCCATTTCTTGGCTATTGTAAATAGTGCTGCAATAAACATAGGGGTGCATCTGTCTTTTTCAAATTGGGCTGCTACATTCTTAGGGTAAATTCCTAGGAGTGGAATTCCTGGGTCAAATGGTATTTCTATTTTGAGTTTTTTGAGGAACCTCCATACTGCTTTCCACAATGGTTGAACTAATTTGCAGTCCCACCAGCAGTGTAGGAGGGTTCCCTTTTCTCCACATCCTCGCCAACATTTGTTGTTGTTTGTGTTTTGGATGTTGGCCATCCTCACTGGTGTGAGGTGATATCTCATTGTGGTTTTAATCTGCATTTCTCTGATGATTAGCGATGTGGAGCATCTTTTCATGTGCCTGTTGGCCATCTGAATTTCTTCTTTGGAGAAGTGTCTATTCATGTCCTCTGCCCATTTCTTAATTGGATTATTTGCTTTCTGTTTGTTAAGGTGCATGAGTTCTTTATATATTTTGGATGTCAACCCTTTATCAGATACGTTTTTTATGAATATATTCTCCCATACTGTAGGATGTCTTTTTGTTCTACTGATGGTGTCCTTTGCTGTACAGAAGCATTGCAGCTTGATATAGTCCCACTTGTTCATTTTTGCTTTTGTTTCCCTTGCCCGGGGAGATATGTTCATGAAGAAGTCGCTCATGTTTATGTCCAAGAGATTTTTGCCTATGTTTTTTTCTAAGACTTTTATGGTTTCATGACTTACATTCAGGTCTTTGATCCACCTTGAGTTTACCTTTGTGTATGGGGCTAGACAGTAGTCCAGTTTCATTCTCTTACATGTAGCTGTCCAGTTTTTCCAACACCAGCTACTGAAGAGGCTATCATCTCCCCATTGTATATCCAAGGCACTTTTATCAAATATTAATTGACTGTATATGTTTGGGTTAATGTTTGGATTTTCTATTCTGTTCCACTGGTCTGTGGGTCTGTTTTTGTGGCAATACCAAATTGTCTTGATTACTGTGGCTTTGTAGTAGAGCTTGAAGTCAGGGAGTGTAATTCCCCTGTTTTATTCCTCCTTCTCAGGATTGCTTTGGCTATTCGGGGTCTTTTGTGGTTCCATATGAATTTTAGAATTATTTGTTCCAGTTCATTGAAGAAAGCTGTTGGTAGTTTTATAGGGATTGCATTGAATCTGTAGATTGCTTTAGGTAGTATAGCCATTTTGACAAAATTTATTCTTCCTAGCCAAGAGCATGGGATGCATTTCCATTTGTTAGTGTCCTCTTTAATTTCTCTTAGGAGTGTCTTGTAGTTTTCAGACTACAGGTCTTTCACTTCCTTCGTTAGGTTTATTCCTAGGTATTTTATTCTTTTTGATGCAATTGTGAATGGAAATGTTTTTCTGATTTCTCTTTCAGTAGTTCATCATTAGTGTATAGGAAAGCAACAGATTTCTGTGTGTTAACTTTGTATCCTGCAACTTTGTTGAATTCAGATATTAGTTTTAGTAGTTTGGAATGGAATCTTTAGGGTTTTTTATGTACAATATCATGTCCTCTGCAAATAGTGACAATTTGACTTCTTCTTTACCAATCTGGATGCCTTGTATGTCTTTGTTTTGTCTGATTGCTGTGGCTAGGACCTCCAGTACTATGTTGAATAACAGTGGAGAGAGTGGGCGTCCCTGTCTTGTTCCTGATCTTAGATGAAAAGCTTTCAGCGTCTCCCGTTAAGTATGATGTTAGCTGTGGGTTTGTCATATATAGCCTTTATGATGTTGAGGTACTTGCCGTCTATACCCATTTTGTTGAGAGTTTTAATCAGGAATGGATGCTGAATTTTGTCAAATGCTTTTTCAGCATCTATGGAGATGATCATGTGGTTTTTGTTCTTCTTTTTGTTGATGTGGTGGATGATGTTGATGGATTTTCGAATGTTGTACCATCCTTGCATCCCTGGGATGAATCCCACTTGATCATGGTGTATGATCCTCTTGATGTATTTTTGAATTCGGTTTGCTAATATTTTGTTGAGTATTTTTGCATCTACGTTCATCAGGGATATTGGTCTGTAATTTTCTTTTTTGGTGAGGTCTTTGCCCGGTTTTGGTATTAGAGTGATGCTGGCTTCATAGAATGAGTTTGGAAGTATTCCCTCCTCTTCTATTTTTTGGAAAACTTTAAGGAGAATCGGTGTTATTTCTTCTCTATATGTCTGGTAGAATTCAGAGGTGAATCCATAAGGCCCAGGGGTTTTGTTCTTGGGTAGTTTTTTGATTACCAATTCGATTTCGTCACTGGTGATTGGTCTGTTTAGTGTTTCTGTTTCTTGCTTGGTCAGTCTTGGAAGGTTGTATTTTTCTAAGAAGTTGTCCATTTCTTCTATGTTTTCCAGCTTGTTAGCATATAGATTCTCATAATATTCTCTTATGATTCTTTGTATTTCTGTGGGGTCCGTCGTGATTTTTCCTTTCTCATTTCTGATTGTGTTTATGTGTGTAGATTCTCTTTTTCTCTTAATGAGTCTGGCTAGGGGTTTATCTATTTTGTTTATTTTTTCAAAGAACCAGCTCTTGGTTTTATTGATTTTTTCTATTGTTTTATTCTTCTCAATTTTATTTATTTCTTCTCTAATCTTTATTATGTCCCTCCTTCTGGTGACTTTGGGCCTCATTTGTTCTTCTTTTTCCAATTTCAGTAATTGTGTCTTTAGACTATTCATTTGGGAATGTTCTTCCTTCTTTAAATAGGCCTGGATTGCAATATACTTTCCTCTTAGAACTGCCTTTGCTGCGTCCCACAGAAGTTGTGGCTTTGTGTTGTTGTTGTCATTAGTCTCCATATATTCTTTGATTTCTGTTTTGATTTGGTCGTTAACCCATTGACTAATTAGGAGAGTGTTGTTAAGTCTCCATGTATTTGTGAGCCTTTTTGATTTCTTTCTAAAATTTATTTCTAGTTTTATACCTTGGTGATCTGAGAAGTTGGTTGGTAGGATTTCAATATTTTTGAAATTACTGAGGTTCTTTTTGTGGCCTAGTATGTGGTCTATTCTGGAAAATGTTCCATGTGCACTTGAGAAGAATGTGTATCCTGTTGCTTTTGGGTGTAGAGTTCTGTAGATGTCTGTTAGGTCCATCTGTTCTAGTGTGTTGTTCAGTGCCTCTGTGTCTTTACTTATTTTCTGTCTTGTTGATCTGTCCTCTGGAGTGAGTGGTGTGTTGAAGTCTCCTAAGATGAATGCATTGCTGTCTATTTCCTCCTTTAATTCTGTTAGTATTTGTCTCACATATGCTGGCGCTCCTGTGTTGGGTGCATATATATTTATAATGGTTATATCTTCTTGTTGGACTGACCCCTTTATCATTATGTAATGTCCTTCTTTATCTTTTGCTACTTTCTTCGTTTTGAAGTCTATTTTGTCTGATACAAGTACTGCAACACCTGCTTTTTTCTCTTTGTTGTTTGCATGAAATATCTTTTTCCATCCCTTCACTTTTAGTCTGTGTATATCTTTGGATTTGAGGTGAGTTTCTTGTAGGCAGCATATAGATGGGTCCTGCTTTTTTATCCATTCTGTTACTCTGTGTCTTTTGATTGGTGCATTCAGTCCATTTACATTTAGGGTGATTATTGATAGGTATGTACTTATTGCCATTGCTGGCTTTAGATTCGTGGTTACCAAGGGTTCAAGGGTTGCTTCTTTACTATCTAACAATCTAACTTAACTTTCTTGTTAAGTTATTGTAAACACAGTCTGATATTTCTTTCTTTCTCTCCCTTCTTATTCCTCCTCCTCCATTCTTTCTATAATAGGTGTTTTATTCTTTTCCTTTAGTTAGTATTTGGATGGTCTGCTTTCTTTACTATGATTTTTTTTTCTCTGGTGACATCTTTTTAGCCTTAGGTGTGCTTCCATCTAGAGCAGTCCATTTAAGATATCCTGTAGTGGTGGTTTATGAGAGACAAACTCTCTCAACTTTCGTTTATCTGGAAATTGTTTAATCCCTCCATCATATTTAAATGATAATCGTGCTGGATACAATATTCTTGGTTCGAGGCCCTTCTGTTTCATAACGTTAAATATATCATGCCATTCTCTTCTGGCCTGTAAGGTTTCTGTTGAGAAGTCTGATGATAGTCTGATGGGTTTTCCTTTGTAGGTGATCTTTTTTCTCTCTCTAGCTGCCTTTAATACCCTGTCTTTATCTTTGATCTTTGCCATCTTAATTATTATGTGTCTTGGTGTTGTCTTCCTTGGGTCCCTTGTGTTGGGAGATCTATGAGCTTCGGTGGACTGCGAGACTACTTCCTTCCCCAGCGAGGGAAAGTTTTCAGCAATTATTTCTTCAAAGACACTTTCTATCCCTTTTTCTCTCACTTCTTCGTCTGGTACCCCTATAATGCGAATATTGTTCCGTTTGGATTGGTCACACAGTTCTCGTAATATTCTTCATTCCTAGAAATCCTTTTATCTCTCTCTGCCTCAGCTGCTCTGTACTCCTGTTCTCTGTTTTCTATTCCATTAACAGTCTCTTGCATCTGATCCATTCTTCTGTTAAGCCCGTCAATCGCTTGTCTGATTTCTGCATTGTCTTTCCTCAGTTCCCTCACCTCCTCCCTGAGCTCTTGCACATTTCTCTGTAGGTTCATCAGCATGGTTATGACTTTTATTCTGAATTCTTTTTCAGGGAGGCTGTGCATTTCCATCCCTTCAGACTCCCTCTCTGGGGTTGTCTGGTTGATTTTGGTCTGAACCATATTCCTCTGTCTTTTCATGGCTATAGAATTGGTCACTGATAGTTGCCACGTATGTCACCTGGGCTCTTTAAGACTTTAAAAAGAGAAGAAAAATAAAGAGAAAAAAAAGAAAGTAAGAAAAAAAGAAAGAAAAGAAAAAACAAAAACAAAACAAAACAAAAAAAACAAAAAAAATGCCCACCGGATGTAGATTCTGTGGGAATGCTCTAGGTGGCGCTATTGCCCCACTATTCCACAGCTGTGACTGTGCCGCTCCGCAGGGCCCTTTATCGCTCTGGCAGGGGTGGGAACGAATAGGAGGCTGTTGATCTCAGTGAGAAGTGTTAAGTATGGCTACGCTTCCTCAGTCGCCAGCTAAGGCGTCTGAAACTCCCCAGGACTCCTAGCCTGCTGGGCTGAGTGTGCTGGGGCGATCCGGCTCCTCCGCTGGGGTCCTGTCTCTTTAAGACCGCTGAAGAAAGTGCGCGCGTTTTGTTTTTTTTTTTCCTTCCCGTAAGCCGGCTGCAAGCACCCTGGCGCGTTCCCCACTCAGATCCTGCCCCTCTGTCTCTCCAGTCTCCGCTGCACTGCGCAATGTGGGTCAGCGCTCCCCGCACAGATCACCAGGGCTGGCTACTTCACGGGGTGTACTTCCACTCCCTCCCGGCTCTGAATCCTCTCCTCCCGCCTGTGCACTGGGGTGGGGGAGGGCTCGGGTCCCGCCGGGTCGCGGCTCCGTATCTTACCCGCCTCTTGGGGTGCTGAGTCCTCTCGGGTATAGCTGCACACTGTGCGCTTTCCTGTGTATTCTGGTCTCTCTTTTAGGAATAGATATATTTGCTGTGTTTTCGTAGATAGATACAGTGTTGGGAGGAGATTTTTGCCGCCCTGCTCACACCGCCATCTTCCCAGAAGTCCCTACTTTAGTTAATTATAATCACACAACCTTGATTCCAAGTTCGATATTTTCTCCTCCGTACACATCCATCCCAGGGTCCAGAAGCAAAACACTCATATTTTAAGCCATAAATTGTAGGCTCTGGCCCCACCTGAGGTTAGAGAGACAGGAATATGGTTAAAACACTGAACTTACAGAGGCAAAGTGCCTAGGTTTGAATCTCAGCTCTGGCACTTACTAGCTGGTAAACATAGAGAAGTTACTCTCTTTGCCTCTGCTTCTGTTTCTTTCTTTGTAAAATAAGGATAATAATACCTACATTATAGAGTCATTAAGAATATATGAGTAAACATGTGAATAGTACCAAGCATTATCGTATTAGTAAGGTATCCTTACTTAATAAATAAGGCCTTAATAAATGTTTCTGGCTGTCACATTATTAGTAATGTTTTTATTATGCTTTTTCAGTTTAGTTAGAATATCAGCTTATTCAATTTGTTTATTCAACAGATGTTTATTGAAGGCTTCTTACCATTACCAGAAAGTGTTTTAGGTGTTGGATATATAGTAGGAAACAAAACAAACCAAGTTCTTTACTTCCTGGAACTCAATGTCTTACTGGGGAACAAAAATAAATTTATTGATACATACTTATTGCCATTTCAGGCTTTAGATTTGTGGTTACCAAAAGTTTAAGAATAGCTTTCTTACTATATAACCGTCTATCTTAAGTTGTTGATTATTTCAAACAAAAATAAATAAATTTATTATGGTAGCTGGGTTTAGGCACTATGAAGAAAAATAGAGCCAAGTAAAGGGATAGTCAGTGATGGAAGCTGTATTTTACATAGGGTCATCAGAAAAGTATCTGATGAATTGAAGGGAGCAAGCCAAGTGAAGAAGGGTTTTGAGACAGAGGGAAGAACAAGTACAGAGACTAACTGGAAGAGCACGTGGGATGATTACTTATTCAAGGAATAGCAGAAAGGCCAGTATAGCTGGAGTGTAGTGAGTGAAGGGGTAAAAGTGGTAGAATTGAGGTCAGGGAAATGGCTGGGAGTAAGAGATGGGTGAGGAGGTCGGATACATAGATCATAAAAGAACTCCATAGATCATGCTGAGGACTTTGGATTTTGTCCTTAAAGCTGATGGGAAGCTGTTGAAGGTTTTTCGACTAGGAGAGTTTCATAGGGAGTGAATTTGCTTTTGAAAGGATTATTCTCGCTCCCTTATATGGATCATATTATAGGGACAAATAGTTTTTAGTTAGTTCATTGGAGGAGTAGAATCGAAAACTTGAGTTGATGTGCCAGAGATATATTAGGAAAACATCTCTGAGGGAAAATGGGGGAGCAGGGAGAGCCGGAAGAGTCTGGGAAGGCAGTGATGACATCATGTAGGTCTTACCTCTGTGTCGGAAAGATGGAAGAAAGGTCGTGTAGGAAAAATCCTAAACTGTGGGTGTGTTTCTAAAAAAATGTCTCGGCAAGCCAAAGTTGCCTGTTAGAGGAGTGGCCTATCTCACAAGAATGGTGCCTGCCCTGGTGTCCTTGCTGTATTCAGTCATTAGCTGGGAGCAGATTGTGAAGTGTAGCCTTGAGCACAGAAGATGGGGTTCTCAGTCAGTTAAGCTCTCTGCAACAGATCTCAGGTGCATTTTTGCGACCCCACAGAGGGGAAAGCAAGAAATCAAGGCTCACTTTGTAGTCCAGTAGCTAATGATGGTGGTTTTGATTAGGGCAAAAGTTCTAAACTATCTCTGTTGACAGCTCCTGTACTATCTTTTTTTCACAGCACTCCTAAGGCCAAAAGAAATGCATGGGTTTCATTTGCAGTGTAGTTAGGTCCAAATAATTTATTAAGTATCTATGTCCTTACAAGTTAGTGGTTTGAACTAGTGTTTGAAAAAATAATACACATGAATTGAAAGAAAATATATTTAATTTCACTCTAAAGTAACCATGTTTATGTTCTAATAAGCTGTGTGTGTATGTTGGGTACTAAGTAGCTTCTCAAATCTTGGGATTAGATTGGACACTGCCCCCTTCATTTCCTGTTCCACATCTGTGTTCCTGCAGTTTTTGCTTTTTATCCGAGCAACTACTAAAAGTTTTTCAAAGACATCATCAAAAGGAATGTAGTGATCCAGTGCTGAAACCATGAACTATTAAGCCAGTAATTCGTGTAGTGCTAATAAACTATCCTGTGGCCCCTTTGGTGCATAGTGTGGACCTTGGAAGATTAGGGTGATTAAGGTGAGGAGCAGTTAGATTCTGGACTTATTTTAGAAGTAGAGAAAAAGAAGTTAGTGTTTAGATTGGGGAGTCAATAATGATTCCAAGGTTTGGGGCTTAAGGTACCAAATAGGAGTTGCCAAAACTACACACCCTCCTGTTTTTGTAAAAATTTAATAGAACATAGCCGTACCCATTCATTAATGTATTGTCTGTGGCTGCTTTAACTCTAGAATAGCAGCATTGAATAGTTAAGATTGTTATGGTCTGCAGAGCCTAAAATAATATATAGCCCTTTCCAGAAAAGTTTGCCAACCTCTAAACTAGACTGAATGAACGGAGGAGCAATTCACTTAGTTGGGAATACAGGGATGGGGGATAGATTCGGAGGTGGGGTAGGAAATAAGAGTTCAGCTTCGAACATGGTAAGTGTGAGTTGCTTATTAGACATCCAAGTGTAATGACTTGTATTAGACATACCCTGTAGTAGCTAATAAGGCCGAATATTTTTGTATATTGTTTCATGAGTTCTGTTAAAGTCCTTTACACATTTACTCTGAGTAAATAACATTTTCCAAATTCAGTTATGTCTTTTATTTCAAAATTGTTTTTCTTCCCCCATTTTTCCTGTGTCCAAAAATCAGACTTTGTGCAAAGAACTATTCCAGTTCTACAGTATGTGTTATTTGTTGAGTGACTTTATTGAAGGGACTAATAAACAAAGGAGCTAGCTATAAGAATAGGATATAATAATTTGCAACAACGTGGAGCGGGAGGATATTATGCTCAGTGAAATAAGCCAGGCAGAGAAAGACAAGTGCCAAATGATTTCCCTCATTTGTGGAGTATAACAACGAAGCAAAACTGAAGGAACAAAATAGTAGCAGACTCAGAGACTCCAAGAAGGAACTAGTGGTTACCAAAGGGGAGGGGTGTGGGAGGGTGGTTGGGGAGGGAGGGAGAAGGGGATTGTGGGGTATTATGTTTAGTACACATGGTGTGGGGAATCAAGGGGAAAACAGTGTAGCACAGAGAAGGCAAACAGTGAATCTGTGGCATCTTACTACACTGATGGACAGTGACTGAATTGGGGTATGAGTGGGGACTTGATAATATGGGTAACTGTAGTAACCACATTGTTTTTTCATGTGAAACCTTCATAAGAGTGTATATCAATAATACCTTAATAAAAAATATATATATATATAAAAGAATAGGATATAATAAGTGAACTTAAAATGCGGTAATGATTTTTCAGGAGTTCTAGTTTTGTTGAATTTTTATACTGTTCCTGTAAATGCCAGTGGTAAAATTTTTTTCATCAGCTCTGTGGATTTAGTATGGTATTTTTTCCTTTATAAGTTGTATTTTATCCTTTTAACTTAGTAAAAGAAAATTTAATTACTGGAATAAAATTGATTTTTTTTCCTTACATTTTTTTCTTAATTAAAAAAAATCAGTCCTAAGAATGTGGTATTCTACTATGTTAGGGGTTACGTATCCCCAAATTGTTCTGTCTTGAGTGATTTACAGTGTAGGTGTGGTAGAGCTTGCTTTAAAGGTTTGCTAAAGTTTTAATGCTCTGTAGATACCAGAAATCTCAGTTTTGTATTAATTTAAAAATAGGGTGTGTTTTTTTGTTTTGTTAACTGAATAAAAGAATTTGGAAGACTTAATTGGGTAAGAGATCAATAATTTTTATTACTGTTTTCTTATTCTGTATTTCTCAATTACTTGTTTCACTTCAGGTGAACTACAGAAAGCCATTGACTTGTTCACAGATGCCATCAAGCTGAATCCTCGCTTGGCTATTCTGTATGCCAAGAGAGCCAGGTGAGAGCTCAGATATCCCCTAGTGAATAATTTGTTTGTTTATTTAGATAGAATTGCTTCTGTGGTCATTTCAAAGGTGTTATTGTTTGAAATGAAAACTTTTTAATATCACACTTATTTTTTAGTGTCTTCGTCAAGTTACAGAAGCCAAATGCTGCCATCCGAGACTGTGACAGAGCTATTGAAATAAATCCTGATTCAGCTCAGCCTTACAAGTGGAGAGGGAAAGCACACAGGTAAATAATGGAATTAATTGTTTTCAAAACTCTTTAAGATTAAATCTTTTAATATGCTTTCTAAAAAAAAAAGCTAAAAATGCTTAAGGATTTTAATGTCAAAGTAATACATGCTCAACGTGAAGAATTGAGAGAATATCATGAGCAGATGAGAAAGTAAAATTTCAGTCTTCCCACAAACCACTGTTCACAGTTTTTGACCACATATGGGAAAAATGTAAAGTAAAGGATTTTCCTCAAAAATCCCAAGAAAAAAAGAGTGGCTTTTTATCAATGTCCTTAGAAATTTCCTCTTCAGATTTTCTCTTTGTAACTTAACTTTTTTAAACAACCATTGTTACAGAAGGAGGAATTTACTAGCTTCAGACTACTTCAGTTCACTGTTAGGTGCCTCAAAATGAGAAAAAAGGGAAAATAAATGACTTTAACCCAAATTAGCAATCATTTCTTGGAAGCAAAACTTAATGTTATAAGAACGAGTATTTGGTAGCTTGGGGATGAAATGTCTGATGACATTTCCATCTTAGTGTATAGAAAAGGTGCTCGCCTTCAACACTGGGTGGAGGTGAAGATGGATATGCTTGGAACAGCTGTATTAGGTGATGCAGAAAAGTAGCTCTAGCGATTTTTTTTATGAAGACCCATGTCAAAGATAAAGGTGTAAAAGGTTAGAATAATAATTTATTAATACTCTGTAGGTATCAGAAAGCTCACACATTGCTGCTGATCCTCTTGAGACCCCAGTCCAGTAGTCTTTGAGCATTTCTTCACCTTCTTGTGTAAGATAGCATGAGTTTATCTTGTAGTTTGCTTGTCCTGGACTTGGAATAAATAATTTCTCCATGAGGCCATTGTTCATTTTAATGGAAGTTATATTTAAAGTTTTGCCACCAAGTGTATTCACTGCTTCCAGAATATCATTACTTCTGTCATTTCAACAGAATTAGAACATATTTAAAACAATTAGTTTAAGGAAAAAAGTTAGGAAATTTGAAGTTTATACTGATATTTTCAATTAAAATTGAACATTAAATATTTCCCCTTTTATTATCTTTTGACACTTTTCTCCAGAAGTCAGAAATCTTTGTAGCTAATATTTTTATGTATTTGTGTTATCCTACAACATATATGAAGTTGTTTCAGAATCATACCTTAAAAATAATATGCCCTGTCAGTAAACTTTATTATTTTTTTTTGCAGATTTTATTTTCCTTAAACAATATCCCACTTAAGATTTACAGTCAACATACTGTTTTAAGTTTCTTGAATTAGTTTTTTCCTTGTGATCTATGTTCAGTGTGATAAGCAATTAGCCTCTTTTTATTTTTGTTTGTGTCCAGCTTTAGGGTTTATTTAATTTCTGTCCTTTCTGATTTAATTTTCTTCTTTTGTATATGTAAAACATCTGCATGTTTGAAGAGTCAAAACTTAGGTAACGGGTACCCCCAGAGAAGTGTTATTTCTGTTGCTCTCTCTTCTCCTTTGTTACCTGCTCCACCAAACTTAAGTTTATGTATACTTCTCCCTTTTCTAATAAAATGTGCACATATGTATTGTTTTCTTACATAGAAGGTAAACTGCTAAATATATATTTTAATTATGGTTCTGATGAGTCGAAAGTTTGTGACTACATAATTTAAAATTTAAAGTTTTTAACTTTTGTTAGAAGAGCAACTGTACAGTTACTACAGTGGAATTTAAGCTGCTAATTTTTATAGAGTGGAGCATAGTAATTGAATTGGTTCATGAAAATCTGTAGTTCATTATTTAACTTAAACCCTTCTATAACAGTTCTTTTTTTTTAAAATAAGAAAGTCACCATGCCACATAAGTGAATGTGTATAAAAGGCTCCTAAAATGAGTTTAAATCTGTTTCAGACTTTTGGGCCATTGGGAAGAAGCAGCCCATGATCTTGCCCTTGCCTGTAAACTGGATTATGATGAAGACGCTAGTGCAATGCTGAAAGAAGTTCAACCGAGGGTATGGGAAAGTCATTACTGTAATACTCCATGGCTCTAGTACTTAGTCTCTGGCAGTAACTTAACCTGCAAAACAGATGCAAAGAAAACAAAATTTGGAAGGTATAATCTGTAATCACCGAAGTTTGTGCTTGACTCAGGAGCTGTTTTCATTTCTCATACTCTATAATAGCAAGCTCTGTTGCTTTGTTTGCAAACCTCCAGTAGAATTTAACCAGAAAGTTAGAAAGAGAAAAGGAGGCATCAAGTTTACAGCAAGGAAAGAAATAAAATTTATAAATTGTGACCTAAGATTTGAGTCTGGGCTTTCTATATATATTGTAGGTGTATGCAACCGCTGTATAAAACATTTGAGTCTGGGCCCTGTGGAATTTAGCAAATTTCAACCTTTTAAAAATGATAATACTGGATCCAAAAGCTAGACTATTCTCTTTTAAGATAATTTCTATCTAAACTTGTTAGAATAATTTTGATGCATTTACATGGTAAATTCAGGTATATGGGAAGAGTTATACTACCAAGAATTTATTCCACAATGTTTTAAGATAGTGGGAATTTTATTAATTTAACTTACTATCAGACTAGTTGATTTCTTCTTTTTTTTCCTCATAACAGTGCTAACTCAGCAAGGTTATTGTTGAGATATTCTAGTACATGAGGCTCTTAAAAATTAATTATAAACAAGTTAAAGTAACAATTGAATATGATGAGTCTCTTACATTTACTTTCTTCTCCAAATAAATAAATAGGTTCCAAATTTTGACACAGTCCGAGCACTACTGCCTGGTGCATATATTTTCTCTTAATCCTTATACAAGTTCTGTAAAACTTAAATATTTCTCCTCCCCTGCCCCCTCATTTTATCCATGAGGAAACTTAAGTATAGTTAAGACTGGCAAATAACTGGTATGTGAGTTCCTAATCTGTCTTTCCATGGCAGTTATCAGGCAAGAATTGTCACAGCAATTTGAAACCTAATGTTTGCCCTTGTCTACTTAATTGTTTGATATTTGTGACACTTCTAACTTCAAATTTCAGCCTCTTTGCTGTATTGCACAGAGGATTTGTTAAAGCTTGAGTTTTGTCAGGATTTTCTCTATGAGACAAATCTGTCATCACTGAACTATGTGTCGAATTAAACACCTCTTCACAAAGAAAAGTAGTTTTTTAACAAAACTGTTGATTTATGTTGACTCTACTCTGCTTTTAGAGAAAACATTTTTTTGTGGCTTTTTTTTTTCTAGGCTCAGAAAATTGCAGAACATCGGAGGAAGTATGAGCGAAAACGAGAAGAGCGGGAGATCAAAGAGAGAATCGAAAGGGTTAAGAAGGCTCGAGAAGAACATGAGAGAGCCCAGAGGGTAAGTTGTTTCTATGGCTAAACCATGAAAGGAACATACAGTAAATTGGAGTTTTAGGATATCTTTCTAATTCCTGGCTCTTAATAAATGCTATTTGCAGTCCTGTAGGATAATGATACTATTTAAAGGTTGTTTTTCTTCTCTCATGGTCTCTGATTTGTGAGAATATTTTTAGTCTTTAAATTCTTAAGTGACCTTATATTTCACCAGTTCATATTCTTGTTTCTGTCCTGAAATCAGGAAATTTTTCCCTTTCAAGTAAATAACACTTAGTATAATATTCTTTGTTTTCCTGAAGATGTTTGCCCTGATGTGTTTTTTTTTAATAGTTTATTTTGGTATCATTAATCTATAATTACATGTGCAATATTATGGTGATTAAACTACCTCCTTCATCAGGTCCCCCCCACCAACCCCAATACAATCAGTGTCCATGCCCTGATGTGTTTTATGATTCCTCCTGTTCCAACATTAGAATTCATAGCTATTTAAAATTGACCAGCAGTTTTTTTATTTTTAGCTACAAAGTTATATTACATAAAACTTAGGTTATCTATGATTCATTGACAATGTTGTTACTACTGTTGAGGTTTCTTCCTAGTTTTGTCTGTTAGCATTTATTTGTATTGATGCTGTCAATTTCATCTAATTTCCAACATTGTTGATATGTAAAGCTATATTGTAATTACATTATATTACATGCTGATTTTTTGTCATTTAATATTTTTAAGCATCATGCTTGATTTTATACGATTTTAGTTTCTAATCGTCGAAAGTGATTTTTACTTTATCTCTTTGATGACTTCATAGTTGATTATGAGGGAAGTTTATATGTATTTCCCTTCATTTTTTTTTCTTTAAGAAAACTGCAAAAACAAATCAGTAAATCTCCAGTTGAATTTGTGGTTATGTACAGAGAATATGGGGAAGATGAACCTGGGAAACAAAAATCACGGCAGTCTTAGTAATCTAACCATATACTTTCATTCTGGAATTTTTAAAACATTAAGAATTTAGTTTTCATAGGCATGGACAGATGAATCAATAATATAAATCGCTTTCCAGGGTTTTAATTTTTTCATCCCCCACATAGAAGTAAAACACTACTTGAAATCATTACCGAAAGTAATGCTCATTGAGAATCCAGTTGGAACTTGTTTTGGGGGTGGGGAGTGTATCATTCAGTCAAGTACTGTGACTTGAAACTTCTTGTAACTCCTCTAGCTAGATTATTTTACAATTTTTTCATTGTTTGCATGGGTAGGGTAAAGGTGGACAGCAGGCTATTCCTCCCCAATCCCATCATACAATTTATTACTTATTATTTACTTTTTTTTTTTTTAAAGGAGGAAGAAGCCAGACGACAATCGGGAGCTCAGTGTGGCTCTTTTCCAGGTATTTTTAAAGAAAAATTTTGACTATTAGTATTGTAAATAATTGGAGAATAATCTGATTTGGGTACTCAGAAAATGTCTGTTATATTTAGTACCATTAGTCCCTGGAATACTGAAGTTTCTTTAGAATGTTAGCCTCTGGAAACTTTCATTCTCATCAAAAGTTTTATGTTAGAGGAAATACAGTATATTGTTTTCCTCACGCTTTGAGTAGTATACTTTTTAAAAATCGCTAACATTTATTGAGGCCTGAGCATTGTACTTTATTTAAAGACTGTTAGGGTTGATAATGATGTAGTCTTAACCTTCTTTTGTTGTTGTTGCTATTATTAATGTACAATTACAAGAGCAACATTATGGTTACTAGACTCCCTCTATTATCAAGTCCCCACCACCATACCCCATTACAGTCACTCTCATTCAGCATAGTAAGATGCTGTAGAATCACTACTTGTCTTCTTTATGCTACACTGCCTTCCCCATATGCCCCCCCATCCCCACTACATTATGTGTGCTAATTGTAATACCCGTTTTCCCACTTATCCTTCCCTTCCCACCCATCTTCCTCAGGCCTTTTCTCTTTGGTAATTGTTAGTCCATTCTTGGGTTCTGTGAGTCTGCTGCTGTTTTGTTCCTTCAGTTTCTTCTTTCTTCTTATACTCCACATATAAGTGTAATCTTTTTTTTTTTAACTAAGGTATTATTGATATACACGCTACACGCTTATGAAGGTTTCACATGAAAAAACAATGTGGTTACTACATTTACCCATATTATCAAATCCACACCCATACCCCAATTCAGTACTGTCCATCAGTGTAGTAAGATGCCGCAGATTCACTATTTGCCTTCTCTGTGCTACACTGTTTTCCCCTTGATTCCCCACACCATGTGTACTAAACATAATACCCCTCAATCCCCTTCTCCCAGCCTCCCTACCCGCCTTCCCACTCCGCTCCCCTTTGGTAACCACTAGTTCCTTCTTGGAGTCTCTGAGTCTGCTGCTATTTAGTTCCTTCAGTTTTGCTTCGTTGTTATACTCCACAAATGAGGGAAATCATTTGGCACTTGTCTTTCTCTGCCTGGCTTATTTCACTGAGCATAATATCCTCCAGCTCCATCCATGTTGTTGCACATGTCAGGATTTGTTTCTTTCTTATGGCTGAATAGTATTCCATTGTGTATATGTACCACATCTTCTTTATCCAATCATCTACTATGGACACTTAAGTTGCTTCCATATCTTGGCTATTGTAAAAAGTGCTGCAATAAAAATAGGGGTGCATATGTGTTTTTGAATCAGAGTTGTATTCTTTGGGTAAATTCGAAAGAGTTGAATTCCTGGGTCAAATGGTAGTTCTATTTTGACTTTTTTGAGGAACTTCCATATTGCTTTACACAATGGTTGAACTAGCTTATATTCCCAACAGCAGTGTAGGAGGGTTCCCCTTTCTCCGCATCCTCGCCTGCATTTATTGTTCATAGTCTTTTGGATGGGGGCCATCCTTCCTAGTGTGAGGTGACTGATATCTCATTGTAGTTTTAATTTGCATTTCCCTGATATATAGTGATGTGGAGCATTTTTTCATGTGTCTGTTGGCCATCTGAATTTCTTATTTGGAGAGCTGTCTCTTCATGTCCTCTACCCATTTTTTAATCGGGTTATTTGCTTTTTGGCTGTTGAGGCGTGTAAGTTCTTTATATATTTTGGATGTTAACCCCTTGTCAGATATGTCATTTACAAATATATTCTCCCATACTGTAGGATGCCTTTTTGTTCTGTTGATGGTGTCCTTTGCTGTTCAGAAAATTTTTACTTTGATGTAGTCCCATGAGTTCATTTTTGCTTTTCTTTCCCTTGCTTGAGGAGATGGAGATTTTTGCCTATGTTGTCTTCTATGAGTTTTATGGTTTCATAAACTTGATCCATTTTGAGTTTACTTTTGTGTATGGGGTTAAACAATAATCCAGTTTCATTCTCTTGCATGTATCTGTCCAGTTTTGCCAACACCAGCTGTTGAAGAGGCTGTCATTTCCCCATTGTATGTCTATGGCTCCTTTATCATATATTAATTGACCATATATGGTTGGATTTATATCAGGGCTCTCTAGTCTGTTCCTTTGGTCTATGGGTCTGTTCTTGTGCCAGGACCAAATTGTCTTGAGTACTGTGGCTTTGTAGTAGAGCTTGAAGTTGGTGAGCATAATCCCCCCAGCTTTATTCTTCCTTCTCAGGATTGCTTTGGCTATTTGGGATCTTCTTTGATTCCATATGATTTTCTCTAGTTCATTGAAGAATGCTGTTGGTATTTTGATAGGAATTGCATTGAATCTGTAGATTGCTTTAGGCAGGATGGCCATTTTGATAGTATCTTCGTTAATTTCCTTCATGAGTGTCTTGTAGTTTTCAGAGTATATGTCTTTCACTTCCTTGGTTAAGTTTACTGCTAGGTATTTTATCCCATTTGATGCCAATGTGAATGGAATTTTTTTCCTGATTTCTCTCTGCTAGTTCATTGTTAGTGTATAGGAAACCACAGATTTCTGCATATTAATTTTGTATCCTGCAACTTTGCTGAATTCACATATTAGACTTAGTAGTTTTGGAGTGGATTCTTTAGGGTTTTTTATGTACAATGTCATCCGCAAACAGGGACAGTTTAACTTCTTCCTTGCCAATCTGGATGCCTTTTATTTCTTTGCATTGTCTGATTGCCATAGTAGGACCTCCAGTACTATGTTGAACAGCAGTGGGGAGAGTGAGCATCCTTCTCTTGTTCCTGATCTTAAAGGAAAAGCTTTCAGTTTCTCGCTTTAAAGTATAATGTTGGCTGTGGGTTTGTCTTATATGGCCTTTATTATGTTGAGATACTTGCCCTCTATACCCATTTTGTTGAGAGTTTTTGTCATGAATGGATGTTGAATTTGTCAAATGCTTTTTCAGCATCTGTGTAGATGATCATGTGGTTTTTGTCCTCCTTTTTGTTGATGTGGTGGATGATGTTGATGAATTTTCGAATGTTGTACCATCCTTGCATCCCTGGAATAACTTCTACTTGATTATGATGGATGATCTTTTGATATATTTTTTAATTTAGTTTGCTAATACTTTGTTGAGTATTTTTGCATCTCTGTTCATCAGAGATATTGGTCTGTAATTTTCTTTTTTTGTGGTGTCTTTGCCTGGTTTTGGTATTAGAGTGATGCTGGCCTCATAGAATGAGTTTGGAAGTATTCCCTCTTCTTCTACTCTTTGGAAAACTTTAAGGAGGATGGGTATTAGGTCTTCACTAAATGTTTGATAAAATTCAACGGTGAAGCCGTCTAGTCCAGGCGTTTTGTTCTTAGGTAGGTATTTGATTACCAGTTCAATTTTGTTGCTGGTAATTGGTCTGTTCAGATTTTCCATTTCTTTCTGGGTCAGCCCTGGAAGATTGTATTTTTCTAGAAAGCTGTCCATTTCTTCTAGGTTATTCAGTTTGTTAGCATGTCATTTTTCATAGTATTCTCTCATAATTCTTTGTATTTCTGTGGTATCTGTACTGATTTTTCCGTTCTCATTTCTGATTCTGTTTATGTGTATAGACTCTCTTTTTTTCTTGATAAGGCTGGCTAGGGGTTTATTTTATTTTCTTGAAGAACCAGCTCTTGCTTTCATTGATTCTTTCTATTTTATTCTTCTCGATGTTATTTATTTCTGCTCTGATCTTTATTATGTACCCCCTTCTACTGACTTTGGACCTCATTTGTTCTTCTTTTTCTAGTTTTGTTAATTGTGAGTTTAGACTGCTCATATGGATTGTTTTTCTTTCCTGAGGTAGGCCTGTATTGCAATATTCTTTCCTCTTAGCACAGCCTTCACTTCGTCCCACAGATTTTGCAGTGTTGAATTATTGTTGTCATTTATCTCCGTATATTGTTTGATCTTTGTTTTTATTTGGTCATTGATCCATTGGTTATTTAGGAGCATCTTGTGAAGACTCCATGTGTTTGTGGGATTTTTCATTTTCTTTGCGTAATTTATTTCTACTTTCATAACCTTTGTGGTCTGAGAAACTGGTTGGTACAATTTTCATCTTTTTGAATTTACCGAGGCTCTTTTTGGGGCCAGTATATGATCTGTTCTTGAAAATGTTCCATGTGCACTTGAAAAGAATATGTATTCTGCTACTTTTGGGTGTAGACTTCTGTAGATGTCTATTAGGTCCATCTGTTCTAAGGTGTTGTTCAGTGCCCTTGTGTCCTTACTTGTTTTCTGTCTGGTTGATCTGTCCTTCAGAGTGAGTGCAGTATTGAAGTCTCCTAGAATGAATGCATTGCATTCTGTTTCCCCTTTTGATTCTGTTAGTATTTGTTTCACATATGTAGGTGCTTCTCTGTTGGGCCCCTAGATATTTATAATGGTTATATCTTATTGTTGGATTGACCCTTTTATTTTTATGTAATGTCCTTCTTTGTCTCTTGTGACTTTCTTTGTTTTGAAGTTCATTTTGTCTGATACAAGTACTGCAACTCCTGCTTTTTTCTCCCTATTAGTTGCATGAAATATCTTTTTCCATCCCTTCACTTTTAGTCTGTGCATGTCTTTGGGTTTAAAGTGAGTGTCTTGTAGGCAGCATAGAGATGGGTCTTGTTTTTTATCCACTCAGTGATTTCTATGTCTTGATTGGTGCGTTCAGTCCATTTACATTTAGTGGGATTGTCGATAGTTATGTACTCATTGCCATTGCAGGCTTTAGATTCGTGGTTACCAAAGGTTCAAGGTTAATTTCTTTAATATCTAAGAGTCTAACAACTCACTTGATATGCTATTACAAACACAATCTAAAGTGTTTTTTTTTTCTTCCTCCTTTATCTTCCTCCTACATTCTTGATATGTTATGTATCATATTCTGTACTCTATCCCTTGATTGACTTTGGAGTTATTTTAATTTTTGCATTTGCTTAGTAATTAGCTTTTCTACTTTCTTTACTGTGGTTTTATTACCTCTGGTGACAGCTATTAAACCTTAGGAACACTTCCATCTATAGCAGTCCCTCCAAAATACACTGTAGAGATGGTTTGTGGGAGGTAAATTCTCTCAGCTTTTGCTTCTCTGGAAATTGTTTAATCCCTCCAAATTTAAATGATAATCTTGCCGGATAAAGTATTCTTGGTTCAAGGCCCTTCTACATTGTTGCATTAAATATATCATGCCACTTCCTTCTGGCCTGTAAGGTTTCTGTTGAGAAGTCTTATGATAGTCTGATGGGCTTTCCTTTCTTTGTGATCTTATTTCTCTCTCTGGCTGTCTTTAATAGTCTGTCCTTATCCTTGAACTTTGCCATTTTAATTACTATATGTCTTGGTGTTGTTTTCCTTGGGTCCCTTGTGTTGGGAGATCTCTGCATCTCCATGGCCTGAGACACTATCTCCTCCCCTAGATTGGGGAAGTGTTCAGCAATTACCTCCTCAAAGACACTTTTATCCCTTTTTCTCTCTCTTCTTCTTCTGGTACCTGTATAATGCTAATATTGTGCCGTTTGGTTTGGTCACCCAGTTCTCTCAATATTCTTTCATTTTTAGAGATTTTTTTCTCTGTGCCTCAGCTTCTTTGTATTCCTCTTTTCTAGTTTCTATATCATTTATCGTCTTCTCCACCGTATCCAGTCTGCTTTTAATACCCTCCATTGTGCTCTTCAATGATTGGATCTCTGACTGGAATTCATTCCTGAGTTCTTGAATGTCTTTCTGTATCTCCATGAGTATGTTAATGATTTTTATTTTGAACTCTCTTTCAGGAAGAGTCATGAAGTTGATGTCATTTAACTCTTTTCTCAGGAGTCGTATTAATAATTTTACTCTGAACCAGGTTCCTTTGGTGTTTCATATTTGTATATGGCGCCCTCTCGTGCCCAGAAGCTCTACTCCCTGGAGCTGTTCAGCCCCTGAAGCAATGTTGGGGGTCGCAGGGGAGTGGTATTGGTGCCTGCGGGGAGCAAAAAGAGCTGTTTCCTGCTTCCCTGCTGCTATGCCTGTCTCCACTGCCTGAACCAGTGGGTGAGCACACAGGTATAAGCCTCTATGCTTTGCATCTGTACTTCGTGTAGACAGATCTTCCCTCTGGCTGTGCTAATGCCAGGGTATGGTTTGCCGGTTTGTGAGCCAGGTGGGGCTGGCCGGGAGAAAGGTGCAGTATGCTGCGTACAATGGAGGGATTCCTTGGAGCTTTGTAGCCAGCCAGGGAGCTGGAGCACCTGAAGATCATCTAATGAAGATTGCTTTTTCTTCCTTAAAATGAGTCTATATGGCAAAGCTACTAACCTGCTGGGCAGAGTGCAGCCGGACAATTTTGTCTACTTGTCCTCTGTCCTGAACAGTATGCTCTGTGCAGTCCTTGCCCCTTCGGAAGCCCTCTTCCTAAGGGCTTCCTTGTTAGGAAGTCTCTCAGACTGCCCACCTTTCTTTTGTCCCAGAGCAGCCAGATATGGATCCCTGCTTTCCACAGCAACTGGAATCTCACTCTCTCCAGGAATTCTGCCTCTCTTTGCTCTCCAACCCTGTAATCATGAGAGTATCATGCAAGCACCATGAATTGTAGGCTTGTGCTCCTACAGCAGATCTCCGGAGTTAGTATTCAGCATTCCCAACCTCCACTCCCTCCGTGCTTGGTTTGTCTTCCACCTGCTGGTGAGCTGGGGTGGGGGAAGGGCTTGGGTCCCGCTGGGCCACAGCTTTGGTACGTTACCCTGTTCTGTGAGGTCTGCTCTTTTTTCCAGGTGTATGCAGTGTGGCGCAGTCCTCTTTCCTGTTGCTCTTTCAGGATTAGTTGTATTAATTATATTTTCATATTATACGCCATTTTAGGAGGAAGCCTGTGTCTCACCTCTCACACCCCCATCTTTAATCCCCTTGAAATCATTTGATACTTGTCTTTCTCCACCTGCCTTAATTTCACTGAGCCTAATACCCTGTAGCATCATCCATGTTGTTGCAAATGGTAGGATTTGTTTTCTTCTTATTGCTGAAAATTCCATTGTGTGTATGTACCACATCTTCTTTTTCCATTCATCTACTGATCCACACTTCGGTTGCTTCCATTTCTTGGTTGTTGTAAAGAGTGCTGCGATAAACATAGGGATTCATGTCTTTTTGCAACTGGGCTCCTGCATTCTTAGGGTAAATTCCTAGGAGTTGAAATTAACAAAAAGAAGGACAAAAACCACATGATCTTCTCTGTAGATACTGAGAAAGCATATGACAAAATTCAACATCCATTCATAATAAAATCTCTCGACAAAATGGGTACAGAGGGCAAGTACCTCAACATAATAAAGGCCATATATGACAAACCCACAGCCAACATTATACTTAAAAGAAAGAAGCTGAAAGCTTTTCCTTTAAGATCGGGAACAAGACTAGGATGCCCACTCTCCCCAGTGCTACTCAGCATAGTACTGGAGGTCCTAGCCACGGCAATCAGACAACACAAAGAAAAGGCATCCAAATTGGCAAGGAAGAAGTTAAACTGTCCCTGTCTTCAGATGACATGATATTGTACATAAAAAACCCTAAAGAATCCACTCCAAAACTATGAGATCTAATATCTGAATTCAACAAAGTTGCAGGATACAAAATTACTACATAGAAATCTGTGGCATTCCTATACACTAACAATGAAATAGCAGAAAGAGAAATCAGGAAAGCAATTCCATTCACAATTGCATCAAAAAGAATAAAATACCTAGGAATAAACCTAACCAAGGAAGTGAAAGACCTATACTCTCTGAAAACTACAAGGCACTAATGAGAAAAATTAAAGAAGATACCAATAAATGGGAACACATCCCGTGCTCATGGATAGGAAGAATTAATATTGTCAAAATGGCCATCCAGCCTAAAGCAATCTACAGATTCAATGCAATTCCTATCAAAATACCAACAGTGTTCTTCAGGAACTAGAGAATATCATTCTAAAATTCATATGGAACCAAAAAAGACCCCGAATAGCCAAAGCAATCCTGAGAAGGAAGAATAAAGCTGGGGGGAATTACGCTCCCCAACTTCAAGCTGTACTACAAAGCCACAGTACTCAAGACAATTTCGTACTGGCACAAGAACAGACCCATAGACCAACGGAACAGACCTGAAAGTTCTGATATAAACCCAACCATATATGGTCAATTAATATATGATAAAGGAGCCATGGGCATACAATGGGGAAATGACAGCCTCTTCAACAACTGGTGTTGGCAAAACTGGACAGCTACATGTAAGAGAATGAAACTGGATTATTGTTTAACCCCATACACAAAAGTAAACTCAAAATGGATCCAGGACCTGAATGTAAGTCATGAAACCATAAAACTCATAGAAGACAACATAGGCAAAAATCCTGAACACATCTCCTCCAGCAAGGGAAACAAAAGCAAAAATGAACTCATGGGACTACATCAAACTAAAATTTTCTGTATGGCAAAGGACACCATCAAAAGAACAAAAGAACATCCTACAGTATGGGAGAATATATTCATAAGTGACATATCTGATATGGGTTTGACATCCAAAGTATAGAAAGACCTCTCACACCTCAACAAACACAAGGCAAATAAGCCAATTAAATATGGGCAGAGGAGCTGAACAGACATTTCTCCTAAGAAGAAAATCAGATGGCTAACAGGCACATGAAAAGATGCTCCACATCCCTAAACATCAGAGAAATGCAAATTAAAACTACAATGAGATACAACCTCACACCAGTTAGGATGGCCGCCATCCAAAAGACAGACAACAACAACAAATGTTGGCGAGGATGTGGAGGACGTGGAACCCTCCTACACTGCTAGTGGGAACGTAAATTAGTTCAACCATTGTGAAAAGCAGTATGGAGGTTCCTCAAAAAACTCAAAACAGAAATACCATTTGACACAGCAATTCCACTCCTAGGAATTTACCCTAAGAATGCAGCAGCCCAGTTTGAAAAAGATGTATGCACCCCTATGTTTATCGGAGCACTATTTACAATAGCCAAGAAATGGAAGCAACCTAAGTGTCCATCAGTAGATGAATGGATAAAGAAGATGTGGTAGATATGCACAGTGGAATATTATTCAGCCATGAGAAGAAAACAAATCCTACCATTTGCAGCAACATGATGGAGCTAGAGGGTATTATGCTCAGTGAAATAAGCCAGGCGGAGAAAGACAAATATCAAATGATTTCACTCATATGTGGAGGGAGTATAAGAAAAAAAACAACTGAAGGAATAAAACAGCAGCAGACTCACAGAACCCAAGAATTGACTAACAGTTACCAAAGGGAAAAGAACTGGGGAAGATGTGTGGGAAGGATGGGATAAGGGGACAAAAGGGTATTACGATTAGCACACATAATGTACGGGGTGTGGGGGGCATACGGGGAAGGCAGTATAACAGAGAAGACGAAGTAATGATTCTGTAGCATCTTACTACAGTGATGGACAGTGAGTGTAATGGGGTATGTGGTGGGTACTTGATAATAGGGGGACTCTAGTAACCATAATGTTGCT
The DNA here is from genome assembly GCA_032199065.1 of Smutsia gigantea. Taxonomy (NCBI): domain Eukaryota; kingdom Metazoa; phylum Chordata; class Mammalia; order Pholidota; family Manidae; genus Smutsia; species Smutsia gigantea. Next base: position 420,836 of record JAVSCE010021691.1, on the reverse strand, counting down.
CATTTAATTGTATATTAATAATGGCAGGAAAAAAGTCTACAGGTTTTTTTATAAGAACCGCTCAATGTAGTTCTTGAATAACTGGTGAAGAATAGTTTTAATAAATACGACTAAACAGACGAGATGCAAGAGACTGTTAATGGAAAAGAAAACAGAGAACAGGAGTACAGAACAGCTGAGGCAGAGAGAGATAAAAAGATTTCTAGGAATGAAAGAATATTAAGAGAACTGTGTGACCAATCCAAACGGAACAATATTCGCATTATAGGAGTACCAGAGGAAGACGAGAAAGAAAAAGGGATAGAAAGTGTCTTTGAAGAAATAATTGCTGAAAACTTTCCCTCGCTGGGGAAGGAAGTAGTCTCGCAGTCCACCGAAGCTCATAGATCTCCCAACACAAGGGACCCAAGGAAGACAACACCAAGACACATAATAATTAAGATGGCAAAGATCAAAGATAAAGACAGGGTATTAAAGGCAGCTAGAGAGAGAAAAAAGATCACCTACAAAGGAAAACCCATCAGACTATCATCAGACTTCTCAACAGAAACCTTACAGGCCAGAAGAGAATGGCATGATATATTTAACGTTATGAAACAGAAGGGCCTCGAACCAAGAATATTGTATCCAGCACGATTATCATTTAAATATGATGGAGGGATTAAACAATTTCCAGATAAACGAAAGTTGAGAGAGTTTGCCTCTCATAAACCACCACTACAGGATATCTTAAATGGACTGCTCTAGATGGAAGCACACCTAAGGCTAAAAAGATGTCACCAGAGAAAAAAAAATCATAGCAAAGAAAGCAGACCATCCAAATACTAACTAAAGGCAAAGAATAAAACACCTATTATAGAAAGAATGGAGGAGGAGGAATAAGAAGGGAGAGAAAGAAAGAAATATCAGACTGTGTTTACAATAACTTAACAAGAAAGTTAAGTTAGATTGTTAGATAGTAAAGAAGCAACTCTTGAACCCTTGGTAACCACGAATCTAAAGCCAGCAATGGCAATAAGTACATACCTATCAATAATCACCCTAAATGTAAATGGACTGAATGCACCAATCAAAAGAGACAGAGTAACAGAATGGATAAAAAAGCAAGACCCATCTATATGCTGCCTACAAGAAACTCACCTCAAATCCAAAGATATACACAGACTAAAAGTGAAGGGATGGAAAAAGATATTTCATGCAAACAACAAAGAGAAAAAAGCAGGTGTTGCACTACTTGTATCAGACAAAACAGACTTCAAAATGAAGAAAGTAGCAAAAAATAAAGGACATTACATAATGATAAAGGGGTCAGTGCAACAAGAAGATATAACCATTATAATATATATGCACCCAACACAGGAGCGCCAGCATATGTGAGACAAATACTAACAGAATTAAAGGAGGAAATAGACAGCAATGCATTCATCTTAGACTTCAACACACCACTCACTCCAGAGGACAGATCAACCAGACAGAAAATAAGTAAGAACACAGAGGCACTGAACAACACATTAGAACAGATGGACCTAACAGACATTTACAGAACTCTACACCCCAAAGCAGCAGGATACACATTCTTCTCAAGTGCACATGGAACATTTTCCAGAATAGACCACATGCTAGGCCACAAAAAGAACCTCAGTAATTTCAAAAATATTGAAATCCTACCAACCAACTTCTCAGATCACCAAGGTATAAAACTAGAAATAAATTTTAGAAAGAAATCAAAAAGGCTCACAAATACATGGAACTTAACAACACTCTCCTAATTAATCAGTGGGTTAACGACCAAATCAAAACAGAAATCAAAGAATATATGGAGACTAATGACAACAACAACACAAAGCCACAACTTCTGTGGGACGCAGCAAAGGCAGTTCTAAGAGGAAAGTATATTGCAATCCAGGCCTATTTAAGAAGGAAGAACATTCCCAAATGAATAGTCTAAAGACACAATTACTGAAATTGGAAAAGAAGAACAAATATGAGGCCCAAAGTCACCAGAAGGAGGGACATAATAAAAAGATTAGAGAGAAATAAATAAAATTGAGAAGAATAAAACAATAGAAAAAATCAATAAAACCAAGAGCTGGTTCTTTGAAAAAATAAACAAAATAGATAAACCCTAGGCAGACTCGGTAAGAGGAAAAAGAGAATCTACACACATAAACACAATCAGAAATGAGAAAGGAAAAAATCACGACGGACCCACAGAAATACAAAGAATCATAGAGAATATTATGAGAACCTATATGCTAACAAGCTGGAAAACATAGAAGAAATGGACAACTTCTTAGAAAAATACAACGTTCCAAGACTGACCAAGCAAGAAACAGAAAAACTAAACAGACCAATCACCAGCGACGAAATCGAATTGGTAATCAAAAAACTACCCAAGAACAAAACCCCTGGGCCTGATGGATTCACCTCTGAATTCTACAAGACATATAGAGAAGAAATAACACCGATTCTCCTTAAAGTTTTCCAAAAATAGAAGAGGAGGGAATACTTCCAAACTCATTCTATGAAGCCAGCATCACTCTAATATCAAAACCGGGCAAAGACCTCACCAAAAAAGAAAATTACAGACCAATATCCCTGATGAGTGTAGATACAAAAATACTCAACAAAATGTTAGCAGACCGAATTCAAAAATACATCAGAGGATCATACACCATGATCAAGTGGGATTCATCAGGGATGCAAGGATGGTACAACATTCGAAAATCCATCAACATCATACACCACATCAACAAAAGAAGAACAAAAACCACATGATCATCTCCATAGATGCTGAAAAAGCATTGACAAAATTCAGCATCCATTCTGATTCAAACTCTCAACAAAATGGGTATAGAGGGCAAGTACCTCAACATCATAAAGGCTATATGACAAACCCACAGCTAACATCATACTTAATGGCGAGACTGAAAGCTTTTCATCTAAGATCGGGAACAAGACAAGGGATGCCCTCTCTCCACTGTTATTCAACATAGTACTGGAGGTCCTAGCCACAGCAATCAGACAAAACAAAGACATACAAGGCATCCAGATTGGTAAAGAAGAAGTCAAATTGTCACTATTTGCAGATTACATGATACTGTACATAAAAAACCCCAAAGATTCCATTCCAAAACTACTAGAACTAATATCTGAATTCAGCAAAGTTGCAGGATACAAAATTAACACACAGAAATCTGTTGCTTTACTATACACTAATGATGAACTAACAGAAAGAGAAATCAGAAAAACAATTCCATTCACAATTGCATCAAAAAGAACAAAATACCTAGAATAAACCTAACGAAGGAAGTGAAAGACCTGTACTCTGAAAACTACAAGACACTCCTAAGAGAAATTAAAGAGGACACTAACAAATGAAAATGCATCCCATGCTCTTGGCTAGGAAGAATAAATATTGTCAAAATGGCTATACTACCTAAAGCAATCTACAGATTCAATGCAATCCCTATCAAACTACCAATAGCTTTCTTCAGTGAACTGGAACAAATAATTCTAAAATTCATACGGAACCACAAAAGACCCCTAATAGCCAAAGCAATCCTGAGAAGGAGGAATAAAACGGGGAATTACGCTCCCTGACTTCAAGCTCTACTACAAAGCCACAGTAATCAAGACAATTTGGTATTGGCACAAAAACAGACCCACAGACCAGTGGAACAGAATAGAAAATCCAAACATTAACCCAAACATATACAGTCAATTAATATTTGATAAAGGACACTTGGATATACAATGGGGAGATGACAGTCTCTTTAGCAGCTGGTGTTGGCAAAACTGGACAGCTACATGTAAGAATGAAACTGGACTACTGTCTAGCCCCATACACAAAGGTAAACTCAAGGTGTATCAAAGACCTGAATGTAAGTCATGAAACCATAAAACTCTTAGAAAAAAACATAGGCAAAAATCTCTTGGACATAAACATGAGCAACTTCTTCATGAACATATCTCCCAGGCAAGGGAAACAAAAGCAAAAATGAACAAGTGGGACTATATCAAGCTGAAAAGCTTCTGTACAGCAAAGGACAACATCAGTAGAACAAAAAGACATCCTACAGTATGGGAGAATATATTCATAAAAACGTATCTGATAAAGGGTTGACATCCAAAATATATAAAGAACTCATGCACCTTAACAAACAGAAAGCAAATAATCCAATTAAGAAATGGGCAGAGGACATGAATAGACACTTCTCCAAAGAAGAAATTCAGATGGCCACAGGCACATGAAAAGATGCTCCACATCGCTAATCATCAGAGAAATGCAGATTAAAACCACAATGAGATATCACCTCACACCAGTGAGGATGGCCAACATCCAAAACACAAAACAACAACAAATGTTGGCGAGGATGTGGAGAAAAGGGAACCCTCCTACACTGCTGGTGGAATGCAAATTAGTTCAACCATTGTGGAAAGCAGTATGGAGGTTCCTCAAAAAACTCAAAATAGAAATACCATTTGACCCAGGAATTCCACTCCTAGGAATTTGCCCTAAGAATGCAGCAGCCCAATTTGAAAAGGACAGATGCACCCCTATGTTTATTGCAGCACTATTTACAATAGCCAAGAAATGGAAGCAACCTAAGTGTCCATCAGTAGATGAATGGATAAAGAAGAGGTGGTACATATACACAATGGACTATTATTCAGCCATAAGAAGAAAACAAATCCTACCATTTGCAACAACATGGATGGAGCTAGAGGGTATTATGCTCAGTGAAATAAGCCAAGCCGAAAAAGACAAGTATCAAATGATTTCACTCATATGTGGAGTATAAGAACAAAGAAAAAATACTGAAGGAACAAAACAGCAGCAGACTCACAGAACCCAAGAACGGACTAATAGTTACCAAAGGGAAAGGGACTGGGGAAAATGGGCGGGAAGGGAGGGATAAGAGGGAAAAAGGGGCATTACGATTAGCAGATGTAATGTTGGGGGGGCACGGGGAGGGCAGTACAACTCAGAGAAGACAAGTAGTGATTCTATAGCATCTCACTACGCTGATGGACAGTGACTGTAATGGGGTTGGTGGGGGGGACCTGATGAAGGGGTAGTTTAATAATCGTAATATTGCACATGTAATTGTAAATTAATGATAATAAAATAAATTATATTTTAAAAAAAGGCAAGCTTGTACTTCTCAAATGTGTTATGGTACATGCTGAGTTTTAATAACTGCTAACTTATTAGTGGTTATTTTGAGTGCTTTAATCCCTGCAAATGTACTGCTCCAAATTCTAACATTTAGAAATGTGTCTTGAACATAAAAGTTTACAGAGATGCTAGTGGGAAAAGTAGACTATATGACCTCTAAGATACTTTCCAAGGCAGAGTTTCCTTGGTTTTATGAGATGCTCTGGAGAAGTTTTACCTATTGCTAATATTTCCCCTAATCTTAGTTGGCATTCTATTAGCCTTCTTCACTGATACTACACTGTGAATAGAGAACATAAATGTATCAATATAGACCTTTGTCCTCAATTCTATTAACTGATTCAGTGCAGTATAAACTACACTCAGGTTGAACATCATTCCTACGTAACTCAAACACTACAATTCAATCTCTTCTGATTCTTATTCCATCTTTCAACCTGCCAGCTTCTTTCCATTTATTTCCTTCCCCCACTCATGTTTCAGACTCAACAAAATCTATATTCTAGCTCTACTGTACTGCTTACCAGAGATTTGATAATCCCCAAATAGCAACACAGTAGATTTATAGCTGTCCGTGTCGTAACAACTGAGGGATATAAAAGGCAGTGTGTTTTTCCCTAGTCATAATCCAAAAATGCAGGTGATAACATTTCCTGTGATATATTTGGTATTCTTTATACCTTAAATAAGATAGTACATTGTCTTCCTGCAGTGGGTACTCACACCCCCAAATCTGTATTTATAGAAACACTCAATAAATTTGTCTATATTCAAAGCATCTCAATGGTGCCAGCTTCACAGTAGCTATGTTCAGTCTGACTGCTGAATGGGTCAAACTTAGTTTTCTAGGAAACATAACAGATGCTATGCATTGTGTTAGATACTGTGGAAAAAAGTAGATGTACTTTCTGGCGCCCAAGAACTACCAATATAAAATTTAAAAAAAACTATAATTTAATGTGGTAAGTATAATGAAGGAGAGAGGTGCAATTGACCAGCTCAAGAGGGTCATGTGACCCACAGACATGCAGAAACATCATTTGTTCTAAGTGAGTTACCATGGCAACAAGAACAGCTGCTGACCATTTAGCCAAATTACATAGGTGAAAGTCATCTAGCAACTGCCATTAAGTTTGTACATACCTGAGCACAAAATCTAGGTCAGGAGAAATAATTGAAAAAGAAAAAATAAGTGAATCAGAGTTCTGGTCACATTTCTAGGCAGAGATCTAAAGTACACTGATGTGCCGTAACTGAATGGATTGATGTGGGTCAAGCCTTCGGTCTTCAGAGTGATGATACAAGGCGAGGAAAGGAACTTCCAAGCCTATCATTTCAGGCTCAAACAGCCTCTTTGTTTTACCCCATGGTAAAGCCATGTTAACGAGCCAAGTAAAGGCTGATGTTTTCTATGTGTGCCATAACATGAATGTGGGAAATGGGAAGCACTGGAGGATAAGTAAGCCTTAGAAGTTTAGGAATAATTAAAGTTAAACTAATTAGTTGATTCACTAATTTATTTTTTTCCTTGATAAATGTATTAGTGGGTGTCCTTGGTTTGAAGCAGCAACACTGATGAAACTCAAATGTAAACAGCACTGCTTCTTGGGATAGGATTTACATAGATCTAAAAAAAAACACTGACTTCTAATCTTTAATTTTGTTCTATATATACAAGCCATATCTGTTATAGTTATAGTTGATAATTAGATGTAGGCTAGCATCCTGAATTCAAGGAAAATAATCAAATAACAATGAGAAGGAGTCTGATTTTTAAGTATCTTTGGTCCTGTTGCAATGGTTGAGTAGCTCAAGAATTTCATTCATAAAAGCCATCGAGTGTCATATTTGTGTGAAGTTGGGAATCTTCTGAAAGATTCTCTGGGCAAAGAAAAAAAATAGAAATATAGTAAAAGGGAAATATCTTTATCTGAGCTGCTTAAAGCACTTTTAAAGCATTAGTTCTATTCTTTCCGATAAACTAGGTGCACTCCTTGGAAGCAATCTATCAATCAATCAACCAATCAATAAACAACTTTTATTTTGTAAATGATCTTCTGTTAAGAGGTACTGAGCTATTTGCCTTAAGATCAGGAACAAGATAAGGATGTTCACTCTAATCATTTTATTGAACATATTACTAGAGGTCCTAGCCATGGCAATCAGACAAAATAGAGACAAAAGGCATAAAAATTGGTAAGGGAGAAGTTAAACTCTCACTATTTGCAGATGACAATGAAAAACCTGAAAACTCCACCAAAAAACTATTAGAACTAATAACTGGATTACATAGAACTCTGTTGCATTCCTATATACTAACAATGAATTAGCAGAAAGAGAAATAAGGAAAATAACTTTACTTACAATTGCATCAAAAAGAAGAAAATACCTAGAAATAAGCCTAACCAGGGAGGTTAAATACCTATACCCTGAAAACTATAAGATATTCATAAGAGAAATTAAAGAAGACACAATAAATGGAAATATATCCCATGCTCATGGATAGGAAGAATTAATATTGTCAAAATGGCCATCCTGCCTAAAACAATCTACAGATTCAATGCAATCCCTATCAAAATACTGAGAGCATTTTTCAACAAACTAGAATAGTTCTAAAATTCATATGGAACCACAAAAGACCCCCAATAGCCCAAGCAATCCTGAGAAGGAAGAGCAAAGCTGGGGTGATTACACTCCCTAACTTTAGGCTCTACTACAAAGCCACAGTAATCAAAACAATTTGGTATAGATCCAAAGATCAATGGAACAGAATAGAGAGCCCAGATATAAATCCACACATATATGGCCAATTAATATACAATAGGCATACAATGGGGAAATGACAGTCCTTTCAACAAATGGTGTTGGCCAAACTGGACAGCTACATGTTAGAAAATGAAACTGGATTATTGTCTAACTCCATACACAAAAGTAAACTTGAAATGGATCAAAGCCTGAATGTAAGTCATGAAACCATAAAACTCCTAGAAGAAAACAGGCAAAAATATCTTGAATATAAACATAAGCAACTTTTCCCTGAACACATCTCCTCGGGCAAGGGAAACAAAAGCAAAAATGAACAAATGGGACTACATCAAACTAAAAAGCTTCTGTACAGCAAAGGACACCATCAGCAGAACAAAAAGTCATCCTGGAGTATGGGAGAATATATTCATAAATGACCTATCCAATAAGGGGTTAACATCCAAAATATATATGCTTCAACACCCAAAAAGCAAATAACCCAATTAAAAAATAGGTGGAGGATCTGAACAGATACTTCTCAAGAAAATTCAGATGGCCAACAGGCACATGAAAAGATGCTCCACATCGCTAATTATCAGGGAAATGCAAATTAAAACCACAATGAGATATCACCTCACACCAGTTAGGAAGGCCAACAGCCAAAAGATAAGAAACAACAAATGCTGGAGAGAATGCAGAGAAAGGGGAACCCTCCTACACTGTTGGTGAGAATGTAAATTAGTTCAACCATTGTGGAAAGCAATATGGAGGTTTCTCAAAAAGCTAAAAATAGAAATACTATTTGACCCAGTAATTCCACTCCTAGGAATTTACCCAAAGAAAACAAGATCCCTGATTCGAAAAAACATATGCACCCCTATGTTTATCACTGCACTAATTACAATAGCTAAGTTATGGAAGCAACCTAAGTGTCCATCAATAGATGGATGGATAAAGAAGTGGTACATATACACAATGCAATATTATTCAGCCATAAAAAGAAAACAAATCCTACCATTTGCGACAACACGCATGGAGCTAGAGAGTATTATACTCCGTGAAATAAGCCAGGCAGAGAAAGACAAATACCAAATGACTTCACTCATTTGTGGAGTATAACAACAAAGCAAAACTGAAGGAACAAAGTAGCAGCAGACACACAGACACCAAGAAGGGACTAGTGGTTACCAAAGGGAAGAGTGGGGGGGAGGGAGAAGGGGATTAAGGGGAACTATAATTTGCAATCACAATATAGGTAGGTCACTGGGAAGGCAGTACAGCATGGAGAAGACAGACTCTATAGCATCTTATTACGCTGATAGACATGACCGCAATAGAAGGGGTGAGGTCTTGATAATATGGATGAATGTTGAAACCACAGTGTTGTTTATGTGAAACCATCATAAGATTGTGTATCAATGATACTTTTTAATAAAAAAAAGACACTATGAAAAAAAAAAGTCATTGACTATATTTTCCATGCTGCACTTCCATCCCTGTGACCAACCTGCTGCCTTCTTTTTGACTGGTAACTCAGGTGGTGGCTACAGTTGCATATAATATCTCATTTTCAGGAAGACGGAGTTTTTTCAAAATTGACTCATGGTAGGGGTAGGGAGGCCTGCAATCAATCACTCCGTCTCCTCCATTGTTTTAAATTTAGATGATAGAAGATGCTACTATAACTAACAATGTGAAAACTATTTTTAAAGTCAGAAATGTCTGTCTGAACCTCTGTAAATCTTTCTTATTAAAGCTTCCCACCTGAGTACCTTTTTCTAATCCTGGTTTTCCTTCAAATTCCCGAGGCTTCTGTCTATAAAGCACTTCATTACATTGTTTGTTTCTTACTATTTCCTCCTACTTATTTGCTCAACCTCCCTTATTATTAATTCAATAAACATTGTGTGCTAGGATGTATGCTAGAAACTAGAATGAAAAAGATGAATAAAGCATGGCCCCTCTCCTGAAGAGACTTATAAATCCAGTGGAGGACACTCTGCTAGCCTTTTTTTTATTAGTTTACTTGTTAATTTTTATATTCTTAAAATTGTTACGTCAGATGTACACACTACAGGAAATCTTTCTCAAACTGATATTCCACCTACTATTATTCTTGGATGCATGGACAATTTACAGTTGAAACCTAGAATTTCCTCTGATATAAAATTTTAATTGAGGATACATTAAAATAAATTTGATCACAGAATTTTAGGGCTCTGTAGAGATCTTTCAGTGTAATGTTCTCTTACTGATGGAAACACTGGTGCCTGGAGAATGAAATAATTTTATTTACTTAATAAGTATAATTGGAGCATCAACCATACGCCCGGCACTGAGGTGAAAGCTGGAAATACAGGGATGAATGATAGCCACACTACCTGACTGTGTAATTAATAAATAATTACACAAATAATTTAATTACAATTGTAATAATTGCTATAAATAATTGTTATAAATAGCAATAGTTGATGCCGAAAGAGTACAAAACAGCAGGATGAAACTCAATCTGTACATTCATGGGCTCCTTTTCTCAGGGGTCTCACTAAAGTTGGGTAGGAGGCTCTCTCCAGCTCACGTAGCTAGTGAGATGCATAACTATACCTGGTACCAAAGTTTCTTAAGGCATAAGTGGCATATCCTCTGCTATAAATTGTCAAGTCCCCTACTGGTGATTATCTGTTGCGCACTGACAATGAGACTGTCAGTAGGAGATTGTTTACTTAGTTTATAAGCTCACCTCTAGTCCTGACTGACCCATCTGCTCATCCTTCAACAAATTGTTGACAATATATATATATATATATATATAAATCCACATTTCTTTGATCAAAGCACTTATTGCCACATGTTACAGTTTCCAAATAACTGGAACTTGCTTTTTAGTTGTTATATATCTTGAATGCCCTTTATATCCAGAAAAAATGATTATTAAATCATTTTGTTTTGCAATAGATGATAACAGAATTGAGGGAATGTGATATAGGTACATGCATGCAATAGTTGTATGTGTATTGGTTCAATTATTCCTTTCTGATAGTGAGGTCTTGCCCCTCTGTGCCATGCAATACAATCCACTTAATCATGCCAAGTAAGAAAGAAGCATTTTAGATTTATAATTCCTATAATAATTATCACTATTATGCTATTCATTTGTCACTATTATACCCATTTTATCATTGTCTAACTAACATTATTGGTGTACTGCTAACATTATTCGTAGTGTGCTTTGCTTAGGTGGATGCAAGGATAATCAATTTTGTGCTCTTCACCCAAAATACTTGTTACCTCCCACTTTTGGGTGATATTCAAGTGTCATTCATGGTAATAATGAACAAATGCTCTCAGTGCTTTTGAAAAAAAGCCAGTCATCTGACATCTCAAATATTTATTCCTCTTTATGTTCTCAGTTTAGTCTTATTAATTCCTACAAACACACACACTACCATCTTTTCTCTCTTCCCTCTGCTAAAGAGAAGAAAAAAACTTATTTATTTTAGAATTTAATGAGAAGTGATTCTGGAACTTATAAATAAGTACTTCAAAAATATCTGAAGGAATGGTGAGCAGGTAGAGAAAACAAATGGTTAGGTAGGCAGCCTGTTCTTTGACTCCTTAATCCCTGAAATTATTATGTCTCATCTTCAGCAGATTCTTGAGCAGAACAGTCAGAACCTAACAAATCCCCCTTGTTATTTTAGGATTCCCCAACAGGTATCTCATTATTTAACAAAAGTTGCTCTGTGGCACCAGCCTTGTCTTCTTCAATGGCTCTAGTGCCCTTCAGAGATGGGCAGCTCCCTGTCCATCCTTCATATCCACAATCCCCCTGTGAGCTGGTCATGCTACCAGTTATCCTATCAAAAGTGCTGAATCTACCAAAGGTGCTTTCCCAAAGATCCCAAAGCTACAGGTGCTACCTCCTCACAACGACAGGTTAACACAAGATTGCCAAGTAGCTCAAAAGTACCATGCATAATTTTATTACAGCATCTATTCCTTATCAGAGAAAAAAAAAGCTAGGCTGATGCTCAAAGATTTGGAGATTTGAGGGGTTTCCTCCAAGCTGAACCAATCACTTGGGGGAACCCTGTCTCATTCCCAAGTATACAGACTTCCAGTTGTCATGCTGACTTGCATTTACTTTCAATCGCTAGATACACATTTTTTAGAGGCAGATATTGGAAGATCACTGTCAAATGGCAAGGTCAGTGGCACATTAGCTTGAATGACCACCCCTTTACTAAATCCATATTTCTAATCGAAAATGATTGAGTATCCAGGCAGGTATTTCATAAAGACACAATTTTTTTAAACTCTGGAAATTATTTTTCCTTTCACCTTTATTCACTGTATTCATGATTTTTACTCAATTCTCATAGATAATTCTCCCCCCTGACTGTATGAATGTGTTTTACTTCATTTTATGGGCTATCTCAAACTCAATATATAGAAATAAACTAGCAACTGCTCTGTAGGTATAATGAGACTCATTCAAAGCCAGGAAGCTTCAAGACTACACTGATTTTACTCTTACTAGTTTTCAAAGCATTTTTGAATTATATCTTTCTTAGCACTGATTTCCTCACCCTATAGTTGTACATGTTCATTTTCCCTCCTATACTATGTGATTCTCTTGATCATTAACAGACATTACGGTTTGTTGTATGCCCACCCAACAAAGTGACTGACTCATAATAGGCTCATCAAATGTCTGTCCAATGACTGAGTGAACAAATGAATGAGTGACAACAACAGCTTTCCTTTATTGAAGATAGATACAAATCAGGAACTGTGTTGCACAATTTTTATAAATGATCCAGTTTAATTCTCATGATACTATGGAGTAGGCATTATTACCCCCAATTTGCAGATGAGAAAACCACTGCTTAGAAAGAGTAAGTGGCTTGGCAAAGGTTACAAATCTTGTGAATGATGGCTTTAATTAGAACTCAAGGCTATCTATTTTAAAGCCTGTACTCCTACTCACCAGGACTGGGGTCAGCAGAGTAGGTATGGCCTATACTCCTTTCACCTGACACTGTTTTAACAAATCAAGTTTTGTTGCCACACAGTCTCACATATTCCTTCACATACTGTTCCTGGCTACTCTGGGCTACAGTGCAAAATTTGAGTAGTTACAATGGAAACTATCTAGGATGAAAGACTAAAATTTGTATTACCTGGCCTTTTCCTGGAAGGGAGTGTGATCCCTCCCTAAGATATACTGAAGGAACCGACAACAGGGGCAAGAGGCATGGAGAAAACAAAGCAGGGAATCCTGTCCGAGTGAGAGACCTGGTTTCCATACTGGTAGAATCTATCATTTTTTCCTATTCTCCACTCTAATGCACCCAGGCTATTGTGGGATTGAAAAACACCCAGGCAAGGACCTAATTTAAACTCAACCAGCTTTAGGTTAACATTGGTCTTGTCTCCTGCTGCTTTATCTCATATTTGTCCCTGTGCAGTGCTACATCTAACTCATCCCCAATGAAGCCTCTGAGATATTTCAAAATGACAGCAGTAGAGAGCTAAAACTCTTGTTAGAGAATTAATTAGACTTTCAAAGGGCAGAGATAAAGTAATCATATTCTTCAGCTCTCCATGTATAGTATGAAAATATCTCAGAACTTGGTAAGATTTTTTCTTCTTCTCTTTTTTCTCCTGGGTGTCCCTTTCTCCCTTCCTTATGTCTTCTCTTCCCTCCCTCGTATCTTTACTTAGCTGTCTATATATAGAACTTATTGAATATCAAGTGTTTGTTCTATTCAATAAAAGTCAATGCTCCTTTCTTAAAATTAAACCAGACATTTAAATTTGTTACATGATATATGTTACACAGACAAGATGTTTTTTTGCCCAGGCAAGGGAATAAAGATTAGTTCCTTTTGTTGGAAAGACTTATGGTCTTTGGATAATAGGCAGATCCTTCTCTCTCATTGTTCTTTCTATCCATGAATGATGAGTTAATAGTAGATTAAAGGCCCCTGGGAGGAAATTAGTTTGGACTGCATTCCCTTTTCTGTGAGACAGTTAGTAAAACATTCCTGAGGTTCTTGGATAACCCAAAACAAGGACAGAAAGCAGAAAATTGAAATCTCCATGACAGAAGGAACATGTTGACTTTTTTCACTGCTGTATTTTACATTGCCTAGCACAGTGCTTGGCATGGGAGTATTTGTGGGTGAAGGGAGGGTGAGCAGGAGGGAGGTAAGGAGAGAGGAAGGGAGGTAGGGAAATGGATAAAGGGAAGGAAGATAAAAAGAAGATCAGAGACAAAAGCAGAGGGGAGTTCTTTAGTGCAGCACTCACAGTAATGAGGGGATGGTCTTGGCTGAGATTCCGGACCTAGCACCTGATTCCTGGGAGGGAAAAACTGATACAGTCATAGCAGAGTGTGGCTGATGCTAGAATCCCCCCCGGAACCATGCCGTCAGCTTGGGGAAATAACCCATTCTGTGTATCATCACACTTGGCTTCCAGTGATTTTTGGTATGACTTGTTTCTTTCTGACATGAAACTATGGAAAAGAATATCCTACTTCACATTTTGATGTAGGGAGAGTGGCAGAACCTTGCACCTGGGGCAAAGGTTTTCTCAAGCAACACACTGAAATTATCAGGAGACAGTGACTTAATTGTTCCCATATCTACAAGCCAGTCAGACTTTAAGCGCACTGGGACTCCATGAGGAGTGGCCTGAACCAGTGAGTGGCCTGTCCGACATCAGTGTCTGGAGAGTCTGGCCTGGAGAGGTTTTGTTGCTTTTCAGCACATGGAAACAGATCCATAACAAGAGGGACAGGTTTATGGTAAAATCTGACCAATCCCTCAAATTCTCAGGATTATCTGGGTAGAGGCTGGATTTTCTGTTAGTTTGAGATTAGGGAGTCCATGCATCTTGGACTTTCTGTGTTTTGTTAGCCTTATTGTGTTAGTTACAGGTTGTTGAACTCTAAAGCTCGGTTTTCATGTCACCCTTCGTTGCCTTGCTACACTGTGATCTCAGGGGAAAACAATACACCGACATCTGGACTATGTTCCCAGTTCCTCCAGCCCAGAGGTGTCTGACAAACACCAAGAAATCATCGGCTTGTCTCCTTCCCTCTCAGGGTGCCCATCACTCAAGTAGCTCACCTGCCCGTTTTCATCCTTTTATTTATATAACTGTACACATACAGAAAACTGAACAAAATCTAATCATATACCTTAATGAATGATTACTAAACAACATCTGCGTAGCCCCCACGTGGGTCGGAAGCAGAGCGCTAATGGCGCTTCCAGAGGACCGCCTCCACCCTGTATTCCCTGATGACATCCCATACCCTTCCCAATCACAAACCCCTCCTCTTCTCCAAAGATAGTCACTCAAACTTTCAAGGCGATATTTCTCTTGAGTTACTTTTTATCATTTTCACCTAACTGTGCTCATATGCATCCTAAACTTTTTGGTTTCATTTTGGCTGGTTTTTCTGAACTTTGTGTAAATAAAATCAAATTTTATTTTCCTGTTTGAACTTTATATAATGGACTCAGTTTAATCAGCTCAGCTACTTTTCATTTTGGCTGTGAGAATCACCTTCACTGTTGTGGCTATATGTGATTTATTTCCGTTCGTCGATGAATAGTATTCCATTATACAAGCATGCTGAAATTTGTATATCAATTGTAGTGTTAATGAACATATGAGCTATTTCTAGTTTGGCTGTTATGCACATTAATACTGCAATTATTCTTTTATACGTGTCCTAATACAAATGAAAATATAACTAAAAATGAAATTGGTAGATCAGCTGTTATGTCCATCTTTAAACATAAATGGTAATACCTATCTGGTTTACACAGTGGTTAAGCCCAGGTACATTGTTATGAGCAGTTTATAAGACTTCTTACAGCTTCAGATGCTTGCCAGTATTTTTTTTTATTTAGCTCCTCTTATAGATAGATATTGCTACCTTATTGTGGTTTTAACTTTCATATCCAAGATACTAAATGGGATTTAAAATAATTTTAACTTCTGTGTGTGTGTTTATAAAATATATATTCAAATAACATATTCAATTTTTTTTCTATTGGTTGGTCTGTTTTTTTCTCATTGATTGTTAGGATTTTTTAATAGGTTTCCTGGAATATATATAAGCACTTCAATTATTATGTATTTTGCAAATATTCTGTTGTATTCTGTGGCTTGCCTTTACTCTCTCTAAATGCTCTAAATCCAATAGCAGAAGACATATGTTAAGGTTTTTGTGGCAAGTTCTCCAATAAACATATGTTCAGAATACTGTTAAATATGGAAGAGCCGTAAATTAAACCTAGGAGGCATAGGAACTCAAAAAAAGTCATATGAAGGTAAATGTTAAAACTATACATTCAAAATTTCCAGGAAATTAATGGGGCTTCCATGAGTAGACAGAAATGAGAACAAAGCAGAAAAGAATACAATCCGAGCCTCACAGATGACACTTGGGAAGGAAATGAGGCTATGAAGGAAGAATGGGTAATAGAAAAGAAAGGATCAAACCTCAGCGGTTATATATAGAGGAGCCGTCCAAAAAAAAGCCAAAGGAACAATGAGACAAGAAAGTTGGAGAGTCGTCCCTGAAGCAGGAATAAAATCAGGTCAAGAGAGTGTCAGTAACGATCTGAATGGAAGAACCACACTAGATGTGACGTTTAATTTTGTGTGCCAACTCAGCTAGCCTATGCGTTCCCGTTGTTGGGTCAAACCCTGGTCTAAATGTTGCTGTGAGGTATTTTTTAGTTACGATTAACATTTAAATCAGTAGAATTCGAGGAAATAGGGCTATGCTTCATGATGTGTGTAGGTCTCATCCAATCAGATGGAGGCCTTACGTGGAAACTCTAAGTTCCCCGGAGAAGAAAGGAATTCTGCCTCCAGACTGGCTTTGGACTGCAGACCACAAATCAAACTCTTCTTGCAGGCCCAATCTCCTACTTGCTGGCCTGGCCTGCAGATTTTGGACTTGGCAACCCCCTACAATTGTGTGTGCCAATTCTTTGAAATATATCTGTCTCTATAACTTTGTGTATTCTATTGGTTCTGTTTCTCTGAAGAGCACTGACCAAGACACCAGATGACCTAGAAATCCTAAGTATGCTCATGCCAGTGTGTGGTTGAACAGAGGTGGAAGCAAGGTTTATTGGAATTAAGAAAACTGAGGTAATATGATGTGTGGATTAATTTCAAAACCAGTGAGGATAATGAGAAATCATGTGTTTAGCACTGTAGGGAGAAAAATAAGTACTCTAAATGGGAATAAATGATGCCAACAAGAACTGGGGAAGAACAGTATATAAGGACAGCAGGGACTTTTAAAGAGGAGTAACTGTTGAGTGATGGTAGTGGAACCGGGTTCTCAATGCAAACAAATACGAAGATTCCTCCCTCTTGTCTTATAATGCAGCCTACAGAGCAGTGCTTTTGGCTGAAGAAAGTTTCCAAGAAAGGTCTATTCATCATCTACTCAGTGATCAATAACAGCCTCACTATAATTAAGGAATGGTAAAAGGGAGTCTCTAAGTTTCAGAAGCATATTTTCACTTAAAAATAAATATTCCTGTGGTTTAAAAAAAGGTATAAGAACAGAAGTGGGGTTGTCCTGTTGTAGAGTATAACTGAGCTGGATGGCAATGAAAGTGAATTTTGGAAGCTGTGGATAGAAAAGAAGAAAATAGAAGCTTGACAGATGTTATAAGCAATGAATAGCATATCAGCATTTGAGTCACAGAGATCTGGGTATAAATTCTTCACTTCTCCCCCCAGACCCCACAACACACAAATGCTTACAACCTGTAGGACTATGGTATGTGAGGCAGAATTTTCAAAAGTGACCCTGAATTCTCTCTCAGTCATGTGAACAATAAAGTAGCTAGAGTTTGGACCTTAACTTCTCCCAAGGAATGGGGTACTGTGTTCTCCCCTCCCCCAGGAGAGGGGCTGCATCTTCCCCCTGGGTTCTAAAGTCCCCAGATTCACATAACCACAGTGAACAGTTGACAATTAAATGCAAAATGTCTATCATCCAAAAAATCTTTGTACTCTCTTGACAGGTTGCTCACCCTCGACCCCAAAAAAAGAGAGAGCAGTCATAGGCACCGTTCCTCCACTGGAACATAAACCCACTATGTGGGTATCCAGCAGTGGGCTAGCCCTTATCCACCTCTCTGTGGGATATTGAGAGGCTCCAGGAATGTGGTCCTCTCTTACTGACATCAGTTTGCAAGATTACCAAATAAAGCCTTTTCCTTTACCACGTGATTCTATAGAATTCATCTTGAGCCCTGCTGTACAGCGACCTGAGACAGGCAACAACCATCCTTAGCTTTGCTATATTCATCTTTAAATTAGGAATTATGCCAACTACAGTGATGAATTATTGTGAAGACCGAACAAGATAATGTGTTTAGACGCTTAGCACAGGGCCTGTTTTATACAGCTAACAGAAGAAAATTTAGTTATGGCTAAAATAATTAAAATCAAGTAGACTCAATTTCCCAATTGAATAATAATGCCATGGTTCTGGCCTCAACAAAATCACTCTGCAGATAATTGAATAGAGAGCACCAACAGAGTGTGAGGGGGTTCCACTGGGTGCCTGGAGAAGGTATTTGCAGAAATGGGGGGCCTGGCCATAAGTAGACTGACCTCTGTAAACTTATCCTGCTAACAATTGCAGATTTCATTATCACTTGTAATAATGACACAGTGGCTACTTTCTTTGTGTTTGTATATACACATACAATTTATATATATACCAAATATATAAGTAGAAATCTTTGGAATGACCATGGATAAATCTGTTGCTATATGACTGAACTCCAAGAGGATGTATGTGTCTATAAGTTGTTGGATTGATTGACTACCATTTGGGAGGCTCTGTTTTCTTCTAGATGACATGGAGAGAGAACTGGGAGGTGAGAGATTCTCTATTATAAGGAAGCTGTCCAGAAGAAAATACAAAAGATATGCTTTAATTGTGTAAATACACTAATCAAAGCAAAGACAAATTCTTGTGTTGGAGTTACTTCTGAATTTATTGCTGCTACTACTTGGGCTGGCCAGAAGGACAAAGCTGGAAATTTGAGTTCAGGCAATACTGGAGTAATGAGATTTCACTTGGGCCCATGAGATGCAGTCCATGTGCCTGTATAGAGGACACTGGGGCTCAGGAAGAAGGAGGCGAGCACATGACCAGGGGAGTGAGAGTGGAGCCAGTGGTTCCACTGCTTCGTTGTGTTGCCTTTGTTCAAGAACAGAGCTGGCTGGGTAGGAAGAGAGGGCATTGTCCACCGTAAGACCACCTACAGACAACGCAAGGAATTCTACTCAATCAGAGCTTAATCCTTAGGCTACTCAGATCTTTGAGAGTTTTAGATGTAAATGAGACCAAGAGTGATTGAAATACTAGATAAACTGTATTTAGGTCTGGATGTAAAGGAGTGTAGCAAAGCTTTTTCTCAAAGGAAGTTGAGGAATGAGATGGAGAGAAGACTAGAGTTCTGGAATTCTGAAGGAGGGAGAAACAGGCTGGGAGGAGAGGGAACTGGAAATGAAAAGACAAAAATGAAGAAGACATTACCTAATCACAACATGGAGTCAGGCTTTTCCCATTAGAAGGACTTTGGCAGGAATGGGAAGGCTAAGAAACACTCTTTGAACAGCAGTCAGTTTTACCCTGTATCACTAACATCAGAAAAACATCCATGATACCAGAATTTTAATTTTCATACCACAATCTTTGAAGTTCTGCTGTAATTGGATCAAACTCTGGAATAATGGCAGGTACACAGACATGCTGTAGCATGGGAAGTCCCAAAGGCCTCTAGTTGTCACGCACCAAGGATAGTGACTGCTAAGGCCACTCTCTATGTCCCTGCTGTCAACATTCAGTGATGTGTGTTAAAGGTGCTGAGATGGGAGGTGTCTGTCTTTACATCAAAGCACTACTCTCCACTTGGAAGGTGTGTTCAATATGCCATCCTGGGAAGATTGAACTTGTCCAGAAGCACATAATGGAGACATACTATGGCACTGAGCAATAAACTGAGGATATTTTAGAATCCCAAAGACTACACCCAGTATTGCTTCTCCTAACTGAGGAATATAGAATTTTACGCTGTTCTAACTGGAAAACAAAACAAAACTGCAATTTTTCTCTCTTCCCCACCATGGAAGAGCTCCTTGATAACTTTGAGTTTAGTTAAGGTTACTTTAACTGAGTTATTCCTTCAAGAGTTGATTCCTACCAAATGTCAAATCCTGAAAAAGTAAAATAATCATTTTCCAAATACCAATCATGTAAAACAGATGCAAAAGGAGGAAATTAGCAGGTCATACTTTATAAGCAAATTATTGTCACAGCTTAATGCTTTGTTTATTGAACTATCCTCATTAAATTATCATAGCACAAAGAATGGAGTTCCTCTCTCCCTGCCCCACCACTCAAGCCTCAACAGGGAAGAGTTGGCTGGAAAAGTAAATAATAACCACCTCAAATTTCACTAACTTTAATTAGATATGCCACCTCCCCTAAAGATCACTGTAGTCATTTACTGAAATACCAAGGGACAAGACAGAAAACCAAATTGTCAACATAGATGCAAAGAATTTGCTAACTTATTGGGGGTTGGTAGATAATAGGAAGTGTTATATTAACATTATTCCTTTGTGATCCATTTTCAACCAAATCCTTTTATTAGCAATGTTTATCCTCCTGAATTTTCAAAGTAATAAATGCCCCTTTGGAAAAGCAAGGGGATAGAGAAAAAGGCAAGAAAACAGTAACAATTACCAATAAAGCTGCTAACCATTTGTACTCCTTGTAGTGGGTCAAATTCTTATTTCAGTCTTTTTTTATATATAAGACTACACATTATAGCGTGTATATGCTTTGCTTTTATACTTATAGGATGTTCTCTTTTCATTACATTATTGTAATCTTAATGCATGTATTCTATTTCACTTTAATGTCATTTTGTGTATCCTTTTCTTCTAATATAGAAAAATTTAATAAAAATATTTATGCACAAATACTTTTTAAATTTCAGATTAGTTGTTAGAGTAAAATTCCTGGAAGTAATATTCCTAATCAAAGGCTAAGGAGAGAATAACTGATGAGTTATTTTCCAGAAAATTTTGTTTATTTAACCTTTACATTTTAACCTATTTAATCTTTTGCAAGCTATAAAAATGAACACTCTCATCAGTGTAACTGCACATCAACCCACAATATTTCTTCTGAATATATTTTCTAATTTAATAGACGGAAGATTATGTTGCAAGTTATACTATGTTTAATCACTTATTTCTAAAGCTTAATAGTTTGCATAAATAGATAAATACAGTTTCTTTTGTGAATGTTTTGAATATGTCCTATGTTGATTTATATTTTAGGATTTTGAGGGATGTTGGTAAAAATTTGTAAGACATTGTAAATATTCAATATATTAATTTTCTCATATTTGGAGCAATTATTTCTCCTATTTTTTCTTTAAACTTATTCATAGTGTTTAAGCCTTTTGTTTAGTTAAATCTATTTTATTTCCCTATATGATTTTTTTCTCAGTTCCTCTAAGTTTAGAAAACTCCTTCCCTTCTACAGATTAGACATGCACATCTACATTTTTTTAAATAATTGATTTGTGTTTTGCTATTGCACATAAGACCCTGATCTGATCCTACTGGAATTATATTGGTTTACGGCTTGAGGTGAGAGCTAAACTTGAGTCTGTTTCAAATAGGAAAATGCATTATTTTCCCCACTTATTTGTGATACCACTTTTTTCCCCAGAAATTCAACTTTAGTATATTCCAGGATCTACTTCTGTATAAACCAGTATGATTTTATTTTTTAATGTTGCCTATAGATTTTAAAAAAAATACTGCACTTGCTTAATTGTTATTAAAATTAAATGAAACTGCAACTTGTTAATGAAATTAGCTAACAAAAATTTCCACTGCTGACCAGATATTATAAAAAACATTGAACCTATCATGTTTAATGGTGCATAGATTTTCCCAAGCTAGATAACTGTGAAATAGAGTGTAACCAATGATTTGAGTTGTAACTGTGATTAAACTTTCCAACGTTGGAAGACACTTGTAATGGAAGCTATTATCTATATTTATAGCAGTTTCATTTTTTACTTCAGCTGTTTCTTACTCAGTTTTTTCCTCCTTTTTTGTAATCGATTTGCAAAAGTATTCCATTAATTGCTTCATAACTGTCATATTTATGGAAAATTCTTAGCATACCTTAAAGTGATCAAGAAAGCTCCTGAGTGTTAAATATACTGTCTTATTTTAGACCTCCATTTTCCACCCAGGTTCTGCTTAGGCAAACCTAGTTAGATTTAATGATGCTATCATGAATTTACTATTAAATTGTATCAGTCATTCAGACCCTTGAGATATGTTTGCTTCTCTGGGTTACTTGACTGGACTAGATGTCCATTCAATTCTTGTCAAGCTCCAAAGTCCAGCCAGAGGCACTTAATCTGGCCAACAATGATGTCTTGACTTGGTAATGTCATGTATCTAGAGTTCTACGCTTAAGAATGAGAAACAGAATCTGTGCGGCCCTGTCCGATGCTGAACTCTAACTTTTGCCTGAATCCCTATTCTTGCATTGTCGATCTCCTGTGAAAAACATTATGATTTTTAAGGATCTGTCTCTGTTCTTACTAGGATTGCCTGAATAGGGTGACTATGCTGGGACAAGTATGGTATAGGGATGGGAAGGACTGAGTTATCTATATTCAAGAATAACAAGTTCTGGGCAAATAGCCACATCATGATCCATACAATACTAGATTAGTAATATATGAAGATATTTTAAAGGAAAATTTGTTTTTATTATAAATAAAAGAAAAATGATATACAGACTAATGTCTTCTATAATTTGGGAAATAACTACTTTGTGCCAAGAACATATTATGCACTAGAGATACAGCACTAAAAGATATAGTCCCTGTTCCCAAGTAGCTAACAGCACAACTAAGAAGCAGTGTAAGAGCTGAGAAAGGGAATATATAGGAAGCAGATGGAACGGATGTCTTCCTTGAACTGTAAACAACTGAAAGACTTCCTGGAGAATGTAATCCATGAACAGAATTTTAAAGGAAGAGAACTTAAGGCAGATGAAATAGCGCTTTGGAATGCTCAAAACTGTGAGACAATAGCCCGTTTAGGGCCCTGCAAGTACTCCAGCAAAGGTCCTAATTGGTCGGTGGTATGAGATGAAAATGAAGGGTTTAACAGGGCCAAATGATTACAGTTCTCATATGTTTTGCTAAGGATTTGGATTCTATTTTAGATCAAAAGGAGATACTTAAGGATTTTAAGTAGTCAAGGGGTATGACTGAACTTGTTTTAGAAAGTTTTCTCTGGCAGCAACCGTGTGATTGGAGAAGGATAGGGGGACATACTGGTCCAAAAAGAAAACATGATCCCAGCAATTCAGAAAAGAAATGATGAGGGTCTAATTTTACTCTGAAGAAAGATATTAAAGAACTAAAGGGGACAAAATGTCATTGTTGACTATATGATTGAGGAGTTAAGAATGAGGGAAAGAGTTAAGTCATGTCCAGGCTGTCACAGATTTCTGGCTTTGGCCCCCAGGTAAAATGTGATGACATTCACAGAAATAGGGAACAACGGCATGAGAGGAGATCTGACTGAAGGGGATGCAATAACTTGAGTGATCTCCCAAATGTTCAAGAGGACATGCAAGGCCCAGAGTAGGGTGAGACAATTGAGGCCAGTGAGACATTCAATTGGATGCAAATGCCAGGTGCAAAAAAGCTCAGTAACCAGGATAAATACTCCTTTAACAAAAAATCTTTAAGAATCAAAACTAAGGCAAAAATCCATATACAAAATACCCAAATATTAAATAAAGATGGGATCAGTAACAGTGTCCTGCCAAACCATGGTGGAGCAAAGGGAAGATCGGGATTACCTATCCTGGTATCAAAGCAGTGGCAACAGCTGGAAGCCTGCACTCCTTCCTTCAAGGAAGCTGTGATGGAGGGAGATCAATAGTACCTGGCTAGGCAGAAGTTTTAAAGAACGTGGGGGTTTTTGTGGTGCTTTCTTTTTCATCTTTATTGAGGTATCACTGAGAAATAAAATGGTAAGATATTTAAAGCGTACATTGTGATGATTTGATGTACATAAACACTGTGAAAGAATTCACTCCATTTAGCTAAATAACACAAGCAAGGTGTTTTTATTTTTTTATTTTTCTTTTATTAGAGTAGATATTTGAACATGTTTATTTTCTGAGGTTAAAAAGGCCTGGTGATAAGAGGGAGGGCATTGAGAGTAAGGAGCCAGAGAAGCACAGGGAACAAAGGGGGCTGGAGGGAAGGAAGTGGAGATGGGGACTGATGCAGACAAGTCAGTGAGTAACCGTTGCCACTTAGGAACTGAAAGAGAAGGAAAGCTCTTTTGTTGTCTGGGTAACACATCAGCACTTCTCCCGTGTTTTTTCTTTTGAAATGTTTATAACATTTACGCACATCTTTCTGCATTTCTCCCCATCCTCAAATTTAAAGGAATTAGTGTCAGTCCTACTTGACTCCTGAACCTCCCACTGCCCCCCTCTCTTCGGAGCGTCAGTGAGCAGTTACTAATGAGAGCTTCAGGAAAGGAAAAACAAAGCAGCACAGAAAACACTGTTGGATGGAAATAAAAGAAGTGGTGCTAAGTGCCGCTCTCGTGGCTTCAAAAATGCTCTTCCCCATCCTTCAGGTGGAAATTATACTCACGGCTGCAGTGGCTGGATCCTCGAGTTTACCACAGTCTTGCACCTCAGAGCAATTTTTCCACATAACATTTCTCTTGTTTTTGTGATAAAATATCTACTAAAAAGGTGAAAAACAACGCAAGGAAATGCAGTAAATGTTTGTGATTCAGGGAAGCAAGTTATTCCTTTGTGCTCTGCTATTGTTTGAGCGAAGTTCCAGAGGTTTATATTAATGCAAGAGAGCGCAGAACCCCAGGGAACAGCTCTCGAACAGGCTAAGTATCCAGGCTGCCAGATTAAAAGAGTCTCCGAGGCTGGCGCCTTCACTGGTCATTTTTAATTAGGCAATACTCTAGTGAAATCCTTACAATTAATCTTAAGAGTTGTTTTCCCCTACAGTATACTGAAGGGGAGTTTTTAAAGTGTGGGTGGTAGCTTGCTCTTTGTTACAATTTTATTTAGAGGAGTATGTTAGAAGGATTGAAATGTAACAAAATTGTTTCTTCCCATTTAGGAAAAACTAAACAAACCCAAATTTGAAGGAAAATGAACAAAAGAGATGCTTATCTTCTATAACACACTGTTTTATCAATATTTCACTTACATTAAGATTTTTTTCAATTGCATTCATGTCACAAAATCAGGCATATCAGTGTATATGCTACTTACTAAATATATACCATGCCTTTCTACCTCCAGTATTTATTTGAGCGAAAGAACATCACATTATTTCTTAAACCTGCAGTGACCCAGACTTCTCTGCCTGTTAACGCTTTATCCATCTGATGCTACTTACAACATTAAACCTTTCCTGATCAGGCTATTTTTCATTAACTTAAGAGTAACTGACTGCCATAAATCCATGAGTAAAACAATGAGGCAATGAATGAATCAATAAATGTGAGCAAAGTCTATGAGCTACATGTTTGTAATCCCAATAGAGCCTATTGTAGTGCCTGGAACATAAGCAGACCAACTAAATATTTACTGAGTTATTAATTATATGTGTATTACACAAATTAAAATACATTTATATTTACTTCAAGAAATTCTCCCTAAATTATAATTTTAGCTTCTGAGGAGAAAAGCATACATTTCTAGCAAACTGATCTTTAAAATCTTCACAGGCATTTTTCCTATAAAGGTAAATAATTTTTCTTTTGAATGTGGTGG
This sequence comes from Smutsia gigantea, assembly GCA_032199065.1. Classification (NCBI taxonomy): domain Eukaryota; kingdom Metazoa; phylum Chordata; class Mammalia; order Pholidota; family Manidae; genus Smutsia; species Smutsia gigantea. Next base: position 394,962 of record JAVSCE010021691.1, on the reverse strand, counting down.
AAGAAGCTGGTAGATGATTTCTGAATGACTGGTTTTATAATAAGGCAGGTCACTGTCCTCAAGGTTTAGCAATCACTAGAACCCGAGGGACTTTTATCTAATCTTAACCCTGCACCTGACTGCCAAGCAGAGCTAATCACTTAACTGCCAGGGAATTAATGGGTTCATCTGTAATACACGATTGCCATCACAGGATTGAGAGGAAAAGACTAATGATAGAATGAAGGTAGATTTAAAGATTCAACAATGCTATCAAAGTCCATGGCAAAGACATTTTCCATACTTTCCCTCAATTGTAACCATATTGCTTTTATGAAGATTGAATTCAATAAGAATAAGCTTATTAAAGCTCTGCAGTGCTACTTTGTATCTGCTGGGTTGATACCAAAAGCAAATTCCCTTGCCTTCAAAAACATAAAATGTATCACTTTGAAAATTCATGACATTTTCATTAGATGCCCAAGGACTCTGGACTCTCATAGACAAAACACACCCCCTATGACTTTGATAAGACTCCAGAGAAAAAAGCAGCTCACATATTTCTTTTTATCACCTTCTTCCTCATCTCTTTCCTCTTTCATTTTTCTATTACATTTTGAATTTGACTTTTATGTTTCTTTGTATTTGCATTTTCCACCCCGAAGCAACTGGAAGAGTTTTGCAGGCTTCAGAGGGCCATTTTCAGTCTCTGATGAGGTTCTCCCTTTGGTGTGTGTCAAACAATCATTTCCAGATGCCAGATAAAGAACTAGACTGCCCCAGAAATGCCCGAAGCCCACTGGGAGCTCCTTGCCTGAGCCCGCTGCATCTTGCTAGCTGCAGGGCATAGTTTTCAGGGCATTGACAAATATTGGTTCAAAGGAGAATGATGGAAAGTATTTCTCAATTACATATGATCTAGGTCTATTGAAAAACTGATTTTTTTCCAACTACCACATCTGTTCAGGGTAAGTAAGCCTCACTCACAGAGGAGGGAAATGGTAACTGAGCTGGTGTTGGGTCCACAATGAGATGGAAGAACATCAGAACCAAGGCACACATCGTTCAGATAGTTAGTAGGGTTATTTTCATCATCCACTTAACTTTACACAGCAATTGGCATATGCGAGAGATTGGAACAACTGGAAATTCACAATTTCTAAACCACTAATGAACATAAAAAAGCTGTTTCATGTGCCAATATCTGAAATAAACCATGTTGGACCTAAATGAAATCAAGAATTCAATTGAATGAAAATAAGGCTGAAGACTGTAACAGAACTGACTACAGCATGCTTCTCCATTCTAGCAATTAATGATTGATTTTTAAAGAAAAGCTGTTTCTGTGAGAATGCCAAGCAATGGCTTTGTATCTCACATTCAAATAGTCCTTAGCATTTTCTCACTTATTGTCTCACTCGAATCTATTGACAGCCCTATAATAAAAAAGTTTTTATAATCTACATTTTAGAGTTTAAAAAGTTGAGAGAAACAAATTACATAATTTGATAAGCATGGTAAAAGGGCCTCTAGAACTCCTGTCCAAGTTAAGTTCACACTGCCAAAGACCATTCTCACATCAACCTGTTACATCATTTGATGAAATAAAAATGTCTACTATATTTAATTCTAAGTTATGTTCAGCTACCTAAGCTCTCAGATGCCTAAAAGCCAGCCCAACAAAATTAAAGTTTTGGCCAATCACAATACAGTGGAGGACATAATGTTGTCTTTCTTCTTCCCAAGAGACTTTAAATGTTTATGCTCCTAAGTGAAAACTGCATCCTGATCTACGAACAATCTATTTGTGTCTACAGTGTATTCCCACATTATTTCAAAACTTGGTTCCTTTCTTCCCTCCTTCTTTCCTTTCTTCCTCCCTCCCTCCTTCCCTTTCTTCTTTTAATAAATATGTTTGAACGACGAATAATTACCAAGCACTTACAATGCACCAGGCAGTGTGTGGGGCTCCGCATTACAAACAATGTAAAGTAAAATAAGAGCAACAGGAAGCAATGAAACGAGTCAGTTATTTTTGGCGTCAGGTTAGTCATGGTGGGTTACAGCTGCAGGCCCAGCATGCTGGGTAGGGCCCCCTTGTGTTGCAACCACATGCAGTGAAGATGCCTAGGAGGCCCATGGCCCGTCAATCCATGCTGGTGGCCTGTTCACAGCTGTTACCTTTGTTGCCAGTGATTATATATGGAAGAGGTAGTTATTAATCCTGTACCAAACATGAAAAGGACTTCAGAGACTCCCAGCCTAGTGGTTCTCAAATCTAACCATGTACCAGAAGTACTGGTAGTTTTATTTTTTTAATTTTTTACATTAAAAAAATTTTTTACCCACCTAGTATAGTTACAGTCACCATAGAAAGATGTTATGGAATTATTGAATATATTCTTCATGCTGTGTTTCTATCCCCATGACTAATTTATATCATGACTGAGATTTTGTGCCTTTTTATCCCTTTCACTTATTTCGGCCACCCACCCCAATCCCTCCCCTGTGGTAACCACCAGTCACTTCTCAGTGCCTAGGAGTCTACTGCTGTTTTGTTCGTTTTATTTTGTTTTAGACGCCACATATAAGTGAAATTATATGGTATAAATGGTAGTTTTATAATGAATGTATTCTTGAGCTTTACCAAGGAAATCAGTAAGTACAGCAAGGAAGTTGAAAAAAACATTTGTGTTTCTGGTAAACTCTCCCAGTGATTGCTGAGTAGCCTCTTTAAAATAGCACTGAAAACCCCTAGATTATAACCCTGGTTTTGGTTTTATTGTTACAAGAGCTAGAATAAAGTCAAAGTAGTCAGGTTTTATGAAAGATGGGTTAGCCTTAGAAATACCACCAAAAGTAGAAAATTGGCATCACACTCCACCTACCCAAGACCCCCACCCAGCCATTGGAAGATGACAGAAGTAAACAGAATAGGCCAGGTGGAGACATATGGATCTTCTGAGGCAACCTAAGAAGATGAGTCTGTTGGAGAATAATGGTCATAGTAAATAGGCTGACTGTACGCCCTGCTTTGTTCTGGACAGCCCCATTCCTCATCCCTGCTCATGGTCATGGTCATGCAAATCTGAAGCCAGCAGTCCTGATGAGGCAGATCTAGGGAACTAGCTCTGGGGTGGTGTTCATGAAGTCACTTTTGAAGGCCCAACCTGGAGCTATTCCCAAGCCCTTCTGAAAAACTGTAAACACTTATTTATCATGTTAAATTCCTTTCTGCTTAGAGTGGTTTCTATTACCTGTCAAAAATTCTAAGTAATAAAGACCTGAAGAACGAAAAGTAGCCATGTAACAGATCAGGAAAACACAATTCTGAGGCACAAATAGGCAGAGAAAACAGCAGATATGAAGGATAGTGAGATTGGAAAAGGGCTTCATATCTTCAAGGAAGAAAGTGATCATTGTTGGGGGAGCAGCGTGAACAGGTGGGGATGGGAAGGATGGGAAATAGAGGGAAACAGATCAGGGTTATGTCAGTAAGAACAAATTCAGATTTTTTCCCTAAGTATACTAGAAAATAATGAAGAGTTTTAATCAGGCACGATCTGATCTAGTTTTAAGAATACTACTCCAAATATCTTGCAAAAAAAAAAGCAGGAAGACTAGTTAGTTATAGGGCTATTTCAGGTCGTAGCAATCATAGTAGTAATGAAGCAAAGGAGGAATTAAAGGCGAGTCCTCAGCTTTTAGCTGGATCAAAGGATAGGCATGGTACAGTTCACTGAAATGGGGACTTGGAATAGAATCAGTTTCTGTTTGACACATCAAGAGTGCTTTTGCACAAGCTGAATTTGAGATGCTAACCGGACATTCAAGGGGCTGTCAAGTAGTGGTTGTAAATGAGAGCCTATAAAAGAACAGTTTTCCATCTAGAGACCCTCATCTGAACCAGTCAAATTGTTCTAGTGCAAGAGTCAGGGAAAAATCCCGAGCACAGTGCATCCGAGGCACCTACTTCTTCTGTAGACTGTTATCAAAGATGATCGGCAGTTTCACTCCATTACCCCTACAGGCATAGCCCTGTGCTTTTCCAAAAATTCATGAACAGGTCCTCAGACCTGGTAAGGTCTGGATCCCTCCTGCCTAGCAGCCACAAACAAATAACTAAGTCAGACTGTCTGATCATCTACAAGCCTCTTCCTGTGTGTTTGCTTCACAGTTGCAACCCAAACCAGTAGCCCTGATACCATAACCTCTAGTCTCCTCGCCTGACTATAATAACTACCTAGAGAGACCTGCTCTTCTTTATAAACAACATTGCTAGACACCATATGCCACAATGCTAGTCTCCCTTTTGGTGTATAAACTTGCCAAGCCCAACCCATATGTAAGTTTTATCATCATAAACATTAACATCATTGTACTGATCATTGTTTTTATGGCTGCTATCTATTGAAAACTAGCTGTATCAGTTATTCTTTGAACATATACTTTCTCCCAACCTAAATATGTTAGTGTATCTGAAACCTTTACAGAGAGAATACACATGGATATATGTATTGACACACCTATCTCTATGTTTATATGTATGTTACAGATAATCTGTGCATGTGCCTAATCAAATACATATATATGTGTTTTCAACTAACATCTTGTTATGAATGTGTTACTCAAATTCATAGCAATTGAAAAATGCAAAACTTTAAAGATTTCACTATCTGAAAATATTGGACAACCTCAACATGTTTAAATGTTCAACTTCTAAAAGGAAATTTTTCACTATAAAGAAAAAGAAATATCTTAGCATATTTATTCAGGAATAGCAGTAACAGAGGAAATGTTTCCTTCAGGAGTTTTCACTATATTAACTTCAAACTACTTCTTACTTTACAGGATGTCTAGTTTGTTAAAACCTAATGTAAGTAAAGAAAGCCCAAATAATAATTAAATAGATCACTAGGAAATGAATTTTAGATAAAACTTCCATTATTTTAAGATAGGAAAAAACACATAATTCGTATTAATTTTAATGTCACTGACACTATATTTGGTAGGAAGAAGATACATGCAAGTAACATCTGAATGTTTTTTCTTTTTGTTTCAATATCTGTGTGAATCTGAGAGAAACTGCTTATTAAACTCGGAAAATTTATACAAAAGAGGTGTGTTAGTAAGGGCTCTCCATAGAAACAGAACCAATAGGACATCTATATATGTATTTCTATATATATATATATATATATATATATGTTGAAAAAGACTTATTATAAGAAATCAGCTCATGTGATTAGGAAAGCTGACCCAAGATCTGCTGGGTGCAAGTCAGCAAGCTAAAGACCCAGGAGAGCCAATGGCTCTCCAGAGAGACCTAGCCCAAGTCTGAGAGTCAGAGAGTCAGAACTGATGGTATAGCTCTAGCACAAAGGCCACCAGACTCCAGATACAGTAAGAGTTAATATTTCAGATCAAGTCTGAAGGCAGGAAAAAGCCAATGTCCCAGTTGAAAGCAGTCAGGCAGGAGAAATCGTTTTTCCTTCAGGGGAAAGTCAGCCTTTTGTGCCAATCAGGCCTTCAACTGATTAGATGAGGCCCACCCACATTGGGGAGCAACCTAGTTTATTCATTCTATCAATTTAAATGTTAATTTCATCCAAAACACCCTCATGGAAACACCCAGAATAATATTTGACCAAATACCTGGGCACCTTGTGGCCCAGTCAAGTCAACACATAAAGCAGATCACAGTAGGCCAACATACTCTCAGGATGCAGTATCTTTTGTTTTTACTTAAAATACATATTAAAAGAAAAAGTGAGCACAAATATTCACTGCCATAACAGTATAAACTACGTCTGGTTTTTAAAGTATTATGTGCATTCTCCTCGTATATTTCCAATGGCCCCAATTTTTCAATATGCTTAACTCCAACCCAACATCTGCCATGTCTACTGCAAAAATGGATGAAATGCTCACTAACACCTTGGTCCTCATTACCTCATACATAGCCCTATCACCAATATCTCTTCATAGCAATCCATTTCTACATAATTATTAGATAAATCTTCCCAAAACACTGCTATCACCATAACCTTTCTCTAATCAAGAACCTACCATACATAGCTCACCAGAGCAGCAAGGCAAATTAACTTTCACCCCTACAAAGAGGCTATGATGATTATTACATATTAGACAATTTTTTTTAATTAAGAGTAATTAAAGTAAGTCCCTATAGTCACTTTCAGCATCTGAAAGAGGAGTCAGAATTGTAAGCAAAGTGAAACAAGATAATTACTCTAATGACACAGAAGGTGTGCCTTTGAAACAGCCTGAGTCTGCCATAGGGGTGTGGCAGGAGGCAGGTGGAGTATCAGGGAATACTTTATTTAAGTGATCTTTCTTGCCTTCATCAAACATATATTTAATCTCCTATGCCTAGGTCTATGCTATGGATTAGGGTTTCAAAACGTTAAAGACATAGCCCCTGACCTTATGGAGCTCAGGAACTAGCAGATGATTCAGTAATGACACAAGTGCCAACTTTTTGCCAGACATGCTCAGCATTTTACCTGAATTATTAAGTCATTTAATTTTAACAATAGCTCTATCAAGTAGGTTATCTTATGACCTCCATTTTACACATGATAAACAACTAAGGAACAGAAAAATTGAATAACTACCTCAACATCACTCATTAAGTGGTATAATCAGGTTTTGAACCCAGACAGTCTTACCCCAAAGCCCATGCTTTGGATCACAAAATTCTACTGTGAAATGGACTAAAGAAAGGTTTGCCCAAAAGTGTATGGAATCACAAGTGCAGAGTGTCCCAAGAAGTGACTTCAAGGAAAAGTGACTTTCCCTCTTTCTTTAAGAATTTTGTCTCCATCCTTATCTCCCCAACATCAGTATTGAAAAATAATTCGAACAGGCCCCTATCCATACGCTCACAGCCAAGTCTCACCCCCCAGGCCAAGACACACTAGTTCCCCCCTTTTCTGATACCTTTCCAACCCCTCCGTTGGCTTTTCTTTTCCATTTCCTTTACAGATAATTCCAGCCAACACTTTCTCTTTCCTGACCACCCTTACATGTTACTAACTGAGCATATTTTCACAGTTGGTTGTACTCCAACTCTGTTCTCTAATTTTTTTCACATAATTTTTTCACATAATGCAAAAATCCTATCACCTGAAACAAATTTTATATCACTTTGTCATAAATATATTTGCATTCTCTAGACTAGCTACATCTACAATAAGGGTTTAAATAATAACCTTTTGATATGATTGAATTGGATTAGGAAACCCTTAAATTTAGGCATGCACATTTAATAAACATCTATTTTTTCCCTTCTAAAAAGCTAGCCTGATTTCTTTTTCAAACGCTTTTTTTTTTCTTCCTTACATACAGTCAGTCTGAGACTCCTGACTTTTCAGTCTAATTGGCCTCACTTAAAAATCATGTTTGGCAGCAACATTTTCTTTAACTTCCTGGAGTTATGGAGCAGTTAGCCAGAGAAGTGTATTTGAAAGCTAAGTTATTTCTCTACAAAAATGCACTGAAATATAGAAGTGATAAGTTAGACTTGTAATATCTACTGTTTTTCTGTTACACCCTTTGTTCCTCTGTAACATCTGCTTATGTCCCAAAGGAGAGTGCTTCTAGAAAGTATGACCTCATGATGCATCATGCCCAATATTCTAGTAATCCTTTCCTGAATGGCCCTATAGAATGTCGGTTCTCACCTCTACCCTCCGGTCACACACCTTTGTCCAAAACTTCTATTCCATCTTCTACTTCATCTGTGTCTGTGCCCAGAAACTTTAAAAGATAAGAACTTTCATTCTCCTGAGAGTGTTTTTAAGGACCACTCTGCTGTCATGCATAGACAGAATATTTGTAGACAGCAGGTAAAGTATCAGTGGAAAGGGAGACTGAAGAAATGGGAGCCATAGAAAGCACGAGAGAGAAGAGGAAGGATTATGAGCCTGAGTGGAAGAGTTATTCTCCAAACAAGGCCAGCGAGATTCTCTGTCATCGATGCAGAGAGTGGTGAACATCTCAGAGGAGCAGGAAGAGGGTAAGAGTTTCTTAAAATTTTTCTGAGGTGGAGCAAAGTAACTACATGAGACTGTAGAGTGCCCAAACATTTCCCTTAAAGAAGCAGGAAGTAAGATCATTTGCTCGGGAAGTGCAGCAGAGTACTAAAGAGACTTAAGGCCACCTCCACGAGAAGTACCTTGGGCATCTATAAAAAGTGACTAATTGTGTTAAGGCTAAAATTGAAGTGGACAGCACAAATGTGTAAAGGTGCAGTCACTGGAAGCCTGTAGCTCTGAGGCATTTCTGGACAGGGAAGAGAAAGAAAGCATGAACAATGGAGCTGATCCTAGAGGCACATCATTTAGAGACTAGAAATGGAAAGCATGAGTGTGACTAGCTTTGGAAGTCCAGGCTTGGTAGAATGGAGGGGTATACAGGAGTCTGCTAGGCCCACACATACTGTGTGTGTGAGCCGTCCAGGGACTTGAGTGGTAGTAGTGGTAGAGCTCAGCAGACACAGCCATCGGTTGCTGTCCTTTATGCAAGGAGAGTGGGTGAAACTTGGCTGGGACAAACAGTTATGGACAAGTTTCCCCAAAAGACACAATTAAGAAAAACACAGTAGGTCAATAGCTATGCTTTCTCTACATACAATTTCCAGAGGTTTTGTTTTTACTTCCACTTCAAAGGATTGTGACACCTAATATTTAAAAATACATGTTACCCTATATTACCTATTACTGATTTACCTACTTGTAAAAAAATAAAATTTGCAAAGCAATTAATTTAATCAAAATAATAATAGACCTTAAGTTTCCAGTTCTTTTAGTTAGTATCTGAGTAATTTTGCAGAAAAATTTATACTTAGAAACTGCTGAGAATATGAATTTAAGATTATTTAAACTATTTTCCTATTTCCAGAAGTAATTCTTCCATAAGAACATAGTTGAATAGATCACTTAATTTGAACTGTTATGCCTTTCAGAATTTTATTGGGTTATTTCTATTTTCTCATTTTTCCAGAGGGAAGGCTAAGCTTGACCCATCTTGGGAAGCATTCTTTAGAGACCAAGTGTATTTATACCTGACTATTTCAGGATCAAGTTCTAAACAGGGGATAAGATCTGATTCACAGAGTTTTTGTTTTTTGATTAAGAAATTCCACAGCCTGGGGTGAGTCAGGTAAAAGAATTTGCAGTAACAAGCTTTGCCTCTGTGTTGGTGAGTTCATTTGTTGGCTTGAGGTAGAGGCCAGGACTTAACAGGGTAGAATCTTCCCTCATCTACTTCGTAAGAGCATCGTGGCCAAGGGAGAGTCAGAGGTAGATATAACCAGATTGGAACTTTAGATTTTCCATTTGCTTTCCATTTCCAGTCTCTAAATGATGTGCCTCTAGGATCAGCTCCATTGTTCATGCTTTCTTCCTCTTCCCTGTCCAGAAATGCCTCAGAGCTATAGACTTCCAGCAACTGCACCTTCACACATTTGTGTTGCCTACTTCATTTTTAGCCCTCATCACAATTAGTCACTTTTTATAGATGCCCAAAACACTTCTCATGGAGGTAGCCTTAAATCTTTTTCATAATATTCCCAAACAAACAATTTTACTCCCTACTTATTTAAGGAAAATGTTTAGGTTCTCTGTGGTCATCTTTCATGTAGTTATTTTCTCCACATCAAAAGAAAATTAATGTATAATCAATAGTATCCATCATGAGGGAATGGAAATACCTGGCTTTTGCAGTCAAACAGATGTGGGTTCAGTTTCTAGATTAGTCACTTAAGAGACAGGAGTTCTTAGGAGAGTTATTTAGCCTCTGTGAAACTCGGATTTCTTACCTATAAAGTGAGTAATATGTACTTGACAAAGTTATTGTGAAGAATAAATCAATAAATGAGATAATACATTTAGGCATGTTGCATAATTCTTACCACACAGTCAACAACCACTTATTTTAAACTTACTGAGTCCTTGCAATATTTTGAAAGTATTTCTTTTTAACATGAAGTAAAACATAGATTTTATTTTCTAAACTTTATTAAGTGATCAAAGTTGAAATGTTTACTCAATAAAATATTCATCAGTGTAACTAGTTTTAAACCCACAGGAATTCTGCTGCAATCAAACACCAATAACTGGGAGGCATAGTTCAGGTATTGTATTAAAAGGTACCATAAAGTAGGTTGTAAATGATTTTGTCAAGCCTTCAGTCCATTCCCACGAAAGTACATTACTGTAGTCTGACAGTCAACATGTGTGAAAGATGACAATACAGGGCCTTGCGACCACTGAGCTCTCTTGCAGAGGTGTATTATTGGAAAACTTTGTGACAGCTGGAGTTTACCCAGGCTGCGATCCACTATACTTCTTAGCTGGGTAATCTTTCTCTAGAAAAAATGTCACACAATTCACCAGGCCTCCAGGGAACTGGGAAATTACAAATAGATAGAGCCTTGAGGAGTGGGTGGGTTTTTTTCTTCAAAGCAGCAGCTGTTAGGATAAAAGGCAATCTTGAGTCTTTAAAAAAGAAATCAAGAAATACAAGGTGTTTACTGATTTCTATAGCAAGTTTTATTTTTTCTCTTCCTTAATGTCTTCTTTCTAAATTCCAAAGCTATATTTTTAAAGCAACATTCATAACTTGCACTTCCCCCCCTCCCCCATTTATAATGTCCCTAGAAAAGGAGGCTGTATGCCTATGCATCAGAAACCTACCCTTCGTCACCTTGACAATACTCTCTCTACCACTCGGCCCTCCCTTCTTGCCTTCTCTCTTCCTTTCCTTCTTTCTCATATCTCCTTAACTCATTTGATTCTCAAAAGTCATCTCTGAAATAAGTAGGTGGCTATTAGAGCCATCATCACTGTTACGACAGATTACCTTTCTGACAAGGGCACAATATGTGACTATAAAGAAAGGAAAATTTGATTTTTTATCAAAACTGCTACTGTATGACCATTTTTAAGAGATGACATAGAAAGAATAACTAAATGACTATGGAGACCCCTGCCATCTTTAAAATTCCAAGATTTCATAATTCTAATTATAAGGAATATAGTGACAAAATACAAAACTTTTAATGTTATAATATAAATTAGGAAAAACATGGATAGCATATATAAACTGAATTGAATAGAATATAGTACCATTGCCTTGACCAAAACTATTGCTTTGTAATTCCTGCCTTATTTTCACGAATGAAGGAAAAGAACACTTTGGGTGGGGATGGGGTTTTCACTGGCATCTCTAAAACATTTAAGGGGACTCAAAGCTAACAGATGGCTTCTTGGTAAACGGCCTTGTGACTGTTTTGGTGCCTCCTTTCACTTTTTCCTTCTAGCAAACACAGGGATTAAAGATCAGTGTGTTGGCCATTCTACTGTCATCAAAACATAAAACGTTTTCTGCTCTCTTGAGCTGCCATCTCATAAGCACTAACAGCTTGACCTTACACCCCAGCGGTCTGTAGGATATACCTGACTTCAGAATGTGTGAACCGAATTGTATCTGCAGTGATTTTTCTTTTTATCCTTTGATCTGTCAGTTTCTCTTCACAGTGTCAAAAGCCTCAGAGCTTGGCTTGAATAGTGATCCAACACAAAGGCACATAATTTGGGGTCTGATCCTGAATCTACACAATCAAAAATCTTTTCAATTCAGACTGAAAGTCTGCCCTTTGCCTCACAATAGTGAAGTGTACCCTTTCACTAAAGCACTGCTTTCTCCTTGAAGCTTTCCAAAACTGAACATAATGAGGTTATAAAGAAATGAAACAGGTTCTTGTACCAATTGTACTATTATACATGCATCTAAAGAAACACTGTTCTTTTGTGACCCCCTTGGAAGTTTGAACACTGTCTTGGTGCTGGTGTCATAGCCCAGAACATTACTTTGGAGTTCCTCTTTGGAAATGACTTGAAAGATGGTTTCCTAGGTCCCTTGGAAAATCAACATCACCAATTTATTTTCACAGGACATTCAATTGGCCAAATACATTTTCTTCCTCTCATTCTTTTTTTCTGTCTCTCTCTACTTAGACTTGTCTGCTCATGCATTCCTCTGCCTATGGATTCACTTTCATTTAATGAACATTCATTTGAAGATAAACTGTCTGTGGGCAGGGTTTCCCTACACCACATTAAATTGCACTGTCAAATATTTCTTCTTCCTACCTCCACCTCATTTTCCAGTTTCTGAAGAGGAAATACTGGTAGTGCAGACTCTTCTTTTCTAGGCCTAATCCTTACTTCATTTTGTAGATATTACTGTTTTGGTTTTTTGTTGTCATTGTTTGCTTTTTTTCAGGAATGGGCTAGGACCAAAACTCTGTAATACTAGATTTGAAAGGCTGAGTTGTATCAATGTACATCTTAGGAGAAGCACACTAGAGGTGGCTAATGGATACCTGTGGTCTGACAACATTGTGCTCTTGACTGGGTATCATAAACTCTCAGAAGTCAACGGACCATCAAATCTGCATTTAAACTACATTTTCTTAACTTTGCTCTTGAACTTCATGTTTATTTACCTTCCAACTGGACCTCTACCTGACTGCCTCAAGGGGAATTCAACTCAACATACCCAAAGCTTGAACAGATTTTATCTCTGCAGATCCACTCCTCCTTTTTACATTTACTTTAATTATAACACTTCCATCACCTAAAACAAAAAAAAATGTGTTATCCTGTTTCCTATTTTGTTTCTCCTTCCTCTTTCAAGCATTACCAAGTGCCATAAAATCTATTTCCTGTGTAGTCCTTGAATCTGCCCCCAGCTCTGGCTCTCATCATCACTCACTGGGTATTTGTCCTAGAATTTAGACCTCCTTACTTCCAGGCTTATCCCTCTCCAATCAGTCCTCCAAAGGGCTACAAAGATGGTCTTTCTAAAAGACAAACTATTCATGTCACTCTATAGTCTTAAAAGTCTTTGTTGCTTCTCATAGCCCTCGAGATAATTTTCAAACTCTTTGAGGTTGCTCATAATTAGCTAATCCTACCCTTCTCTCACTAAATCAACCAAACTCAACCAAGAATGCACCCATGACAATCTCCTCTCTCTTCCAGCCCTTCGTCTGTTTTCACTGTCTTAGTATTACAGTAATTTGTGATTCGTCTCCATCACAGTATTGTCACTCTATGAACGGTTCTCTTGAGTAGACGGTATAGTCCTTAAGGACAGGGCTCTCATCACCAGTGCGCTTTGGGTACAGTGCTTGTGGTAGACACTAATGGCCCCCTCCCAAAGGGGTCTGAATTCTAATTCCCAGAAACTGTGACTATATTACATCACATGGCAAAGGGCACTTAAAGCAGCAGATGGAATTAAGGTAGCAACCTTGATTTTAAACAGCTGCCCTGAAAATACAGTAATTAGCTTGGATTGCCCAGGTGGACCCAATGTAAGCACAGGGTACTTAAAATGTGGAATAGTGAGGCAGAAGAGGAGGTCAGAGTGATTCACAGTAAAAGGATTCCATTGTTGCTGGATCAAGAATGAAGGCCTTGAGCCAAAGGATGTGCATGGCCTCTAAGAGCTGTAAAAGGCAAGAAAACAGAACTTTTCCTACAGCCTCCAGAAAGTAATGCAAGTCTACCAATACCTTAATTTTAGTCCAGTGAGACTCATTTGGACTTCAGACCTCAGGAACTATAAGTAATAAATCTGTGCTCTTTTAACCACTAAATGTGTGGTAATTTATTACAGCAGCAATAGAAAATGAATACAGGACTCATTCAACTACCCTGTTGATTCAGAAAATAATATATATTATTATTAATTATTAATAATAGTATGCTATAAATATATGCAACTACTACACATTTTGTATGAATAACATTTCCTTTAACTTTGTTCATTTTATAAGTTTCAGGTTTACATAAGGCATAAGATATGAGAGTTAAGATATACAGATATATGATTCAAGAGTGGAAATGCTTATAAATACATTTCTTTGCAATATTTTTAAAGTCCCAAACAGACAGCTAATGCTACATGGGCAACAAATAAAGAAGACAGACAAACACAAAGAAAGAATAAATAGTGCCATGAAAAGGGATCACAAATTACCTGTCCATTCAATCACTTCAATTCCTAAGATGCAAATCCATCTTAAAACCCACGCAAGCCAAAATTGAACTAAAGTTGCCTATACAGGCTAGTTCTAGAAGAAAGAACTACAGCTAATCTAGGCCATTTCCTAATATCAAAATAACCTTATGACCAATCCCTCTGAATTAGTTAAGGCAGCCTCACTGAAAAAAAATAGACCCTCCAGTCCTTTTGTTTTAAAGAACAAGAAAAAATTTTCCACATGTAATAGTTCAAGGCTGGTGTTAGGGCAACGGGGTGACTCTTCCCCACACAGCCATTCAGACCCAGAATGATGATTTTTTGCCTTTTTTAGTATGTGGCTACAAGGTCATGTTGGTGTTCAATTTGTCAGTCAGCTGGAAAGAGAAGCTGGAGATGTGCATGGGAGAGGCTGCTAACCCTCACGTGGCACACATCCACTCCCATGGAGAGAACCTGGGGCAGGGGCACACTTACACACAGGGAGGCTGCGGGATGTAGTCTAGGTGTGCTCATGAAGATGGAAGACATTGGTGGACAGCTAGCGGTTCCTGACACAGCTTCACAGCATGAAAGAAGGTTAAGGACGGGGACGGCTGGGAGAGATGAGGGTCTGAAGAAATTTGAGTGATGGAGCAATTTCTGAATTAGTGTCAGGAAGCATGAAGTATGACTAATCATCTCTGACATCTCTCTGAAGATCCCCGGAGCACATAGGGGCTAGACTTCTTTCATTTTCCAGCAAAAGGCTCTAATAACCAAGTATATGGAGAGTCAGGTCTCCTCTTCACAAGAACACTTCCCCAGGAAGTAGTGACTGAAATTGGGATGATACATGGATGAGTAAAGCTACATCAGGCTGCCCATCTTACAGGTGTTGCGTGGAGAGCTCTTGCCCCATTATTAAAATGACCAATTCCTGTCTTTCCTCAGAAAGAGGTGGAAATTGAAGGGTTTTAAGAACTCTCCTGCCCCTGCTCCTGTACCTAGGGCTGCAGATGTGTTAGATGCAGGCTGACACAACCGTGTTGGTGGCAGTCGCGAATAGGGTTGTGAGGACGTAGAGGGAATATCTTCTTCACAATTATGCTCCTTCATGAAATTCCTATATTTCTTCATTTATACTTTAAAAAAATTCTGTTAGTGATTCCCTTTTGCTGTTAACCTTTGGCTTCATTTAAAAAGTTACTCCAGATCTGCTCTGGCAACCAAAAGAATAGGCCAGGGGTGGGAATGGAGCCCCGAAACTAATCTGGGTTAAAGAGTGAGTCAGGCAAGCATTAAAGAGCCCCACGTATACTGGAAATCAGATACTGTGGAATCACAACAAAGGCCCGGGAATTTGTGGTTATCAACGCTCAGAGGTAAACCAAAAGAGCTTCACTTTAGACAAGAGAATGACAACAGATCAAAGAGATCAAGGGAATCAGCGTTGATATGAACAGCGGCACTCTGGGCAGCTGAAAGTACAGTTACACTAAAAGCAGTGGGTCTGCGGAGGCGCCTTCAACCTGTCTGCATGAGAAATAAGGGTGTGGCTGTCAGGGGGATTTTAGATTTGGGAGTTTAAGAGAATTTTACAATTAACTGTATCTTAGTGAAAATCATGTAATCAAATTGTTTTTCTCCTAACTTCTATGCACCTTGGGGAGTAGGTGAAAAGTGAGAGCATTGCAGAAACTGGGATCAGGGTTAAAAAGCACAAGGGATCAGAAATGGTGATGAGAAGTAAAAAAACACAAACCGTTATTTTCCAAAAGTGGAAGGCCTATGGATAATATCCTGGGCCTCCAGGAGTTCATGCTTAAATGAAGGGAATACATGTTTAAACAGGTTTTTATGCCAGGTGCTTAACTAAATATGTTCTGTTTCCTCTGCTTGGAGATAGCACACATTCACTAGATACCTACTCTTCAGGGGTTTGAGGAAGGGAACCAACTTAGCCACTGAATGAGTTCTCTTTAATGAGACATATCAAATGAGTTATTTTCCTCTTTGAGTGAGGGGCAGGCAGTCACGTGTACCAGCACCCTTTGTAGTTACATGTGGCCATGACTCAGTTCTGGTCAATGAAATAAATGTGAGCAGGAATGTTGCATGAACCTTCCAGTCCCGCCTCTGAAAGACATCCTGCTGGATCTCCCATGCTTGCTCTCTTCCCCTGATGACTAACCACATCTAGTCAGATTAGCAAAGATGCAGTAGAAAACTATGAGGCCCTAAGGGATGGAAAAGTCACTATGTCAAAGGAATCTGAGTCCCTGAATGACTGCATGGAGTCAGTCATGCACCCTCCCTCAGCCTCACTAACCTACATAGGACTGTGACATTTATAAAAAAAAAAAGTCAACCTTCATCATGTTAGTCCACTGAGATTCTGACATTGCTTATTACTACAATGATCTACCCTAACAAATATGTGTATCTTAGAGAGACTTCTTGATGATTACTTCTACTGCCTCCTTTATGGGTGGGAATCTTATGATTTAAAGGCATATTGGCTTAAAGCACATTTTAAAATATGTGCCTGGAAAAAAAGAAGCTGGAAGTATGCATAATAAGCTTCTATTTGATAAAAAAAAAGAGAGATTTGAGACTCTGGTTGTTTTAATACAAGTCTCCTGTAATCATCTTCAAAACCGATGTTAAGGAGCACTTTAAAAAATTGAAAAATTGATGGCAGCTTATAATGGGACTTGGGAAAGAAAAGGAATGAAATAAAAAGATGTCCAAAGTTATTTAAACTGACGCACATTCTTACATGTAGCTAGAAATGGATAGTACCTTCTGTCAGTCTTTATAGTCTGTGGGCTCTCTCAGATGAGGTACATGCTGTGAAAAAGAACTGCAAAGGAAATGACAAGAGCAGATGTTTGCTCAAGACAACTGGAGATTTTCTGAAAGCATCAAAAGCACACAGTCCACAAGTTAACAGCCAGGCAAATGGTAGCTAGTCACAAACCTCTAGATTTGCATCATCAACAATTGACTTCTCTAAAAATAATCTCATTATACTGAATAATGAAAGAAAGCGATCTGTTCTCTGTGCCACCTTTAACTTAGATTGTAAATTGCCACATGCATAAATACAGATAAATGAATGCACATTTCAGTCCAGGACATCTTGCTTTACAATTTGCAGTGCAAGGCACATGCAATAGGCAGGACCCTGATTGTGAAGCTCAGGACCTTGAGAATAGCAGGAGGCCCTGTCTGTCCCTTCCAAGACTCACTCCTACTCTGTTTAAGGTCCACAATCCCTATGCTACTTAATAATATGGCCAGGAGTGGGGAGAATATAGGAGAATTGGTCCACATCTAGTTTAAGGCACTGACTGCAACAGAAGGTCCACTGGCTTCTGAAAAGAGAAAGCATAACCTAGAAGTTCAGCATATAACCTGAAGACAGAGATCATCCCACTGACACATCAGACATTTAAATGTACCTCTCTGTGCCTCAAGTTTCTTCCTCTTTTAAATGGGAATAGTAATACTTTCTCATAGCATTTTTATGAGAATATAATTAATGCATATTGAGCACTTTTAAAAGAGTGTCTGACACTTAGTAGACTCTGTGCCAACTACTATCATCACCATCATCGTCACCATTAGTGGATAATGTCAAAACAAAATAGGGTAGCCAGTCCCTGATTTTAGTGGCAATCACAGATACCTTGCTCTGTGATTCAGAGTGGCAGGGAAGAGAGCAAGCACGGGAGATCTCAACGGCTTGCCTGCTAGACTGGCGAAGCCACACAGAGTCCCCGGTTCTTTGTTCTTCCAATCCAGAACCTCTCACAGGCATATGGATCCAGACTCTGAAGCGCATGTGGCATCTCTATGCCTATAAAGTTGAGTAGTTACCTGCTCTGGCCACTACTCTTTGAGGTATAAGGCTTTTCCCAATCCCCCACACAATCAGCTCTTTCTGTCATTTCTCCTGTATTTGGCCTAGAACCAGGCTTGGGACCTGGTCCTATCGTCATATCACTATTGCCTTCCTGAAACCTTCTCTCTGGAATTGATAGCCCTTCCCTGCTACTGGGTCTAAGTCCACTCTAATTCAGAACAAGGAGGAGGAGTTTGAAAGTATCTGCCCCTGCCTCCCAGAAAAATCCCCGGGTTTTTATGAAAGTCAGTAAATCCCATGGCAGGGCTATACAAAGATGAAATCAGTTAAAATAAATTCTAAGTGTAAATCAGGCAAATTTCCACTCTTTCTGAAGAAAATTCTGATGAAACCAAGATTCGTCATCCAAAATTTGCTACAAAAGGGTTGAAAAAGTTTCTGGTTTGCATGAATAATGTATCATCATTCAAAGGATATTGTCAAGCACTTAAAAACATAAATTTGTATTTCTCTATATATCATCTTTCCTCTTTAATAAAATGAGTTCCCCAAAGTATATCACAGTATTTAATTAGCTATATTCCAATTACTGTACAATATAAAACCTATAAGAGTATTTTAAGTATTATATATACTATTAGTAGGCATATGCACATATTTAAACAATCTTTTATTTAATAATATAACTATACAAATATATGTATGCATATATAATTTTAGCTAGTATCTAAATATATTCAAGTAAAATATTGAATTAGTTAAATGTAATATAAATATATATTAGTGAGTAGCAATATGTTAAATCAATAAGACAATATTTAAAATATTCTATAAACTGGGTTTGGGTAAGAGGTATATTAGTACATTAAGAACATGCTTTTAAAAAAATTCTTGATATTCACAAATTAATATATGAGAGCTGTAGGAATACAGAAATAATATTCAGATATTTGTTGCCTCAGAATAATATGGATTTTTAAATCTGAAGCAATATAAATGAAAAATCTAGCTTTACTGAATTGGTTCAATGAGTTAAAAATAAAAACTCAATGAAATAAATTGTCTTCTAGGTAGATGTCTTTGATACAGACTTTTCCAATTTCCCACTAAAGTAACTAAGAACACTGGGAAAAAGTAAAAAACAAATAGATCATCTAAAGAAAGTACTAACAGTAAGTCTAATCCCAGGATCTAGAGAGAATTTTAAGATGGCTTAAAGTAGGTTTAAAAGTATACCTGGTGGAGTGCCCAGGAAAGAAAACACCTCCTCACCTGAAATGATACCAAATGATAGGTCCTCCCTCTGTGGTTGGCCTTCCCAGACCCCACAGCACCCCCACAATCTTTACAACATGATCAATTTTTGCAACCTGAAAACAAGAGTAGCTGGGCATTGAGAAAAGCTCTGAGGTGTGTAGCAAGTAGTTTCTTAATAATATTATTTTATATACATGAGCACAATTACATCTAAGATTACATTAGTGTGTGCATTCTGATGTCATTTACTGAATTGGGAGAAAAGGGCTGGAGTTCCCTCTAGTTCATTAAGAACTGTACAAATGCCTGTAGACCATTAGGGAAGTAGGTTGTACATGGGAAAATCATTTTAAGAAATTCCAGGAGGAAAATAACTGTTAAGAACCTATCTACTGCACAGCTGCTTTTTGAGGCAGCAAGTGTAATGTAGGTCCACCACTACTGTCCTTCAGGACCCCCCACTGCCCTGGTCCTGCCCCCCATCACCGCTCCTCTTCACAAACCCGGTGCCCTGCCACGGCTCTCCTCCTGACCGTGCCCTTTCCTACGGCAGTGCTCCTAGGCCGGCTGTGCATAACCACTAATTTACCTTTACTTACTAAAGAAACATGGACCCTAGCTGGCTGGCTCACAGTGGCAGAGAAGAAAAGATCCCCCTACAGAGCAATATTGTTGCAGAAAAGGAAAGCCTCCCAGAGGCTAGGACACAGGCTTGGAGCTCTGTGCTTTCCCCTACTGTCTCTCAAGTCTGTCAAAGACCAAACAGAGGAGCAGAGAAAGATCACAGAGAAGTAACATACCTACACAGGCTCTGGTCAGGATGCCCCTGCGACACAAATGCACAAACCAGAAAATAAAAACATAGAGTGCCTCTGGGAAACATTCTAGAATAAGGAAAAATAACTTGATTCTGAAAAGTCATAGGAAGAGAAGACCTCTGAAAACATTTCAGTAGAGGAACTAGATGAACATCTTAGAAAACTGGTACACTCAAAAGAAGGCAAGAAGGAACAGCATTAATGGTGTTACCCTAAAACACAGGAAGTCTTACGTAAGCTTTTGGGCCCTTAGGATATGGCCCTAGCTTCCTGCAATATTTATGTACCTTAAACATGCCAGATACTCTCTGAGCTGGAAGGTTCTTTCCTGAGGTTACTCCTAGGCTCATCTCCTCACTTCAGTTTTCTGTTCACAGGTGCCCACTTCAGAAAGGCTTTTCCTGTTGAACAGTAGCTTCCTTCACTCTTTATTGCTTTATCCTTTATTGCTTTAAAGTAGACTCTTCACAGCACTTGAACACAAAGGCAGCCTATCATAGTGATTACGGGCCTGAATTCAGTCCTGGATCTATGACTTCCCAGCTCTGTGACTTTAAGCAAGTTACTTACCCTCTCTTTGCTCCACTTTTCTAATTTTCTATTAACTGTAGCCCATGTTATTGGTGCACCACTCCCTCAGCACTCACCAGTCTTGTACCCTCAGATGGCTTCACACTGCAGCACTGTGGGTAAAATTGTAATATTTCCAGAATCTCTCACCTGGCCTCAGTGCATCTCCATAGCAGTAGGTGTTTCCAAGGGGTGGAGAGAAATAGTCCATCTCCATAACAATAGGTGATTACAAAGGGGGTGAAAAATGAGCACAAATGGGGACCAGAGTGGATATGTGGGTCCTTTTTGTAGCTGGGTCACAAGAGACATGGGCAAGCAGGAATAGACAATTGCTTGTAAACAATAAATGGATTTCTCCCACTTTATTTCTCCCTTTGACTGATTTTGGCTTCAAAATTTGTCCAGGGTAGGAACATATTTTCTCACCAGGGTTATACCTGGCAGTAGTTGGCAGGACCTCTGAACCTGAAATCTGTCTTCATGGGTGCAATGCTTGGGTGGGCTGCCCCTAGAGATGGTGAGGAGATACCCAGAAACCCTGCTGTGGATGGTGGGAGGCCCCGGGGGCTGCTGTGGTGGGGAGTGATGACTCACCCTTCCCTCCTACAGCGGTGGATGATGCAGCTTCACCCAGGAGCCGCTATATATGGGATTTATACTCGGTTTCAGGTGGCAGATAGACTATATTGGGCCTCTGTCCATATCAGAAGGACATTGGTATGCCATAAGTTGTGTGGACACAGCTACTGGACTGTTAGTTTGTTTTCCTGCACATCGTGCAGATCGGTAAATGACCAAAAAGGGCCTAGAGCATCTCTTTGCAGCCCATGGCTGGCTGCAAGTGATTGAGAGTGATCAAGGCACCCACTTTACGACATACATTACAAGAATGGGTGCAACAATTAGAAATAAAGTGGAAGTTTCATGTACCATATAACCCTATCAGAGCAGTCATGATAGAGAGGTACAATGGTTTGTTGAAATCTGGAGAGAGGTATAGTGTTTATTGAAATCTGGCCTGAAGTTGGACACCAATAGCCTACCAGGCTGTTCAGTTCGCTTATGGACAGTACTATGGTGTTTGAATGAGAAGCCTCGAAAAGGAGCCTTGAGCTCTGTGGACATGCTAACACACACTACTGCCTCTCCCATATAACTGTATGTGCAAACCAAAGAGGAGTTATTCAAGCCAGGAAGCCAGGATATGGCCAGCCAAACAACATCCTGCTGCCGGCCCCAACTGTATTAAACCCTGGAGACTCTGTTGAGTGGACGTGGCCCTGGACATTCTGACACATGGACCAGTGATGGCTGGCCCTCTGGCATGTTGGGGAAAAGGCCTGGTGTCTGGCCTCCTGTGTATTCCTGGAATAACAGCAGAATGTCCTCCAAAGGTCATAGTAGTATACTCAAAAAAGCTGGGAGGTAAGAGTATCTTACAGGGAGGTTTGTTTTATCTTTATGGCCAGCACATCTACCTCCCGTAGCCCTATATATTGACCAATCTATAACTCCCACAGGGAGGTGGGTGAAAGTCTGGTATACTAGACCAGGGTGAAATCCCATTCCTGCCACTGTCCTATCACAACACCACTCTCTTTCATGCATCCTACCTGATGGACAAGATTTGCCTATGCTGGTGTCATTAAAACATGTATCTTATTGCCCTTAAGGTTATTTTCTTCTACAGTCCCTGTGGCCAGGACCCTCCCCTTGGCTACAGCTGCCATGTGATAATTGCTCTGAACTCCCTACCTGTTCAGCTACTAACCACTTGTAGAATGGGTGAGCTATGGACTTAGTCCACATAGGACTTTGAACTTAGCTGAATCCTCTGGCTTGAGGATTATTATGATTTTATTGCTGTTGCTATTATATGTTATTAGCCTGGTTACAATGCTCCAGTTTTCTCGCACAGGGGCCATTGTGGAAGATGGGGAATGAGTAGATTGTGAGGTGAGATTTCTGGAGGGGTGGGCTATGGGTAAAATTGCAATATTTCCAGAATATCTTGCTGGGCCTTAGTGCATTTCCATATCAATAGCTGTTTCCAAGGGGTGGAGAGAAGTAGTCCATCTCCATATCAATAGGTAATTACAAGGGAGGTGGAGAGCAAGTGGGCACTGGAACCAGAGAGTTTTGGTGGGGTCCTTTTTGCAGCCATGTCATGAGACATGGGCGAGCAGAAGTAGACAACTGCTTGTAAGCAATAAACAGGTTTCTCCCACCGTATTTCTCCCTTTGACTAATTTCAGCTTCAAAGGTTATTTGCCCTGGAGTGGGAACATATTTTCCTCCTGTAGTTATACATACCTACAGTCTTCAGCCAGAAGACATCCTCTGGTCTGGAGGTCATGCCCAAGCTATGTACAGGGGAGGCCAGTAGTACCAAGGAGTTTAAAACCAAGGAAGGGCCTCCAGACTATATTGAATGAAGAGTCTAAAGATAAATAGCTTCACTTCCTCACCCCTTGGGTGGAACAACTGAGGCTAGCTCTATATCAGAGGTCGACAACTGAACTGAATCCACACCCCTGTAGTGGCTTTCTTCTTCTCCCTTCCTTCCCATCTCATTTCTCCATGCCCTTACCAGTCACCAGTCCTTCCTGAGATCCCTTCCCACTTAAACTTTTTGCACTCAAATGTTGGTCTCAGGGTTTGGCTCTGAGGCAACCCAACCTATGACACCTATATCATAGGGTAATTGCATAGATTAAATGAGCTGATAAGCAAGTACTTAAAACAGTACCTGGGACAGAAGAAGCATTCAGCAAGGATTCACTTTATTATTCCTTGTTATATCTCAGCATCTAGAACAATGCCAGGTAAAAAGTACATGCTTAGTAAATACTTTGTGGAATGAATAAAAAGAAGATAGAAAGACAACAGTTTGAGAGAAAAGGGAGATGAGAGAAATAAAGAACCATAAGGAAAAAAATATATATAGTGGCTCTATTATAATTCAAATTAGAGGATAGTAAGGGCCTGAACCAACATGAAGAAAAATTATGTTCTGAATATAGAAGCAGAGTTGAGAGGCTATTCCAGAATATAAAGAAAAGGGACAAAGAGGTGTAAGTGACTAGACTGAATATGATGAATGGGGAGGACAAAGAATGAAATGCAAGGCTAAGAATTTTAGGAGTTTCTAAGGAAAAAACCAAAGTTCTCCATAGGAATAATAATAACCAATGGAAGAATAGGCTATTTTTTAAAAAAAAAAGAGGAGTGGCAGAGGGCCACATGTGCAGAGGGCCATTTCCACTTCCTTCATCCACTTTGCTGCTCTCAACAAAAACTTTGAACTCATCTGTTTGGATGGAGCCCAGTACAGTCTTTGGCTACATTTTACTAATGGAAGAAGGAGGTTGGTCCCTGTGCCCTAAAAGAGAGGAGCCTGCCCAAATACTCATTCCCCACTTACATGTAGTAGGAGACTCCTGGAGCTTGGCCTCTGGGGAAGCTTCCCTCATCTGTGTGGCTGGCTGGATATGTGAGCTCAGTAAGCAGGTAACTTCACTAAGCCGCATAGAGTAAGTTGTTTTTTGGCAGTTTAGAAATAGCACATTTGGGACATGCTGAGTGCTGGAGTAGGCCTAAATAAAGTGGGGCATCATTTTGCATGTGATGACCTTGTTTCTTCTGTAATTTTTTCCTCATCCAAATTCTCAGAGAGAATTCAAGTCCTGAAAACTCACACCTAAATACACTCTAGCAATTATTTCTGGAATTACAAAGAAAAGGAAGTCAATGTCCCTCAAGCTTTGTGGCAAAAATGAAAGACCTTAATAAGTTAAGGTTAAGAATATCAGACTATTCTAAGTATCTCTACTACATTAAATGTCATAAGACAATGTAACAAGTCTAAAGAGTAGTGGAGCAAAAGTGTTTATACTGAGCTAAACTAGGGGAACAGAGATACAGTTCAGATATGTGAGAGTTTAGAAAGATCATCTTTCTAATGAGAAAGTTCAATAAGTAAAACAAAATTAAACATATAGACCAAATGAGAGCTGAATCAAAAACAAACTTATGAATAAGGAAGTTGTTATATAAGAATAATGTCTGAGTCTCTTTACTCAGTTCAGCTCATGAACTAAGGCTTATGGAACAAGTTGAGATTAGCAATATATCCACACACAAACCGTGTATGTGTCAAAGAAATGGTGCTGGCAACACACTGCTTTAGAAGCAGGAAAGATTTGGGATCATAATGAAGACTATGTAGCTTTAGCAGAGATTTGAAGGAAAAATGATGAAGACTTGCATGAATAGAGAACACAAAATAACAACACTTTAGAAGCTGGAAAATGCCTAAGTAAGGATCCAGGATATGGGATGTACAAGGTCAGTATGTGCTATAGTAAATGTACTGGTTGGATTGGAAATGCAGGAATACTTTAGAGATATTACAGAGTAAACTTGGAAAAGTGAATTTGCGTTAAATCATGCAAGATCCTGGAAGTTAGTTGAGGAAAATTTATAAATCTTTCTGTAAAAAATATAGAACTGTTTAAGACTTTCAAGCATGAAAAATGGGTTAGCTAAGGGGTATTAATGAAGAGGGAGGTGGGAGAGAAAGTTATCCAATAGTTTTAAAAGGAGAGAAGGAAAAATGGAAGAAATAGCATGAAGGAAAAAAACAATAATTGGTAACTAGTTAAATGTGAGGCTCAATATGGAGAAAGACTATGCTGAAGCATCAAAAGAAGAATAATGTTGAGGTTATTAATTAAATTAGAAAGTTAAGAAAACAGGTATTTTAGGTAATGAGCACAGAAAGAATGCTGCTCTCTGTTAATTACACATTATTGAGAGTAATACTATCTAGCTCATTTAGTTAAACAAATTCACCTTTTGATAATTATGCATAATATCCTTTGTCTTGAATACAATCATTTGATAAATACTACAAATTTTATTAATGAATATGATTAAAAATTATAATTTAATTAAATTATACATTAATGCTTTTTTTAAGAATTGTTTTTAAAATACAATTGTTTACTTAAAGGGACCTCAAAGAATGGAGATTTCAGATTAAATTTTCATTAAATCAAATTTATCTACTGGAAAGAAATCTCTGAAAGTAAAAATGGTCTTATCATTCTTTAACAGTGTGCTCTCCTGATGTCCCAGTGATAAGGCTTAATATTGATTAACTACATTGAGTTCATATTTAACTAGGTCTGATACCATGGCCATTATCAATAGGATGTGAAAGAACCATGGGACATCCTGAGAACTTGTTGTATAAATAAAGCATAGACCTAAAGTTGACCTAAATATTTACTCTGGGTTTCAATCATCTCAGAAGTTTGAAGAATCATTTTATGGGTTTCCTGATTTCTATTTCCAACTGCAACCTTTCCAATACTTCTTTAATCCTTAATTTCTAAACTTTTATAAGAAGAAATTAAAGGAATATTGCTTGAATATTCCCAATGGTAGTAAACAGGAGAGAAAGAAAGTCCATTCTAGAAATTTATCATTTGAATTTAGCTTATGACATGTTATTATCAATGTGGACTACTTTTAGGCACCCCAAATCTTCTATTTAAGATTTATTTATTTAATATATTCTCATCTCATACTCCACAATCTCATACCAGTAATAAGTCATTAGAAGCACTTAAATTCAGATAGCATATTTCACTAGTATAGGCACCATCATTATAATAAGGGTATTATGATAAATGTATTAATTCATATGAAGTATGAATCCAAAAATTTTCCCAGAGATAATAACAATACATTATTTTCTCATTTTCTCTGTCTAGTAAGTCTGTAAATAGAAAATCACTCCAAGTAATCAATTAGGTATATCATTTGTATTATTAAGAACAGAGTTTTAAATGAGGTTTTCCTTAGTGCAGTGCTGTAAAGGCTTCCTCTAAATAAGAGATAACATGTATTTCCTCTTTGGGACCTAATTTGTTTTGATATTAGAAGAATTGCCATGGGGTATAAAGTCTGGGAAGCTACCATAATGACTAGCCCTCAGAATAAAAGTACCAGCAAATCCTAATTATTTAAATATGTGAGCAGTTTTTCCTTTTATACAGTCAATAACCAAATTTAGTCTGTGGCTAAACAAATATCATCATATGTTTTTTCACCGTATTAGATGTTTAATATAATTTAAAATAAACTAAATTAAAATATAACTGAAAAACTTCAGGCAGGTTATTATGGATGATAAAAGGCAAGTAGTAAAAGAACATCTGTTGTAAAAATTAAAAGCTCCATTAAGAAATCTAAGAAATTATGTAATTAACTCTTCTATATATATTCAGAGCAGTAGTAAGTATCTCTAAATTATCTAAGAAAAATTCAGAGTCTCCAAGGAACAACCTTTTTTTATTCTCTTGAATTTTACATCTTGTATGAGTTTCTACTTTGAAAGTTAATAGTAAAATCTACCCATATCTTAATTTAAAGGAAGATATATTAGTGAAGTTATCCTCTCTAGCTGGCTACAATGACCTAAATCATGAAAGAAAAAAGCATATTTTTATTGTTTCATCAAAAGTGTTAATATAGCAAATAGACAACTTTATATATTTTTTAAATTCACCCATCCTACTTTGTACAGTTCGAGTTCGTAATTTATGCTTAGTTGAAAGCCTGATCAAATGTGCTAACAGCAAATCTATCCACAAACATAGTGGTATGACAAAAGTACCTTCTTTGTTTGCCTTACCATTGTTAATTTTTTTTTAAACAATGAATTATTGTCTTTTCACATAGCAGTTTTCTAATTTCTACCGAATCACTCTCTTCTGTAGCAAAATTTCAAGGAATGGAAAATATGAATTTTCTTAAGAATAAAGAGTGAAGAATAATCCAGTTTATTTTAAAGGCATACTGAAACTAAAGCAATTATTCATCTTAGTGGTTGTCTTTCTTTTTTTCTCTTTTCACTAACTCACCTAAATGGGCAATATCCTTTCTGATAAATTAAGTGAAATAAAAACATTAGAATTATTAAAGCACATTTTTACACTGATGAAACAAAGATTAGCAAAGCAAAGATTTCTTCACTTTTATTATTTTCTTCATTTTATTGTATAACATATGAGATTGACATCATCATATAATAATGTATTATGATGTCAGGCTATATGTTTGACAATGAGCAGTATTCTTTCTTTCTAACTAAAAAAAATAACTTGCTAAGGAGATAAAAAAAAGAAGCCCTACAACTAAATCTCATTTATAAATATGAATGAAAAATTCCTTAATAAAATACTACATATTAAACACCATTGATATAGCATTAAAGGAACAATACACTATATCTAAAAAGTGTTTATTCCACAGATAAGTTCATATTTAGACATTAGTGGAAAAAAATTACTCTAATAAATTAAGGGACAAAAATATATTGTCATCTCAATAGGTGACAAAACAGCATTTGACAAAATTCATATTGACCATGCTTTTAGAAAAACTCTGAATTAGTAATAGTTTTTAGAATAGTTACAGTAACTATCAGAGATCAATAGTAAGCTTTATACTCCCCAAAATATTTAGTATTAAAGGCAGTATCATTAATGTATAGGTCAAAATAAGGATACCCAGTACTATAATCAATATTTCAGTCATTCTGGATATCAGAACCAATGCAATAAGTAAAAAAAAAAAAAAAAGATAAATATATGGAAGGGAGATACAAAAATCATACTCATTTTCAGATGTAAATGGTTACTTGAAAAAATGATTGAATCATCTGAAATTCCATTAGAATTAAATAGTAAATAAAAAGGCTGCTTACAAAATCCTTATTTTAAAAATAATAATAACCTTCCAATATACCTAAAATAATTACCTTAAAATATTATGGGAAAAAGATCCCATTAATAATAACATCAGCAAATATATAAATAAACGAGAATTTTTCAGAACTATATTAAAAACAGGTAATATATCACTGAGTGCCACACATGAATTGAAAAAATTTTTATATCACTTCCAGCATTCTCTCTAAGCTGATTTATAAATTCAGCTTATTTCTAAAGAAAATCCTAATTCACTTTGGGGGGAACTTTATAAATTGTACCTAATGTACAAGAGTAAAGCCAAGAAAAGTGTGAATACTAATGGTGCCAACTTGTTCTAGACAATATTAACATATACCATGGAACTACAATATTTAAAACAGTGTTCTATTAGCACAAAAATGGATAGTCAGATCACTAGAATAGAAAATTCATAACAGATCCCAGAAATGTAGTAATGTAGTATATGATTAAAATGGCATCAAATAACTGAAAAAATTTATGGCTTTTTCTATTAACAATGTTGGATGCTGGTTATAAATAATGTTGGATACATAAGTTTAAAAGTTCAATGTCTACTTTGTATCTTACAGTATAAAATGAAGATGAATACAGTATTTATTGTAAAACAATGACATAAAAGTTACAAGAAAATATATTTTTAAAGAAATAGTAAGTAATTAAATGCGATATTGTGATATTCTGTATAAGGATATTTTCTTTTAACTGAAGTATAGTTGATATATAATCTTGTATCAGTTTCAAGTATACAGCACAGTGGTTCACCAGTTATACACATTATTAAATCCTCACCCCAACTAGTGCAGTTACTATCTGTCAACATAGAAAGATGTTACAGAATCATTGGCTATATTTTCCATGCTCTACTACCATCCCTGTGACCAAGTTATATTATGATTAAGAATTAAGAAAAAAATATTTTTTAAATAGTTCTGAAAGCACAGTATATCTGTCTTAGTCTAGTTTAAAACTAATTTCCTGGTTGAATGATCTCACTGTGAACAGGACATAATAGAGAACATGTACTCATTAGATATGAGTAAAACAAAAGGGTTTAGTTGACAGTTGCCCTCCTAGAGGCAGTGGTGAGAAAGGTGAAGGGTCTCTAGCACCAGCAAAGAAAAAGATTTTTGGTAATTAGCCTCCAGGAAGTGATTGCTGTATACTCGCTGAAAAATGTGGGAAAAACAGGAAAGGCATGGAAGTAGGCATCAGGTAATTGTAGGTCTAGGAGAAAGGCTGGGTCCATCTCACTAGATCAGAAGAGAAACAGCGCCCCATAATAGTAATAGCAGGGATCAGAATACACGTGTGTGTGTTGTGTGTGTGTGTGTGCATGCATGCGTGTATGTTTCTGTCCCAGAGAAAAGAGCAGAAGACAGTTTCCTCACATCCTGGAGTTAACCTGGAGTAGCCATGCCTCCTGTGAGTGATTTAACATTCACAGGCTAGCCTGCATATGCACAAGTGACATGCAATCCTCTGAAATTGCTTCACTAAAACCTAATTACATCCTTGTAACTCAAATATAACATTCACCTTCATTCAAACTATTGTACTACAATAAATGTGCATCATTTCACTTATAACTTGAGGTACTCAGATTCCAAACAATTTTGTGGAGAGTTTGGAATACAAAATTTAAAAAAAAGTTTCATTTAAAAGTCATATTTTTGGAGACCCAGGTCTTTAAAAAGAGAATTTTCCATGGAACTATCAACACACACTTCTGGGCATAACACAATGACAAAAAGTACAAAGAAAAATCTTGATAGATGTGACCTCATAATTTTTTTACATTGCTATAGGCCAAGTAACACTATACATGAAAGAATGAACTACAGAAATGACTTTGTAAAATATATGCTAGATGAAGGGTTGGTATACTTAGTCTCAAAGAGATCAACAGGAAACAGGGGAATACCCCAAAAGAAAACTAGGCAAAGTAGTGAACAGGAAATTTTCGAAAGAATAAACACAAATGCTAATTAGTATATAAAAATTTTGAAGCTCATTAGGAATCAAAGATTTGCAAACTAAAATAATAAAATAGATTTTATACCTCTGGTATTGATAAAGATGAAGTAATATTTATTTTGGTGAATACGCAAGAACACGGGTAAACTTACCCACTACTACTGTGTGTATAACTATGAAGGGCAATTTGATAACATCTATCATATGTGGTGGGGACTTGATAACGGGGGGAATCTAGTAACCACAATGTTGCTCATGTAAGTGTATATTAATGATACCAAAATAAATTTAAAAAAAAAGAAATACAGTTGAATAATACCCTCCTTGAAGATGGAAATTTGCAAAAATAAAAGAATCTTAAAGGCAGCAACTACACATCAAAGAATTTTTCCTAAGAAAATAATTAAACAAGTAAACAGATTGTTGTCATCTTCTTCACATACAAAAGACCCTGTGTTATTACCAAGATACTGATGAATTATTTATTTTTCATAATGAAAAACTGCTCAGTATTATAAAACCCCTGTCCTCACAGTAAGCTCAAATCAAGAAAACACAAAAATTATTTTTTAGATGGTACCCACAATTCAAACACTCTAATCACAAGAACAAAGACAGACACAGGATAGAGACAGATGGAGACAATGAGAGTCCCATTTGTGCACCTGTGGGGAAATAGGTTCTCTGGGACACTGAAAAGCTGGAGGCAGAGACAGGGACACCTGGGCACTAACTGTCTTTCTTTCCCTGGACAGCAATGAAGACTTGCTAATGCTAAATTTGATTCAAGAACCAGAAGAGTCCAATATTTGTATACAATACCTTAAACAGAAGTGCCCAGATTGCTAATGTCAAGTTCTTCCGGAAGGCTGATGTAAGCTCTGGGTACAGAATACTTGTGGCTCAGCACAGAATGAGCATTTTCACCCACCGAGTACCATACCGCTCCGCTTAGCACGGGCACTATCAACAGTCTGTGATCTATTCAGGCAACAGGGGCTAGGAGGAAGGCCTCCTCCCCAATGTACTATGTTAAATAAAAACGGCCTAATTTACAACATGTATGCAAGTATAATCTCTTCTAATTGAAAATGTGCAACACTTTTACAACTATACACCTATTAAAATTCCAGCTTCTTTTCAATCACTTAAACTGTGACTAAACATAAATCCCCAAAATAGGGATCAAAAATGTCCTACACTTTGTAAACATGACCTGCATGACCAAGCAAAAACATTTCCATTTGCCATGCTTGATATAATTCAGCCCATCCTGTAATTTGGACAAGGTCATTTGTTAATTATGGGTGTCAATGTTATGAGTCTTTAAATTACAATCTGGATGTTTTTATGTCCCTTTCACTATATTTAGGGGATAAAGTGCCTTAAATATTTCCAACCTTTGCTACTGCTTATCCTCTGAAGCTATCTATCTAATTTAGATATCTAAATTATCTTAATAGAAATGAAAAACTACATTCCATCACTACTCTAAATAACTTTTCTATAAGAAACCAATAATGCTCATATTTCTAACATACCCAGAGATACATCTGCTTGGAAAATGCTGTCATTACAGCAATGCTGTCAAGTTTCTTAGACATTCAGAATTATGTCCCAAATTAGTACCATTTCAATAAAATACAGTCTTTCTTGTTTTCCCTCTGAAGATAACTGCTCACATGATATTAACGTTAGATAAAATATTCACTAGCATGTATTTTTCCATTCCCTTCTTGACCATTGGCCAGACTTACAAAAAAGCCATTCCCAACACCCATTAATTTCTTGATTCATTCAACAAATAGTTATTGAACAGTACCTAACTAAGTACTGAACCAAGCCATGAGAATATAAAATCAAGTAAATTGTGACTCCTGCCCTCAAGAAAACTCCTGCAGTCTAGGTAGAGGCAGAGAAGTTAACAGCAATTCAGTTGCAGGACAGTGAGTGTTATATAGAGATTAAGGGGCACGGAGGAGGAGCATTGAAATCAGGCTAAGGCAAATGGGGATGGGCTCAAGGCAGGGAAGGCTTTCTAAAGGTGACCCTTGAACTGAGTTTGGAAATGAGGAGGAAAAAGTAGACATGTCTAAGACAGGAGGGAGAATTCTCCAGAAAAAAGAGGACAACATAGGAGTTATCACAAAGATATGCCATAGCATAATTCATTTACAGAATTACAAGTCTAGCATAGCCAGAGTAAGGGGCATGTGTGGTAGAAAGAAAATAACATTTTTTTAGGAAAACCATGATGTTCTAAGCCAAGTATTTGGGACATGATGCTAAAAGTTGCAGGGAGACATTTCATGACTTTAAGCAAGACAAATATATGGGATAAATCCTTTGAAAACAAGCCCTCTGGCTTTTCTATGGAAGATATGCTGAAAGGAGAGCCCACTTGAGAGAGGGAAATGGGATGTTATTGCAATAATCCAGGCAAGAAATTTTACTAGCTTCAATTAAGGTAGGAGAGAAGCAGGGGAGAGAACAGATTTGGAATGCATTTCATTACTCATGAAATACTTATATAGGGAAGGAGTCTAAACTGGTTTTAGATTTTTGACTTGGAGAACTAGATGGAGTTCGTTTAACTCACTAAGATGAGAAACTCAAATGAAGGAATAGCTTTGAAGTAAGAGATGGGAAACTTAATTTTGACTTGATAAATTCAAGATCCAAATGGATTAGTGCTAAAGACGGTTGGCGGTTGGTTAATAGGGCATATGTGACTTCAGTGTATTGAAGAGATAACTGAAGCCATGAGAGTAGTCAAGACAGTGGGGGGTGGGTCACGCAGAAGGAAGAACAGAGGTACCAGCATCGAACACGGGGAAACTCTAAATTAGGGGAGACCAGTAGGCAGACCTCAAATATTTAATTGCCAGAGGAGCAGATGAGAAGGAAGAAGAGGAAAAGAAGAGATCCAAAGAAGTTGATTAAGAATTCCAAATAGGTAAAGTGTCGCAGAGGCTTCAAAGAGGTCAACAGGATGAACAAGACGAATGTTCAGAGCCTTTAGCGATGTAGAAATTAGATCTGAAGCAAACAGTGGTATAGGAGAAAGAAAAGGAAAAGCGACCAGATTCCAGAAGGTTAAGGGAAGAACTGAGCAGTGTGGACATAGTGTAGACCAGTTTTCCAAGGAGTTTATCAAACAAAGGAAAGAAGAATGCAGACATGCTCTGTATCAACCACTAATTATAAAATGACTATTATCATCTAATTCTTCCACAATGCATATTTTGGCAACATCTTTTTCAAATAGATATGAAGTCTTTTGGAAACAGTTTTAATGGAACAGAAGATAATCTTTTTGTTGTTGTCCTTTATATTCTGAAGATAAAAGTTTTAATAAAATAGCAGCAATAGCAGGAGTGGCAACTGGGAATCAGAGTGAATCACCCTGAAGTTTCCTTCCAAAGTTACTCAAAATTGTGTTTGTACACATATATTCTATTCACACAAAACATAATTTATCCTACTAGAAAGTAAATAATTATGTAATACCCATTTCACTGCATCTTATGTTTTCTTTTAAGACCATGATGTTCTGTTTAGTCATCTAATATTTAACACTAGTGTTTTAGATTAATTCTTTCCAAGAGATTTATATCATTGCTCTCAATTTCTCGGTGAAGTCTCCTCTCACTATTCCTTTTTCAGACTGGTAATTCTCCCACAAACTTTTGTATAATTATTTTCAGTTCTTACTGATTTCAGTTCTTACTGATATTTGTTTCTAATTCTAATATCAGTTATACATTTTTAATAATTATGGTGACTTATATTTATATAGCATTGTTCACTCTGAGAGATCCTAAAGCACCTTTCCAAACTACACATTGCTCACATAAATAAATGCCAGGCAACGTTAAGGATGATGGAAACAACCAGTCACACAATTAACATGCTGTTTACCTAGCTCCCGAACAATAAAGATGCTTCACAAGACTCGAGCTAATATCAATCAAAAGGGATGCTCCACTGAACAACATTCCATAAGCTGATATCATCTCTGATTATTCACATGGGCCATTTTTTATTCACTAGGATATAATTACTATCAAGTCAAATTGAATTTGTTTTGCCAAAAAGATCAATGGCAACTTTAAAATGCTTGAATAAAATACAAGTACTTTATGCATACTTAAAAAAAAACCTTTCTTTCTTAAATTAAGCTAATATTGCTAACAGGGAATGCTGTGCTAACAGCTGACACTAAAGATGGCTCCTAGATTCAAATAAGCACTCCTGCCATGACCTTAAACAAATAATTTACACTACTTAGTTTCATAGGTTTGGAAGGAAAACTCTATTATTTCTGACTTGAACTCAGCAATTCTTGATTTGAAAGATCATAAATGTGTTTGGAAAGATTCCTCCTGCCACGGATGATTTTTGCAGAGGAGTCCTGTCCTGATGCCTTACATTATTTCAGATATGTATGTCAACCAGGCATAATAGTTGGTAACTTAAAATTTTAATAAAATACTAAGGCTAAGCATTTACCACCTTAACATCTTTCTACAGTACAGCACAGGAGATCTTAAGTTTTACTATGAAAATGAGAAGTTGGAAACAGAAAAAGTTAGGAGTTTAGTGATCAATAAAACCAATAAGGACAATTGATCAATCCTTTATATAGAAAATGGTAGCAAATAGAAAATTTAACTTGTCAATATGGTAAAACTTTATTTGTACAGATTAAATTGAGAAGTAATAATTTTTATTATTGAGGACAAAGTGTATACCTGATAATGTGCCAAATGTATTATATTCTTTTTATCTCATGTGATCCTCAAAACTATTAAGTAGTTATAGTAGAGTCTTAACATTTGTTAGCAATATATTCCATGCTTTTGAAAATTGCTAAATTTTCAAATTTGGAAATTTCATGCAGGCTTCTGGTCTTTAAAAGCACATTCATATTTAATTCAATTGTTTCTTGTGCATATCTTCACAGCATAACCTCCGTTTCAAATTGCACTAAAGCTTGATTTTCTTTGTTTTGCAAAGATGACAGCATTTGCTGAAGCCATTTCAAGAATCACTTTCTCTAGTTTCTGTGTATGGAACTTAGGGCAGAACTAGTCATATCTTGTATCTGAACCAGTACAGAATTTGACATATCTTTATTATATCCCAACCTTCGAACCGTTAAGAAACATCACTTTATTAGATCCCTTCACATTTCTTTTCTTTTCCATCATCACCAGCAATTGACTTTCTTTTCAAGCTCACTCTTTTATAAAGATATAGAGATATTTATAGCTTCAACAGAAAATCTGCATAGTTAATTATGCTCACACATTAGCTAAGGAATTCACTGCTCTGAGGCATGTGGTTTGTTAGACATCATGGAATTTGAAACTTGCTATCCAACATGGAACT
Source organism: Smutsia gigantea (assembly GCA_032199065.1). NCBI lineage: Eukaryota > Metazoa > Chordata > Mammalia > Pholidota > Manidae > Smutsia > Smutsia gigantea. The sequence goes on along the minus strand of JAVSCE010021691.1, from coordinate 359,236 downwards.
TGCTCTCAATAATAGAAACATACATGCTAGACCCATGAATGACAAGAGTCAACTTTATTGTAATCTATATTTTCAAAAAATAGAAAGGTAAAACTCAGTAAATCTAAGTAATATACCCTAACCTACATATCCAGTAAATGAGAGAGACTTTCAACTGAGGGCTAAAAAACTCCAAAGCCTGTTTTCTTTCTTTTACAATGCAGCATCTCCAAGCTAGTTTGACGTAGGGCATGATCTGAATTCTTGAAACTACTTTAATGAAAACTAGTTTTACCATGGTTTTGATTAGAACAAAAAATTTTTTAAATCTAACTCCTAGCCTTGATTTGGCAACTAACCAGTTGTGAGGTTTTTAGGTAGAAAATACTAAGGCTAACCTTTCTAGTATTCAATTTCTTCAACTATAAAAATGAACAAGTTACCAAGTTTAACGAGCTCCAAGGTCCTAGTAGTCCATAAAATCATTGCTAAATAGATACACTGCCAGGAAAAGCTGTGTGTGTAATTGTGTACAAGTATATGATGCAAGGTAATAAAGAATTGTTGTGTTGTTTTTCACTTAATTAGGTCAAATGTCCCACATCATTTGGATTACAATATTAATGTGCTTGCTAAGCACTTGTGTTGTAAACATTTTAAAAATGAACTTCAGTTTATTCTACATCTAAATCTCCCTGATCTTAATTTAATAGGTATAAACCTAGTCTGTTTTACTGTAATATTTGAACAATGAATATAAGTGGGACCCACAATAGAACTGTCCTGCATATATTTATAGTTAACTTTGTCTTCTTACAATTAGAGAAATAGTGCCTAGGATTCACAGAATTTTCTCACCCATCTCTTGATATCTGTTCAGTTTATTGGATCTCTTAGACCAGTGTTTCTCAAGCCAGAAGGTACATAATAACCACAGCATATGGAAAATTCAAATATAGATGATGAATTGAGACACAGAGAAGCTACCTAACTTGCTAAAGTTATATACCTGGGAATAAAGCCAATGAGATCTGGCTCCAGAAACCCAGCTTTTTACCATTGCACTGTACTGCCTCAACCAAGAAGCTGGTAGAAACAGACTTGATACCTACTGAATCAAAATTCCAGAACATGTTTGTGTGTGTCTGTGTGTTCAGCATGCTCAAGTTGATTCTACCAGGGTTGCTTCCAATGCGTAGAAATCACTAAACTAGACTACCTGCAAATAAGAAAAAAACTGCAAATGGAAGAAATCAGTTTCCAAGCATTTGGTCTTCTGTTGAGGAAGCTATGTCATATAATAGCTTTGCTTAATTCAGAGATGCATTTAATATGCCTGCAAGGGCAAACAATTGTATAAGCATCATTTGCTGTCCTTTGTGCTTACCATAAGAGAAGGCCAGGGTTTTTTGTTGCAAATATAGTCCCAAATGTGGGACAACTGAATATCCTCAGGAAGTAAAATCAGTCTAACACAAACTGAGAGCATGGTATCGTGTAAAGAACAAAGGCTTTGAAGACACAGCAAACAGAAGCTGAAACCCTAGCTTTGCATGTGTGAAAGTATATGAATACAGGCAAATTATTTAATGGCACTGTGCCTTAGTTTCCTTTTTTATAAATAAGGAATATAATAATAAGAGCCACTTCCACAGACTGTGAGAGGCAGTACAATGTGATGGTTAAGAGTGGATTCAAATACCAACTCTGCCACCTATTTCTGAGTTCTTCACCTGTAAAATGAGGATTCCAAGACTGTCAACCTCAGGGAGTGGTATGGAGGACTAGAAAAGAAACTGCATGCATTATTACTAATATTAGGATTGCTGTAATGATTAAATTAAGTCTTTGTAATGAAACTAACTCAATAAAGGATTTTTAAACATTACTTTCTCATTTTTTAATCTCATCTCCAGATAGAATGCTGAGAGAAACCATCCACACTGAATGTGTTCAGAAACCTACACACCAGCAGAGACTGCAAAAACAAGAACAGTTTGAAGACATGTTTCAGGACTGAAAAATTGCTGTAAAACAATATCCTTTGATTTCCCTTGATTTGTGACTTTAAAAGGACCTAAATGGAAAACAGTATGGAGGTCCCTCAAAAAATTAAAAATGAAGCTACTATATGATCTAGCAATTTCCCTTCTTGGTATATATCTGAGGAAATGAAATCACCACCTCAAAGAAATACCTACACCCGCATGTTCACTGCAGAATTATTTACAATAACCAGGACATAGAAAACATCTAAAGAGTCCACTGACAGATGATGGAGAGAGAAAATGTGGCATATACATACAATGGACTATTATTTGGTCTTTAAAAAGGAGATCCTGTCATTTACAACAACATGGATGAAACCAGAGAGAGAAAGACTAGAAAATATTCTAGATCTTACTTACATGTGGAATCTTACAAAAGGACCCTCGTAGATACAGAGTAGATTGGCAGTTACTGAGAGAGGAAGGGTCCTGGGCGAAGATGGTCAAAGGGTGCTAACTTCCAGTTAGAAGATATATAAGTTCTGGGGATGTAATGTACAAGGTGACTATAGGTAATAATACTGTATTGTATATTTGAAAGTTTCTAAGAGACCAGATCTTACAAGTTCTCAAGACACACACACGCACAAACACACACACACAAGCTATGTGTGCTCACTGGCCTTACTGCAGTCACCATTTCACAATAGATCCATGTATCAAATCATGACATTGTACATCTTAAACGTACACAGTTATATCTCAATAAAACTGGGGAGTAAAAGGCCTAGAAAAAGAATTTCAAAGATTAACTTCTGCTCTTTATCATAGCCTCCATCTCAACCACACGTCACCATTTAAAAAACCACCCACCCCAGCTACCAGTCCCACTGGGTCCCATGGCCAACTCACCATTAATCAAACATGCTGACTGCTTTGATTCTCACTGCTTACACTCTTTCCCTTCAGTGTAACTCCCAAACCACATCTTCACCCCGTAAACTATTCCCACAGACCTGACCAAATGCTATTTCCCCTTTCCCTATGTTTCTCAGCCAGAACGCATCACTCCCTCCACTGGGCTGCTGTAGAACAACCCTGCTTATACCTCCATTATTAATTCTAGTCACGAATTCATTTGGATATATCTTAATAATTGGTGATTTAAAGGACTTGGCTTTCCATCAGATTTCAAGTTTCCTGATGGAAGGGAGCGTATGTTACAAACCTTCATTTTTTCCCACAGAATTTGAACTGCTGTCATGCATATAGTAGGTATTCAACACAAGTTTGCTGAAGTAACATGCGTGCACTGCAGCCTGCCGTGGCCATGGATGGAGCCCAAAGCAAACTGCTCTCAATCATGTGATTCCTGCCAGGATGCCTTTAACTTGGTGTATGGCAGACTCTAATAACAGTGTGCTGTGAAAAATACAGCATAAAGTCTTTAACATCTGAAATACAGACTAGTGTAAACTGAGCCTGGGGCATATGTCATAAGACTTCAGTGAAAGGATGCAACTAATTGGCAGTTTAACAAGTCATTATCCCATATAAATATATCATAGTTTAATGTACTGTAATGCAGATCCAATAAAAACTCATCCGTTTTCATTTTTAAATATTTGAAGACATACTGGGTAATGTCCCAGGAACAAAGATTGATTTTCAGTGTATGTGCTATTAAAATTATCCACTTTTCATATTATACCCTACTCTGACCCTTTTGACACATTTTCAAAGTTATATTAAATTATATTTCAATTATAATCTTACAGTAAAATAAATAAATAAAAAGAAAGAAAGAAAATAAAAGGAAAAGAATATGTACCTGGAGTGAAAATAGAGAGGAAATTCCGCCATAGCTAAACATAACATTTTCTCCAACACGGTATTCCTTAAACAAATTATACCAAATATGGGTACTGAAAGTTTCAAATGAAATCGTATTTGAGATGCTTCTCTAAAAATATAGTTTGCCGGCATATTACTACAATAGTCTTTTCCTCCTCCTTCATACTATGAAGAGATATTATCTAAAAGAATAGATCTCTGTGCAGCTTACAGGCCTCTTGGGGTCCCCTCTCAGTTGATCTGCCAGTGAAAACCATTCTCATAGTAATATTAAATTTGTATTTGCCTCTTCCACTGTGTTGATATCTTCACTCATGGTAACAAAAGGCAACAGTGGGTGAAACTGCTGACAGCACAGGAGGCACTGGAGCCTAACTACACTGCTGTCAGTATATTCTTCACTGCCACCCCCCTGCAGTAAAATAACAATTGCTAGTTTCACTTAAGATAAGAATGACCTTGATGAAGCAGTAAAATTTATTGATTTTTAAAATCTTTACTATAGTAATAATCTTAATATCCAGTACAGTGGGATGTAAAGTATAAGTAAAATACTCTGTCACAGACTGAAGGATGATGTTTGACTCCCTGAGGAGTTGGGGGAAGCATTTCCTTGCAGCTGTGAGCTGAACTAGCCACCTTCTTAATGGCACATCGTTTTTACTTGAAAAAATTCCTGACAGGTAAACGCCAGCTACTAAGACTTGGATGTTGGGAAGATTTTTCTCAACAGTGAAACAAAGCAAAACTGTTAGCTCATGAAGAACTGACGGAAATTCTAGCCAATGATAAAATGTGAGCGTTAAAGTGAAAATTAATATTTTGCAAAACTTGTATCCTCCACACATCTAATCAGGATTTTCAGATCAGACGTTTCTGATTCTATTGTTGGTGATAGTAACATATGTAACGTTTTGTTACTGTATAATAAAATGTTCCATGAACATATCTCCCCGGGCAAGGGAAACAAAAGCAAAAATGAACAAGTGGGACTATATCAAGCTGAAAAGCTTCTGTACAGCAAAGGACACCATCAGTAGAACAAAAAGACATCCTACAGTATGGGAGAATATATTCATAAAAAACGTATCTGATAAAGGGTTGACATCCAAAATATATAAAGAACTCATGCACCTTAACAAACAGAAAGCAAATAATCCAATTAAGAAATGGGCAGAGGACATGAATAGACACTTCTCCAAAGAAGAAATTCAGATGGCCAACAGGCACATGAAAAGATGCTCCACATCGCTAATCATCAGAGAAATGCAGATTAAAACCACAATGAGATATCACCTCACACCAGTGAGGATGGCCAACATCCAAAACACAAACAACAACAAATGTTGGCGAGGATGTGGAGAAAAGGGAACCCTCCTACACTGCTGGTGGGACTGCAAATTAGTTCAACCATTGTGGAAAGCAGTATGGAGGTTCCTCAAAAAAGTCAAAATAGAAATACCATTTGACCCAGGAATTCCACTCCTAGGAATTTACCCTAAGAATGCAGCAGCCCAATTTGAAAAGGACAGATGCACCCCTATGTTTATTGCAGCACTATTTACAATAGCCAAGAAATGGAAGCAACCTAAGTGTCTATCTGTAGATGAATGGATAAGGAAGGTGTGGTATGTATACACAATGGAATATTATTCAGCCATAAGAAGAAAACAAATCCTACCATTTGCAACAACATGGATGGAGCTAGAGGGTATTATGCCCAGAGAAATAAGCCAAGCCGAAAAAGGCAAATATCAAGTGATTCACTCATATGTGGAGTCTAAGAACAAAGAAAAAATACTGAAGGAACAAAACAGCAGCAGACTCACAGAACCCAAGAATGGACTAATACTTACCAAAGGGAAAGGGACTGAGCAAAATGGGTGGGAAGCGAGGAATAAGAGGGAAAAAGGGGCATTACGATTAGCAGATGTAATGCTGGGGGGGCACGGGGAGGGCTGTACAACTCAGAGAAGACAAGTAGTGATTCTATAGCATCTCACTACGCTGATGGACAGTGACTGTAATGGGGTTGGTGGGGGGGACCTGATGAAGGGGTAGTTTAATAATCGTAATATTGCACATGTAATTGTAGATTAATGATACAAAAATAAATTATATTTAAAAAAATAATAAAATAAAATAAAATGTTCCAACTTTTGAAACAGATATACAATTCCATGAAATAGCATTATCCAAAAATTTCAAAATCTCCCATAGTTAAAAGATTCATTCTAAGCACAACATAGACCAGTGGATTTTAACTTTACTGATACAGTCACAGAGTCTATACTGGAATTAACCTTTAGGAAGCAGTATTTATCAAGTTGTGGTGTAGTGTCAAAGATAATCTGGAAAAGGTATTAAAAGAGTCTTCCCTTTCACTACATATCCATGGGAGAATATTGGGATATGTTCTTCATTCAGAACTTCATATTACAACAGACTGAACGCAGAAGATAGGAGAATGCAAGCCATGTTCTATGAATCCACAAGTTAAAGAGATGTATAAAAATGTAAAACAACATCACTCTTCTCATATTTTTCTTCTTTTAGAATAGCTATTTTCTCAAAAATGTTATGTCAACATGTAATTGCTGTATTATTATTTTTAAATGAATTAATAAACACATATTTTAATTTTTATCAGTTCTAATGTGTAATGTTGATAATTAACAGGTAAAATGCATACAAACAAAAGCTTTTTTGGGTTCTTAGTAATTTTAAGCATAAAAGGTGTGGGGACCGAAATGTTTGAGAACTTCGGATTAAGAAAATATATGTTACAAATCAATGTAATTGGTTAGAAAAAAGACAAATTCTCTGGCAATGCTATTTTTAATTCTGTTGAGTTTGGAATCTTTTGCTGTACAAATTCAATGATCTATATGTCCTTTGTCCAAGAACCGTTCCTCAGTCTCTGCTATAGGCCAGGTGCAATGCGAAAAAACAAAACAAACAAACAAAAAAAAAACATATGACATGGGTCCTGTCATCACACAATTTCCATTACTATCTATATAATGATCTATTCGTATATTTATTCCCATCTTTCTTCTGCATGTGTCTCTGTGCCTGTGTGTACCTAGGTGTGTGTTCATTGGCCTCATAAATATCTTCTTGTTCCATAAAAAACTTTGATGTTCCACAGAGAGCTCTTATAGGTCTAAAACTGAAATCACTCACTAAGTTGTATATGCTCAATTAATGGTACTTACCCCCTTATGCCCTGTTTTTCCCCCTAATATTAACATTTTTTAATGACAGAATAGAAGAGAAATAGAAAACACAGGAGACCATTGGAGAGCTGCTGTGCTGTCTGTGTCAGTATTTTCATAGCACTTTGTTTTGCTTGTTCTGTTTTAATGCATGTATCTCAACTCCTAATTGAAATGTAAGTTCTTATAGGGCAATGTGTTCGTCAAACTATACCTTTGACACCTCCCGATACCTTGTTCACTATTTTCTACATAGTATACATTCAGTATGATTAAATGCCAGGCATAAAATATGAAAAGATTGTTTGGTTTTACTTCTGTGGTGAAAAATCATAGCTGTGGAATTTTATTCTTTTGATTCTGTTCCACGGTACAACACTGCTTGTCAACTTATTCTCCCTACTCATGGTTGTTAAGGTGCTGCCTGTACACTGAATTTACACAAGATGCTTCATCTTCTCCTGTGTTTCTCTCCTTTCAAATATCAAATGTCACCCTCATAACAAAAAGCAATTCAGAATATGTCCCATATATTCGATATATAGTCCACCTAATACTTCATTGTAATTCATTAGCAACTCAGAAACAAATAGTTAATTTACATCTGAAAACTCTCATATTGATTTGCACATACTCATTCCTCTAAAGAAAGCCAAGGGAGTATTGCTCCTTAAAGTGGCAAAGAGGCCCGTCTCATAAAATACTACAATCAGAGTTTTAATGTGGTTATTTAACATAGATGAGGTACATGTTTTTTTAAACTCACCATGAAAAACATTAAAAGGAAAACCTAGAAGACTTGAGTCATATTTTTGAAATATCACATTCCCTGTGAATTAGACAAAAATAACAAAGGGTACCTTCAAAGTATGACCATTCTGTAGTCACAGAAAGATAATTTTAAGTTTTTGATACCTAAAATTACTCAACGACAAGAAATACTGATAAATATTTATTTCTCACACAAGGCATATGTAATCTAAATTATTCTTTATTTTTCAATTTTACACTTCTTCGTATTTTGTAATGACAGAATAGAAAAGAAATAGAAAACACAGGAGACCATTGGAGAGCTGCTGTGCTGTCTGTGTCAATATTTTCATAGCACTTTGTTTTGCTTGTTCTGTTTTAATGCATGTATCTCAACTCCTAATTGAAATGTAAGTTTTCATAGGGCAATGTGTTCGTCAAACTATACCTTTGACACCTCCTGATACCTTGTTCACTATTTTCTACATAGTATACATTCAGTATGATTAAATGCCAAATCACACTTCAATTTACCTTGGTTACAAGAAGATAGTTGTATGTATTGATGCTACTTTTTCCAAGACAGATTACTTGTCTATAGTTTGCTGTGACTGTTTTCACTCCATAACTCCACCTGCAAGAATGTTTTGTTGGGCAAACAAAACATTTACATTTGAATCTTAAAACATTGAAAGGCATACATTCCTAGCTGCCAGCCTCATCTGCTTCTGTGGTCTTGTGTCCTACCATTTTTACAAATTTATGTTACCTGTTTAGCTAGTCCTTTAAGATCAAATGCCTTGGTTTGGATAAAGATTTCGTATGAAGATCAAATAATCTACTTACTAGAAATACAGTCTTATTAACACAGCAACAAACTACAACGGCTCCCTTCTGTCTACACCATGAAATCTAAACTGTTCTACTCGGTTTTCACTAGCATCCATACTCTGATGCCAACATATTAACCAATCTTATTTCTCATTACTTACCAACAAAAATACTAACAGTATTCTTTCTAGTTTCTTTATGCTTCCTTCTTCATGATGATAATTAAAGACCATTGAAGTTCTTCCTATTTTCTCTACTTGTGTAAACACTACTTGTTCTTTTCTCATTCCTTCAGTTTTGTTTCAAGTAATAAAACCAGACAAATACAATTGAAGAATTATGAATTTTTCCTAATCCCTCTTCCTTTCTTCCCAGAGATAACCAATATCCTAAGTATTTTTCATTCCCATGGATGTTTTATTCATTTTAAATACATGTTTATATCTATAAATATATATAGTATGAATTAATATTTATATAAAATTGTTATATTTTATAACATTTTATTGAATCATATACACTATTGTGTGGCTGAATAATATCACTCACATTACTCATATTAACACACACTTTCTAGATTTATCCAGGTTGGTATTATCATAGTAAATGGTAAAAGATAGAATTCCTTCTGACTATGACAGGGAAAAAGCAAGGGTGCCTGCTTCTTCCGTCTTTACTCAACATTATACTGGAGGCCGTAGCCAGTGCCCAAAGCCTCAAGAACTGAACAGCATACATCTAGGAAAGGAAAAAGTAATATTGTAGTAATTTGAGGACAACATGGTTGTTTATGTAGAAAAGCCTAAGGAACACACAGAAAAAAGTAAAATATGAGTTAATAAGTATATAATGTATAAAAAAGCAGTTGAAGTATGAGGTTTCCAGGAAGTAGGATTACAGGGAGGGATTGATGGAAAAGAGGCAGGAAGGAACATTTGGGGTGATGAAACTGTTTATTGGCATGATTGTGGTAGTGGTTATACAATTGCACATATTCACAAAACCACATCAAATTGTGCAGTTAAAACTAGTTGGTTTTATTGTATATACATTTTTGCCTCAACAAAGCTCATTAAGAAAACTTTGGAGGCAAGAAGGAACTTTGATGCCCATTCCTCAGCCTCAAGAAAGCTGTGGATGTTAGTATCCAAGACTCATATATAACTGCAATGAGCTTTTAGAAGATTCACTTTGACTTTGTATTTGTTTTATTTATCTGCCAATTTAAAACAACCCTTTTTTTTTTGGTTTTTGCTGCTCAGTTGGTTTTCACTTTGTTTCACATTATCTGCGTGGTCACAGAGAACTAAGCTGACTCCATTAGTCCCAGTGTCCTATTAAAATTATAAAGTTTCTCTGTTCTTTTTTTAGGCACATGGCTTTTTCACTTCTACAAAACCAGTTCATCATTAGAGGTGGTACACCTTAATTACCATATTAATAACCACAATCACCACAGTAATTAGGACTGCAACTCTAGGCTATGTAAACCTTCAAGGTCTCAAATCCTGGCTCTATCACTTGACTAGGTAAGTAAACTAGATAGGAACTTCAGTTTCCTCACCTGCAGAATAGGTATAAAAACTGTTCCTACTTCATCAGATTATTTTGCAGATTAAATGAGATACTACACAGTGCTTAGAAATATACCTGGCACATCATAAGGATTCAATCAATGTTAGCATTTGTATCAGCCTCATATTTTTCACTGGAAATTCCATAAGTAAGAAATGAAAATAATGCTATTGAATAAAGTACCAAACCAAAATTTTTAAACCCAGAATTGTACTCAGCAGTAACTTCACAAGTCAATGGAATGTCATGCGTTTCTCTGTTTTGTATGGCTTCTTTATTTTTTGTTGTTATCACCGCATTCTTAATTTTCTGGTTTACATTACAATGGAGGGGATAAATTAAGCATTGTCTTAGAAGGATATTCCTTATATGTATTACAACCTTCTATATCATATATGTTGTTTGCATTATTCATGTGTATATATGTGTGTATGCACTTTATTTTAGCCTAAATTTCATTTCGGACTCTATAAAGGACTTGCATTGAAGATATTATTTCAATAGAAAAACTAGGAATACCTGAATTTTACCTTGGCTTAACCAATTCTCCTCCTATGGAGGCCTCCAAGGAAACAAATATATGCAAAAAGGAGGCAAAGGAAGTCAGTTTTTATTACTAGCTTAGATTAGATTGGATTTTATTATTTATTAGCTGTCACTTCAGCCTCAAACTCTACAGTAGAACTTCATATACTAGGAAGAGGCAGTATGAGGCCTTCTTATCCCTATGTTAGTTAATAAAATGAGCCAGTCACACAAGCAAGGCTCGATTTTGAACTGAACTAGGCCTGCATGCCCCAGGTCTTCTCAGAACAGGCCAGTGATATTTTGTCTTCAGTCACATGTGAGAAACCACTTCCACAGAACAAAAGCGAGATGGCCCTGGCCTGTTGAGAGCACATCCCTGCACCTCATTACCACTGTTCCTTCAGGGAATCCTCCAATCAGTGTTCTGTTCACTTTTTTTAGTCAGAAGATGATGCAACTCTGGCACACAAGGGCTCTTACGTCAAATCTGACCCACCTAAACTACATCTTCCTCCTTGGGTGGGAGACTCAGTGATGAACATAGAGTTTAACTTCCCTAACTTCTGTCAAGATTATAATATGTCTAGTTAGATCTGATGTAGTTTGCTATATTATACTTCCCAGCTACTGATATCATATCTGGGAAATAGTTGCAAGACAAAATACTTTTTCAATGTTCAGTAATGTCATGTTCACAGCATGAACTTCAAAAAAAATATTTTTAAAACCATATTTCTCAACTATTGCAGGATGTAGTTCAGGCTAGTGTGGAGGACATGTATGGACCATAAACACCATGAGAATAGCTTCCATGGGTTTCTACAAAGTGTTTACTAGATGATGGGCTATTTTTAAAACTCTGGGAAAATAATATACTTTTCAGTAAAAAGGACCTGATCCCAGTGATAGAAGAGAAGAATTTAGCATGTTAGTGACAAAAATCTCTTTTCTGTGTTATGGCTTTTGTCCCAGGTTTTTCCTAAGCTCTTATCCTTCTCATAAGGCAGGTCTTAGTTTAAATGTGTCACCACCTTAGTGATGACTTCACCAACTTTCCTATCCAATCAGCCCCCCATCCTTCTCCTCCCAGCTCAGCACTGTAATGCTTCACATTTTGTAGTTGTTTGCTGACTGACTGCTTGCCCTACCAAACGGCACCCTCCCAAGGGCAGGGACTGCCCTTTGCTTGCCACTGCTGGTCAGTTCTTAAAAGAGACTGGTACAAAGCAGACATCCATTTGTAACCTGCTGAATGAATAGCTTGATGAACGAATGCAGTCTTAGCAATTTTAATAGGCTATCTTCAGAACAATGCCCTACTTCAGCTCCTGCAACATTTGCAGGATTAAACATAGAATTGAAAATTCTGGGTCTAGTCCTAATTCTTTGACTTAGTATCTGTGAGTCCTGAATATATTAACTTTTAGCTAATGAGAGAATATAGTATACACATGAAAGTCCTTTAAAATGAAAAGCCTTAAGATGCCTGGGAGTATCATTGTAATATGGTGAAATTCAAGGTAATTAGCACTTAAATGACTTAATATGGATAAATTTAGAATTTATCATCCAAGGAAATCTTTCACTGAGACACAAAATAGGAAATCCTGGAGCATTATTATTAGTGACTTACCATCTTTATACATACACATTTGTCTGAATATAAATCCCAAATGACAAGATTATTTTTCACCTCAAATACTAACAGAATTTTGACAATTCAAGGTCTATGATGAAGACAGAAAATAATACACAAGTTTTTATCAATTAATTTTTCCCCTAAACACTATGTAGCTAATTTTATTTGACCCCCTCCTACTCTACATTTCAAGTGATCTGAACATGTACTGGAATTAACCAATTTTATGTAATTGTAACATGATTGTCTTTGCCAGGAAACTATGAAAAGGCTTTTTAATCACAGTGATTAAGTAATCATGTTTCCCTCTCTATAAAGGGAAGCATTTAAAATATCAAAGAACCATCAAAGTATATTATTCATTTTTATTTTATTTTATTCCTAATTTGAATCAAATGATAGAGATGGATAAACTGATCAGGTATTATTCTTTCAAATAAGTCTTGACATGTGCCAGGTTAATTTTTTGTTAGGTTGACTCTCTAAGCATAGTCCCTGTGCTTTCAAATGAGACTACAGATCACCTAAGCTTGCATATGGACTATTCAGAATGAAGTATCTAACCCCTGCAGTAGAGTGCTAAAATTTTTAAATAGGGCATCCCACTAATCTGCAAACACACCATGCCTAAATTATGATGGATGTTGATCACAATACTCTGAACATTTCTGACTCTTGTGGTTGTCAATTCTTAAAATTAAAAAAGAACTAATATAGGTAGCAAACTTGCTCTGGGAACATTTTCTGTAAATGCCATCCAAAGTTAACAAAACTCAAATGTCATTTGGTTTTATCCAAGTCCCCATTTAAAGATAAAAAACAATGCAAAAATTCTACTCCTACCCAATCTCTGTGTCATTAAAAAATTTATCTTGACATTGGCAAGGAAACATATCCTTTCTTACCATTATGTTATCGTTTTTTATTCACTTCCTCTATTTCTATATAGAGGTGTGTGTGTGTATGTGTGCGCACATGCACACATGAGCTGTCACATACACACACACTCCAAGGTAAACTTAAAAGCTCTTGGTATTAGAAATTTGCTGTCTAGTTAGGTCTGTTGCAGGACTTAAGCTGCTTAGCTGAAGTCATCCTTGAGTTTAAGTGTGTTATTTTATTTTCATAAACATTTTGTGTGTGGAAGTTGCTAGAAAATTTATGGACTGGTTATTTTCTGCTTCACTACGAGTGAAGTACATTGCTATCACCCTCCAAAGCCAAAAGATGACTTCAAGTAAAGCTAAAAAGAAAAAAATCCAACATGAAATGCTATTTCCTTATTCATACATTTGCATATAATTGTCCAAAATAGTATCATTTCAATTTTGCATCTGTAGCCCACTTTAATGGCTCAAATGGTTCAAACTGATGAAGCACACAACCTGTGAAGGTATAAAAAGAAACTATTCTGCAAGTATTGCAATAAAAATCTCATTTTTAACAATATCTGATAGTTTGTGCCTATGCAGATAGACCATGTTTAAGAAGAAAAGAAAAACTTCTTTATCCAAATCTACTAGTTAATTACAGGTTTTAACAGTGGGAAAATGCTATTCTCCTCCCTCACCCCAAACTAGTTCCTGTACATAAAAAGTATCTGTTCTTTTTTTAGTTTTGGTTGAAGTATATGGAATAAGATCAGAAAGATATACCCAACTAATTCTTATTTAAGTACTACCTAGAAAAAAAAAGTCCTTAAATGTCAGTCTGAAGCTTTTACAGAGAGTTGGTTTCATTTCAAAAGAAAGACATGGGGACAGAAAAATCAGAGAGCCCTTATTTCTGGAAATGGGTGTACTATGCAATAGAACCCTGCAGTCTTCTCAAATACCTCTTACCACTCTAGAATTTAGTGACTCTAGAATTTGTAACAACTCTCACATGTTATTAATAGCTAAATCAAGAAAAGCAAATGTGTTTTCTGATATTAATTTTGTAAAATAAAAGGATTACATACTAAAGAGAAAAAATTTTTGGCTAAGCCCTACACTGTGTTTTGGATATTTTGGAATGAACCTAGAGAACTACCCTGGAAGGTATAATTTCCTTCTTTTCAGTGCCAAGGACAGAGACTGATGGAATTGGGCAATTGAGGAGTATTTTTTTTCATGATGCTGGTTAAAATTGAAATAGTCATGAGAATGCTTTTTTCTGGAAGGTGGAATATTCTTCAGAAGTCATATTTAATGTCCATATATATTAACCAAGTGCCCAACACCTGGCCATTATTTTTAAGTCTTATGTAGCAATATTTTCACTGGGTAGTTTTTCAATTCAATCTTATTAATTTTATTTCTTTCACCATTTAAAAAATATTATATACATTTATATGCCCCTTTAGCCCCAAAATTACAAAAACAACCACAACAGTGATAACACACACAACTGTATACAAAGAATATTTGACTTTACTTTTAATGACACTCAAACAATTGAGTCTGATCAAAAGTCCTTGAGAAGTTACTGAAACTGTTTTCTATAACCACTTTCTCAGATTCATGAAAAATATATATATTTTAAAGCCCTAATTTGGGCCAATGCCAATTCTGGATAAGACCTCTAACTTTTTTAAAAGTGACAAGTTCAACATATGGTGCTGGGACAACTGGACATCCACATGAAAAAAAGTGAATCCAGACACAAACCTTATATTCTTCATAAAAATTAACTCAAAATGGATCATAGACATAAATACAAAATATAAAACTATAAAATTCCTAAAACATAACATAGGAGAAAACCAAGATAACCTGTATATGACTATCGCTTTTTAGATAGAACACCAAAAGCACAATCCATGAAAGAAATAATTGATAAGCTTTACTTCATTAAAATTAAAAACTTCTGCTCTGCAGAAGACTATATCAAGAGAATGAGAGAAAAGCCATAGACTGGGGGAAAATATTTGCAAAAGACATGCCTGATAAAGGATTGTTAAGACTCTTGAAAATCAACAATATGAAAATGAACAATCCATTTCAAAAAATGGGCAAAAGATATGAACAGACACCTCAACACATGAGATATAGAGATGGAAAATAATCATATGAAAAGATGTTCAACATTCTAAGTCATTAGAGAATTTCAATTTATAAAAAATTGAAATATAGTTGATATACAATATTATATTGGTTTCATGTGTATAACACAGTGACTCAACAACAGAGAATTGCAAATTAATATGACTACATTCCTATTGGAACAGCCAGAATCCAGAATACTGACACCACCAAATGAGGGCAAGAATGTGTAGCAATAGGAACTCCCATTCATTGCTGGTAGGAATGCAACATAGTACTGCCACTTTGGAAGACAGTTTGGCAGTTTCTTATAAAACTTATCAATATATCAAAAATGACGAGTTTAAGAAAACTCAAACATATTCTTACTATATGACACAGCAGCCTCACTCCTTGGTATTTACCAAATGAATTGAAAACCTATACCCACATAAAAAACTGCCAGTGGATGTTTATAACAGCTTTAGTCATAATTGCCAAAGCCTGGAAGCAACCAAGATGTCCTTTAGTAGGTGAACAAATAAATACACTGTACTACCTCCAGACAATGGAATATTATGCAGTGCTAAAAAAGAAATGAGCTATCAAGCAATGGAAAGACAAGGAGTAAGCTCAAATACAGGTTATTAAGTAAAAGAAACCAATCTGAAAAGGCTACATACTGTATAATTCCAATTATGTCACATTCTGGAAAAGGCAAAACTTTTCAAGAGGTAGAAAGATCAGTGGTGGTCATGATCAGTGGTGAAAGGGAAGAATGAACAGACAGAGCACTGAGGACTTTTGTACCAGTGAAACTATCCTTTTATGATGCTATATTGGTGAAAATGTTATTGTACCTTTGTCAAACCCCCTAGAATGCACATTAAGAATGAACCCTAGGGCCTTAAGGTGATAATGATGCATCAATGTAAGTTCACTATAACCAATGTACCACTCTGATTCCAGATGTTGATGGTGTAGGAGTCTGTCCATGGGTAAGAGCAGATGGTAAGTGGTAACTCTGTACTTTCTATTCAATTTTCCCATGAACCTAACACTGCTCTAAAAAAAAAGTTTATTATTTTAAAAAATGATGAGACCATAACCAAGATGAGAAGATTTTTCAAGGTAATATTTTCTTTACCACTTTCTAAGAAATTGTAGGTATTGTATTAAAATTTTAATTTTCCATTTGTTTAAAATCTTATTAAAAGATACTGAATGTTATTATTTCACAAAATAATTCATTGTGCTTTAAAAATTAAACACTGAATATTTTACAAAGTAAATTTACATAATTGAATCTAATGTTAATAGAGAGAGATAATGTGGGAGTGTGTTTTATTTCCTCTTTGTCAAAAATTGGAGTGAAATGAAACCAGACAGAAAAGAGTACAGATTATGTAGATTCACTTACATGACTACAAAAGCAGGCAATCCTACCCTATCCTGTTAGAAGTCAGGAAAGTGACTAGGAGGGAGCTCTAGATGCCTTCTAGGGCTCTGAGATGCCAGATGAGCATCTGGGGTTTGGGGGTTTGGGGGTTTGGGAGTTCTGGACGTCAGTTTGGATGCTTTCAGTTTGTAAAAATGGAGATGTAGACTTTTGCGCTTTTCTGTATGTATGTAAAAACTTTTTAAAAGTTAAAAAAGGGAAGGCAGCGAACATGGTTCTTCATTAGGTTTTGATTGAAGCAAAGAGGGGACAGAGATGAGGATATACAAATTTTTACATAAACCTACAGTTTATATAAGGATAGAGAAGAACTAAAAGCAAGTTAAGAGAGACTCACGGAACTGAGAGGAATGGCTTTTGGGATGTATTGCTAAACTGGTTAGAGTTTCTCAGTGCTACTCATGAGCTAATGCTATAACCTAGACTTCAGCTAGCAAAGGAAAACGTAAGATCTGGGGAAAGTTAAAGCTTTCTTAAGCAGGATTAAGAGTCAGTTAGAAATTAATAAATATCTTTCTGCGGGACTTGAACCACATCTCTTCTATCTGCCTGAATGTGTGTTTTCATTTATATTTGAATTACTTTAAAGAAAGAATAGGGCTTAGGACTTTAGCTCATTCTATCATGTGGTTTCCACTTAGCTCTATTCTGTGGGTATGGACAACTGCATGGGATATGTACTGGCATAACAGTTTTCTCTAGTTGAGTTAGGTGAGACCAGTGACCTCCTGCTCAATTCTTTGTACAGGTCATATGTGTCTCCTTCACAGCCTTACAGTCTGAGTGAGTTTCTGAGGAGTTCCTTAAAATAAGAGGTGTATTGTCTTCTAGTACACATTCTCTGGACACTACTCCAAGCAATAGCCTCCACCTATTTACCTCAGGGCATTTTACTCTAGGCAAAATGGATTAGTATGGGCTTTATGTCCTCTTATTCCCATATCTTACCTGAAGGTGGAATGAAGGGTTCAAAAGGAGATTACAAAAGAAGGACTTCTGGGAAGATGGCAGCGTGAGCAGGGCGGCAGAAATCACCTCCCAACACTATATCTATCTACGAAAATACAGCAAATACAACTATTCCTAAAAGAGAGACCAGAATACACAAGAAAGTGCACAGCGTGCAGCTACACCTGAGAGGACTCGGTACCCCAAGAGGCAGGTAAGATACGGAGCCGCGACCCCGCGGGACCCCAGCACTCACCCATCCTGGCGCGCTGGTGGGAGGAGAGGATTCGGAGTGGGGACGGAGTGGAAGAGCAGACGCGCAAAATAACCAGCCCCAGTGGTCTGCGCCGGGAGCACTGACACACATCGCGCGGTGCATCGGACATTAGAGAGGCAGAAGAAGGTGCAGGTTTTCAGCTGGGAAGGTGCCCGGGTCTGTGCAGCCAGAGCCCCGGGACAAGAGAAAAGCGCGCGCTGTTTGTAGTGGTCTTGGAGAGGCAGGGAGCCCAGCGAGGGAACACCATAGCCCTGCCATGCTCAGCCCAGCGGGCTGGGAGTCCTGAGGAATTTTGGACCCGTTGGCTGGTGACTGAGAAAAAGTAGCAGCCACACTAAAACTTTATACAGAGAATAACAGCCTCCCATTCGTTCCCGCCCCGGCCAGAGCAACAAAGAGTGGTGCGACGGCGGCTGTGGAATAGTGGAGCAACAGCGACACCTACAGCACCCTTACAGAAACCACTCCGGGTGGGCTTTTTTTTTCTATTTCCCTTAATTCTTTCTTTTCTTTCTTTCTTCTTTTCTCTTTTCTTTCTCTTCCTTCCTTTTTTTTTTTTTTTGCTTGTTTTTGTTTTCATTTTTTTCTTTTTCTTTTTCCTTTCTTTTTTCTTTCTTTTCTTTCTTTCTTCTTTTTCTCTTTTCTTTCTCTTCCTTCCTTTTTTGTGCTTTTTTGTTTTTGTTTTTGTTTTCTTTTTGTTTTTTAAGTCTTAAAGAGCCCAGCTGACATATGTGGCATCTACCAGAGACCACTCCTATCAACATGAAAAGACAGAGGAATATGGTACAGACAAAAATCAACCAGACCCGGACAACACCTGAGAGGGAACCTGAAGGGATGGAAATGCAGATTCTTCCTGAAAAAGAATTCAGAATAAAAGCCATAACCGTGCTGATGGATCTACAGAGAAATATGCAAGAGCTGAGGGAGGAAGTGAGGGAAGTCAGGAAAGACAATGCAGAAATGAGATAAGCCATAGATGGGCTCAGCAGCAGACTGGCCGAAATGCAAGAGACGGTTAATGCAATAGAAATCAGAGAACAGGAACACAGAGCAGCTGAGGCAGAGAGAGATAAAAGGATCACTAGGCATGAAAGAATATTAAGAGAACTGTGTGACCAATCCAAATGGAACAATATTCGCATTATACGAGTATGAGAGGAAGAAGAGAGAGAAAAAGGGATAGAAAGGGTCTTTGAAGAAATAATTGCTGGAAACTTCCCAATGCTGGGGAAGGAAATAGTCACACAGTCCATGGAACCCCACAGATCTCCTAACCAAGACACATATTAATTAAATGGCAAAGATCTAAGATAAGGACAGAGTATTAAAGGCAGCTAGAGAAAGAAAAAAGATCACCTTCAAAGGAAAACCCATCAGACTAACATCAGACTTCTCAACAAAAACCTACAGGTTGAAGAGAACGGCATGATATATTTAACGCAATGAAACAGAAGAGCCTTGAACCAGGAATACTGTATGCAGCACAATTATCATTTAAATATGATGGAGGGATTAAACAATTTACAGACAAGCAAAAGCTGAGAGAATTTGCCTCCCATAAACCACCTCTATAGGACATCTTAAAGGAACTGCTCTAGAGGGAAGCACTCCTAAGCCAAAAAGCTGTCACCAGAGAAAATAAAATCATAGCAAAGAAAGCAGACCATCAAAATACTAAGTAAAAGCAAAGAATAAAACACCTAGTATATAAAGAATGCAGGAGGAAGAATAAGAAGGGAGAGAAATAAAGAAACATCAGACGGTGTTTACAATCACTTAACAAGAAAGTTAAGTTAGATTGTTAGATAGTTAAGAAGCAACCCTAGAACCTTTGGTAACCACGAATCTAAAGCCACCAATGGCAATAAGTACATATCTATTGATAATCACCCTAAATGTAAATGGACTGAATACACCAATCAAAAGACACAGAGTAACACAATGGATAAAAAAGCAAGACCCATCTATATGCTGCCTACAAGAAGCTCATCTCAAATGCAAAGATATCCCCAGACTAAAAGTGAAGGGATGGAAAAAGATATTTCATGCAAACAACAAAGAGAAAAAAGCAGGTGTTGCAGTACTTGTATCAGAAAAAATAGACTTCAAAACGAAGAAAGTAGCAAGAGATAAAGAAGGACATTACATAATGATAAAGGGGTCAGTCCAACAAGAAGATATAACCATTATAAATATATATGCACACAACACAGGAGCGCCGGCATATGTGAAAAAAATACTAACAGAATTAAAGGAAGACATACACAGCAATGCATTCATTTTAGGTGACTTCAACACACAACTCACTCCAGAGGACAGATCAACCAGACAGAAAATAAGTAAAGACACAGAGGCACTGAACAACACACTAGAACAGATGGACCTAACAGATATCTACAGAACTCTACACCCAAAAGCAACAGGATACAGATTCTTGTCAAGTGCACATGGCACATTTTCCAGAATAGACCATATACTAGGCCACAAAAAGAACCTCAGTAAAGTCAAAAATATTGAAATTCTACCAACCAACTACTCAGATAATAAAGGTATTAAACTAGAATTAAATTTTAGAAAGGAAACAAAAAGGCTCACAAATACATGGAGACTTAACAACATTCTCCTAATTAATCAATGGGTTAATGACCAAATCAAAAGAGAAATCAAATAGTATATGGAGACAAATGACAACAACAACACAAAGCCACAACTTCTGTGGGACACAGCAAAGGCAGTTCTAAGAGGAAAGTATATTGCAATCTAGGCCTATTTAAAGAAGGAAGAACATTCCCAAATGAATAGTCTAAAGACACAATTACTGAAATTGGAAAAAGAAGAACAAATGAGGCCCAAAGTCACCAGAAGGAGGGACATAATAAAGATTAGAGAAGAAATAAATAAAATTGGGAAGAATAAAACTAGAAAAAAATCAATGAAACCAAGAGCTGGTCCTTTGAAAAAATAAACAAAATAAATAAACCCCTAGCCAGACTCATTAAGAGAAAAAGAGAATCTACACACATCAACACAATCAGAAATGAGAAAGAAAAATCACGACGGACCCCACAGAAATACAAAGAATCATAAGAGAATATTATGAGAATCTATATGCTAACAAGCTGGAAAACATAGAAGAAATGAACAACTTCTTAGAAAAATACAACCTTCCAAGACTGACCAAGCAAGGAACAGAAAAACTAAACAGACCAATCACCAGCGACGAAATTGAATTGGTAAGCAAAAAACTACCCAAGAACAAAACCCCTGGGCCTAATGGATTCACCTCTGAATTCGACCAAACATATACAGAAGAAAAAACACCCATTCTCCTTAAAGTTTTCCAAAAAATAGAAGAGGAGGGAATACTTCCAAACTCATTCTACGAAGCCAGCATCACTCTAATACCAAAACCGGGCAAAGACCTCACCAAAAAAGAAAATTACAGACCAATATCCCTGATGAATGTAGATGCAAAAATACTCAAAAAAATATTAGCAAACCGAATTCAAAAATACATCAAGATGATCATACACCATGATCAAGTGGGAGTCATCCCAGGAATGCAAGGATGGTACAACATTCGAAAATCCATCAACATCATCCAACACATCAATAAAAAGAAAAACAAAAACCACATGATCATCTCCATAGATGCTGAACAAGCATTTGACAAAATTCAGCATCCATTCCTGATTAAAACTCTCAACAAAATGGGTATAGATGGCAAGTACCTCAACATCATAAAGGCTATATATGACAAACCCACAGCTAACATCATAATTAACAGCGAGAAGCTAAAAGCTTTTCATCTAATATCAGGAACAAGACAGATGCCCACTCTCTCCACTGTTATTCAACATAGTACTGGAGGTCCTAGCCATGGCAATCAGACAAAACAAAGACATACAAGGCATCCAGATTGGTAAAGAAGAAGTCAAATTGTCACTATTTGCAGATAACATGATATTGTACGTAAAAAACCCTAAAGACTCCACTCCAAAACTACTAGAACTAATATCTGAATTCAGCAAAGTTGCAGGATACAAAATTAAC
Organism: Smutsia gigantea; assembly: GCA_032199065.1. Lineage (NCBI taxonomy): Eukaryota > Metazoa > Chordata > Mammalia > Pholidota > Manidae > Smutsia > Smutsia gigantea. Next base: position 337,132 of record JAVSCE010021691.1, on the reverse strand, counting down.
ACACAGAAATCTGTTGCTTTCCTATACACTAATGATGAACTAACAGAAAGAGAAATCAGAAAAACAATTCCATTCACAATTGCATCAAAAAGAATAAAATACCTAAGAATAAACCTAACGAAGGAAGTGAAAGACCTGTACTCTGAAAACTACAAGACAATCCTAAGAGAAATTAAAGAGGACACTAACAAATGGAAATGCATCCCATGCTCTTGGCTAGGAAGAATAAATATTGTCAAAATGGCTATACTACCTAAAGCAATCTACAGATTCAATGCAATCCCTATCAAACTACCAACAGCTTTCTTCAATGAACTGGAACAAATAATTCTAAAATTCATATGGAACCACAAAAGACCCCGAATAGCCAAAGCAATCCTGAGAAGGAGGAATAAAACGGGGAATTACACTCCCTGACTTCAAGCTCTACTACAAATCCACAGTAATCAAGACAATTTGGTGTTGGCACAAAAACAGACCCACAGACCAGTGGAATAGAATAGAAAATCCAAACATCAACCCAAACATATACAGTCAATTAATATTTGATAAAGGAGCCTTGGATATACATTGGGGAGATGGTGGCCTCTTCAGCAGCTGGTGTTGGAAAAACTGGACAGCTACATGTAAGAGAGTGAAACTGGACTACTGTCTAGCCCCATACACAAAGGTAAACTCAAGGTGGATCAAAGTCCTGAATGTAAGTCATGAAACCATAAAACTCTTAGAAAAAAACATAGGCAAAAATCTCTTGGACATAAACATGAGCAACTTCTTCATGAACATATCTCCCCGGGCAAGGGAAACAAAAGCAAAAATGAACAAGTCGGACTATATCACGCTGAAAAGCTTCTGTACAGCAAAGGACACCATCAGTAGAACAAAAAGACATCCTACAGTATGGGAGAATATATTCATAAAAACGTATCTGATAAAGGGTTGACATCCAAAATATATAAAGAACTCATGCACCTTAACAAACAGAAAGCAAATAATCCAATTAAGAAATGGGCAGAGGACATGAATAGACACTTCTCCAAAGAAGAAATTCAGATGGCCAACAGGCACATGAAAAGATGCTCCACATCGCTAATCATCAGAGAAATGCAGATTAAAACCACAATGAGATATCACCTCACACCGGTGAGGATGGCCAACATCCAAAACACAAACAACAACAAATGTTGGCGAGGATGTGGAGAAAAGGGAACCCTCCTACACTGCTGGTGGGACTGCAAATTAGTTCAACCATTGTGGAAAGCAGTATGGAGGTTCCTCAAAAAACTCAAAATAGAAATACCATTTGACCCAGGAATTCCACTCCTAGGAATTTACCCTAAGAATGCAGCAGCCCAGTTTGAAAAAGACAGATGCACCCCTATGTTTATCGCAGCACTATTTACAATAGCCAAGAAATGGAAGCAACCTAAGTGTCCATCAGTAGATGAATGGATAAAGAAGATGTGGTACATATACACAATGGACTATTATTCAGCCATAAGAAGAAAACAAATCCTACCATTTGCAACAACATGGATGGAGCTAGAGGGTATTATGCTCAGTGAAATAAGCCAAGCCGAAAAAGACAAGTATCAAATGATTTCACTCATATGTGGAGTATAAGAACAAAGAAAAAATACTGAAGGAACAAAACAGCAGCAGACTCACAGAACCCAAGAATGGACTTATAGTTACCAAAGGGAAAGGGACTGGGGAAAATGGGTGGGAAGGGAGGGATAAGAGGGAAAAAGGGGCATTACAATTAGCAGATGTAATGTTCGGGGGGCACGGGGAGAGCTGTACAACTCAGAGAAGACAAGTAGTGATTCTATAGCATCTTACTTCACTGATGGACAGTGACTACAATGGGGTTGGTGGGGGGGACCTGATGAAGGGGTAGTTTAATAACCATAATATTGCACATGTAATTGTAGATTAATGATAATAAAATAAATTAAAAAAAAAAACCTCACTGAAAAAAAAAAAGAACTCACGCACCTCAACAAACAAAAAGCAAATAGTCCAATTAAGAAATGGGCAGAGGACATGAATACACACTTCTCCAAAGAAGAAATTCAGATGGCCAACAGGCACATGAAAAGATTCTCCACATCACTAATCATCAGAGAAATGCAGATTAAAACCACAATGTGATATCACCTCACACCAGTGATGGCCACCATCCAAAAGACAAACAACAAATGTTGGCCTGGATGTGGAGAAAGGGGAATGTAAATCAGTTCACCCATTGTGGAAAGCAGTAGGGAGGTTCCTCAAAAAACTCAAAATAGAAATACCATTTGACCCAGGAATTCCACTCCTAGAAATTTACCCTAAGAATGCAGCAGCCCAGTTTGAAAAAGACATATGCACCCCTATGTTTATCGCAGCACTATTTACAATAGCCAAGAAATGGAAGCAACCTAAGTGTCCATCAGTAGATGAATGGATAAAGAAGGGTGGTACATATACATAATGGAATATTATTCAGCCATAAGAAGAAAACAAATCCTACCATTTGCAACAACATGGATAGAGCTAGAGGGTATTATGCTCAGTGAAATAAGCCAAGCCGAAAAAGACAAGTACCAAATGTTTTCACTCATATGTGGAGTATAAGAACTAAGAAAAAAAAAACTGAAGGAACAAAACAGCAGCAGACTCACAGAACCCAAGAACGGACTAATAGTTACCAAAGGGAAAGGGACTGGGGAGGATGGGTGGGAAGGGAGGGACAAGGGGGAAAAAGGGGCATTACGATTAGCAGATGTAATGTTAGGGGGACACGGGGAGGGCTGCACAACTCAGAGAAGACAAGTAGTGACTCTATAGCATCTCACTATGCTGAATGACAGTGACTGTAATGGGGTTGGTGAAGGGGGACCGGATGAAGGTGGTAGTTTAATCACCATAATATTGCACATGTAATTGTAGATTAATGATACGAAAATAAACTGTTAAAAAAAAAGGAGATTACAAGAGAAGAGAGAAAAGGTGACTTAAAAAGCCTAGTCGCCGTTTAGAATAGATGAATGAAGCCTTAAGAAGTAAGAAACTAATTTCAGAGAACTTACTATTACTGATTATAAGAGATTTATCAGGTGCTTTTTAATCTAAGGTATATAGGGAAGGTGTGCAGATGGGCATGTACTGGGGGAGGGTGTTCATGTGTGTATGTTTGAAATTTAGTAAACAAAACAGAGCTTTACTCTTGTCAGAGGGCAGAAAGAAAAAAACGTAGTTATCATTTGTTGATTATTCACAATGTGCTAAGCCCTTAAGCGTGAATTATCTCATTAAATGCTCACAATCACACTACAAGGTAGGTATGATTATTATTCCCTCCCAAAGATAAGAATATAGAAGTTTGTGAAATATAAATGACTTATGCAAGGTCTTACAACTTAAGTGGGAAAGCTAGAATTTTAGTTCATCTGTCTCAATTCGAAAGCTTGTGCTCTTAGCCAACTTGCCACTATCTTGCTTAATGAATGATTTCAAGAGCAAATAGAGAAATATTGGGAAGGAAAGAGGACAAAAGGAGTAGAAAATAAGTCTAAGATGTAAAAGAAGATGAAATGAGGAATAGAAGAGAGACAAAACACAAATAGCACAGTTCAGCCACATAGGCATTCAGTGTTTAATGCATGTGTATATTAGCACATAAATGCCATAAATACATACTCCCTGTTTTCTTTTTAAAATTAAAATTTTGTAATTGTTCCCTTAGCTTAGCTAGAGACAAAGGTACTTACATGGCTCAAAAGAAAAAGTATTTTATAGTCATGGTTTGTGAACACATTCAAAAGACTGAGAAAACCCAAATCCCCAAAGCGTAACAATTAAGCACCTGAATTAAAAAGAATTTTCACATTCATATCCCTCACTTTCAAACTAACTTCTGGATTAAAATTTAATGTAATTATAAGAGTTAATAACCTTAAAGAGAAAAATAATCAAATCTCCATTATAATTTTCAGGTAGATTCATTCTGAAACAAAATATCACTAGAAAGTAATTACCCCTAATAACATGGGAGCTAGTCCATTAAACACCTTCCTTCATTTAAAAATAAAAGTGTGCGACTTTGAAGGAAGCAGAAGAAATAATGGAAGAATAAGCCCCATTTGATCTACTCTAGACTTATCAGATGCCTTTATCAGGAGTAATGTACTTTTATTTTGAGAATGCTGTTAAAACATTTCCCATTTCCTTTCTTATATTCAAAAAGCCGACACTGCTGGGAAGACCTTGTTGATTGGCGCCATGGCAGGTGCAGCCTTCCTAACACCTGTCTTGTTTTCATTTGCACCAGTCATCCTCGTACGGAATGTTTTTTAATTCTGCATCTTAAAGATTCCCAAGTCCTCAGTCTCAGCCCACCCATCTCATCATCTTTATACAGTCCAAGTACTAATGTCATTATATCTCCATTGATAAGATAATCTCCATATATCATACAGGATATCTATCTCTTTATTAAGCATTTTCTATAATTAGATTTCATAGGAACCCTAAAATGCATATACCATTTTCAACCCCATGTTATAGATGAGTAAACATATTTTAAAAGGTTTTGTTACTTGACCAAGATCACAAAGTAGTGAGTGGCAAAACCGGATTCAAATTACCTGAGGATAAAGCTTGTGCTTCTGATCACTATGAAAAATACAAACCATTAAGTGTAAATGGCTTCATAAACTCCCACACCTTGAATCCTCTCTTCTCCTTCATCTATTTCCTCCTTCTTCATTGGAGGCTCACTGCGGCATCCCCGTTTAGACCCAAGGCTAAGTCCTTAACCCTTAATTACTGAGCCCACGACCCCCCATCTGTTTCTGGGCTTACTTATCATTTATTCCAACTTTTTTTAGCACATGATGAAGAAGTTCAGGAATTACAAGAATAAAAAATGAGTAAAAGAAGCCGAATGCCATGGGTGAAGTTTAGAACTAAGGCAACTCCACTGATTTGCCTCAAGCTTTTATTACATGCTGGCTCCATCTTGGCCCACGTTTAAAGCTTATGCATTAAGGGAGGAAATGAGAGATTAATAAACCTTAACCTTTATGACTAAAAAAGAAATTAGACTTAAAAAAAAACCAGTTTATCACCTTATTCAGTTAGAAAACAGAGGCAGGTACAATTACATTACACAATTTCATGATGACTTAATTTGCAAGATTAATATTTTATAATCAGCCTGAAGTTTCCTTAATCAGAAACTGAAAAATTACCTAATTTCAAATCAGCCTGTTTATTTATCTCTACATATTCAATATTGCCATATATATATATCATTCACTTTTTAAAAAAATACATAAGCATTTCCAGGGATTACTTCACTACCTGCAAACCTTTAGGCTCAAAAATAAATTATATAGTGTACTTCCAAATTATTAATAATGTTTTTCTCAGTTTTATTTCAAATGAGGTAATTACCAAAAAGGTTATTTATATTTAAGGTCAACAGATAATCACTTCATCACATTTGACTTTATCTCTATTTCTAAGTAAGTAATATTTAATCACAAAGAAATAATGCATCGTAATTTGGAGATTATATTTTATACCAATTTTTCCCTATATTGACATTTTATATCTCATTTTCTACTTACAGAGTAGATAAACCATAAAGCAATGTCAAGCTGAGTTCCTCAATAGTACATATACTAAAATGCTGCATTAGCTCTAGTAATAGAGTTGTCACAAGCAGTTACCAAGGAAGATCGTTTGGGGAAGTGAAGATATTTCTCAAAACCTCTTGTTTTCCAGTCAGATCACAGTACCTAGGAAAGAGCCAGCATTCAGATGAGTCTGTGTTCCCTTCCTCTCTCTTTCCCTCTCTGTTCTCCCACGGGGACTATTGGAAGTCTCTTTTCATCCCTGTCCTCAATCTCACTTCCTCCAGTCTGCAAACTGCTGCCATACTAATTTTTCTAAAAGACAAATCCTGGCCCTTCACTGACCTGCTCAAAAACATCAATTCCCTGTGTCTGGCCGTGTCACCTTCAAACACCAGAGCTTGGAGGGATTTCTAACCAGGCCCAAGCACATCTGGCCAATCTCATCTCCAGGCTGCTCCCATGCCACTCTTTTGAATTCTTACCCTGTGGATGCTCAACTTTCTTAGAATGCATGTTCTTCCCTGTTTCCAGCTTACTATGAAATGGCTTTGTCTGCCATCAATACCTTTTCCCCATCTTGTCCACCTAAAGAAATCTCACTTTCCATTTGTAATTTAAATTAGATGTTACCTGCTCCCTGTGTTGTATTCTTTGAGTCTTCCTTTGTAGTTTCCTAATCTCAGCCTTATTTTGTGTTTGCATATGCCCCTACCTCTATTACATCACTTACCAAATTGAATTATTATTGGTAACATGTTTGTGTCCCTCCTCTGTGAAGATACGACATTTGACAACTCATAGAACCATTTTATTAATCTTCGTATTTTTTATGTCTAGCATACAGCCCTTTTATTAGGTACCTTATAAAACTTCTAATAAAATAATAAAATGTATGTGGGATGAGATTCATAAAAGATAAAATGAATATGAACTAAAAAAAAACAATAATGAGAACACTGACAGCCATCTATATTTTAAAAATATACCTCTCTGTTTAAAAGAAGTTCAAGAGAACTTAGAGCTGGAAGAGACTTCAGAGTTTAGATCATTCTAGTACAATCCTTTGAGTTCAAAGACAAAGCTGAGAGGTCAAGATGGGCTCACAGCACAGAGGAAAGTAGTGGCGGTGCTGGGACTGGGATGAAAGCCCAGAGTTCCAAGATGCAGTCAAGGTGTCCTGCCACCATATGACATATTGTTGGCAAGGTTTAATTAAAAATGGGACAAAATTGTGATTTTGCTTTATTTTTTTAATAAATTTTTGTAAACACAATTATTTCAAATGATTTCTTTGATATGTACTAAACAAATACTCTAAAAAAATCATACCAATATCAACTGTCACCAAGCATATTTGGAAAAACCAATATTGTAATAATTACTGTCATCATTTTTAAGTCTGTAAATTTGGTAGGTGAAGAACAGTCTTTCATTATTGTTTATATTGTCTTTCTTTGATTGTTAGTGAGGCTTACCATTGTTTTTTCAAATGTTTATTAACATTTACAAGTTTTGCCAATTGATCTCTTGGAGGTGTCATAATTTATATCAGTTTGGTGGCTCTCTGTATATTTATTATCTTTTGACACAACAACCCAAGTATATCCCCTACTTCACATTCTGTTTTAAAACTGTTTGTGATGATTTTTAATGTTCAAAAGTGTTAAATTTTATTAAATCAAATGTCTTTTTCTGTGGTAATTTTTTTTGATGATTTTAAATTTCCCCATTCAAATCTGAAAAACCTTCTGTATTTTATTCTTTTTTTCTTCTGCTTCTTCTTTTTCACTTAACTCTAAAATAAGTTCTAAATGGATACTATCATCATATTTGGAGGAATCATCTCACTTGATTTTACTGTAATTTGGTAAGCACCTAATAAAATGTCCTTTCCCACAATCTAACTGCACTTTTTGACAACATCAACAATTCATAAACATACATGTATGTACATGTACATGTATAAACTGATTTGTTGATTATCATCAAACAGTATATTTCTGCCTATTTCATCTGGTTCTATTTACCATGTTTCTATTCCGGCACTAGTTCCAAACTGGATTGATTTATTGAAGCTTAACATTATCTTAAATGTTAAATGTTTGGTAGGGATAACTTTTTCAAAATTATTTTAGTTATTTTTACTCATTTATTCACATAATTAAAATGTAAAATATTATTTCAAGTTTCAGAAAATACTCCTTTGTCATTTTGGTTCAAATTATACTAAGCCTGAATATAGTTTTACTCAGAAAAGATCAATGTTTTTCCTATAATTAGTTTTTCTGTCTACAAAGAAGGGACGTCTCTCAATAAAGTTGTCGTCATATAGGTCTTTTGTATTTTTGGTTCAATTTATTCCAAGATACTTTAAATATTTTTGAAAAGGAAACAGTTTCATTTCCCATATATTAGTCAATTAAAAATCTAATTTTTAATTAGATGTAGGAAAGCTCTTGATGTTTTTAACATTATTTTTATATTTGATCATCATCCTAAAGAAAGTACTTCTAATATATTTTTCCAATTTATTGCTTTGAGATTATATCATTTGAAAATAATAATACTTTTTTTTTCTTTTTAGTAGTAATCTCTGTTATTTCTGTTTCCTGTTTCATTACATTGGTTAAAATTTACAGAATATTAATAGTGTTGGTAATAGGTCTAATCTATCTCTTTAATAGGAATAACTATAAATATGTAATTGGTTATTGGCTGCGAGAGATGTGATTTACCAAGTTAACCATTTATTCCATTTTTAGTTTGTTTATGCTTTTATACTTGTAACTGATATGAGTGTTATATTTTAATCAAATAGCCTTACAGAATCTTATGAGATATTTATCATTGTCTTATTTGACCTATTAGTGTGCTTGTAGTACATTTCCTAGTATTAAACCATATTTACTTCTTTTAGATAGCTTAAAGGTATTCTATGCAAACAAATTTGCTTCAAAATCAGACTATACTGTCCAGAGACTCTCAAAATTATATATTTGGAAATATTGCAGTAAGTCCCTAAAATCAATAAGGTTTCCAAATAAAAGGAGATGCTGATAAATTCCACCTTTATACCAGTCTTGGTGATCAGGCAAGTGTTTACATACTTTCCCTAGAATACTGAGCATTGAAATGCTTACACCACTGCCTCACTACTGAATTTAGGGAATTAGGATTCTTCTGGGTGTCAGGGAATTCAGCCACACTCTGAGGCTTGTATTAAAAACTTCTAAAGTTGATTCCTCTTTCTGATGCTGTGTGATTCCGTTTTAATTATTATTGAAGTATAACTAATATACAATATCCCATTTTTCAGGTGGCCATCATAGCGATTCGATATTTGTATACATTACATAGTGATCCCCACAGTGTCTAGTTACCATCTACCACCATACAAAGTTATTATGATATTACTGACTGTACTCCCTATGCTGTACACGACATCCCCATGACTATTCTTAACTGGTCTCCTCTAGCCTAACAAAACCTCATCTACCTAAAAAAGGATTAACATTCAGAGTCAGATCACCACTTCTTCAGGATTTTATCTCTGCTCACTTTGTTTAAAGCTTCCCCGTAAATCACTTATAGGAACACCCTAGATGTCCCTTTCACCCACAGGGAGTGCTCCTGACAACCAACTTGCTCCTTGCCACTGATTATTTGGAATAGAACTGACATCCATTCAAAGTTCGGTTAATGAGACTCAAGTTTCCAAGAAACTGTCATTGGAATATATATCATAGTGTATGTATGTATATATATGATAATCTTAGCTGGTGTCCTGAAGAAATAGCAGCTAAACTCTAGAAATGTAGATCACCTTCTGCTACTGACCCTGCGGACCCAGAAGTAGAGAAAACCAACATCAAGAGATCCAAACAGAGCAGACAGCAAAGTGTTTGGATTTCTGACAGGTGTTTAGTACTTATAACCAGTTCTTTCCATAGACCCTTTTATATTCTGCCACAGGGTTCCTTGACACACCCTCATAAATTCTTTCTTCTACCTTAAGCAAGTTTAAGTTGGCTTCTGTTAGCTAAAATCAAACCATCCTGATTTGTATGCCGCTGTAGCTACCCTGCCCCTCATGCGAGCTCAGCTACAGAGAAAAGGAGTGAAGAGATATATCTAGAATTCTACCCAACACTTTTTCTTTATGATAAATAATGTTCTCATGACAACAGAAAAATCTTTTATTCTATACAAGAAGTACAGTTTTAATATTTTATTGCCTATAGACCAGACTAGAGTAAAAATTTGACATCGTTGCTTAAGTTCCTGAAAAATGTGAACTCTTCTTCTTTATTTTATGTCTTCTTTTGATAAACCTTTGGACATAAAAATTTATAGAAAGAGCATTTTGTTCGAATGGTAATAATAAAAGTAATCCTAAAAGGCAGGTCTTTGTTTCCTCTCGGCTCCCCAAATAGAGAGCAGAGGTTAAGAAAACTTATAAGGGACACATAAGTAATTCTAGATATGCTATGACTCAGAATGTCCTTAAAATACACACGCAGACTATGGTTCAGATAAATTTTTCCATTGATGAGAAAATACCAGTTTGAGTGATTAAATTCAATCAAACCACCATTGCTGTTTACATGTGATGCCAAATAGAACATTGTAGTTTAGTAGTTTGACTAAGTGTTTCACCTTTAACTAGTTGTTCTGTTATAGAATAATTCTGGCCTGAAGTCTAATCATGCATTATTCTAAATTCTAATATGATCATTATGCTGTCAATTAAACAAACTGGAGGAAGCATGACCTTCTAAACCAAGTATATTTAAACCATTGTTTAATTAGGCATACCACACACAAGGTTACAATATCAACAAGATTGAGTTTTAAACAGCTCTCTTTAATTTTATACCAATGGTCTGTGCAGCATCCAGCTGCCCTGGCTGCTTCACCTCCTGTTACTACAAATGGGGAGAGTCTCCCTCCACACCAGTGAAATGCTTTTACTGTCTCAAACTAAAGAAGACCACAGAAAGCAATTTGTCCTGATATCTCATGAATGTCAGAATGAGCCCATTTAACAACAATTTCTTTCTAAATAGAAATTACACTTTTAGGTAGACACTATCCAATATTTAAATGGGCATTACTAAATAATTCCATCCAATGGGTCAATTTTTTAAATTACTTGAGAGTGCCTTTTGTAGCTCACTGACAGGAAATCTAGAAGGCAACACTGCACAAAACTGACAGTTGCCTTACAAAGCTCATTCTTTGACAACTGTTAATAGGTGTGCTAAGAAAACTTTTAGTACACAATAATTTTTTTGTCATCCTGTACAGTCAGCAGCTCTGAGTCAAGTCAAGTGCGTTCTTAAATCTTCAGGAGATTCAAAACTAGTCCTGAGAAAACTGTGGTTTGGCCTGTGGCTCTCTTGCACTTCCAGTCTTTGGGAAGTGGGTCAGGGGTTTCATTAGGGGAGAACACTGGCCATTACCAACACAGCCCACTCAACTGGCAATAAAAACATGTAATAGCTGTTAGCCAGTTTCGCAAGACAGAATACAAATTCCAAATGTCTACTTTCATTTTCTATGAAAGCTCTGTGAAGGGCAAGGATATTGAAGTCTGTAGATTTGATATGTGCTCCATATGGCCACTGGGACCTTTCAAGGTACCTCCAGGACTGGCAAGTAGCACTTGAAGAGGTGGAGTGTCCAAGATTATGGCCATCCCTTCAACCCAGCAGTTCTAATTTTAACTAACAGAAATGTTAGATTTCTGAGTAGGATTCTTTTGAAGATAGAGTTTGAAAAGCAGAGTATAAGGGAGATGGTCTTCATTTATTCTTAATAGAGTATGGTAATCCCCATAGTATCAGAGCTCAAAAGGATTGTAAATCTAAACCAGGGACGATCATCTGCCTCCTGAAAATGCTTTGATTATATGTACATGTACAAAACAGCTTAAAGAAGGTGTCTGCTTTTGCTGTAAAATTTTGTTAAATAATATTGCTTATTAGGCTGTCAAAATCCCATGACACATTTCTTTTAGAATAATTTCCAAGAAAATTCATCCTCTCCTGAAAAACAGGTAGGCTTCCTTCTCTCATATAATGAAACATGTATCCCATTGAAGGTCCCTTTACATTTTGGCTGCTTAGGAAGCTCAGAACTTAGTGTTTCTTCTTCCTTCAAGAGTTTTGATGGTGTACTTCTATTTGTACAGCCCTATTTGTAAACAGGCAAAGTTAATAATGAAAGAACACTAATAGATAAGCCAATAATGAAATTTAAAAATTTATGAACACCCAGAAAATTACTAGAAATCAAGAGAATTCCACAATAATTTTATTATGCTCTGGTCTCTTACTCTGCATCACCAGCTTTAGAACACAGCCAAGTTTCAAGCCATCAGCAAAATAAATTTCCAAGGAGCTAAAAGAGATTCTCTTTTAAGTTCCTACACTAAAATTTATGTATCTTATATGATCCCCATATGGAGAATACTTACTCTTGTATCAGACACAGTTCTATTATGGTTCTAGGAGTTCCCGCTGCTTTCAAGATGAAGAACAAATATTAAGAATGACTTATAAAACCTCTCATGATCTATCTGCCCCTGCCCCCTGCTTTACCCTTATCTCTGACATGCACCTTCTTCAGATTTCACCTGTCCCTAATTCTCTAGAGTAAGGACATTTCCCTATTATAAACTCTCAATCCAGCATTCCTCTCCTTCCAGCTGTCATGGCAAATTATATAATTCTATCTTTGTGTGCTTATTTGATTAATATCTAAGTTGCCCCCCCAAACTCTAAATCTCATGTCTATTTTGACTGTTTTCACCAGTAATGTATCTTTAGCAACTATCACAATGCTTAACACATTCTACGTACTCAAATATCTCTTGGCTAGATTGATGAAAACTGAAATTTTGTGTGCTTCTCTGTCCATAATGGATTGAAAGGAGAAACTTATGGAGGAGATCAGCCCTAAAAACAAACACAGCAACAGCAGTCTGATAATGCAGAAAGAGGGAAAAAAAAAACCTATGAAAAGCAGACAGAAGAACTCCAAAATCATTATAGACTAGAGGCAAATTGTCCTAATAATTGTTAGAAATTAAGACATTTTTAAATAGTCTTTTATAGCATCATTATATAACAGTATGGTATAACAATTGAAGTCATCAAGGAAGGGTTTTTACCTATGATTAAGATAAGAAAGAAATTGGCAATTCACCTTTAAAATACCTTAATTCAGTGTTTCTGTAAAGATTTCCCTATCTTCTGGAAGTGAGCTTCAGTTATTAAGAAAATACATTTCATTTACATTCATCTTCCCACTTCCTAACAATTTGGATAAATGAAGTGTTCCCCAACCCCACCTTAGGATAAATAACCTTGTACTGTAATACTCTTCTTTTCCTCAATTTGAAAATTGCAAAAATTTTATTTGAAAATTCCCCCTAGTTTTTATATTCTTAACAAAAGGATTAATGTTATGTAATGCTTCACAAAGACTGCTGAAAAAAAGGATGCTCTGTGTTGAATGTAAACCAAATTTTGCCTCATGTTGCCCAAACAAAGCAAAAGAAGAAGTTTTCACTTGGATTCTAAATTGAAGATGACCTTGTGCTTTTTTGAGAAAGGCTGGCAGCTGAGGTCACTGGAGTGTATTATTATGGCCAGTGTGGCACTGTGCATGGCTTGGAGGCATGTCCACTGTGTGGATTACAGCCAACAGAAAGAATTAGACAGCTCAGAGCTGGGGAAGATAGGAAGTGGGAAGATAGAAGCTCAGAGCATTCTATCATTTCAATTGAAAATAATGGTCAGAGTCATGGCTAGCAACCATTTCAACTTTCATGAAAGAACAGCAGTATTCAATAATTCCATCATTTCAGACAGGCAGTTCAGCTGTTCTCTGCCAATACTATGAATCCAGCATATTCTGATTTAGTTTCTTGTGACACTTGACAGAAACAACATTTCTACTTCAGCAGTAGGCAAATCCCATCTACACTGCATTGTATGTAATTCTATTTTACATGATGCAACTCATTGCTTTAAATTGACCAAATCATTGGAAGTAATACAAGGAAACAGAAGTTGCAAAAACTTAACACAGCACTCCTAGAATGTAAATATACAGTAACTCCCAATTATCTACTTTCCTCAAGTCAACTTACTGTTTAGAAAACTTAAAATCAGTTTCAAAACAAAGTATCTATAATTTCTTCTTTAATAATGGCATGAACAAAACATTTCTTAAAAATCTAATTTGTTGTCAATGGTTCCAAATGAGCCTCTTAAGTTATTTCTGAAATAGTTATATTTAAGTAGAATATTTTGATTGACAAAGGCTTATTTTTAATTTCTGCTTCTTTCAGGAACAGATTAATGGAGGCACACAAAAAATATATTTTGTGATTTAAAAGCAGGTGGAAAAAACTCACACTTCTGGTTAAAAGGGGAACAGCTTCTAATCTTGTGCTTTCCGGTCTGTTTGAGTATCTTCTATATATAGGGGGAAAAGAAACACACCCTGTCACTTCTAAAGTATTTAGTGACAAAAAAAAAAAAGTTGTAACTTACCGTTAAAATTTACAGCCCGAATGTAACCAAGTAGTTCTTTCCCATCAATGGTACTCATTCGTGGGCAAAGGCCAAGGTATCCAGGGCAGAGATCTTTGTGCATATTGTGCAGGGCATAAGCCATGGAATACACCGCATCAATAACAAATTGGACCTTTCCTTCCTGTTCATAAGATGAATCCCTCGCGATTCGCTCTAGCCCTGCAAAATAAAAAGGAAAGCCATCAATTAGCATTGTTGGAGCCCACTCAAAGATGGCAGTAGGGCTAAGATTTCCATCATTTGAGGACACTTAATCAGACAAAACTATTTGATTTTATTCCTAATGTTTTTAGTCCTATACTTAGTGAGTCAGGTTTTTAAACTGGATACTGAATTTTTTATTTGAAAAGAACAGAAACTATTTCATTAGCAACAAAAATATATAAAGTAAATAAAAGACAAATAGTTTCATTATCTTTATTTCCACCTTATTGAGTCCTCTCATATTGTACATTTTAGTAATTATATAACATTTTGGAAGTGACTTGATCTTTTAAGTAAAATGTGTAGACTGCTGTTCTTTTCATCTACCCTCAGCTCCAAGAGAATCATTTAATTAGTGGACCGAACTAAGGTCTTTTTTTCACCTCCCAGGTCTATTCTTATTTTGAATGTGCTCTATTTGGGAACCTTTTTAATAAATATTAAGTGACAATATTTCCTTAAGTGAACCTGATTGCCTTTAGAGGAATCATTCAACTTAATTTCTTCTTGAACTCAATTTCTTATCTTACTTTTTAATTTTTTCTAGCTTTACTGAGATATAATTGACATATAACATTGTGTCAGTTTAATATATACAACATGATGTATATATTGTATATATTGAAATGATTACCACAGTAAGGCTAGTTAACATATCCATCACTTCAGAGTTACCATTTTCTTTTTTTTTTTTTGTGGTGAGAACTTTTAAGATTTACTTTCTTAGCAATTCACCTTTAAAATACCTTAATTCAGTGTTTCTGTAAAGATTTCCCTATCTTCTGGAAGTGAGCTTCAGTTTATCTTTTAGATAAATGTAGTGGTCAATTCATTCATTTTTATTCATCCAATCATTGAACATTTTTTTCTCTAATCTCAGTCACTTATTACGTTCTGATCCTTTGTATGCTGTTGGTTGGTACTCTATTCTCTGTAGTCTGTATTGATGTTGAATTCTGCTCTTCCCTTTAGGACATGTCTTTCTGGATTTTTTTTTGATGGCTCTACGTTCCATTCCCTAAGATCAAGTCTGCTTTTGTCCCTCCAACCTCAGAGTCCATTCATTCTCAACACCTTCAACTATCACTATTTCTGTGGTCTAGAAATATAAACTGGAATCTAAAATGTTGGTTATAGAGTCCAAAACATTAGATCAACTTATAGTAATCAAATTAATTCATTTTGGAATCTAGTTGTCTAGTAAATTAGTTTTCTAGGACTTTCCTGTCACCTAGCTACCAGCCCATATTTCCAATTGTCTACCATATTTCTATATAATTTGCTTCCATGTCAAACTCAGTAGGTCTAAAACCAGGCTATCATTGTAGGGAACGTCATTATTATTTCCCTAAAACCTCCTATTGAGGATTTTGCAGGTTTAAGAGCACAAAGTGATAGGAAAGAAAAGTTCTCCTCAAAGAGCACTTTCAAGGTGCCAAAAGGTATACTGTTCCTCCAACCTGCATGATCTAAGCTAAGGTCCATGATTGGGGGGCACTGTCCTCTCCTTATCTCTATGTGGCACCTCTCTGCAGGGTCCTAAGATAGTACTGCTTATGTCCAGATTGTCACCAAGTGACCTGTGGAAACAACCCTTTCAGCTTCTGCCTAAAATTTCTCTCCCATAGTTTTAACTGCAAAGTAAGTAATTCATAAATAAATATTGAAGAAGGGTCACAGCAACCAAAAAGAGTCCCACCTTATCTGGTGACCAACTTCTCTGGTGAGTCCAGTATAAGGGGTATCTCCGGACACAGGACAAGAACCCAGACAGTACTGGGCAGACAAGCATGATTGCTCATGAAAAAGAGACAAGTGACAAGGCAGTTTAGTGATGTGAGGCTGAAGTGACTACTTTCAGGATAGTTGCCTGGGTCTAAATGGAGATCCCTGTTTCATTTATCTTGCATCACTGAATTTGTTAACTGAAAATGAAGGTTATGCATCACAGAGCAGTTGTTACATTCATGATGATCTTCTTAGAGATTCCTCCGTGCTGCTCCAGGTTGACTGAATCAGGATGTCCCAGTCTGGGGACATGATGAATCTGTAATTTCAAATCACAGATATCTAATTGTCTTAGTCAGTTTGGGCTGCTATAACAAAATCCCATAGACTGGGTGGCTTGTAAACAATAGAAATTTATTTCTCACAGTTCTGGAGGCTGCAAGTCCAGACTCAGGGTGCAAGATGGTTGGGGTATAGTGAAGGCACTCTTCTAGGTTACAGGCAGCTGTTTTCTTGCTGTATCCTCATGTGGCACAGAGCAGAGAGAAAGTAAGCTCTCTGGCCATTCTTGTAAGGGCACTAATCCCATTCATGAGGGTTCCACCCTCATCTAATCCTAATTACTTCCCAAAGGCCCCACCTCCTAAAACACCACGTTAGGGTGCAGGGTTTCAACATGAATTTGGAGGGGACACCAACATTCAGGTTAGGTTATCAGTATTGCTACTCTGTAAATCCCTCTGTTAGGCAGGAAAATAGATATGAGCAGGGTGGAAAGAGAATAAGGCCAGGAAAACCCAGAGTTTATCAGTTAAAGCTCAAAAAGACAGGAGCAACTTGGCCTGGAGTGTTTGAATATTCCCCAGATAATGGAGGGTACCTCAGCATAGCCATGTCTTTATTGTGTTAATCATGAAGGCACAGCTTATTTTTTAACTTTACCTGTATGCTGTTTTTTTTTTCTCCTTCAGCCCTAATTAAGTAGTTTGCCACTGAGGAAACTAATTTAGCATGCAGGCCCAGCTGTGAACAACATAGTAAAAGGCAGAAAGGATTCCATCTTAAAGATTGCATTTTAATACCCAGAAAGTTGAGAAGTAAGATTTTTAACTTACTCTTTAGCAAACACACAATAACTCAGTTCACCTTGGGGCTGGGCAGGCAGTCTTGTTTGATATGCTCCCAGACCAAGAATGCCAGTATCCAAGGTAGAAATCAGAGCAGGAAGTTCTTTGTGTTAAGTTAATTCTAAGTATTCAAAGACCACTTAACAAGTCTGCCTCCCCAGCCCTTAGTCACATTCCTAAAGAATCCTTAAAAGGGAGAACCTCCAACCTTTCAGGGCTCTCCTCTCTCTGAGGTCACCGCACTTTCTAAGTGCATAACCTTTAAACTTTAAACTTTCTCTAACCGTTCTGGGCGCCTCTCCTTGCTGAGGTGGCCTGCACTTTTTCTCTCTTTAGATAATAAACTTTTACTCTGCTTCACTACTGTGTTTCTTCCCTTTAATTCTTTTTTGTGGCAGGGACAAGGACCACAGAAAATACACAACAGTCCCCCAACACCTCTGCTACAAACACATACACAAACACACACATACACACTTCTGTGAACATTATTGTTTATCTGATTTTGTTTTCCTTTGTGGACTTTAAAGAAAAGAGAGGATTTCTATGTCCCCATTACTACAGGATGGAACATGGACAGCAGCTACAGAATTGGCAGAAAATACAAGAGCCAAATTGATTCAAAGAAAATAATGAACATGAGAACATTAAGGAATTTGGAAAATTTTTCACAATCTATGGAATATATATAAGAGCTAGATGTGTAGGATATTTCATATTTTAAAATTGACTATCCCAAAATGTTCTGTATTTAACATGTGATGACTTTATTTTAATGCTACTATAACCTCCCTAACAACCTATAAAGATATTTCTAAGCTTTCTATAACTGGGATACAGTTATGTACAACACTTTCCTGATAAATTTTAATAGAAATGCCTCAATTTAATAGACATATTTTCCTTGTCTTTCCCTAAAAAAATTTTCAACTTCATATGTAATGAATTTATATTGATCTCAAATACCACACCATCTTACTAAGGGAAATATTTAAATTTTTACTTGTCATACTATTTATTTCATTGACTAGTTATAAACTCCCAGTAGTCTGAGTGAAGATTAAAAATATCCAACATTGCACTTTTTTTTTCTTTTAAAGTAAGAGTTCTGAAGGCTGTCTAGTGAATGCTACCACATGATCAATGGGCACTATAGGATTTTTCCGTAAGTCAATGTAAGTACGTGAGACAAACTAAAAGACTGAACACTATTACCATTTCTAAATTTAAAAAGAAATCATTTGATCTCTTTACAGTCTGTTGAGACAATGTATTTTCTATTCCATAACACTTTAATTTCATGATGACACTTATGATTTTACAGGAGCTACAGTTTGCTCATCACTTCCTCTATCTGTTTCTCGTTCATCTAAAAGAGGAATTTAGAAGGCTAACAATGACTCATCAACTTCATTGGCTGTAAAATTCATTATGCTATAGTTTCTAAAGTTAGTGTTAATATAGTGCTATAAAGTGCTAAATATTGTCAAAGCCTATATGTCAGCCATCCATGTAAAACACTGAGTGAAAATTGTGATGTACTTTAGTGTACAGTTTAAAATTAACAACATATAGCAAAGCATTTGTGTGGTGGGAGATGAAATCAGCCTCATAAATTTTATAGCAAGATTGTTTTATGTTTTCATTAATGAAATCTAAAACTTCTGACTACATCTCACATTCCTGGACAACACAATAAATTCTTACTGGTCTAAGCAATACCACGTAGGCCATAGGCTAAAGTCTTTCCCACATCACAGTGTATCTTTTCATTTTTCTTTCTTCTTAGTAAAAAGGCAAATCTGCTCAAGTTTACGAAGTGCTGTATTCATTATAATGTGAGTTTCTAAGATGAGCCTGACTTGAATTTTAAATTATTTGGATGACAGACTGTTGTTGAGCTTTGCTCTCTAAGAATTTCTTATTTCTCAGGACATAATTTAGTTTTGTAAATTGAGATGTTAAGGGTTGTTTTCTTATACTTGAAATTATGCACATAAAGCTTCTAATGTTAATGTAATGAAGATCCAATAAACAGCTAGTCAATTCAGTGAAAAAAAAAAAAACGGAAGTCATATCAGTCATTTTGTTCCCAGGAAACTAAACATTCAATTGGTTGAAATTTTTATGACACTCTTAGCATATAGTAGAAAGTAGAAATAATCCCACACTCTAAATTTGCAGGTTAAAAAGTATTTATTTAGTTCCTCTCTGACTTTTTCTTAAGTATCAAGTCTTAAGCAGCAAGCCTTTTAAATAATTAAACCATTCTCTTGGCAGTTGCTGTGGAGAGGAAGGCAAGGGGGAAAAAGAGACTTTGTGAACTGCTATGAATAAATACATTTATGCATATAGGACCAAATTGAAAAGTCATTCTGAGCACCACAAGATCTCCACCCGCCTGGCTCCCTGACACATCACAGACAAGACTCTCCTGCTTTACATGGTGCTTTCCCCACGCGACACATGTATGTAGTCACTGCACAGTGGCTGAAACCAATGAGAACCACATTAGTGAGAACCACTGATGGCCAGAAAGAACTGCACTGCACACTAAAAAGGAATCACTATCAAGTCAGCAAACCTAAGTTGTCTTTTACTGAATAGAAACTGATTTGGTTTCAAGGATATACAGGGCTGGGATGGGAAAGAAATATAAGCATGCTCAGTTATACAGGAATATCTCCTAAGCACTAGGATAGGCAAATGATATGTGTACACCTCCCAAATTGCAGAGATGAAAACAATGGGCCCTGCAGTAAGGCAGAGAGACAAACTGACTGAGAGATGTTACAGGAGAAAAAGGACTGACCAGTCAGACAGACTGGGTTCAGGGGCCAGGTACGCATCTCAAGGCATGTAGGCTTGGACACATTCCTGAACCTCACTAATCCTGGGCTTGCAACTGGGAAGGTTGCCCACAGGGACCTCTGTGATGGTGTTCCCCATTCTCCAGCCTCATCTGCTCATACTACCCCACCTCTCTCTCTCCCACTTTTAAGTCCTTGAATATAGCATGAGATCTCCAAACCAAAGGACTTCACTTGGATGTTTTCTCTGTAACTCTCTTCACCCCTTCCCAGATGCCTACTTCTCAGCCTCCAACCTTCAAGTTCAACATAGTCAAATCAAGTTAGGCTTGAGTAGTGATATTAAACAACTATCAGATCACAGATCATCTTAAATGTTAGGCTTAAATACTACATATTGTTCAGTTGGAAACAGAGAGCCAAGATCATTACTTAAAATTATGGAATGATGTGTAAAGTAAATGAAAGAAAACATAGGTTGAAGATAGATACAAATTGGGAGACAGGGTGTATAAAAGGCAGAAATAGATTGAAACAGTGGAAAAGATAAACAATGAGAGAACATATATTTCAGAAGTCAAACTGTCAGTATTTGAAAACCTGATCAAATATGGGAGTCAGGGTTGGAGGCAATCAACCACTCAGGGATGTTGAGGCCAGGCAGTAGCACACTGGCACCAGGAAGAGAATTTGGAAAATAAAGTAAACAAGAAGGGCTGCACGTATGCCAACAACTCCCCAGGGGCACCAAGACCTGTTCAAAGGACAGATTTTTAATATTCCGTGTTCTTATTACATCCTCTAACATAAAGACTTTATATAACTCTGTTGAATTATTTAAAAACCAAAAGGTCTAAATGTTTAGAGAAATCATGTAACACTTACATAACCCTGCAATAGGTTAAGCCACCTTAGAGTAAAGTACCTTAGACAGAGCTGCCCTAAGACCAGTGGCTTGAGAAGTCAGACTCACATTCTAGTTCTAACACAGTGATTAGTCGACTTCTGGGTCAAAGTCTTAGTTAAGTCATGATCTTTCTGGCACTTGTTTACTTCTCGGTGGGAATGAGAAGGTTGAATGTGATCATCAGAGGCCCTTCAGTTCTAAAATTATGGATTCTAGGGCATGTTCTCTTACTTCTATTCCCTCCTTTACACTCTTTCAGATATGAAGATTGCATAAGGGTATGACAGAGAAAATACCACACACTCAATTCTCCAAAACAGTTTGGAATATCCAGTAACTGGGCTACCGTTGAGACCTGGAAATTCCACACTAACAAAACAATACCCGATGTCAGCCTGGATTTTTTTTTCCTCCATTTTCAGGCTGGTCAATTGAATTACTACATTTTTAATATTCTTAGACTTGAGCTGCATATAAAATCTGGTTCCTCACAAAAGAGAAAAGTTATTTTTATTTTGAACCAATGATTAAAGGACTCAATTATGGAAAATAAGGTCAGAGAAGTGGAAGGTGACAATTACTATAGACAGGGCCTTTTACAAAGAGCACCCACCCTTTTAATCCTAAATTATTATTACTCTTTGTTTTACAGATAAAGGAGCTAATGTTAGGCAGAAAGAGAAATAAGCAGGATGAAAAGGAAAGAGGGCCCCCCAAAGATGACTCAGGGAGTTCATCAGATAGAGCCAGAAAGCCAGAGATGACTCAGAGAGTTAATCAGATGAAGCCACAGGGTCCAAGAGTGACTCAGGAAATGTCCAGGGTTCCCCCAGATAAGAAACATCAGAGGCACAGTCACAGCATAGCCCCTGTCCTCATTTCACCAATCAGAACAAGCCCAGAGAGCTGACAGCTCTCAATCAAGGACCTCTCTGCCCTGCGAAAACCACATAAAAGAAGCCTCAGAATGAGCATCTGGGCCTGTCGCACCTTAGGCAGGCCCACTCTGTGACTCTAGGCAGAGTATATTAAAACTTACTTTGCTTTCTTGATTTTGGTCTCTCACCTCTCTATATCTGACTTCCCTGTGACACTGAGCCGAGTCCTTTCCTTCCTAACACTAAGACTCAAAAAACTGAATAACTGGCCCACGATCACACAGTATGGCAGTAAAAGGTAAAGTCAGGTCTGACTCAATATCTCTGCCATTGACTATACTTCCTCCTCCTCTGTGAAATTTTCTTTGATTTTCCAACTCAGATTAAACTTTCACTTCTCTGAACTCCTGTTTAACTTTCAGCCATTTGATCCATGACTGCTTGTCTCCTAAATTAGGCAGTAAATAGAGATGGTATGTTTATGTGTGTGTGTGTGTGTGTATGAATCTTTACACAGAGTAGTGGAGCAGGAATTAAAGAGTATTATAAAATACTCATATTGTTACAGAAATACTAATAAATACTAATGACAATATTTATACTGAAATGTATGAAAAAGAAGTACATTTCTTAACATTTTAAGCATTTTTCTGAATTACAAAAAATTCATCTTGCCTGTGAAGTTCAGCTATACACCTGAAATAAAACTGGTATAAAATGGGTGAATTCATAAGCAAGATGATGAATGGTTGTGGTGAAAGGCAAAGTTAATAAAGATTATAAATTTATATTTATAAAAATAAATACAGCTTTTTAGCTTTGGAAGGTGAGAGTATGTGTGTGTGTATGTGTATAAGATTTCTCTAAGAAAATAAATATCAAGCTCAAAAGAGAATTCCACAGAAAGATTCTGCCTTGTGAATGCTACAGCAGGCTTTGTCAAGAAGCTGTATAAAGCAGATGTATCAGACTAACAAACTAATTTTAGTTTTAGCCTTAGATATTTACAAAGGGCAGAGAAAATGAGAAGATAAGGGGCCTCTGCTGAAAATCACCTGTTCTCTATCTTCTGTCATTTAAATGTAGTCCAAGAACTGAAGGCTCTTTGCTGCCTGAGGACCCATGAGGAGACACTTGTAAATCAATCCCTGAAGAGCACTAGAGCAGCCCACAGTAACTTCTCTCCTTTGTGCCTGGCAGGAAATGGAAAGGGCTTCAGGCAGGTGCCAGGCGTCCCCTTCGGGTGTTACATTTTCCATGCAATGTCCTAGGATTTTTAAAATACTGAAAAACCTAAAGTAAGAGCAAACAAGATAAAGAGTTATCTTCAGGCAAAACAACCAGTTAAAAGAAAGGCATTCCGAAGAGAAGGGTATTTCATAAATACATCCCTAAGTCCCCAAACAAAAAAAAGGCATCTGATTAAATTCAAAATTGTGTTTTTCTATATAATTATCTTAGATCATGCACTTCAGAGACAAATTTTGATTCAAAATAGTGTATAAAACTTAGATAACAGCAGAGTTAACTCAGTAGTTAAAAGTAGAGTTTCTCTCTTTGAAGCATTTTAAGTTTCCCTAATTGAGGACTCCAAATTTTCTCTTTGTTATTCCCCTTGCAGAAGATAGGGCTTCTAATGCTGTCCCCACTGCAACCCACAATATGTTATAGTCATTGCAGAGCTTGTGACAAGCCTAGGATTTGCCTAGGATCAAGCCTTCTCACTCTTACTGTCTCTAACAGATTGTTTGTTCCAAATTATAGAAGTAATCAGTCTTAGTAGAAATGAGAGGAAAAAGCATAACCACCACTCACATAATGATCTATTGCCTTATGGCATTTCTATCTTTCCCCCTTTATTTTTAAAAAATAAGGTGATTCTGTGTATACTTTCTTAAATATGCTATATTCACTTTGACTACAGTGAGAATTTCCCTATATTGCAAGAAAGCATGGTTTTCATACTAGTAGTTCATTTAATGGATCCTAGTTTTTGCATTTAACTGTTTCCTGATGCTCAGTGAGATATTTGGTGCATATTAGGGATCTAACTTTATGTTTTCCAATTTATGAACCAATTTTCCAGACTGTTTATTGAGTAAACATTCTTTTCCCCATTAAGTCACTTACAACACATACCAGACTCTTCCATATTCTTGAATATATATATGGAGTCTCTGTCCTAGGCTACTTATCTCTTAA
Organism: Smutsia gigantea; assembly: GCA_032199065.1. Lineage (NCBI taxonomy): Eukaryota > Metazoa > Chordata > Mammalia > Pholidota > Manidae > Smutsia > Smutsia gigantea. The sequence goes on along the minus strand of JAVSCE010021691.1, from coordinate 313,043 downwards.
CATGCCAGTACTACCTTTTTTACAATTATTGTAATTTTAGAAAAAGTTGTACCATCCATTCATGTAAATTCTATCCATACTCTTATGATTAAAAATTCTTTATTATTCATACAAATGAACTACAGAATTATTTAAACTAGTTCCCAAAACTGGAGCTTTAATTAGAATTGCATCAAGTTTTAAATTAGTTGCAGAAGACTTGACATAGCTTCAGTTCTAAGTGTTCCCATTTTGGAACCCAAGATCTCCATTTATTCAAACCTTCTTTTGGAATCTTCAATAAAGATACATGACTCACACATTTCTTTTTAACTAACTTCTTGATGTTTTGTGTTTTCAAGGTTTGTGAAATAGAAATTGTTTTTCATTTTAACTGGTTATTCATACAATAATTCATACATTTCAAAACATTCTTAATGCTCAACATTTACCTCTCCCTTATTTAAGCTCAATGCATCATAGAAGGCCTAGACTGTCCTTTCTTATTTTTTAAAATAAGAAAAATGCATAAAAGCATGGGCTCTGAGATCAGACAGATCAAGATTTGAGACCCTGTATCTGAGTCCTAATTCCTTATTCATAAAATAGGAATTTATATCTATGTTGCATGGTTGTTGTGAGGATTAACTGAGACAGTGTAGGGCATTTGGCCAACTAAATAATGAATAAATGGACATTATTTATAATGTGGGGCTATAAAATACTTAAGCTTCTATTATGTGTAACATTTTCCAGTTACACAAACAAAAAATATCAAAATATAAACCCAGGAGATGTGAAGGAGGGGAAAAAGATGGCAGCATGAGAAGTGAAGCAGAAACCTCCTCCCCAAACCACATACAACACAAAAATGCAGCACATACAACTAATCCTGAAAGAGAGACCCAAAGACTGCAGAACAGACTGCCTACATCTGGGGAAAAGAGAAGACCTCACAGAAAAGGAAAAAGTAGCAAAGCTGCAATCCAAACCTAAGCCCTCCCCTCATCCCAGCTCATAGGTGGAAGGGAGAGAAATGGAGTGTGGGGAGAATTGGGGAGAGAATAGAAGCCCAGGACTGCTAAACACCCAGCCCTGGAGATCTGCTCTGGGAGCATTAACCCACGTTATACGGTGCTCTGGAGATTAGTGGGGTTGGAAAGCAAAGACAGAGAGACTACTCGGACAGACTGAGATTCCAGCCACTTGAGAACAGGTATCCACAACCAGTCACTCTGAGACAAAAGAAAGGCAGGTACTTTGAAAGACCTCCCAACAGCAAGAGCACCACTAAAGGGGGAAGGTTACACAGACCTTGCTGCTCAGGAGAAAGGACAGGTGTGGACAAATTATCCCAGCACACTCAGCCCAGCAGGTTGGGAAATTTCAGGGCCTTTAGATGCTCCATCATCCTGGCTGTCAACGCAATGGCCAAGACCCCCACTGTGATCCACAGATTACTGCTCCTTCTTCCCTGCAAATACCTGCTCACAAACCTGCTGCCCCTGCAATCATACCAAGCCAATCAAGGGTGGCCCTGCCTATTGCAGCTACAGGGGTATAATGCAGAGGCTCCTCCCTGTGCACTCAGCACACTGGATTTGGTAGTGGAGGGAGGAACTGAAGCTATGTCAAGTCTGCATCCTGGCAGGCACAAGTGTGCAGCTCACCAGTGGCCTCTGCCATCGCTCCAGGTGCTGGACAGCTCCACAGAGTAGAGCTTCTGGGCACTAGAGGGCATTGCCTACACAAAGTTATTCCATACTAATCATTAGAAACAAGAAATGGCAAAAAAAATTGGTCCAAACAAGAATCCACCAAACACCAGAAAGAGGGCTAAGTGAAACTGAAATCACCAATCTTCTTGATAAAGAATACAAAATAAAAATCATAAACATGCTCATGGAACTACAGAAAAAAATTCAAGTTCTCAGGGACAACTTCAAGAAAGGGACAGAAACTTTGAAAAATACAGAATCTTAAGTGAAACATACAATGGAGGAATTTATAAATAGATTAGATGAGGTGGAGGAAATGGTAAATGAAATAGAAATTAGAGAACAGGAAAAGAAAGAAGCTGTGGCACAGAAAGAAAAAAAGATCTCTAGGAATGAAAGATTACCGAGAAAACTGTGCAACAAATCCAAGTGGAACAATATTCACATTATAGGTATACCAGAAGAAGAAGAAGAGAGAAAAAGGGATAGAAAGTCTCTTTGAGGAAATAATTGCTAAAAAATCCCCCAATCTGAGGAAGGAAATAGTCTCTCAGGCCATGGAAGTCCACAGATCTCCCAACAAAAGAGAACCTAGGAAGACAACACCAAGACATAAAATAATTAAAATGGCAAAGATCATGGACAAAGACAGAGTATTAAAAACAGCCAGAGAGAGAAAAAGACCACATACAAAGGATAACCCATGAGGCTATCATCAGACTTCTCAGCAGAAACCATATAAGCCAGATGGGAGTGGCATGATATATTTAGTGCAACGAAACAGAAAGGCCTCCATCCAAGAATACTCTACCAAGATTATCATTTAAATTTGAAGGAGGGATTAAACAATTCCCAGATAAACAAAAGTTGAGGGAATTTACCTCCCACAAACCATCTCTCCAGTGTATTTTAAAGGGACTGCTCTAGATGGAAGTGCTCCTAAGGTGAAATAGCTGTCACCAGAGAAAATAAAACCACAGTAAAGGAAGTAGACCAATTAATTACTAAGCAAATGTAAAATTAAATCAACTATCTACAAAGTCAGTCAAGGGATACACAAAGAGTACAGAATATGACACCTAATATATAAAGAGTGAAGGAGAAAGAAAAGAAAGGAGAAAAAAACCTTTACATTGGATTTGAAAAAGTATAATAAGTGAGTTAAGTTAGACAGTTAGATAGTAATGTAGCTTCCCTTGAACCTTTGGTAACCTCGAGTCTAAAACCTGATAATCACCCTAAATGTAAATGGACTGAATACACCATTCAGAAGACACAGAGATACAGAATGGATAAAGAAGCAAGACCCATCTGTATGCTGCCTACAAGAAATGCACTTCAAACCCCAAAACATACACAGACTAAAAGTGAAGAGATGGAAAAAGATATTCCATGCAAATAATAGGGAGAAAAAGCAGGAATTGCAGTACTTGTATCAGACAAAATAGACTTTAAAACAAAGAAAGTAACAATAGACAATAATGATAAAGCGGTCAGTCCAACAAGAGGATATAACCATTATAAATATCTATGCACCCAATATAGAAGCACCTAAACATGTGAAACAAATACAACAGAATTAAAGGGGTAAATAGAATGCAATGTATTCATTTTAGGAGACTTCAATACACCACTCACTCCAAAGAACAGATCAACCAGACAGAAATAAGTAGGGAGACAGAGGCACTGAACAACACATTAGAACAGATGGACCTAATAGACATCTACAGAACATTCCACCCAAAAGCAGCAGGACATATAGTCTTCTCAAGTACAATGAAACATTTTCCAGAATATATCACATATTAGGCCACAAAAAGAGCTTCAGTAAATTCAAGAAGATTGAAATTGTGCCAGTCAGCTCTCAGACCAAAAAGGTGTGAAACTAGAAATAAATTTTACAAAGAAAACAAAGAAGCCCACAAACACATGGAGGCTTAACAACATGTTCCTAAATAATCAATGGATCAATGACCAAATAAGAACAGAGATCAAGCAATATATGGAGACAAAGGAAAACAACTCAAGAGCTCAAAACTTGTGGGATACAGCAAAGGCAGTTCTAAGTGGAAAGTATACTGGAATACAGGCTTACCTCAAGAAAGAAGAAAAATCTCAAATGAACAGTCTAAACTCACATTTAATGAAAATAGAAAAAGAAGAACAAATGAGGTCCAAACTCAATACAAGGCAGAACATAATAAAAATCAGAGCAGAAATAAATAAAATTGAGAAGAATAAAACAATAGAAAGAATCCATGAAACCAGGAGCTGGTTCTTTGAGAAAATAAACAAAATAGATAAACCCTTAGCCAGACTTATCATATAAACACAAAGAATTAATAGAGAATACTATGAAAAATTATATGCTAACAAATTGGATAACCTAGAAGAAAAGGTAAACTTTCTAGAAAAATAGAACCTTGGAAGACTGACCGAGGAAGAAACAAAATCTGAACAGACCATTACCAGCAATGAAATTGAATTGGTAATCAAAAAGCTGCCTAAGAACAAAACCCTGTACCAGATGGCTTCACTGATGAATTTTATCAAACATTTAGAGAAGACCTAATACCCATCCTCCTTAAAGTTTTACAAAAAGTAGAAGAAGAGGGAATACTTCTAAACTCATTCTATGAGGCCAGCATCACTGTAATACCAAAACAAGGCAAAGACACCAAAAAAAAAGAAAATTATATACCAATATTTCTGATGAACATAGATGCAAAAATCCTCAACAAAATATTGGCAAACCAAATTCAAAAATACACCAAAAAGATTATCCAGACTCCACCCAAAGATGGCAGCATGAGTAGGGTGGCAGAAATCTCCTCCCAAAATCATACATATTTTGAAAATACAGCAAATACAACTATTCCTAAAAGAACGACGAGAAGATACAGTACACCAGTCAGGCTACATCTGCAAGAACCCAACATCTCATGGAAAAGGGTAAGGTGTGGAGCGGTGACCCGGTAGGACCCAAGCACTCCCCCCACCCCAGCTTACTGGCTGGAGGAAATGAATCAGAGTGGGGAGAGAGTGGAAGCACAGGACTGCTAAATAACCAGCCCTAGTAATCTGCCCCAGGGGCACAGACACACATTGCATGGTGCACTGGATATTAGAGGAGCAGAAAAGCAAAATCCGAGATTAAGACTGAGAACATGCTCCCACAGCCAGCTGCCCTGGGACAAAAGAAAAGCAGGTGCCTTAAAAGTCTTAAAGGGACAAGGGTTTAACAGGTGGACAAAACCATCCTGGTACACTCAGCCCAGCAGGCTGGGAACTATAAGGAACTTCTGGCACCCTATCCCCCAGGGTGGGAACACAGCTCCGAGGCCCCTCACAGCAATAAGCAGCCTGCCATTCCTTCTTCCCTGCCAGCACCTGTGAGCAAGCTGGCTGTCCCCGCCATTGCTGCAGACCAGCCAGAGAGCAGCCCTGCCTACAGCAACCACACAGCTTAACACAGAGGCTTCTCCCTACATGTGGCTAACCGGCCCAGATCCAGAGGCTGCTCTCTGCATGCAGCTGACTGGCACAGACAGAAGAGATGATCACAGAGTCCAGGAGGTACGAAGGGGCTTTGCTCTTGCAGCAGAACACTCACCATTCACCAGCAATGCCCACCAGTGCCCTACGCCATCCCAAGGGCTGCCCCACCCATGGCAGCTTAGTGGATTAACACAGAGGCTGCTCCCTGTGCACAGTTGACCAGCACAGACAGAGGAGATGGGTGCAAAGACCAGGAGGCATGAAGGGGTTTGCTCTCACAGAAGTACAACATGCCACTCGCCTGCAACCCCTGTCAGTGCCCTAGGCCATCCCGAGGGCTGCCCTGCCCATGGCAGCCTAGGGGATTAACCCAGAGGCTGCTCCTTGCGTGTGGCTGACTGGCACAGACAGAGACAGGCAAAGTGACCAGCTAGCAGGAAGGGACTTGGTTCTCCCAGCTGACACATGCGCGACTCGCTAGTGACCACTCCCATCACCATGAAAAGGCAGAAGAACATTGTTCAATCTAAAATCCCTCAAACACCAGAGAGTGGGTTAAGTGAGACTGAAATCACCAATCTTCCTGAAAAAGAATTCAAAATAAAAGTCATAAGCATGCTGATGGAGCCACAGAGAAATATTCAAGAGCTAAGGGATGAATTCAGGAGGGAAATAACAGAAATGAAACAAACAATGGAAGGATTTAATAGCAGACTGGATGAGGTGGAAGAGACTGTTAATGGAATAGAAATCAGAGAACAGGAATACAGAGAAGCTGAGGCATAGAGAGATAAAAGGAACTCTAGGAATGAAAGAACATTAAGAGAACTGTGTGACCAATCCAAAAGGAACAATATTCACATTATAGGGGTACCAGAAGAAGAAGAGAGAGAAAAAGGAATAGAAAGTGTCTTTGAAGAAATAATTGCTAAATATGGGGAAGGAAATAGTCTTGCAGGCCATGGAGGTGCAGATCCCCCCAAACAAGGGACCCAAGGAGGACAACACCAAGACATATAATTAAAATGGAAAAGATCAAAGCAAAGGACAGAGTATTAAAAGCATCCAGAGAGAGATAAAAGATCACCTACAAAGGAAAACCCATCAGGCTATCATCAGACTTCTCAGCAGAAACATTACAGGCCAGAAGGGAATGGCATGATATATTCAATGCAATGAAACAGAGGGCCTCAAACCAAGAATACTCTATCCAGAAAGATCATCATTTAAATTTGAAGGAGGGATTAAACAATTCCCAGATAAGCAAAAGTTGAGGGAATTTACCTCCCACAAACCATCTCTACAGTGTATTTTAAAGGGACTGCTCTAGACGGTAGTATGCCTTAGGCTAAATAGCTGTCACCAAAGAAAATAAAACCACAGTAAAGGAAGTAGACCAATTAATTATTAAGCAAATGGAAAATAAAATCAGCTATCCACAAAGTCAGTCAAGGGAAACACAAAGAGTACAGAATAAAACACCTAACATATACAGAGTGGAGGAGGAAGAAAAATAAGGGAGAGAAAAAAATCATCAGACTGTGTTTATAAAAGCATATTAATGAGTTAAGTTAGGCAGTTAGATAGTAAAGAAGTTGTCCTTGAATCTTTGGTAACCACGAATCTAAAGCCTGCAATGGAAGTAAGTACATAATTACCCTAAATGTAAATAGACTAAATGCACAAATCAAAAGACACAGAGTGACAGAATGGATAAAAAAGCAAGACCCAACTATATGCTGCCTACAAAAGACTCACTTCAAACCCAAAGACATACAAAAGACTAAAAGTGAAGGGATAGAAAAAGATATTTCATGCAAACAATAGGGAGAAAAAAGCAGGTGTTGCAGTATTTGTATCAGACAAAATAGACTTAAAACAAAGAAAGTAAGAAGAGACAAAGAAGGACATTACATAATGATAAAGGGGGAAGTCCAACAAGAGGATATAATCATAATAAATGTCTATGTGTCCAACACAGGAGCACCTACCTATGTGAAACAAATACTAACAGAATTACAGGAGGAAATAGAATGCAATGCATGCATTTTAGGAGACTTCAACACACACTCATTCCAAAGGACAGATCAAAAAAACAGAAAATAAAATGGACACAGAGGTACTGAACAATGCATTAGAACAGAGGGACCTAACAGACATCTACAGAACCTTACACCCAAAAGCAGCAGGATACACATTCTTCTAAAGTGCACATGGTACATTTTCCAGAATAGACCACCTACTAGGCCACAAAAAGAGCCTCAGTAAATTCAGAAAGATTGAAATTGTACCAACCAACTTCTCAGATCACAAATGTATAAAATTAGAATAAATTGTATAAAGAAAACAAAAAGGCCCACAAACACATGGAGGCTTAACAACATGTTCCTAAATAATCAATGGATCAGTGACCAAATTAAAACAGAGTTCAAGAAATAAATGGAGAAAAATGAAAACAACAGCACAACACCTCAACTTCTGTGGGATGCAGTGAAGGCATTTCTAGGAAGAAAGTATATAGCAATCCAGGCCTATTTAAAGAAAGAAGAACAATCCCAAATGAACTGTCTAAATTCACAACTAATGAAACTGGAAAAAGAAGAACAAATGAGGCCCAAACTCAGTAGAAAGAGAGACATAATAAAGATCAGAGAAGAAATAAATAAAATTGAGAAGAATAAAACAATAGAAAAAAATTAATGAAACCAAGAGCTGGTTCTTTGAGAAAATAAACAAAATAGATAAACCCCTAGTCAGACATATTAAGAAAAAAAGAGAATCTACACACATAAACAGAATCAGAAATGAGAAAGGAAAAATCACTATGGACACCACAGAAATACAAATAATTATTAGAGAATACTATGAAAAACTAAATGCTAACAAACTGGATAACCTAGAAGAAATGGACAACTTTCTAGAAAAATGCAACCTTCTAAGACTGACCCAGGAAGAAACAGAAGATCTAAACAGACAAATTACCCGCAATGACATTGAATTGGTAATTAAAAATCTACCCAAGGACAAAAATCCCAGGACTTGATGGAATCACTGCTGAATTTTATCAGACATTTAGAGAGGACATAATACCCATTCTCCTTAAAATTTTCCAAAAAATAGAAGAGGAGGGAATACTTCGAAATTCATTCTATGAAGCGAGCATCACACCAGGCAAAGACACTACAAAAAAAGAAAACTACAGACCAATATCCCTGATGAACATAGATGCAAAAATACTCAGCAAAATACTAGCAAACTCAATTCAAAAATACATCAAGAGGATCATACACCATGATCAAGTGGGATTCATTTCAGGGATGCAAGGATGGTACAACATTCGAAAATCCATCGACATCAACAAAAAGAAGGACAAAAACCACATGATCATCTCCATAGATGCAGAAAAAACATTCGACAAAATTCAACATCCATTTATGATAAAAACTCTCAACAAAATGGGTATAGAGGGCAAGTACCTCAACACAATAAAAGCCATATATGACAAACCCACAGCCAATATCATACTTAACAGCAAGAAGCTGAAAGCTTTTCCTCTAAGATCAGGAACAAGACAAGGATGCCCATTCTCCCTGCTTCTATTTAACATAGTACTGGAGGTCCTAGCCATGGCAATCAGACAACACAAAGAAATAAAAGGCCTCCAGACTGGTAAGGAAGAAGTCAAATTGTCACGGTTTGCAGATGAAATGATATTGTACATAAAAAACCCTAAAGACTCCACTCCAAAATTACTAGAATTAATATCTAAATTCAGTAAAGTTGCAGGATACCAAATTAATACTCAGAAATCTGTTGCATTCCTATACACTAATGCTGAACTAGCAGAAAGAGAAATCAGGAAAACAATTCCATTCACAATTGCATCAAAAAGAATAAAATACCTAGGAGTAAACCTTACCAAGGAAGTGAAAGACCTATCTATACCCTGAAAACTATAAGACACTCTTAAGAGAAATTAAAGAGGACACTAATAATGGAAATTCATCCCATGTTCTTGGGTAGGAAGAATTATTATTGTCAAAATGGCCTGCTTAAAGCAATCTACAGATTCAATCAATGACTATCAAAATCCAAATAGCTTTCTTCAACAAACTGGAACAAATAGTACTAAAATTCATATGGAAACACAAAAGACCCCAAATAGCCAAAGCAATCCTGAGAAGGAAGAATTAAGCAGGGGGATCTTGCTTCCCAACTTCAAGCTCTACTACAAAGCCACAGTTATCAAGACAATTTGGTACTGGCACAAGAACAGACCCATAGATCAGTGGAAAAGAATAGAAAATCCAAACAGTAACCCAAACATATAACATAAAACTCTTAGAAAAAAACATAGATAAAACTCTCTTGAACATAAACATGAGCAACTTCTTCATGAACATATCTCTCCAGGCAAGGGAAAGAAAAGCAAAAATGAACAAGTGGGACTATATCAAACTAAAAAGCTTCTGTACAGTAAATGACACCATCACTAGAACAAAAAGGCATCCTACAGCATGGGAGAATATATTCATAAATGACATATCCAATAAGGGATTGACATCCAAAATATATGAAGAGCTCACACACCTCAACAAACAAAAAGCAAATAAACCAATTAAAAAATGGGCAGAGGATCTGAACAGACACTTCTCCAAAGAAGAGATTCAGATGGCCAACAGGCACATGAAAAGATGCTCCACACCTCTAATCATCAGAGAAATGCAAATTAAAGCCACAATTAGATATCACCTCACACCAGTCAGGATGACCAACATCCAAAAGACAAGGAACAACAAATGCTGGAGAGGATGCAGAGAAAGGGGAACCCTCCTACACTGTTGGTGGGAATGAAAATTAGTTTAACCATTGTGGAAAGCAATATGGAGGTTCCTCAAAAAAATTAAAAATAGAAACACCATTCAATCCCACAATTCCACTCTTATAAATTTACCTGAAGAAAACAGATCCCTTATTCAAAAAGAGATATGAACCCCTATGTTTATCACTGCACTATTTACAATAGCCAAGAAATGGAAGCAACCTAAGGGTCCATCAGTAGATGAATGGATAAAGAAGATACACATACACAATGGAATATTATTCAGCCATAAGAAGAAAACAAATCCTACCATTTGCAACAACATGGATGTAGCTAGAGGGTATTATGCTGAGTGAAATAAGTCAGGAAAGAAAGACAAGTACCAAATGATTTCCCTCATTTGTGGAGTATAACAACAAAGCAAAATGAAGGAACAAAACAGCAGCAGATTCACAGACTCCAAGAAGGTTCTAGCGGTTACTAAAGGGGAGGGGTTGGTTGGGAGGGAGGTTGAAGGGGACTAAGGGGCATTATGATTAGCACACACAATATAGATTGGTCGCGGGAAGGTAGTACAGCATGGAGAAGACAAGTAAAGACTCTATAGCGTCTTACTATGCTGATGGAGAGTGACTGCAATGGGGTGTGGGAGGGGACTTGAAAATGTGGGTGAATGTTGTAACTACAATGTTGCTCATGTGAAACCTTCATAAGACTGTATATCAATTATACAGTAATATAAATAAATAAATAAACAAACAAACCCAGGATATATGTTGATATACTCATTCACTAAATATAAACAAGGCAGTTTAGCTCAATGATTAGGAGCAACCATCCTGCAGGCAGTCTGCCTGGGTTCAAATCTCAACACCACCACTTACTAGTTATGGGACTTTAAGTCCCTTAATTGCTTATGCCTCAGTTTCCTTATCTATAAAATGAAAATAATAATAGGATCTCTCCCATAGGGTTGCTGTCATAATTAAGTGAGTTAATATATATAAGGCAGTCTGAGGCGTGAGCTGAAATAGTTGGAACTATATAAAGCGATAGTTTTTTTATCTTATTATCATCACTCACTAAGCTTGTGATGTATTAACCACTAAACTGGATACAATGCTAAACTAACACTCACCCAGTCTCTGATGTCATAGAGTGACACCAGGGCTAAGATGGAAAAGGAGTATCAGTGGAAGCCAACAACAATCAGAGAACCATGAATGAGGTGAATTAGGTGAGAGAGGTAAGTGGGGCACCCAAGAGGCAGGTGCTGTAATAGTGACAGCCCAGCGGTAGAAGAGGCAGAAGAATATGAGGGGCAGAAATCAGGCCAATGAAGCTGAAGCTGAGCAGGTGTGTGGCACAGGTAAGGTCTGAGAGGTAGCTGGGCCAGATTGTGGAACCCTGCAGGCTACCGCGAGTCAATTCTTCTCCCTAAAAGCAGTCGAAAGTCAGTAAAGGTGAAATAGTCAGAGTCCCAGTTCAAAATGGGCCTGGGGTCAGAAGGACATGATAGGAAGGAGGAAAGAGTTGATGATGTAGGCTGGTTGGGAGGTTATTTCACAATTCGGAAAAGGGCAAATGGTGACATGGGCTAAGGTGGTGATGAAGATAAAGAAATGTAAATGTACTTGAGACATATTAGGAAATAAAATTAACAGAATTTGGATGGAACTGAAGCAAAGGGTGCTGCCAAGTATGATTTCCAGATTCCTGTCTTATGTATCTGGGCAGACCATGCTACTCAATGAGATGAACAACACTGTCGAGGCCAGAAATACATAGCCTACCACATATTCACCTAATAGGTGATCAGCATGGTGCATTTATTCCTATTAAGACAGGCCAGGGAAACCCCATCTGCCTGGACCTGAAAACTCTTGGCGGCTCCCTTGGCACGATGCGCATGCACCCTACCTGATTTGTGGCATAACTATGTTCAAATCAAAGACAGAACTCTGGATTTCATTATTTTTATTATTACTTACAAACACTCTGAATGTAAATTACAACCCAGAAACTGGGAAAAGAGATGGCACAGGACTGTGTTTCCAAGACTGTGTTAATCATACAGCAACAGATAGTCTTTCATTCAATTTGCAAGGGACTAACAGTATTCTCTCAGCTAGTCTCTTTTTCATAAGAAGCTGAACAGTAAGTATCTTAACCTGCATTAAATACACACACAGGAAAGTAAAACTCTCCCTCTTTCCACTCTCTCTAGTTCCACCTTCTTACTCCCCTACTTTCTCACTCTTTTTGTCTTGAGATTTTTGTCAACAGTGAAGTAATGTTACTACAAGGACCCATGTAATGAGCCCCTAGAACTTGCAATTAATAAAATGGGAATGCTCATGCTGTTCCACTGAGGATAAGTAAAATTTGGGGAATCACTAAATGAGTTTGCCCATGAGGAATTAAAATCCATGAAAGAATTAATTAAATGAATATTGGGAAGAAAGAAGTGTGCATAATGGTAAGGTTCTTTGTCATGCCAACAGAAAAGGAGTGTCAGTGGAAATGAACAACATTCAAGGGACCATATTGTTTCATTGAAAGTGCCAGAAATAACGTAAACTGATTTTGTAACAGAAACTTATATGTTCAAAAAAGAAAACCAAAACTACTTTAAGTAGAAGGAGCAAATCCTTTAAATGAAAATTTTTGGTTATCTGTGTATAAGACTGGACCACCCTGATGAGAAAGGATCACACTCACTGCCTCTGTGCACTGTGGTCAGTCCTCTGAGTGACTCACTGGGTCTTTCACTTTTCTTCCCAAGTTTAGGGGTCACAGCACAGGCGTAGGTATAATGCCAGTAGCTGATTAAAGCAGGTCACAATCTGTCTGGGAGAGTTTCTGTGCCATCCTTCACAGGGACAGGCACAGACAAGATGACCTCTCTTGTTGCCTTCCAATTAATTCAATCGGCCTCTGCTTCTATCAGACATCATCAGGGATGCAAACTGTCCACTCCTTCCAAGTCCTCACCAGGAATCAGTAAACACAGAGGCTGCAGGCTGCGTTTAATGAATAAGCAGGATTCATCTTTCAGTCATCACTTCTGATTTACAGCTTTTCTAAATATTGTTTTCTTGCCCAATAATCTGAAATCACTTGAAGGACAGGAGCTGGATCTGCCTCCTCTGGGCACCCACTGGGCCGAGTATGGTGCCCAAATCTGTCTTAACACTAATATCAATGTTTGTTAAACCAACCTGAACTGAGTTTCATTCTCAAGAAGCACATATCAATAAGACAATCCCAATTAGTTGTGCATAAAGCCTCTGTCCTTTTTGCTTTAATATTTTATGAAGTGCCCCTCTAGGTAACTATTATGGGATATAATAAAGTACAGCTGGGAAAACTTTTTTCAAATAAACTAAAGCTATGCCTTCTATTTTTATGTTCAAATAAATGTACATAAAAGGTAGAGCCAGTAGGGCTGTTTTGTTTTTGGACTCTCTCCATGCGGACTGGTAGGATTATTTCCATAATAGAGGAAATAGACCATCTGAGACTAACCACATCAGGTGATAAACTCAAAATGAATCAAAGACCTGAATGTAAGTCATGAAATCATAAAACTCTTGGAAAAAAACATAGGCAAAAAATCTCTTGGACATAAATATGAGCAACTTTTTCATGAACATATCTCCCAGGCAAGGGAAACAAAAGCAAAAATGAACAAGTGGGACTATATCAAACTAAAAAGCTTCTGTACAGCAAAGGACACCATCAATAGAACAAAAAGACATTCTACAGTATGGGAGAATATATTCATAAATGACATATCCAATAAGGGGTTGACATTCAAATTATGTAAAGAGCTCATGCACCTCAATAAACAAAAAGCAAATAAGGAATTAAAAAATGGGCAGAGGATTTGAACAGACAGCGGAGGATCTGAACAGACACCTCTCCAAAGAAGAAATTCTGATGGCCAACAGGCACATGAAAAGATGCTCCACGTCACTAATCATCAGAGAAATGCAAATTAAAAGCACAATGAGATATCACCTCACACCAGTTAGGATGGCCACCATCCAAAAGATAAACAACAACAAATGTTGTGGAGGATGTGGAGAAAGGGGAACCCTCCTATACTGCTGGTGGGAATGTAAATTAGTTCAACCATTGTGGAAAGCAGTATGGAGGTTCCTCAAAAAACTCAAAATACAAATACCATTTGACCTGGGAATTCCACTCCTAGGAATTTACCCTAAGAATGCAGCAGCCCAGTTTGAAAAAGACATATGCACCTGTATGTTTATCACAGCACTATTTACAATAGCCAAGAAATGGAAGCAACTTAAGTGTCCATCAGTAGATGAATGGATAAGGAAGATGTGGTATATATACACAATGGAATATTATTCAGCCATAAGAAGAAAACAACTCCAACCATTTGCAACACATGGATGGAGCTAAAGGGTATTATGCTCAGTGAAATAAGCCAGGCAGAGAAAGACAAGTATCAAATGATTTCACTCATCTGTGGAGTATAAAAACAAAGCAAAAACTGAAGGAACAAAACAGCAGCAGACTCACGGAAACCAAGAATGGACTAACAGTTACCAAAGGGAAAGGACTGGGGAAGATGGGTGGGAAGGGAGCGATAAGAGGGGAAAAGGGCTATTACAGTTAGCACACATAATGTAGCGGAGGTCGTGGGGTGGGGGCGTACGGGGAAGGCAGTATAACACAGAGAAGACAGTGGTGATTCTATAGCATCTTAGTACGCTGATGGACAGTGACTGTAATGGGGTGTGTGGTGGGGACTTGATAATAGGGGGAGTCTAGTAACCACAATGTTGCTCATGTAAGTGTACATTAATAATAGCAAAATAAAAAATAAAATAAAAATAAAACCAATAAAATAGCAATAATGATGTATGTTTTTTGGCAGTTTACAAGCTCTCTGTGATCTTCACAGCACCTGAGTGAGGGAGGGAGCCAGGCAGTATTTTCCTGGTTTCAAGGAGGAAACACTGAAGCTGAGAGTGGTGACAGTTTTGCCCCAAGGCATAGCACTAGGATATAGGTGAGTTGGGCTGGGACCCATGCCTCCGGTTGGGTTGGTAGGGTAAAAGAGACTGGAATTGGTACCTGCAGGGCCACCCCTTCCCAGGTATTCAGAACCCTCCCTGTTACTACCCTGGTCTGAAACCCTGTGGTCTCCCTCAAGGATTACTGTGTTATCTTTCCAATTAGGTCTCTTTACTTTACCCTTACCGCCTTCCCTCTCAACCAGCAGTTAGAATATTCATTTTAAACTGCCAGTCAGATTGTGTCACTGTTCAAAACCCTGCAGTGGTCCTACATTTCACTCCGAATAAAAGCTACTCTATGACTCCCTTCCTTATTATTTCTTGAACAGGAAAATAGCATATATGGTCCTTCCTAGGGCCATTGCTCTGAGTGTTCTCTCAGCCCTAAAGGACCTGAAATTGGCCTTAATGCTCCCTCCCAGCCAATTAAGTGAGCCCCTCCCCTCCTTTGCTCAAATCTCTCCTTTGTGATGAGACATACCCTGACCACTCTATTTAACACTGCAACCTAATTGCCTTTCATCTCCAAGTTGGGAATTCTTGATTCTTTACTCAGTTTTCTTTTTACCATAGGACCACTTGCTGATATATTACATAACGTCTTTATCTTCTGTGTTGTTTGCTACTGTTTCCCCCAATAAAGTGTGAGCTACACAGGGTGAGCGTCTTTGCTTGTTTCATTCACTGTTGTTGGTCCAGTGCCCAGAGCAGAACCTGGCACATTGCAAGTATTCAGTAAATATTTTGAATGAAAGAACTAGAGCCTAGTTTTTTGTGATAATAATTCCCTTGCTTTTCTTTGTAGCTTTTCCACCTAAGGTATCAATCCCAAATAACACAACTCAGGTTTGCTTGTTTTGACTCTATGTAAATTGAATCATACTATATTTGTCTTCTCATGTTCCACTTTCTTTTGCTCAACATTACGTTTTTAAGATTTATTCACATTGTGTGTGTAGCTGCAATTCATTCATTTTCCTCGTCGAGTTTTTCCTTGTATGAATATATCACAATCCATCCATCCATTCAACCATTGAAGGACATCTGGGCTTTGTTCAGGTTTTAGACAATTTCACATGTATCTCCTGGCACATGTGTATACGAGAATCTCTAGGTTATGTACCTGGGAATGGAGCGCCAGGGTCTTAGTCATGTGACTCCTCCATTTTACTAGGTAATATCAAATGGTTTCCAAAGTGGTTACATCAATTGTCACCTCTTTGAGCCTTGTTTCCCCTGTATTTCCTTTTAAAATAAGAGGATTGGGATTTCTGAGGTCTCCTTTGGTTCTGACATTTTATGAATTTGTGATCAAGGAGCCCTAAATAAGAAGCAGTTGGGGCAACACCGAAGTTACAAGGGAGAAAAGCAAATGCCGCCATGCTTGGGACTAGGCCTCCAAACATCCTAGGGTGAAGCATAGCCCCAAACTCCTAAGATTGGTGTAGGAGTAGAGACTCTGACCTTCACGGAGACTAACAACTCTTATTTGTATGCTGTGTCCTCTGCTTCTGCCCGCCCTTGGGGGAATTCCCAAACACAGATCATGGCAAAGAGACGAGAGGCAAAAATAATAAATTCATTCAGAGGTAAGGTTAAACATGTCAAGTAAAAATTAAGGGTAAGTGATCTGTGTGTGGGAGGAGCTGTGCTGTTTGTCTTTGGATAGGAAGTGGTAAGCTGTTTTTCTAGGGAGGGCTTCCTGAAAGAGGAGGGAATTTCACAGGAGCACACCTGGTGGAGAGGAGGCAGCAGCAGTTTTTAGGACAGGGCGAGGGTAGAGCTGGGGGTGACACTGGGAAGAAGCCAGTGAGGAGCTGGTTGGTTTAGCTGGAGAATATTTCCTGAGCACAGAAGCTGACTCTGTCCACATTTCACTGGGGAGTTTCCCCAAGACACACAGGTCCTTGGCCCTTGGCTCCAACTGGAGGCTGGTCAGTGCTGGGCAAAAAGGGAGTGATGCAGGAATGAGAACTTCCTGGTTCTTCACAGGGTGGATCCTGATGGGCCTCTGCTGTAAGCCCCTGTCTGGCTGTTGCGAGGAGACAGGTAGGTTTAGAACTGCATGCTCAGGGAGATGCTTCTCCTGGCTGCATGTTCTTCCTCCTCTGCCTCCCCTTCCCCTACAGTTTCCTTCTTTCATTCACATGATCATTCCAGTGTTTATTCAGTCATGCATACAAATGAGTGCCTATATGCCTAGCTCTATGCTAGGCACCAGGGATGATGAAATGAACAAGGTACACTCCTGGGTCTTGAGGAGCTCACAGTCAAATGGGGGAGTCCCACTGGATATGATTTTTCTTCCCCCCCTGCTCACCTGCAGCAGGCTGTACTGGACAGAGCAAGGAACTTGGCAGGAGAGGGTCAGTTACTCAACTGTCAAATGATGATAACACTTGGCTCAAGAGGTCGCTGGGAGGTGTTTGCCTTAGCACCTTGCCTTTCACATAGTAGCTGCTCAGTTAGTGTTAGCTAAAATGGACTAACATTGAGGAGGGAGTCATTAGGCAGTCTGGGCACTATGTCCAATGACATGAACCTGTCCTCCGACCCAGTCTAGGAGAAGGGAGGTGATTCACAAAACAAAAACAAAAGCGTTTAGAGCTTTCTAGTCAGAACATAAAGGTGAGAAAATGGGGACCAGACTAACTAATTCAGGGCAGAGGAACCTCTATAGGGACCTGGTGGGGTAATAAAGGGTCTTTCCTGGGGAGGATGGGGAGGCCTGGAATGAAACTACTGAGAGAACTGGAAAATCTCAGTGGTTGGTTGCCTCATGTGCCCTCTGGCCAGCACTCTCTTCCCTCACTCTCTGGACAGTTAGTCTCTTGTTGTGCCTGCCCAGGACTAGTCACACTTGGGCTCAGCAGCACCTAGGTGGGGGATTGAATCACTCAGCAAAAATTTACTGAGTGTTTCTTACTACTGAGTGTTTCTTATGTACCAGGCCCTATGCAAAGTGCTAGAAACAAAGCAGTGAAGAACACAAAGATTCCCATCTTCATGTACATATGCAATAAATCTGAAGGATAAATTGTTAGAAAAGGAATTGCCGGCATGAGCATTTTAAATTGATGGACAAAGAGTTTAGTACAGTTTATGTTCCAACTGGATGCCTGTTTCTGGATGAGGTTATTTCTAACCAGAGGGATAAGAGCTGCACAGGTGATTCCTCTAGCCTACAATCTTTCTGCTAGGCTGTTAAGACCCTGAGTTGCTGTCTTCCACAACCAGAAATGGAGTACCTTCATAGGAGATGTACCTTCATAGATGATCCCTCTGAGATTTGTGCTATTTGGGGAGATACTTGGTAGGGGTGGAGTTAAAGCCATATAGGAGTGGAAAACTCTCTAGGACCAAGGAGAAAGGAGGTGAGGAGCTGTTTCAAGACAATGCTTATGAGGGAAGGGACCAGAAAGTGACATTATCAGGGATCACTTGGGTCAGGCATGGGCAGCTGCCCCAGTGCTGGTGACAGCTGGATTGGGAGACGTTTTTGTCCACAAAAATGTCACAACATTGTTGCAGTGTGAGTATGACCCAGGGTGCTTGGCAGGGGCACAGGCATGCTGATTCTCTGCAGAGTGGTCTGACCCCTTCACCTGAGCTGGTCAAGGCATGATTCTCCCACCTGCACCTAGATGGTTGCTAGGGTCAGGTTGTGCTCCGGAGACCTAAAGGACTCAGGTGGAAGTAGGGAAGCTCCAGAATGTTGGAGCAGTAAATATATGTCCTGATTTCCAAGACTGTCTGATTTCAAATATTCTCCGCCACAAGTTCACCAGCATCTGTCAGACCGGTGTCCCAGTTTTTGGTTTGAAAAAAATAGTCTGTCTAGCAGGCAGTGGAGAAAGAGGAAGCAGTAGTTCATTCCTTCCAACGTCTAAGCGTGGGGTTGGGCGATAGGGGGAACAGGAGACTGGTAGAGATGGCCCCTGCACTGTGCTGGAATCTAGCGCTGAATTCCTCGCTCTGTGCTGCGGTGTGCAGGTGAGTGGGACACAAGGCGGTGTGACTGGCGTCCTCCTAGCCCCACCTACTTACCCCGTCCTCCGCCCTATCCCACATTGGGAAGTCTGATCTGATCTCTCAGCCGCACCCCACCAGCTCAATGGAAAGGGTCCATGTGCAAATGGGAAAACAATCTGCCATGGCTGGTTAAAAAGCCGGCCTGAGCAACTGGGTTCGGTGCGGCAGATTTCAGGCAGCCGAGATGCAGACGTCAGCTTCTCCGAAGAGGACAGAGGAAAGAAACTCCGGTCCCCAAAGCTGAGCTACAGCCTGTTCGGCCACCGCCCCATACAACTCCCTACGAAGTGACGGTCGGCCCAGCCCCTAAGCGATCAGGCCACTGCCCCCAGATGCGTGCTCTCTGCTCCCAGCGTAACGCGGCCCATCTCCCCACCCGAGGCCCCGCCCCCGGCCGCGCCCCGGCCCCTCTGTCTCTGAGGCTGCGCCCTCCCGCGGTCCAGACGGAGGCGCCAGCCGGACTACAAGTCCCAGCAGCTCTTGGGCCCCGCCCCTGGGACGCTAAGCTGGGCAGCGAATTGGGAGGAATCCTGGAGCTCAGGCTAGGGAACGCGTGTAGCCAATCGCGCGGCCGTTTGCGCCGTGTGCCGATGGGGGCGGGGAGAAGCCCAGCGGGGCCGGGACAAAAGCCGGATACCGAGCGGCTGCTGGAGGCTAGAGAACTCGGGGTCACTGGTTGTGTGTTGTGGCCTGCGAAGGGGGCGCCGCGCACCGACTTTAGCAGAGAGGTGAGCGGCGAGCGGCTGCTTTTGCGGGACGGACCCCACCTGCCCGGGAAGCTTCCCGCCACCTCCCTCCAACCCGGAACCGCCACCCCCGGCGCAGGCTTGGTGCTCACGCGCCCTCTCTGCACCTGCCTGGAAGTTTAGGGCGTCTTGGCTTTGGGTGAGTTTTCGCCCGGGACCCCGGCCGGCGGCTGCGTGTCGATTACCTCTCCCCTCTCCCACATCCCAGTTCCTGGGAGTTTGAACAGAGCTTGCCTCCGTCCTTGCTTCTCTTCCCTCCGCCGAATTGAATTTGCACCATCCTGACGCCCCTCACCCCGACGCGGGGCCGGTCATAGAGCCGCTTCTGGCTTTATCCAGCCACCTCTTAACCCCCATCCAGGTCCCCCCCACCAGATCAGGGAGACGGGACGTAGAGCGGGGGCCACTCGCCCCGCTCCGACCGGGCTTGGGCCCTGACTCTTAGTTCTGTGGAGAGTCTCTGAGACCCACAAAAGTGGAGGGAGCAAGCTGTCGGAAAGCCTTGGCGGGCCACGCGGGCAGGGCTGCCCCAGGGTGCCCGAGGCCTGGCCTCGCCGCGAGGACTTGGCCGTGGAGCGTAGGAAGGACCCTCCTCGCTCCCGAGGTGCCGTCCGGCCCAGGCATTAAGCGACAGATGGCCCGGGTCCCTGTCTGCCCCCTCACTCCTGCCGTTGACGCCGAGCCTGGCCGTGGCGAGGTCCTCAAGGAGCTGGAGGATGCCGCCGCCGCCCTCCGTTGGGCCTGGCAGAGGGCCAGTCCCAGCTCCTGCTGCCCTCTCTAACCGTGGCAGATACTGTGCAGGACCGAAGAGTTCGGTCATTAGGTGTACCTCGGGAAGAGGATTTGGGTGGGGGGTGAGCAGTGCATAGCTGTGTGGTCAGCCAGCCCACTCCTCTCCCTCCACCTTTTAACTTTGTTCTGTGTTCCAGTCAGCTCAGATCTTTAGATTTATGAAATATTGGCTGAGGGACAGCTGGTAGACCCCAGCTGCCCAGATGAGTAATTTTCACCGCTTAGAGAGCTTCTTAAACGGCTTGGGGGATGGTGATGGGAAGAGCCTGAGACACTGGGCAGCTGGTGTTTCCACCCCCGTTCTCATATGGTGCTTGCTGCAGTAGGGAACCCTCACAGAATTCTGCCCCTTGCCTTCATTCCAGGGATTGCTTGTCCTCTCAGAAAACCCTAGTCCCTCAGATACCAACCTTAAAATGAGTGCTCTTTGTTCTTCCCAGAGAGAAACCCTAAGTGGCATTCCCAGTGGTTCCTCTCCATGGGCTCTGTCCCAGAGGCACTTTCCTGGGGAACAGGCTCCTTTCATTCAGCCTTCCCTGTGGGCTACTTTTGTCTTTGGTGGCTCTTGTGGATGAGCCCAATCCTGGGTCACTATGCTTGTCTGCAGAAAAGACCCTATTCAGCTTATAAGGCCCTCCCTTGGAGTTAATGCGTGTATTTTCAGGTTCTCTGGCACGATTTCCCCTGTATGGTTTACACATTTACCTGTTGCTAGGTAATAGTTCCTGGGGCCCCAAAGTGGATCCCTGGGATCTTAGCTCTGCCCTGAGACCATCTATCACCAGTTTGACAGACATCAGTTCCTGGGCAGGCAGCCTAAGACTTTGGAGCTGGGGTGGGGATGGGGTAGCTCCCCGCAAAAAAATAGACTGTTAAGCCACTAGAGCAGATATTCTTAACTGGTGTCCTGTGCGCCATCAGATCACAGTCACAGGTCAGCACCTTGAAATGGAATGCACAATTGGATATGTGCACATTTTTCTGGGCTTTTCTTAAAGGTGTTCAAAGAGTCTGAGACCTCAAATAGGATAAGAGCCATAGCCCTAGAGAGACTCGAAGACCCTGCTGAATGATTATATTTTCAGCCTGTCTCCTCCCAGGCCACTCCCTGGGTTTGTGAGCCTTCTTACCCTGCATTGGCGAATATGCAGAGCCCAGATTCTTATCCCGCTCTCATTCTACCGTAAAAGTCTCTGTCTTGCAAGTAGTGATTCTATAGCATCTCACTATGCTGATGGACAGTGACTGTAATGGGGTTGGTGGGGGGGACCTGATGAAGGGGTAGTTTAATAACCATAATATTGCACATGTAATTGTAGATTAATGATAATAAAATATATTTAAAAAAAAGTCTCTGTCTTGGCCTTGAGAGGGCTTGCCCCATCTAAGCTAATGTACTGTGATGGCGAATCTGTTTAAAACTGACCAATCTTCTCTCTCATGTCATCCCCTCGCTGTGTCTTCTGTGCCCCCCTTCTCTCAGCTCTGTGGAGATGAGCTCTTGGATCTGAGATTTGAGATTTGATCTGAGGCTCAAGAACATTGTGATTTTTCAGCTGCAGAAGAGTCCCTTTCCTTAACCTTGTCCTTCCCAGAGTTGGGTGTTTGCTTTGGGAGGTTCCAGGCTGGGGGAATTGTTCTGGAAGTGTCTTTCATACTTCTCCCTGCTGGAGAGGCTTAGCTGAGGGGCTTCCACCCTCCTGGAGTTTGTGATAACTTGTGTCCTGATGTGCCTGAACTGCTGAGGGTGTTCAGAGACCCCCCCCAACCCCCTTCTTCCTCTGCTTGCTCTGCCCTGGGCTGCATTTTGTTTGGGAGGGGGTGGGGGCAGGTATACCCTTCTGATTTCAGGACCAGTTTTTCTGGTCTGAAGTCAAGAAGGTTGGGAAATGGGGCTGGAGTGGTTTTGGGGGTGAAGGAATGGGGCAGTGGCGTTGTTGAAGTGTCTCTGTTGGAAACTCATGTTGACAAGGAGCTGGAAGTCATCCCAGGGGAAGGCCAGAAGAGGAAATGTCTCCTTTGAGCCCCTTCCCAGCTCCTCCACTTTGGGCCAACGCCAGACTGAATGCGCTCATTGTGCCGAGCTGGAGACTAGCTGGGAGGCTGAGGGAGCCGGCCAGGATTAGAACCTGAAGTCCTAGCCTGGCAAGTTGGGAGGAATATGGAGAGTGGCCCCTGGAACTTTAGTCTCCCCTGAGCCTGGAATGGAGACCAACCTTCGTGTATAAACCAGCCAGCTCCCTAACTCCACCCTCCTGTATTTGCATTTGACTTTTCTCCCCCAGCAAATAGAGCAACTTCAGTTTTGGATCTTTGCATGAGAGATAGGAGTCATTTTTCCTGATCTGGCCAAGCTCTTGGCATGAATGATTTGGTTTCCTTTCTCTCTCCCTCCCCCTGTCCCTCTCCTCCACTTGGTCCTCCACTGCCCCTGGGAGAATGGGTGTGTCAGGACAAAGCTGGGGGAAAATGAGGAAATTGTCATCACATACCCTTCTGTGAGGTGAAGTGGGGCTGTGGCCTGGTCCTTGGAGAAATGGTCTTTTCTCTTGGCCTGAGGCGGGGAGTTTTCTGGGAACCAGAGTAAGAGGGTTTGGGCTCAAGTCTTGGGTCCTCTGCTTATTAGGCTTTTATTAGCTCTGAGCTTTACTTCTTCTCTAAGAAACAGGGTTTTGAATCTTGATGTGCCTCACAGGGCTCACATAAAATGTAATGGAAGATGGTTTCTGCCTCCTCCGCTGGCTCTGGCTCAGTTAGAAGTGACCAGTACTAGGTGGTCCCACAGAGGCCTCTGCTCTAACATGGTGGCTGGATGACTCGATGGTTTAGGCAGATGCACTGAAGGTCACAGGTTGCCTGCCCAGTGTCTGCTCTGAACTTGGGGGTGGGAGTCTAGTGTCCTGGGAGAAATGAGCCTCTTCCTCCTTGCTCCTGGGGACTTAGTTCTGCCTGAGGCTAAGTGAACTTGCCGGCAGGCCCTCAGCCTGTTGTGGGGTATGTGAAATGAGTGAGCCTGGGTGTGGGGAAGACAAAACCTGTAGGGGGAGTAAGGCCAGCATTGCACAATTCTGGCCATGTGTTCTATAGGTTACAGAACCAAAAGGTGTGTTTGGGTGTCTGTGTACCTACCTTGGGTGGCACCAGCACCCAGGTTTGGGTCATACCACTAGTATTCCTGCCCCCCCTTTTTTTTTTTTTACTGAGGTATCATTGATAGACAATCTTATATTGGTTTCAAGTATAGAACACAGAGGTTCAGCAATTCCCCACATTATCAAATCCTCACCCCCCTCTAGTGCAGTCACCATCTGTCCACATAGGAAGATGTTACTAGGCTTCCTGGTCTCCCCATCCCGCTGCCTTTTGCTCCAGGACGAATGTGGTCATGGGTGAGCTGGTTTGCCGTGATGGAATAGAGATAGGGCTCAGGCCAAGAGTCCTCAAGAGTGGAAAACGCTACCTCTGTTTTTCTCCACCATCTTCCCTCACCTGTCATTTCCTAATCCTCTTCTGCTATCAGAAATGCTGTTAGCTATCTCCTTCCCACCCGTCCGGCTGGGGCAAGCCTTTTTCTCCCTCCTCAGAAGCGCTGAGATTGGGCTTTGTTGTCTGGGGGCAGCTGGGCATGAATCTGCTGTGCTGGATAGTACCTCTGTTTCCTCGCCTCTTGTGCTCAGCGGTTCTTACCTCAACAGGTAGAGCAGGCCCATCTGCAGCCATGTCAACCAAGGCAATTTCAGAGCAGACAGGCAAAGAACTCCTCTGCAAGTACATCTGCACTACTTCAGCCATCCAGAACCGGTTTAAGTATGCCCGGGTCACCCCTGACACAGACTGGGCCCGCCTGCTGCAGGACCACCCCTGGCTGCTCAGCCAGGTAAGCCTGCCCTTCTCCCACCCCCCTACCCCACCGGGCCCTTTGTCCAAGCCCGGGGTCAGAGGAAAATAAAGGATTGGTTTGTTGGGGGCGTTCAAGCAGGTCACATGATAGCAGACTGCCTGCATCAGTGGGCAGCATGCAGTGGGCTGAGCAGGGTTCTGTGCTTGGCTCTGGGCCCTGTGTGATGAGGTAGCCTGGTGTGGTATACACAGAACATGGGCTGGGAACTGGACAAACGAGTCCAAGTCACAAATCTCTGTTTATGGACTGTGTTGCCTGAAGCAACCCATCTCACCTCTCTGAGTTTTAGATTCCCCATCTGTCAAATGGGTATAAAACTCATGCTATGAGCTGTAAGGAATAACATTAATGTCTGGAAATCATTTAGTGTGCTGCCTGGCAACTTGGTAGATGCTCAGTAAAAAGTAGCTACATTTGCCTCCTCACCCTTAGTCCCAAGTAGAGCATATCACCAATGTGTCAGGGTCATGGGGACGTATGACTGCTTTGTGTAGAATGGCTGATGGCCCTGGCAGGGGGCAGCCTGGGGTAGAGGCTTCTCTTTTCAGATCCCTGCCAGGCTGTCGTTGGGAAGCTTAGACTTCTTTGGCAGGGCCTGGAAAGGAGGATGAGGACCAGTGGTGGTTGTCTCAGGGACACATTTCCTCCTGGCCACAAAAGGAGCTGCCTCCAGAGGTAGTGATTGATTTCCTGGAACTGGAAGGTATGAGCAGAGGCTTGGGGCTGCTTGGTGGGCCTGTAGATAGGGTTCAAGCACAGTTGACCTCTGAGGGCCTTTGTCACCCCAGGGTTCTGTCTGTCTGTCCTTCCTTTTGGAACACAGGTGCTAATCCATACTCTGAGGAGTTTATGGTTCGATGAAGCTAAGACACCCATAGGGAGGGCAGGAGTCTTTCATTCATTCACCAGATATTCAGTGAGCACCTCCCTGTGCCAGGCCCCATGCTGGGATGGATGGCTCTAGTTTCTTCGTTGTCAGAAGAAACATGTAGGCCAGAATACGTGAGGGAAGCTTGCAGGTGCTGACCCTGAAGGGTGGATGGCATTGACTTTTGGATTGGGGTGTATTGGAAGACACGTAGGCTGTCCTATGCTTTGGGTCCCCAAAGCATCACTTCTTTCTCTGCCTTTTCTTTCCTTGTTCTAAATACAAACACATTTTGTTGCAGAGCTTGGTGGTCAAGCCAGACCAGCTGATCAAACGGCGTGGAAAGCTGGGCCTAGTTGGGGTCAACCTCACTCTGGATGGAGTCAAGTCCTGGCTAAAGCCACGGCTGGGACAGGAGGCCACAGTGAGTTATGGGTATAGGGTCGGGGGGTGTGTTGTGGTAACAGAAGCAAGCATGGTCCCTCCATATGGGCAGCCCTGAGGATCACCCCCACAGCCTGGTCCGGTGGGAAGGAAGGTGGGAGGCCCGCAGGGCTGGTGCTGGTGCTTGTTCCCAGCAACCTGATCAGGGAGTAACAAGATGTGCTGCAAAGGCATCCCCGGTATAGTTCAAGAACCAGGTGGAAATGGTGCATTTCTTTAATGATGATCATGGAGATGGGACTCTGAGGCCCATTCTGGGAACCCCTTTGTTTTCATTTTCTAGAAGGGGTATGGCAGCTTGTCATGACATGCGTATGTAAGAGAGTGGTTAAAAAAAGTTAAAGAAGGGACATGAAGAATCTCTTAAGCTGAGAGATGTTATTGGTCTAAGAACCTAGGATGATAGTGTTAATAACAGTGAAGAGTAAGTTCAGTTCTTGGCTTCTTCTGGCTTGGTGATTGGTTTCAACTCTGTAGATGAGAGAGCTAAAGTGAAGTAGGGTTTAGGAAGGTTAAGAGATGCTCAAATAAAATTGCATTTCTTCTTCTCTTCACTCCCAAAGGGAGTTGGAGAACTGAAGGGAGGAAGTGGGCTGAGGCATGGCTTAGATTAGGGGGATATGCCATCCACATTTGGCTTTGTCCCATCTGGGGTGACCGTGGACCAAGGGAGCTGTTCTCTTCTTTGGCTGCCCTGGAAGTAGGATGAAGATGGCAGTGGAACCATTACTGGGCTCCCTGAAATAAGTTCTTCATGTTAAATTCTCAGTTCCTTATGGGTAAAGAAGGATCCTTGAAGTTGTATGCGGCCTGGGGGTGGAGGGATCTTGACCTTCATGCTTGCAGGCCCTTGGAGAGAGGACAGCAGGGTTGTGGGCTGAGCAATGTCCCAAGGGAGGTCCTCATGCGCCACCCCCTTTCCTCCGCTGGCTGCTGGGAGAGGGATGTCGGGAGTGTCTGAACTGGTGGCAGTGTCAGCCAGCAGGAGCGGCTCATTACCTCTGATGGATCACTGTCTGGTCCCTGACTCAGCAATGACGCAGGGCGGATGGGGGCTTCAGGACATGCCGGGATGAGGGCTGTCTCGCCTCGGCTGCTGCCAGGGACCCACTCAAACTGATTAGCTCTGCAGGCCTGTTTTCCTCAGCCAGGAAACTCAGCCTGCCTAGCTCTGGCTCTCGTCCCCACCCCACCCATCCCTGCTGTTCCCCACGCCTGGACTCATGTCCTCCTCAGGCTGGGTCTCCCTGCCTGATCTCTGGGATGAAGAGCCTTGATTTGTCTGAGCTCTTTAATTTGTGTGATGGCAGGGAGGGAGATGACTCCTGATCTCTGTGCTCTGGGGCTGGAGCACTGTCACCCCTCATTTATCACCCTCCAGAGGAGGCAGAAAAAGAATGCAAGGTGTACATGTCAGAGTGTGGCTGGCACATACCAGGGATATCTGTGAAGACTTCTTTAGCTCAGGGGTCTGTGACCCCATTGCCCTGCTTTCTGGAAACATCTCTCTCTGCAGGCAGTGTGGCAGATGTGCTTGGGCCCACCTCTGATGGGAGGGTGAGGTGGAGGGAGCAGAGGGTGATCTCCCTCCTGCACTGGGGAGCATGACATGCTGTCCATCCACGCTTTCTCTCCCTCCATGTCCATAGGTCGGCAAGGCCAGAGGCTTTCTCAAGAACTTTCTGATTGAACCCTTTGTCCCCCACAGTCAGGTATGTGTGAGGTGGCTCGAGCTGGGTCTTCTTTCTTCTGGAGTTTTGTGTTTGCCCATCCCAACAATGAAAGGAGAAATCAAGCTGCTGGAGAAAAGTCAAAGGGACTTGAAGGTCTGAGGGTGCTGCAGAGCAGGGAGTCCAGAGATGGAGGCAGGGCTTGGTTTGCAGCAGGGAGGAATTGGGGCTGGTTAACAGGTGGGACTTTCCAGTACTAGAATGAAAAGACTGGAAGGCAGGACCCCTCCCCCAGGTCATGTCACACTGGCAGAATCCCTTCATTTCTTTGGTCTCCAAGGAGAAGATGGTGAACAGAGCTCCCCTGATGGGTGGGTGGGTGGAGGGAGCAGAGGTCTCTAAGGAGAAGATGGTGAACAGGTCTTCCCTGTTTAGAGATGAGTGCACAGGGGTTGATCCCCTCACCTGTTGGGCTCTCTCTTTCCCTGAAAGGCGGAGGAGTTCTATGTCTGCATCTATGCCACTCGGGAAGGGGACTACATCTTGTTCCACCACGAGGGGGGAATGGATGTGGGCGACGTGGATGCCAAAGCCCAGAAACTATTTGTCGGCGTGGATGAGAAGCTGAATCCTGAGGACATCAAGAAATACTTATTGGTCCATGCCTCTGAAGACAAGAAAGAGTTGAGTGAGAGGGAGGGCAGGAAGGTGGCAGTAGGGGAAATGGGAAGGCTGAACCCTTTGGGTACTGAGCAGGGAAAGCTGGCTTCCCAATCTGGGCATCACTCCCCTGTCCCAGCATCTAGGTAGGGGGGTGAGGAGCTAGCAGTAGGCACAGCCCCGCCCTATCCCTAGGAGGGGAGCTGAGGGCAGCAGGGAGGCTGGCTCAGACGAGTATGCCGTCAGCATCCCTCACCTCCTTGCCCCTGTCTGTCCGGCATCTCGGCCGCTAACGCCGTTCCTGACAGCTCCTCTACGCCTCAATGGCTGAAGAATGGTGGCCAGGGACTGGAGAGCGAGAGTGGGGGAGTGCTGGGAAGTGGAGCTGTCAGTGGCAGTGAGAGATGGAGGGGGCGGGCGGGATGTGCTGCTGAGCCTACTCCCTGATGGATTGACTGTCCCTCTCTCCCTACCTCTAGAATTCTGGCCAGTTTTATTTTCGGTCTCTTCAATTTCTATGAGGATCTGTACTTCACCTACCTCGAGATCAACCCCCTTGGTAACTGGCTCTGTGGGGTGGGATGGAGCAGGGGTCAGTTATAACAGTGTTCCAGTGCCTGTCATAATCCTGGCCTTGACATTCAGAAGACCAGCCCCTCACTTGTAGAGGGCAGTGTAGCAGGTGTATGCAAGGAGTGGTCTCCGGGCTCACTGAATGCAGACACCTGTTTCTGAGCCCTCAGAAGACAAGGATGACTCTTCTTTTAACCAACTCCAGCTTCTTTCTTTGGTCTTAATTTGTTCTGTGATGGGGAAGTCCTGGTTTGGATCTGACTGTGTGCTCTGTGGCTATTCCTGCCTGTGGGTCACGCTGTTCTACCAGGAGTGGGGCTGCCTCTGCGCTGCCCTGAACATTCAGGCCCTTCTTTCTTCCCCGTGCCCTCAAGAGGCCCCTTCCCACTCCAGGAGTTGGTTAATCACTCACCCCCAAGGCTGGGAAGACCTTAGTCTGAGCCTCTCAGACTGTGAGGGGAGGCAGGCGGTGTGGGCTGGCGCTGGCCAAGGCTTTTCAGGGCAAAGTCTGATTCCACATTCTAGTGGGAATGCAGCCCTTGTAATGGACCAGATGGCTTTGTACTAACTTAATTAACTAAATGGCCATGGGCGAAAGGGAAGATGGATGTCCAGTGAGGCTGCAGTAAGTGAATCCTGCTGGTTGGGGGCCCAGTGCACCCACAGCCTCTCACTGTTCCCCTGACCGCCACTGCCAACAATGAGCCTTCCCCTAACCAGGCCTCAGGAAGCCCAAATGTGCTCACTTGATGGATGTGTGGGGTCTTCTGATAGCGGCCTCTACCTTAAACACTTTCTTGTTTTAATGGCAGGGCTGTGGATGGGTAAATGGCTAGGTATTTAAGGCAAAGAGAGTGGCATTTCATAAAAATGCTCAAACATTGCTATGGCGACTAAAACAGACCTTTCCTGTCATTACCTGTAGGTCAGGGAGGGGGTGCTGGTCTTACAGAATTCGTCTTTTAAAGGGGGAAAGCTGTGTCTCCCTAAGGGCCATTCTGGTTTCTTGTCAAGCTCAGGAGCTGTTAGGCCTGGGTGGGACCCCATGAGAGTCATGTGTGGGGAAGTCTGTGGAGGGGTATGGAGGTCAGTGGTTGCCTCTGCCCAGGGCTGGTGTCTGAAGGCCTTTGCTTTCCTCACAGTAATAACCAGAGATGGCGTATATATCCTTGACTTGGCGGCCAAGCTGGATGCCACAGCTGACTACATCTGCAAAGTGAAGTGGGGTGATCTAGAGTTCCCTCCCCCCTTCGGGCGGGAGGCTTACCCAGAGGTAAGGCTGGTTTGGGGGGAAGGACAGAGGGTGAGGGGTTTGGGGAGAATGTGACTAATCTCAGTTGAGCATTTGGCCCCCCTTGTGGGTTGTATGTTTGGCAGGAAAGGAAGACCGAGAACCATTTAATTTTCTTCAAACCCCAGAGGAAGTGGGGTGGGAGTCAGCCAAGCCTTTGAATCCTGGCCAGAAATCCTTTTAGATTTCTCTCTCAATCAACCTCCTTGGGTTCTTAACATGATTTGTTGCTTCTCGATAATTCCGAGTGGCTCCCCCTAGTCCTGTAGGGGGAAGGTAGTTCTCTCGGCTGCTTGCTGAGAATTTTAATTGCTCCTTCCCATCCCATCCTCTGAGGTCCTCACAACAGGATCAGGCCTGTTGATGCAACCCAGGCCGCGGGAAGAGTCTGGGCTGGGGGGAGGGGAGCCTCTGATGAGCTTGCCAGGCAGGTGCTGGGATTGGGGGCTGTGGTAGAAGCAGAGTGACCTAATGAGGCTTGGGATTTGGGCAGAGGGCCAAGGACTTGAAGTCAGATGAAGGAGTTGTAAAGTGTCCACAGGCGATGACTGTGGCTGTCGGTGGTTTTAGCACTTGAAGATGCCATCATGTTTTGTCCCAGGCACGTAGGACCCTGAGCAACCCCTTCTTCCTGACCCTACTAAGGCAGTTATGACCTCTTCTTGTGTCTCCAAGGAAGGAGGAGGGGTCCTGGGATCTGGGACCTGGTGAAGGGGGCACTCCCGGGGCCCACCTGTTGCTCTCTGGTCCCTAGGAAGCCTATATTGCAGACCTGGATGCCAAAAGTGGGGCAAGCCTAAAGCTGACTTTGCTGAACCCCAAGGGGAGGATCTGGACCATGGTGGCTGGAGGTGGCGCCTCTGTCGTGTACAGGTAACTGGGGGCTGCTGAAGGGACGGCAGCCAGGTTCACCCAGGGCCCACATGTGCATGGCCTGGATCTCATTGCTTCTCTGGAGGGGCTCTCCAGTTTCTCAGAATGGTGCAGACTGGGCTCCATTTCTCAGGTGGACTCATAGGGCATCCCAGAGTGGCTTGGGGACTCTAATGAGGGCTTACCCTGTACACGGTATCTCCTGCAGTCTTGTTTGCTTCAAAATAAAGTTATTTTTATTAGTTTTAATTCATATCATTAGTGATATGTGCTGTATGCAAAGGTACAACAAATGGAGGAAAGAATCAGAAAGTGAATGTTGCTGGGCTGTTCCGCCTCCCCACTAGGGCGGCACAGTGAGCACACTGCTGTGTGTCCTTCCAAGCATTTTAATGCCCGTATGAGTATTTGTTCTTGTACACTTTATAGAAATAGTGGGATCATATTCTATGCTGTTTACATAATTGGTAGTTTTTCACTTTGAGCACAGTAGATGTCGGCCCCTTTCGAGGTCTGTAATCTGACATTCCTTTCCGTGGCTGCCTGGACCCTTTCCTCTGGCTGAAGCAGTGTTACTTCTCCATTGGGCAGCCCGGCAGGAACTCCCGGAACAGGCAATTTAGTTTTGTGTCGGGAGGTGCCGCTTGTTCATTTTACTTCCCGTTGTCAGTCTAGGGCCCTACCGTGGCCCGGCTGGCAGAGCGCACTGCCCAGGAGAGTCTGGTGCAGCACAATGAAACTTCAAGTGTGACTCTCGTGGGTCTGGAGGGTCCAAGGTCTGAGAAATAGGTTCCATAGCCTGACTTCAGGGCTTTGGGGGCGTCTGCATGTCCTCCTGGACCCCAGGCTGCCACTCTTTGCCACTAGAGTCAGAGCCAGCGCTGACTTCCATGTCTCCCCGGCAGTGACACCATCTGTGATCTGGGGGGTGTTGATGAACTGGCGAACTACGGGGAGTACTCAGGCGCCCCCAGTGAGCAACAGACCTATGACTACGCCAAGACTATCCTCTCCCTCATGACCCGCGAGAAGCACCCAGATGGTGAGACATACACGCTCCCTCCCCAGGGGTGGCCATGTGCTGCCGTGGGGACAGCTTTGGGCTAGGAGGCACTGAGGTGGTGGCCTTGGCCTTGGTCCTTTGCAAGCTGGGGCTAGTCATTTAGCTTCTGGGCCTTGGTTTCCCCATCTGCACAGTGAGCAACGGCGGCATCTGTCAGATGGGCGCTGGGAGGGCAAAGAGTTGATGCGTGCACGAAGCTGCATAAGCAGGTGCGGCGGCAGCGGCTTGCTCTGATGGACTGTGATAGACTCGGCTCTTAGTGGCCCACCTACACATTGTTCACCTGGGCTTTGCAAGTTCCCACTTCCCTTTACTACCTGTCCAGCCTTTGGAGACTACACATACCAGTTCCTTCCCTTGAGTCAGGTAATCTGACATTCCCACCAGGAGTATCCAGAAAACAAGCTGGGTTTCTGGTGCCAACTAGGAATGCTGCAGAGATAATGTGAGTTTGGATTAACCACTTGCTTGTGGGTAATGGAGAGTTGAGCTGATAAGACTGAACAGATATCAGGAGACAAGCTGCCCCACCCCACCTCTGCACTGATTCCTCTGAGCAGTGGGGGACCCTTGCTCAGACGGGGGGAGCTCCCTCAGGTAGATTTCTGTTAAGATGCTCAAGTCTACTTTTCTAACTCCTTTTTTTGTTTCTCTTACTGCAAACCCAGGCAAGATCCTCATTATCGGAGGCAGCATTGCAAACTTCACCAACGTGGCTGCCACATTCAAGGTAACCAGCTTCGGGGGATAACACAGTTTCTGGGGAATGTGGGCTTGGGGGAAGTGGGGAAGGAAGGTTTCTGCAAACTAGGTGTGAGACAAGCAGGCCCCCATGAGCTACCTAGTCTAGGTAAGGGCTCTTGATCCAGGTTTCCTTACTGGGGATGCAGAAGACACTGGGATAGATCTGGGTCTTCTCCAAAAGGTAAAAATAAGGAAAGTGTTTTGATGATCTGGGGCTCTTGCTCATCCTTCTTGTGCTTGGGTCAGAGACATGGGCTCACAGCTGAGGGCATGCCTGCTGGTCAAGAGGGATGACAGCTAACATGTCTTGAGAGTCATCCCCTTCAAAGCAGCCATCCCAGGAGGCCGTTTATTATTCTGTACTGTCAGATGCTCAGTGAGGCAGTTCAAGAATGTCCATCAGCTGGTAGTTCCAGTTAAGTTTTGAGAATAATGAATCAATAAATGTCAACCTCGAATGCTCTCAAGAAGTGGGGGACTGGGCCTCACCAGTCTTGCCTAAAACAGGGTCTCCCTAATTGGATCTGATTCAACAGACAAATTTAAAGAGATGACTCTTGACAGCTATATTTTATGTTCTGAGCACCCCTTTAAGAAAGGCAGCAGGAACTGTCTGTCGAGCTTCCAGTGAAATGCCTTGGGTGATAGAAATTAGGCTCCTGGCCCGGTAACTATCCTCTGTCCTTTGAGACAGAACTCGTACACACCTGCCCATCCTGTGTTTCCAAAGCTGATAACCCATTGCAAGGGCTAATCACCTATTTGCTTCAAGAGACTTTTGTAGGACTTTGGCATTTAAGTAGACTATATCCTGATACCTCCCAGAACTCTTGCACAGGACCCCGGCATACTCCCTCCCCATGCCATGTTGCAATAAAAGAAGGCAAGAAAGACTGTAGATAGGGACAAAAGAGAGACCAGGAAAGGCCATACGTTGAGAGGTGTCACTGCCAGATACCCAAACGCCCCCCTCACAACATTACAAGTGACCACATGTCCTAGGCCTTTGGTTGCTAGTGTGTAGTCCAGTCCACACTGGGAAACTTCTTGACTGGTGGGGCCTGCCATGCTTCACGAGGAGCAACCCTTGTTCTACACACCTTGGTACGTTTGCTTATCACGAATAACTCACTTATGGCTGCCTTGTTTTTAGTCACATGTCTGTCATCCATTTGTGCTTCCAGGGCATCGTGAGAGCAATTCGAGATTACCAGGGTCCCCTGAAGGAGCACGAGGTCACGATTTTTGTCCGAAGAGGTGGCCCCAATTATCAGGAGGGCTTACGGGTGATGGGAGAAGTCGGTAAGAAGGGGGCCTTTTTTTCTCCCTCCCCTTCTCCTTTCTGGCTGTGCAGCTGCTTCTGCTTCTACTCTTTGCCCTCCCCTGACAAAGCACCCGACCTAAACGTCGGAATGGGCAGTAAAGCATTTTCACTTAGCTGTTCATGGAACAAATACTGCAGAACCTGTTGTGCCAGGCACTGTGCTGGGCACTGGGGTTATATCCACATAATCGGCGGCTGAGTAGGTTGACTGTAATGTTGGGTTGTGCAAAGTGCCATAGAGGAAAACAGAGTAAAGGCATAGAGTATGTGGGAGAGGATGGGGCCAGTTTTAAATGGGGTGACCAGAAAAGGTGACATTTGAGTAAATACCTGGAGGAGAGAAGGGAGCAGCTCAGTGGTGGCTGTCTGCAGAGGAGAGGGCAAGGTCCAAGGCCCTGAAGTAGGAGCATGCTGGGACCAGAAGGGAGGGCTGAGGGAACAAGGGGCAGGGTGTTGAATGATGGGGGCAGAGGGGCAGTGGGAGCAGACACGGGGCACTGGTACAGGTCCCAGGGAGCAATTGGCTGTGGCCCTGGGCTGGCAGGTGCTGGAAGACTTTGTAGATAGGGACAAAAGAGAGACCAGCAAAGGCCATACGTTGAGAGGTGTCACTGCCAAATACCCAAACGCTCTCCTCAGCAACATTACAAGTGACCACATTTCCTAGGCCTGTAATCTGACACATTCCTTTCCGTGGCTGCCTGGACTCTTTCCTCTGACTTGGGTTTGAAAGGGTTATTTTGGCCACTGGCAGCCAGGGTAGGAACAGAGAGACCGTGAGGAGGCTGCACAGAACAGTGGCCTGGACTGAGGGCAGAGGTGGAGGGAGATGTGATGAGTAGTCAGGTCCTGGCCACTGATGGCCTGGATGTGGGGGGCAGGAGGGGGAAGAGTTGTGGTAGCTGGCAGAACAGGAGAGCTGCCCCTTGAGGAGATGGGAGAGGAGAGGGTGTGTGTGGCATTCATTTTGGCTTCCTTTTTGCCTTCCACATTTTGAGTGTCTCCTGCAGGCTCATGAGTCTTCAGACTCAGAGCTGTCGAGAAGTTGAGGACCACATCTCATCAGTCAGGACTAAAATTGGGTCTCCCTAAGTTGACCTGACTGAACCTGAACCACGTGAGCATTGTGATCAGGAAAGGGAAGCTCCTGTTGCTAAGAGCAGTTATGTGTGGAGCACGGGTTGACGGGAAGTGCCAGAGGGGTGTCAGATGCAAGACGCTCTTGTGAGTGAGTGTGCCCTCTGATTGGAGCGACGGAAGTGTTCCATCTTCCCATTTTCCATGGCAAACGGTCAACCCACCTAAATCACTTGATGTGGTACCAAATCCTAGTTTTCACCTCAAACTGAGTGCCTGCCTCAGGCTCAGCCTTTGGGACAACACGGTGAATGTTAGCCACCAAACTCATAGGACATTTAACAAGCCAACGGACTGGAGCACGATGCTGTCAGATGGGGAGCTATACAGTGAAGCAGTCAAGTGAGGTCAGGGAACGCCTTTCTCCGGAGGTGGAACTGGAGTTTAACTGAGTGATGAGTGATACTTTGTGCAGAGGAAGGAGAGGGGCTACAGGCCTGGGGTAATGAGCCCTGGGTGTTTAGGAACAGTGGCCAGGCCAGGGAGACTGGAGTGTGGTGACCACAGATGCTGAGGGTGAGGGCTCATGGGCCAGGGTCCAGGCTGTGAATGGAAGGGGTGTGGTCTCTAGCAATGCTGTGGCTATTTGAGAGTGTCAGTAAAGCTGTTTCTTACTCTTAAGCAGGTTGTCTGTACAAAAATTTGTTTGGTGGTGATAATGTGGCAGTTGGTTTATCCTGGATAATTGCACAGAAAGCTCCAGACATTAGGATGGGCTCTGTAGGAGCCTTTGCAAAGTTATGTAGATTTGGACACCACTTTAAAGACTTGAATGATGGGTTTTGTTCCTTCCCTCACAGGGAAGACCACTGGGATCCCCATCCATGTCTTTGGCACCGAGACTCATATGACGGCCATTGTGGGCATGGCCCTGGGCCACCGGCCCATCCCCAACCAGCCGCCCACAGCAGCCCACACTGCAAACTTCCTCCTCAACGCCAGTGGGAGCACGTCGGTAGGTGCTGGCTGTCCTCTGCCTGAACGCCTAACATGTCGTCATTGTCACTCCTACCCCCCCACCCCAGAACAGCTTGCCCCTCCTCTGTCCCTAGCCATCTGAGGGCAGTGGGGGAATGGGAGGGAAGGTAGTACCTCGTTAGTTTCTGTATCTCTGCCAGGTTTTTTTCTGTCCTAGTTAAGATAGTGTAATGGAAAATTATGGGGTTTTACATTAGACCTGAGTTCAAATCCTGCTGAGGGTGGGACGTTAACAGGTGTTATACCTGCTCAGAGCCTCAGTTTGCTCGTTTGTAGCACAGGTACAATCCTAATTCCCATCTCAGGGCTGTCAGAACAGTACTTCAGGAAGCAGCTTATAAAGAACAGCGCTGTGCATAGTTCTTGCTACCTGGTTTCTTTGGGGCCTTAGGGACCAGTGGCATTTTTTCCCCAGCTGCTACCTTTGATGCACACACTGTCTTCTTATTCCACCGCAGACTCCAGCCCCCAGCAGGACCGCGTCTTTTTCTGAGTCTCGGACTGATGAGGTGGCTCCTGCAAAGAAGGCCAAGCCTGCCATGCCACAAGGTGATTTCCAGGGGGTTCAGGCTCCCCGCTCCCCTGCCTTTCCCGGCCCGCTGGGCCAGCAGAGGCGGTGGAAGATGGTGTAGACTTTGCCGTGAGCATAGGCATGATGCCTGGGGTGGGAAAGGGCAAGGGCCTTTGAGGACTTGGGCCTTCCCCTTGGGCTCTCCTGGTGCTGTGGGTGGGTCACCTTCCTCCCCACTGTCTTCTCTTCCACCCCCTTACTTCCTGTCAGGGTGCGTGAGCTGGGCAGGAAGGCTGTGGAGGAGACAGGGCTACAGAAGTGCCCGGCAAAGCTCTGGAAGAATCTGGGAAGGTTTCTTAGATTTTCTTAATTGGAGAGCAGGAACCCAGAGCTCAGGACGGCAGAGCAAGCTCCCGCAACAGTAGTTCCCCCACACCATCATCCTGGGGCTCTGAAAAAGACACTCCTTTCCTGCAAGCCCACCGAAAGAACACACCATCCACTGGCCCATCTGTACTCTGCCTGCTTGTCTCTGTCCTCATTCATCCAAGACGTGATCTTTGCCAGCCAGACCTTAACAACAAGCATTAGATAACCAGTGTTAGTTAACCACTGGGCTGATGTGGCCTGTGCAGTCTCTTCTTAGTCATGCTACCTTTAAAGCACTTTGTGAAATACCGATCCTGGCTCCAGGCACTCGCATTTGGAAGCCACAGCCCTGTAATCCCCAGACCAAGCAGCTTTGCCCACACTGACAGGTGCAATCCTACGCTGGCCTAACACCTTACTGTGCTACATGAGGACAAAACATGATTGGCATTAAGAGGGTGGGACTGGGCTGGCCGTCCCTCTACAGGGCCTAGGGGACTTTGGTGTTCAGCACACCCTCCAAGCTGTCATGACCCTGCTTCACTGTTCCTTTGCTCTTTCTTGTTTCTTCTCTGCTGATCAGCTCTCTCTCCCCTTCTGCTGGTTTTCCTTCTGTCTGTTGTGAAATAGATACAGTGAGGGTGTCAGGCCTACAGGGCTTGTCTACGGGTCCCTTCCCTCTTCCCACGCTTCCCCTCCAAAGCCTCCAGCCAGCAGGTCACTCAGTTGCCTTGGTCATTTTCTTTGACAGATTCTGTCCCAAGTCCAAGATCCATGCAAGGTAGGATTACGGCGCCCTGCCCCAGCTCCTGTGTGGCTTCGTTAGCGGGGTGCAGTCTTACCGTCTGCTTTGTTTCCCTGCCAAGTCCTAGTCTTCACTGTCTTTCCCTTCTCACCCCTGCGTAGTTCCTGCTGCCACTCAGCGCTCTCCTGGCCGCGTGGCTGGCTCTGGCTCCGCACTGGGGGTGGGATTGAGAGTGCAGAAGGAGCAGGAGCCAGGCCCACGGCCAGGAGAGTGCAGTGGTGCTTAGGAGGGGGGTCATCCTGGGAAGAAGGAAGCAGTGGAGACTGAAGGGGGTGGGGCAGAGAGTAGTGGGCGAGGACCACTGCTCTGATTCCTGGCTACATCTCACATTGTCTTCATTTTCTTACTTCTCCTTCTCAGCCTTACCACTGCTGACTTCATGCCCGAGTCCCCAGTACCAGGGACAAGTTAAGATTTCTCTGGGATTTGGGGGCAAGACAGTGTAGAATGATAGACAACCCAGAAGGGTATGCACCAGGTCTGTAATGGGCTTTGTCTGGTGCATGAGGTCACTGTTTACAAGGGACATTTTCTGTGCGGCTCATGCAAGCTCCTGTGTACGCATGAACACACATTCATCTATTGACCAAAGGTAATAGATTCATGGGTTCAAAGCATTAGTGCTTCCATTTAACTTTCTGAGGTTCACAGCTGTGGGAAGTTTCAACCTGGGGGAAGGGGAGTCTGCTGGTGATAATCTTTGACCCTTTGCTAAGGGGAAGGGAGTTACTAGGCTAAGTTGCAGATAACCTCAGAGAGGCCAGCAATGCAGCCCTTTGACTATCTGTCTTTAATTCCTACATTTAATTCTGTGTCTGGCAAGATCCACGTTACCTACAAGACCATACCTGAGGCCTGAGGCCTCTGGAGAGAATGGCCCACTCTGTTCCTCATAGAGCTCTCTCACCCAAGGGGAGGGTTCATCTCACTGTCAGTCCCAGAGCCCTGCTGAGAAAGGAGAGGAAGGGCCGGCAGCTTGGTGGAGTGTCGTGGGGGAGCCTGGTGGGTGGCTCTAGCTCTGGGGCCTCCCTGCTGCTGGTGGGCTGAGGAGTGCTTTCTTTGGCTTGCCTTCTCTGTGCTTAAGGAGGTGTGTGCTACTTTTTGCCCCTTTTGTGCTGTGGGTGAGGGTAGGTGTGTAGAGAACCCTGGCTTTGTCCTGTTTCAGTCCTGTAGCCTCTTGGGTTGGGAGTTGTGTGTGCGTGTGTACATGCGCACACACTGACAACATTTGGGCTTGCCTGAGAAGGTAGAGTGGTGGGGTCACCCTGGCTTATTTTCCTCCCCCTCAGTTGCACAATTGAGCTGCTGCTTAAGCTAGTATGTAATCCTTGCTCTGATGTTAGCTGACCTAGGATCTCTGTCATTTGGCATCTCCAGGCTTCAGTTTCATGGGACAGGGAAGGAGGAAACTGTATTAGGTGGCTTCCTTTGTTCTATGATTCATGTCTCATCGGAACCCAGATGGGACTGGGTGACAGTAAATCCCAGGTATTTGCAGCATCGGGAGCCTTCTGTCCTGAGACACCTCCAGCTGTGGTGATGTGCAGGCCTGTCTGTGTAGGGATGAGAACCCTACATGCCTTGGGAAAGCGATCTCTTACATTTATTTAATCAGACCTTAAACTTTGTTAGCTGAGCCTGCATTAGCACATTAGGCTAATTGATACCAGATGCCACTGAACTCGACATTGTTTCCCTGGGGAGCTGCACGCCTCCCCTGAGGCCTGTTTTCCTCCAGCAGGACCTATGGGGAAGGGAGGGTCAGGTCCCCTGCCTGCAGGGTGGCGGAGGGGCCTTTCCCCTCAGGCTGAGAAATGCACTTCTGACAGCTTTTCTCTCTTCCTTTGCCCCTCATCCCTCCCTGCCCACTGGAGAACCAGTGCGGGAGCCCTGTTCTGAGCAGGAACAGGCCACCTCAGGCAGGGGAGGACGGGAGAGATAGCAGAG
This sequence comes from Smutsia gigantea, assembly GCA_032199065.1. NCBI lineage: Eukaryota > Metazoa > Chordata > Mammalia > Pholidota > Manidae > Smutsia > Smutsia gigantea. Next base: position 273,244 of record JAVSCE010021691.1, on the reverse strand, counting down.
GTATGTTGGGGGTGCCAGAGCCCAGATGCAGCCTCAGTTAGAGATAAGGCTGCAGCAGTGTCTTCACTGGACCTACACTGGCTGAGAATTTTGAGAATTCAGATCCTGACCCAAACTGGGTTAGGCCTGGGTTTAGAGGTGATGATTGTTGGGGCATTGTTTAAAGTCCTGTGGCAACCAAAATTGGGAGAGCTTAACATTTTTTCCCAAGGACTTTGAAAATAATTTATGAAGCCTCCATTTATTTGCATATAAACAGGAGCCGATTTTGTACCTTTCCTGTGAGATTGAGCAGGTCTTACAGGAATTCTGTGCCGGTGGGCCCGTTTCTCTGCTCGGGGAGTCTTTTCTGTCGGTTGTTGAGCTGTTTACCAGCCAGGCAGGTCGTTTTCACTCTGCTTTCTACCACCTCTTCCCAGAGAACTTGGGACACCTCTTGTCAGATTCTCAGAATTCCATCCTCTGGATGTTCCTTTGCAGCTCTGATGAGCCGTCTTCCCTGAGCTGGGGCGTGGAAGGGTCCGGCAGGTAGCCGCCGTGGGTGTCCGGGCATATCTGTTCTGGGTGGACTCGCTATGTCTTTGCCCACCAGGAAAGAGCACCACCCTCTTCAGCCGCCACACCAAAGCCATCGTGTGGGGCATGCAGACCCGGGCTGTGCAGGGCATGCTGGACTTTGACTACGTCTGCTCCCGGGATGAGCCCTCAGTGGCTGCCATGGTCTACCCCTTCACGTGAGTCACACTGCAGCAGGGAGGCTGGAGATTGCTGCCACGCTGGATCTCCTCATCTAACCTCCTCATGAAGGCAGAGCTTGGGGAGTCAGCTGGATTACCCCTTTTGCTGGGCAGTCCATATTCCTGGAGGAGCCTTTCCCTCAGAAGGAGAGTCTTTGAGGGCAGAGATCCTGCCTTTCCACCTTCTAGATAAAGCTCCTCCTGTCGGTTTCCCCCTCCCAGCCCTGACAAGTTGGGGGTGCCCTGACCCCTCCTCTGCCTTCCTTGCAGTGGGGACCACAAGCAGAAGTTTTACTGGGGTCACAAGGAGATCCTGATCCCTGTCTTCAAGAACATGGCTGATGCCATGAAGAAACACCCAGAGGTAGATGTGCTGATCAACTTCGCCTCCCTCCGCTCAGCCTACGACAGCACCATCGAGACCATGAATTACGCACAGGTAGTTGGGGCCAGGCTGGTGGGGAGCAGGAATGCCCCTGAATGGTGCCCCTGTCACTGCCTTCAGGGACAGAGGGCTTGGGACTCGGGGCTGCTGGTGAAGGGTGAAAATGGCTGGAGATACTTACTATTCAAAAGGCAGGGTAGTGACCCAGGGCTGGTGGGCTGGGCAGGGCTGCTTACCTGGGCTGACAGAGTCAGTCAAGGTCATCTGCCCCTACCAGATCCTCTGTGCTTGCTAAGATGACTTTAAAAAGAGAATCAAATGCACTTTCTTTTCTGTTATAAAATTATCGCATGTTTATAACTGGAAATAAATACCTCAGGTCTCATTTCCCAGAAACTCGGTGGCTGACATTTGACTATATCCTCATCCACATCCTTTTCTGGATTTCAACAGGTGGAATGACACCATATATAATTATTTTATAATCTGTTTTCTTCAGTTACTCTTTCAATAAATATTGGCAGCACCAGTTTCGCTTGTTCAAGTCTTGGGGTGAACATCTTGGATTGACATTTGCAGATATCCTCAATTATTTCCCCAGCATGAGTGTCTAGAAGTCAACCTGCTGCATCAGATGTACAGATTGCAAAGCCTTTGATCTGTCCTGCCTAGGTGCCCTCCAGAAAAGCTGGGGGGATGTAAACTCCCATCACTGCCTTGAGAATGCCTTTTCCCTGTGCCCTCGCCAACACCGAATGTATGGATTTAAAAAAAACATATATTTGACACAGTGCTAGGCATTCTACTTAATTTGCATATCTGATTATTAACTGTAGCCATGGCCTCATAGACGCCATCCCCCCCACCAGGGGCCTGAAGCTCCACCAACAGGAATAGAAAATCCAAGTATAGCTTTGACTCCTCAAAAACTTAACTACTAATAGCCTACAGTTGATTTTATGGTCGTAAATAAATGATCAGACAGACTAGGTTTCTACATATATTTTATGCATTCATGACATCTAGCTTTTCCTTATTCTTTTAGATATTTCTAGGCTATGCAATTCTAATATGAGTTATTTTTAATTTGTCCCAAATCTCAAAAAAAAATTCAAGTATATTTATTGAAAAAACATCCACACAGAGTTCAAACCTGTGTATTGTTCAAGGGGCAGCTATAGTTAAGGTTTTGGGAAACAATTGCTTCTGCTTAGTTACCTGTGATGTTAACCAGTGGAGAACAGTTTGGGGTGTCCCTACCTCTGGGAGAGATTTGGAGTGATCAGAGGCAAAAAGTTAACAGGAAGGGTGTGTTCTTATCCTCTAGATCCGCACAATCGCCATCATAGCTGAAGGCATCCCAGAGGCCCTCACAAGGAAGCTAATCAAGAAGGCAGATCAGAAGGGAGTAACCATCATTGGACCCGCTACTGTGAGTGTCCCTTCTGGAAAGGCTTTTTAAGTTCAAGGCCATCTTAGAAAGTTCTAGGTCCTCAGGAAGCCTACTTACTGTCTCTTCTGTCTTCCTGCTAAATTGGAAGGATTTAGAGAGTACCTTTTGAAAGTCAGTCTGTCCATATCCAGTTAATTTGTTAAAGGGCTCTCTCTAGTCCATATCACCTTTATAATTTCAAGGGGCTAAGGCAAAGATTTTTTGTATTTTAAGCTTTTGTCCTCTCTCATACAACCATGGCATAGTCTATGAATATTCCTTTAACTATAAACCAAAGAAAAATCTACCTGGAGGCTTTATTTACCCAAAGGTCTTCACATAAGAAGAAATTGACCTGTGAATATTATTGTATTATTTGTTTTTACATAGTTGTTGCATTAAAAATTTGACTGAAGTCATTTTTGAATTAAGCAAGGGACCTTTCACCTCAGAGGCAGGGATGATTTTGAGCAGAGGCACACCTACTTTGTACACCTTTACTGGGTGCTGTTTCCCTTGCAGAGCAAAGGAGGTGATTTAACCCTGAGTATGTATATCTGAATCTGCAATAGTAAGCTGTGTTTTACAAAGACGACTCTCTTTTTTCTGGGTAATTTCTTGAGGGAGAGAAGCAGGAAACCCAATGTGCAGGTGTTAGTTCTCTTGGCCGTTTTCCCCAGCCTGGCCACAGTGGGTGGGGCAGATAATACTGGGCTTTGTGATTCTCCTGAGCTCTGTGGTCAGGAACGCATCCCTCCTCCCTGACTGCTGTCCTTGCCCCTGCAGGTCGGAGGCATCAAGCCTGGGTGCTTTAAGATCGGGAATACAGGTGGGATGCTGGACAACATCCTGGCCTCCAAGTTGTACCGCCCTGGCAGTGTGGCCTACGTTTCACGTTCAGGGGGCATGTCCAATGAGCTCAACAACATAATTTCTCGGACCACTGATGGCGTCTATGAGGGCGTGGCCATTGGTGGAGACAGGTGATTGGCTGGGGTGCCAAGGCAGGCCTCCCACACTGAGTGTGGCAGGCTGGGAGATGGGGGCACTGGGTCCTCCAGTCTCTGCTTCCTGCCGCTGAGTTCCAGGCCAATGGGACTGTCGTTTAAGTGTATAAAATGGGCATCTCTACTCTGTCTCAGGACTGACATGACCATAGAATCAGGAAATATAGAGAGAAGTGTTTTTAAAAGGTATTTGGGTTTTAGGGGTAATCCTGTTTGCTGTCTGAGTTGTGACCATAGGGAGGCAGCAGAGTACATTGGTTTGCAAGACCCTTTCTGAAATGAGACTAAATGGGTTCAAATCCTAGTTTCCTTGCTTACCAGGGGGCTCTCCTGGGCAGGTTACTTACCCCCCCCACAGATCTCCATCATCCCTACCAATCAGATGAGAACATAACAACACCCACCTATCGGGTTGCTGTGAGGATTAAGTGAGGTAATATACACATAAAGCAGCTAACACAGAGCCTGGCACTTAGGAAGTACCCAGTAAATGTTAATTGTGGTCCTTCTCAGTGACAGGAAAAACTCCTTTCCTTTACCCTCTACTGGTACCACACTCCTGGCCACAAATGTGTGTGTGTTAGGGGGGTGGTCCCACACTCAGCAGTTCTCCAAGTCTCTGTAGACAGCACCTGCATAGGTGTCCTACAGTTCAACTCCATTTTGCCGCTGTCTACCTGGACATAGCATCAGATCCCACAAGTTAAGGGCTCAGTTCTATAAGACGCCTCCCCCAGCTGCAGATGTCATTTTCAAGTCTGAGCTTCTCATACTCCTGACCGACTAGCTGTGAATTGAGGGCTCCCACAACCCCCGCCTGGGTTTGATAATTTGCTAGAATGACTCACAGACTCAGTAAAAGTTTACTTACTAGTTTACAAGTTTATTATAAAGGATACAACTCAGGAACAACCAGATGGGAGAGATGCATAGGGCGGGGTGTGGGGGGCAGTATGGGGAGCTTCCATGTCCTCTGGGCACATCATCTGCCCAGCACTTGAGTGTGTTCACCAAGCCAGAAGCTCCCCAGACCCCCTTCTTTAGGGATTTTTGTGGAGACTTCATCATGTAGGCATGATTGAATATTGATTCAATCATGAATTAATAGATGGGGGTTGGAGTTGAAAATCCCAAGCTTCTAATCATGGGTATGTCTTTCTGGTGTCCAGCCCCCATCCAGGAGCTCTGCAGAAGCCCACCCAGACTTGCCTCATTAGAACAAAAGACACTTGTATCACCCAGGAAATTTCAAGGAATTTAGGAGCCCTGTGTTAGATGCTTCTGTCACCCTCATTGCTCAGGATTACAAGGGTTTTAGGAGCTCTGTGTCAGGAACGGGGGTCAGAAACCAAATATATATTTCTTATTATTTTATCAGTAGTGTTCTTATTATTTTTTTTAGTGGGAACGCTGATCAGTAGGTCATCAGTAGTGTTTCATCTTAGAGTAATGGCTGGTATTAATACTATGATAAATGTTAGCCATCGCTATTTATTATCATTACTTATACTATTACTACTGCCTACTATTACTATGAACTACTGTTTATTACTATTATTATTACTGTTACTACTGTTAGGCTCAGAACAAAAAGCTGTTGGGAGAGTGAGTCACCTTGACAATCCCCCTAAGCTCTCTCAGTCACATCAGATGGAATTCCTGGATGAGGAAGGACTCCAGGGAATGACCTGGTGGATCCCAGTCCCTGGGTGTTTCCTGACAGAGGGCTTCTTGTCAGATAAGTCTGGTCGTTGCTGCGAGTTATACTGCCCTCCTGGGATTTATAATGCTCTTGCGCATATCAAAAGCCCATGAAGATCTTCAGAGAGGTCTACTCAGTCTTAATGCTTTTTCAAACTCATGTGATAGTAGGAAAAGACAAACACCTTTATATAGATGTCCTTGCAGTGGTCTGTCATCCTGGGACATTGTTTGGCTCATTGTATTATCTGTTGCTGGGTTCAAAAAAAAAAAATCCCCCAAAACAAAGTGGATTCAAACAACAATTAACATTTATCCTCATGGTTTCTGTGGGTCAGGATTGAGGGTAGCTTGATAAGGCAATTCTGGCTTGTCGATGGTGGGGTGGGAGGGGTCTTGTAAGGTTGCAAGACCTTAACTCAGAGGTTAGCAAGGCTGCGGCCAGTGAAGGCCCACCTGTGGCTGGAGGTGGCTCTTTCATGTGGCTGATAAGGTGGGTGTTCTCTGTGGGCTTAAGAGAGTCCCAGGCAGAAGCTATTCTTTTTATAGCCCCTTCTTGGAAGTCAGTGTCACAGAATCACTTCTGTTCACATTTTGAAACTAATCATTAGGTCTGACCCATATTCAAGAGGAGAAATGTGAGGTTCCACCTTTTTCAAAGAAGTTGTGGCCATATTTCAAAGCTGCCACATACACTCTGCAGACATCTCTTACTGCCAGGCAAACCTCTCTCAGCTTATTAATTCCTCTTCCTTCCTTTCTCTTGTGCTCCATTTGCTAGCCTCCCTTTAATCCTGAGGCATCTCTGGACCCTTGCTGGGCATCCACACTCATGAAAAACCTTACAGTGTTCCTAATACAAGCGTGCTTCCCACATACACACACACCTCCGCAAGCCACCTCCTGATCCTGTATGTTCTCCCTGCTCTCACCAGGTACCCTGGCTCAACATTTATGGATCATGTGTTACGTTACCAGGACACTCCAGGAGTCAAAATGATCGTGGTTCTTGGAGAGGTGAGACTTAAAAAAAGTTTTTCTTTTTTCTCATTGTAGAAATAATACATGAGCTCAGTTTTTAGGAATTCATACATTTTGGTACTCCTACTGCCTAGACTCTGGGGCTTTGAGGTTGTCACTGTTGATACTGCCATGTTCCTGAAAAAGGAATTCTTGCCTTTCAGTGGCACAAGATGTTTTAGTGTCAATAAAGGAGAAGCTTTGTGCTGGCTAGCCATGTCTTTACTGGATGGGCTAGATAGCTGGAGTAAAAAGTGGATTTTTTTAATTTGGGAGAGTCCTGTAACCTCATCCCTTGCTCGTGCCTCTGATCAGGTCTGATCCTAAATCATCTTGTACCTTAGATCATGAAAGGGAAGCCCCAGGGGCTCGCTGAGGATACCCAGTGTCCCTTTCCAATTCTTCCTTGCATCCAATCTCAATCTTACGGTGTATTATTTGGCCAAAGCCCAGGTCCCCTCATTTTCTAGCCAAGTTGTAACTCAAAAGACACTTGATGGCTCTGGCCACTGCCTGACTTGGGACAGATTTCCCTGCTGGTGCTGCTTTTGGAGTAACCTGGGGTGGGTTCCGCTAACTGGTGGCCTTTTCCTTTTCTCTTGTCCTTGGCAGATAGGGGGCACTGAGGAATATAAGATCTGCCGTGGCATCAAGGAAGGCCGCATCACCAAGCCCGTGGTCTGCTGGTGCATCGGGACTTGTGCCACCATGTTCTCCTCCGAGGTACAGCCAGGACCGGCCACTCCCAGACAGGGAGGCTGAGAAGGGGCAGTTGAAGTGAACCACATGGTCCTCTTACTGAGAAGCTAGTTCCTTCGATAAATGTTTATCACTTGCTGTGTTCCTACGAGGTCCAGCCAGGGCCCTGCTCTGTAGGGGCTTACATCCATTTGGAAGAGACAAACTCACCAGCAGATTAAGGTCAGAACAAGGCTCTGAGTCCCTACCCAGAATGGGGAGCAATCTACTGTTTGGAGGAACTGAGAGGGCTTCACAGAGAAGGTGATGTTTGAACTGCATCTTGACAGACTAGAAGGAGTTTGCTGATCAAAAGCTAGGCCGAGGAGGGAGAGAACACACCCAAGCAGAGAGCTGGGGGACATGGTGAGAAGTTTGTGTAGGGAGAGGCTGCAGAAGAAAGCAAGGTTTGCTCTGGACATGTTTACATGATGTGATGCATGGGAACATACCGGGAGGCATATAGTAAGTGCAGTGTGGGAGAGATGTAGTAGAAGTGACGTGACATGAACACTCTGAGCTATCTGTCTCTTGCTGGGAATGAGCCAGTCTTCAGCCCATCCTCCAGCTAAGAGAGTCCTCTGTCTTGAAGATGGCCCTTCCAGGGATGATGAAGCCAAGGACACAAGCACTTGTTACCGATACATTCATGAGTAGCTGAGCAGGTGCTGAGTGTAAGGCCTTGTCCTCATGCTACATGTCTATGAAGACGAAACTTAGCCATCAGTGTTTCCTTCAACAATAATAATCCCTACATTTAAACCCTTAATTTGTACTACCAGTAGGCCTGCCATGCTATTTTTTCTCCCTAGAATGCTTGCCTTTCCCCCTTCAGATACCTGCCCACCTCAAAGTGGTGGTATTTGTCCAATTGAAAGATGCACCTCTCCTTTAAGCCAGCAATTCCCATTTCTACAAAGTTACTCTGTGGGTGTGTATGCAGAAATATGTCAGTCTGTGTACAGGGATACTCACTGCAGTGATGTAATGGCAAAAAATAGAAACAGTGTAATTGCTGGTGAGGAGGGGACTGTGTCACCATGGCACAACCATATAATGGAAAAGCAGGCACGCAGGAGAAGAATGAGGTGGTTCTTGATATTCATATAGAAAGAGTTTAAGCTGTGTTAAGTCAAAGAAAGGGCGGGGTGCAGTAAATGCTCATAATATGATTTTGTGTAACTGTGTATGTTACACAGGTATCAACTGTGTGTATGTGTGTGTGTGTAGTTCTTTTCCATATAAAAAAAACCTTTAGGGGTGAGCACTACTTTCTGAGGCTTTAGAAGCAGTTCTGGGTGGATCTACACAACCAGGCAAGTCATTTAGCCTCTCTGTGCCTCAGTTTCCTGAACTGAAAAATGGGGATGATGCAGAGTTGTATGGCTTACATAAAAAGTAACTATAAAGATAATGGCACATTTAGGTCTTAGCAACTGTTGATTTCCATTCTTCCATCCACTTACTCCATGAAGCTGTTCCTGATACTCTTTCTTCTTGACTGCTCTCCCTCCACCTCAACAGCCAAAAATAATTCCTCCTCTGCCTCCATTGTTTCTCTTAAACAGATTTGCATTATCAGCCCTCCACCTCCTCATACCTACTATGTGAGGGCATCACCTTGCTCTCTGTTTCTGACCGGGTACTCATCATCACTCCCTGTGTAGGGCAGGTCCTCAAGGTGTTTTTCAATGGGTTTTTTTAAAAACTATGAAGTTTCAAGCATATGCAGATTTAGACTAGTACAGTGACTGCTCAGTAGAACAGTGACAGGTCACATGACCTTGCAGAACATTCTGCCCTGCAGAGAAATTAAGATAGTACACAACAAAATCTCCATCGATTGGCATGCTGAGACAGCTCCTCAGGAAAACAGACTTAAGCCCTAGGGGATGAGAGTAGAGACAAGGGGCTATCAGCAAGCTGGCATTTTTCAGAAGTATATTCCACAGAGCACAAGTGCTGCAGCGATGGCCCACAAAACTAACAAAAACTGACCAACCAAGTGAGAGTTTCTATGGTATGAACATGCAGTATAATCTGTCTCCCTTTTTAAAATTTTGGTTTTTCGTTTTGAGAAACCTCAGAGTTAAAGAAATTTGCTTAACTTCTCTGAACCCAGCATTTTCTAAGTTTATGTGGTTTGCAGAATCTCTCCTTCCCACCCCATCCACTGGCAACTGAGTCTTACAAAGAATTCATGGGCAGCCTGCAGTTTTAAGACATGTTTCCAAGCTGTCGCTAACGAGAGCAGCAGTCCCTGACCGTTTCAACACTTAAGGCCCCTTTTGTTATATGCAGTGATTAAGCACACGATGAGAGGGCCAAGGTACCTGCGTTCAAATGCTACCACATATTAGCTGTGTGGCTTCAAGCAAGTTACTTTAACCCTATTGTGCGTCCAGTTCCTTTGTTACTGGAAAGCATGGTAGCTACTGAAAGATTAAATGAGTAAAATGCTTAGAAAAGTACCTGGACATAGTGTTATTTAAACAGGTTAGATATTTCTTTTTTTTTCTTTTTTTTTTTGGTATCATTAATGTGTAACTACATGAGCAATTACATGAGCACAATTACATTGTGGTTACCGAATTCCCCCCATTGTCAAGTCCCCACCACATACCCCATTACAGTCACTGTTCATCAGCGTAGTAAGACGCTATATAATTATTAGTCTTCTCTGTGCTATACTGCCTTCCCCATGCCCACTCCCCTACATCATGTGTGCTAATCGTAATGCCCCTTTTCCCCTTATCCCTCCCTTCCTACCCATCCTCCCCAGTTCCTTTCCCTTTGGTAACTGTTAGTCCATTCTTGGGTTCTGTGAGTCTGCTGCTGTTTTGTTCCTTCAGTATTTTTTCTTTGTTCTTATACTCCACAGATGAGTGAAATCATTTGATACTTGTCTTTCTCTGCCTAGCTTATTTCACTGAGCATAATACCCTCTAGCTCCATCCATGTTGTTGCAAATGGTAGGATTTGTTTTCTTCTTATGGCTGAATAATATTCCATTGTGTATATATACCACATCTTCCTTATCCATTCATCTACTGATAGACACTTAGGTTGCTTCCATTTCTTGGCTATTGTAAATAGTGCTGCAATAAACATAGGGGTGCATATGTTTTTTTCAAACTGGGCTGCTGCATTCTTAGGGTAAATTCCTAGGAGTGGAATTCCCAGGTCAAATGGTATTTGTATTTTGAGTTTTTTGAGGAACCTCCATACTACTTTCCACAATGGTTGAACTAGTTTACATTCCCACCAGCAGTATAGGAGGGTTCCCCTTTCTCCACATCCTCGCCAACATTTGCTGTTGTTTGTGTTTTGGATGGTGGCCATCCTAACTGGTGTGAGGTGATATCTCATTGTGGTTTTAATTTGCATTTCTCTGATGATTAGCGATGTGGAGCATCTTTTTATGTGTCTGTTGGCCATCTGAATTTCTACTTTGGAGAATTGTCTGTTCAGCTCCTCTGCCTATATTTTATTTTATTTTATTTTTTTAGTTTATTTTGATATCATTAATCTATAATTAAATGAGTAATATTATGGTGATTACACTACCCCCTTCATCAGGTTCCCCCCCCCGCCAACCCCATTGCAGTCACTGTCCATCAGCGTAGTGAGATGCCATAGAGTCACTACTTGTCCTCTCTGGGTTGTACAGCCCTCCCCGTGCCCCCCCAACATTACATCTGCTAATCGTAATGTCCCTTCTTCCCCCTTGCCCCTCCCTTCCCACCCATCCTCCCCAGTCCCTTTCCCTTTGGTAACTATTAGTCCGTTCTTGGGTTCTGTGAGTCTCCTGCTGTTTTGTTCCTTCAGTTTTTTCCTCAGTTCTTATACTCCACATATGAGTGAAATCATTTGGTACTTGTCTTTTTCGGCTTGGCTTATTTCACTGAGCATAATACCCTCTAGCTCCATCGATGTTGTTGCAAATGGTAGGATTTGTTTTCTTCTTATGGCTGAATAATATTCCATTGTGTATATGTACCACATCTTCTTTATCCATTCATCTACTGATGGACACTTAGGTTGCTTCCGTTTCTTGGCTATTGTAAATAGTGCTGCGATAAACATAGGGGTGCATCTGTCTTTTTCAAACTGGGCTGCTGCATTCTTAGGGTAAATTCCTAGGAGTGGAATTCCTGGGTCAAATGGTATTTGTATTTTGAGTTTTTTGAGGAACCTCCATACTGCTTTCCACAATAGTTGAACTAATTTGCAGTCCCACCAGCAGTGCAGGAGGGTTGTTCCCTTTTCTCCACATCCTCACCAACATTTGTTGTTGTTTGTGTTTTGGATGTTGTCCTCTGCCTATATTTTAATTGGATTATTTGCTTTTTGTTTGTTGAGGTGCGTGAGCTCTTTGTATATTTTGGATGTCAACCCCTTATCAGATATGTCATTTATGAATATATTCTCCCATACTGTAGGGTGCCTTTTTATTCTACTGATGGTATCCTTCGCTGTACAGAAACTTTTTAGTTTAATATAGTCCCACTTGTTCATTTTTGCTTTTGTTTCCCTTGCCTGTGGAGATATGTTCATGAAGAAGTTGTTCATGTTTATATTCAGGAGAGTTTTGCCTATGTTTTTTTCCATGAGTTTTATGGTTTCATGACTTACATTCAGGTCTTTGATCCATTTCGAGTTTACTTTTGTGTATGGAGTTAGACAGTAATCCAGTTTCATTCTCTTACATGTAGCTGTCCAGTTTTGCCAACACCAGCTGTTGAAGAGGCTGTCATTTCCCCATTGTATATCTATGGCTCCTTTATCGTATATTAATTGATCATATATGCTTGGGTTAATATCTGGACTCTCTATTCTGTTCCACTGGTCTGTGGGTCTGTTCTTGTGCCAATACCAAATTGTCTTGATTACTGTGACTTTGTAGTAGAGCTTGAAGTTGGGAAGCAAGATCCCCCCTGCTTTATTCTTCCTTCTCAGGATTGCTTTGGCTATTTGGGGTCTTTTGTTGTTCCATATGAATTTTAGAACTATTTGTTCCAGTTTATTGAAGAATGCTGTTGGTATTTTGATAGGGATTGTATTGAATCTGTAGATTGCTTTAGGCAGGATGGCCATTTTGACAATATTAATTCTTCCTAGCCAAGAGCATGGGATGAATTTCCATTTATTAGTGTCCTCTTTAATTTCTCTTAAGAGTGTCTTGTAGCTATAGCATCTCACTACGCTGATGGACAGTGACTGTAATGGGGTTGGTGGGGGGGACCTGATGAAAGGGGTAGTTTAATAACCATAATATTGCACATGTAATTGTAGATTAATGATACCAAAATAAATTAATTAAAAAAAAGAGTGTCTTGTAGTTTTCATAATAGGTCTTTCACTTCCTTGGTTAGGTTTATTCCTAGGTATTTTATTCTTTTTGATGGAATTGTGAATGGAATTGTTTTCCTGATTTCTCTTTCTGCTAGTTCACTGTTAGTATATACAAATGCAACAGATTTCTGTGTATTAATTTTGTATCCTGCAACTTTGCTGAATTCAGATATTAGTTCTAGTAGTTTTGGAGTGGATTCTTTAGGGTTTTTTCTGGGCAATATCATGTCATCTGCAAACAATGACAGTTTGGCTTCTTCCTTACCAATCTGGATGCTTTTTATTTCTTTGTGTTGTCTGATTGCCATGGCTAGGACCTCCAGTACTATGTTGAATAAAAGCAGGGAGAGTGGGCATTCTTGTCTTGTTCCCGATCTTAGGGGAAAAACTTTCAGCTTCTCGCTGTTAAGTATGATGTTGGCTGTGGGTTTGTCATACATGGCCTTTATTATGTTAAGGTACTTGCCCTCTATACCCATTTTGTTGAGAGTTTTTATCATGAATGGATGTTGAATTTTGTCGAATGCGTTTTCAGCATCTATGGGGATGATCATGTGGTTTTTGTCTGTCCTTTTGTTGATGTAGTGGATGATGTTGATGGATTTTTGAATGTTGTACCATCCTTGCATCCCTGGGATGAATCCCACTTGAACATGGTGTATGATCCTCTTGATGTATTTTTGAATTTGGTTTGCTAATATTTTGTTGAGTATTTTTGCATCTATGTTCATCAGGGATATTGGTCTGTAGTTTTCTTTTTTTGTGGTGTCTTTGCCTGGTTTTGGTATTAGAGTGATTCTGGCTTCATAGAATGAGTTTGGAAGTATTCCCTCCTCTTCTATTTTTTGGAACACTTTAAGGAGAATGGGTATTATGTCTTCTCTAAATGTCTGATAAAATTCAGCAGTGAATCCATTTGGTATGGGAATTTTTTTCTTGGGTAGTTTTTTGATTACTGATTCAGTTTCATTGTTGGTAATTGGTCTGTTTAGATTTTCTGTTTCTTCCTGGGTCAGTCTTGGAAGGTTGTGTTTTTCTAGAAAGTTGTCCATTTCTTCTAGGTTATCCAATTTGTTAGCCTATAGATTTTCATAGTATTCTCTAATAATTCTTTGTATTTCTGTGGTGTCTGTTGAGATTTTTCCTCTCTCATTTCTGATTCTATTTATGTGTGTAGATTCTCTTTTTTTCTTAATAAGTCTGGCTAAGGGGTTTATCTATTTTGTTAATTTGCTCAAAGAACCAGCTCTTGGTTTCAGTAATTTTTTCTATTGTTTTATTTTCTCAATTTTATTATTTCTTCTCTGATCTTTATTATGTCCCTCCTTCTGCTGACTTTGGGCCTCATTTGTTCTGTTTCCAGTTTCAATAATTGTGAATTTAGACTATTCATTTGGGATTGTTCTTCCTTCTTTAAATAGGCCTGGATTGCTATGTACTTTCCTCTTAGAACTGCCTTTGCTGCGTCCCACAGAAGTTGGGGCATTGTGCTGTTGTTTTCATTTGTCTTCATATATTGCTTGATCTCTGTTTTAATTTGGTCATTGATCCATTGATTATTTAGGAGCATGTTGTTAAGCCTCCATGTGTTTGTGAGCCTTTTTGTTTTCTTTGTCCAATTTATTTCTAGTTTTATACCTTTGTGATCTGAGAAGTTGTCTGGTAGAATTTCAGTCTTTTTGAATTTACTGAGGCTCTTTTTGTGATCTAGTACGTGGTCTATTCTGGAAAATGTTCCATGTGCACTTGAGCAGAATGTATATCCTGCTGCTTTTGGGTGTAGAGCTCTGTAGATGTCTGTTAGGTCCATCTGTTCTAGTGTGTTGTTCAGTGCCTCTCTGTCTTACTTATTTTCTGTCTGGTTGATCTGTCCTTTGGAGTGAGTGGTGTGTTGAAGTCTCATAAAATGAATGCACTGCATTCTGTTTCCTCCTTTAATTCTGTTAGTATTTGTTTCACATATGTAGGTGATCCTGTGTTCGGTGCATAGATATTTATAATAGTTATATCCTCTTGTTGGAGTGACCCTTTTATCATTATGTCATGTCCTTCTTTGTCTCTTGTTACTTTCTTTGTTTTGAAGTCTATTTTGTCTGATATAAGTACTGCAACACCTGCTTTTTTCTCCCAGTTATTTGCATGAAATATCTTTTTCCATCCCTTTGCTTTTAGTCTGTGTATGTCTTTGGGTTTGAAGTGCATCTCTTGTAGTCAGCATATAGATGGGTCTTGCTTTTTAATCCATTCTATTACTCTGTGTCTTTTGATTGGTGCATTCAGTCCATTTTACATTTAGGGTAATTATCAATAGATATGTACTTATTGCCATTGCAGGCTTTGGATTCGTCGTTACCAAAGGTTCAGGGGAAGCCTCTTTACTATCTAACCATCTAACTTAACTCACTTATTATGCTATTATAAACACAGTCTGATGATTCTTTATTTCTCTCCCTTCTTTTACTTCCTCCTCCACTCTTTATATGTTAGGTGTTTTATTCTGTGCTCTTTGTGTTTCCCTGGACTGATTTTGTAGACAGCTGATTTTATTTTGCATTTAGTTAGTGTTTGGTTGGTCTACTTTCTTTGCTGTGGTTTTATTTTCTCTGGTGACAGCTATTTAGCCTTAGGTATACTTATGTCTAGAGTAGTCATTTTAAAATATACTGTAGTGATGGTTTGTGGGAGGTATATTCCCTCAACTTTTGCTTATCTGGGAATTGTTTAATTCCTCCTTCAAATTTAATTAATAATCTTGCTGGATACAGTATTCTTGGTTCACGGCCCTTCTGTTTCATTGCATTGAATATATCATGGCATTCCCTTCTGTTCTGTAAGGTTTCTGCTGAGAAGTCTGATGATAGCCTGATGGGTTTTACTTTGTAGGTGATCTTTTTTCTCTCTCTGGCTGCTTTTAATACTCTGTTCTTGTCTTTGATCTTTGCCATTTTAATTATTATATGTCTTGGTGTTGTGCTCCTTGGGTCCCTTGTGTTGGGAGATCTGTGGACTTTCATGGTCTGAGAGACTATTTCCTTCCCCAGACTGGGAAATTTTTTAGCAATTATTTTTTCAAAAACACTTTCTATCCCTTTTTCTTTCTCTTCTTCGTCTGGTACACCTATAATGCAAATATTGTTCCATTTGGATTGGTCACACAGTTCATTCTTAGAGATCCTTTTATCTCTCTCTGCCTCAGCTTCTCTGTATTCCTGTTCTCTGATTTCTATTCCATTAACAGTTTCTTCCACCTCATCCAGTCTGCTCTTAAATCCTTCCATTGTTTGTTTCATTTCTGTTATCTCCCTCCTGAATTCATCCCTTAGCTCTTGAATATTTCTCTGTAGCTCCATCAGCATGCTTATGACTTTTATTTTGAATTATTTTTCAGGAAGATTGGTGATTTCAGTCTCACCAAGCCCTCTCTCTGGTGTTTGAGGGATTTTGGACTGAATAATGTTATTCTGCCTTTTCATGGCAATGGGACTGGTTGCCAGCGAGTGGGGCGTGTGTCAGCTGGGAGAACAAAGTCCCTTCCTGCTTGCCTGTTGCCTTGCCTGTCTCCGCTATCTGTGCTTGTTAACTGCACACAGGGAACAGCCTCTGGGTTAATCCCCTAAGCTGCTGTGGGCGGGATGGCCTTTGAGATGGCCTAGGGCAATGGTGGGGGTTGCAGGCCAGCAGCGCGTGCTCTGCCGCAAGAGCAAAGCCCCTCCGTGCCTCCCCATCTCCACGCCTGTCTCCTCTGTGTGTGTCAGTCAACTGCGCACAGGGAGCAGCCTCTGGGTTAATCCCGAGCTGCTGTGGGTGGGGCTGCCCTAGGGATGGCCCAGGGCACCCGCGGGGGTTGCAGGTGAGCGGTATGCGTTCTGCCACAAGAACAGAGCCCCTTCGTGCTTCCCAGACCCTGCACCCATCTCTGCCACCTCTGCCAGTTAACCATGCACAGGGAGCAGCCCCCGGGTCTGGGCCGGTTAGCTGCACACAAGGAGAAGCCTCTGTGTTAAGCTGTGTGGTTGCTGTAGGTGGGGCTGCTCCCCGGCTGTTCTGCGGCAATGGCGGGTCAACGGTTTGCTTGCAGTGCTGGCAGGGGTGGAAGGAATGCCAGGCTGTTTATTGCCATGAGGGGGTTCAGAGCTGCATTGCCACCCAGGGGGTTAGGGCACCCAAAGTTCCTTAAATTCCCAGCCTGCTGGACTGAGTGTGCCAGGACGATTTTGTCCACCTGTTAAAGCCTTGTCCCTTTAAGACTTTTAAAGCACCTGCTCTTCTTTCGTCCCAGGGCAGCCAGCTTTGGGAACCTGTTCGCATTCTTAATCTCAGATTTTGCTTTTCCTCTCCTCTAATATCCAGTGCACCATGCAATGTGTCTGTGTTCCCAGAGCAGATTACTAGGGCTGGTTATTTAGCAGTCCTGTGCTTCCACTCCCTCCTCACTCTGATTCTTTTCCTCCCACTGATGACCTGGGGTGGGGGGAGTGCTCGGGCCCCACCAGGTCATAGCTTTGTATCTTACCCTTTTTCGTGAGATGTTGGGTTCTTGCAGATGTAGCCTGGCTTGTGTACTCTTATCTTCTGGTTACTCTTTTAGGAATAGTTGTATTTGCTGTATTTTCAAAATATATATGGTTTGGGGAGGAGATTTCCACCACCCTACTCATGCCACCATCTTGAGGATCCAACTCTGATATTTCTGTGATTACCTACCACACGCTGCCCTAATCTGTGTTTTATACCATGTTTCATTAGGTTCCTTCCTTTTCCCCATTGCTTATCAAAGACACAGTTAACCACTTACTTAGCTCTTCCAATTGGTTTCTCTTCCCTCTTGATTATTTCCCATAGCTACTCACTTGCCATATTCCCTTGGATTTCTGTTTTACCTTAGTGCATGCTCAGGTGGAGAGGGCAGTTGCTAATTGACTCCTGGTGATTGTTTCTATGTGGGAATATAGGTCTCATGGTATAAAATTGGACTGTTTGAAAAGAATTTATATTTTCACATGAAAAAAAATTTTTTAATGTTGATATCTACTTTATAAAAGTTATGTGCAAGACAATCAGATCAGGTCCCTGAGCTCAGCTCAGCCTAGGGTTGTGAGTTTGTAACATCACTTCTCATAGTTGCTCACAACTAGCTGCTATTCTCCATCCCCCTGACCACTGCCTGAAGGAAGCCCAGTAACGGTTTTGTGGAATTGGATGGCCAGGCTTTGTATCCTGCCTCCCATACACACCAGCTGTGTGACCTTGAATAAGCTCCTGAACTTCTCGGTGCCTGAGTTTCCTCATCTGTAAAATGGGAGTCATTCACTATATATATTTTGTGAGCCTGCTTGAGGTCTGAATGAAGTGATTGATATAGAGTGTTGAATGGGATCCGTCTGTGATCAATGCTGATGTTCCCAGGAGCCTTTGTTTTCTCTCTCTTGGGAATGGACAAGCCCGGTAGAGCCATTTCCCTTTGCCTTCCAGGTACAGTTTGGCCATGCTGGAGCTTGTGCCAACCAGGCTTCTGAAACTGCGGTAGCCAAGAACCAGGCTTTGAAGGAGGCAGGAGTGTTTGTGCCCCCGAGCTTTGATGAGCTTGGAGAAATCATCCAGTAAGTGGACCTTGGGGAGGATGCCAGCCTTCCCTTCCCTCTCCAGATCCCTCCTTAGGACAGCAGCCTCTTTAGCACAGAGGTGTCTGGTATTTGCAGTTCCTCTCAGGTGTCTAGCACAGCAGTACAGATAGTCCAAATCTTTTCTTTTCTTGCGGTTTTTCATTTTATTTAGTTTGTAGAAGCAGCAGTTATAGGCCATTCAGAGTGGTATTAAAACATGTTCAGTTTCTGAGCCTACCTACTTGGCCTGGCTATAAATGAGAGATGAGCATAGAAACATCTAGAAGGTGTCATTTCAAATTGAGTGATAGAGTTTTTGGATAACCTATTGTCTCTTCCCATTCTGCCCCTTGGTCCTTCCTTGGCCTCCAGATTCAGCTTTCTTTCAAGCTGCATTTGGGAGAGGGGGAAATTCTTGGCCAGAGCTCGTTTTATTTAGTTCTCAGGAGCCCAACTGGTGAGAGTTAACCACTGACAGGAGGTGGTATGGAGCCAGAGAGCCTGAAGAGTTTGTTTTAGATGGGGGAGCAGTCTTGGGATGGCTTAGAGGAGCCCAGAAGAATAAAATCCATGTGGATATCTTTTCTCTCCCCTTCCTTTGCCTCCCAGGTCTGTGTATGAGGATCTTGTGGCCAAAGGGGTCATTGTACCTGCACAGGAGGTGCCACCCCCAACAGTGCCGATGGACTACTCCTGGGCCCGAGTAAGTGCTGGGGTGTCCCTAACTGTGGGCAAGGGAGGCTTGGGGGCTGAGGTGGTGGGTCTTGAGTTGATTCAGTGCCAACCCCACCCTGCTAGTTAGGGCAGCCGTGTAATCACTGCTCCAGGCTCCAAGCCACAGCCTGAGGGAGGCTTCTCCCAGGGCATCAGAAGAAACTGCAGTGGTTGCCCTTAGGTTCCAGCCCCACCTTGTATGCTGGAGCTTCTGAGGCGACCCCTTCTGACCAACCTGTAAAACAATTGTAGCGCCCAGGAGAGCTCAGGGCAGATGTCTCTCCCACAGCTTTGTGGCCTGACCTGGAAATGGGGGCTGGGGACAGACACTGTCCCCTAGAGTTGTTTGCACTTGGTAGGAGATGTCAGGGTGAAGTAGAGTCTGCTCTGCCTACTTGTCTAAGGGGCATAGATGAAGATTTTCTCATACCTAGGTTTTCTTAGTATACAAGAACGCTTCAAAATCAATTTTAAAAAGACTAATAACCCACTAAGAAAGTGGGTACAAAATGGCCTTTCAACGTGAACAAATTCTCAACCTCATACATAAAAGGAACCAAAGTTAAAACTGTGATACCAATTTGCCCGTCAGGTCAACAACAACAAAAAATTTCTTTGATGTTGTGTTCACATGGGTTTCACAGTGAGGAAACTGGTGTGTTTGTTGGTGGGAATGGAAATTGGCACCACCTTTCTGAAAGGCAGTGGGGTAATATCAGTCATATTTAAAAGTGCTTATACTTTATGGGCCCAGCAATTCTCTGTCTAAAAAGCTACTTCAGAGAAGTGCTCACATACACACACAAATATGTTCAAGAGTATTTTTAGTTGATGTTATCAGTAGAGGAATGGCTAAATTGTGGTGGTGTATGAAAGGACTATATAGTGATTAAAAGGAGTGAACTAGATTTGTGTATGTGCTGACATTTCTGGAGCTTAGATTTCACCAAATAGTGTATGGGACAATATCTCTATGATGATTATGAAAAATTTGTGCAAAGCAACGTGTATATTCTTCATATGTCTATGTGTGATACACATAAAAGTGGGAAAAGGAAGGTCCATAGTGATACTCACTGAACTAACAAACATTAAGGCAGAAAGAGATTTTTTATTTAAGTTAATAGGGGATAACTGAAGAAATGGGCTAAGACAGAGTTGGCTAATGATACCCCCATTGTGCCTCAGCTCTGGAAATGGATAAATGCAGGAGCTTGGTCCCCTCCCCAGGGTAAAGGCCATCGTGGGGGGATCCCCCACTTACTCAGGCACATGCCGCATTACATTTTGGTGGGGGTTTAAAAGTTTTAAAGTGTGGAGCATTTAAAAAGTTTCCCTTTAGATTCATCCTTCCATTTCTTAGCCAGGTGACCTCGGGTTGGTTACTGAGCCTCTCTGAGCCTCGTTTCCTCTGCTCTAACGCCTTTGTGAGGTTAAGATGGACTTGTGGATGTAAACTTCTTTGTGCCTTGCCTGGCTCTGCAAATGCTCAGTGAGGAACAGAAATAGTGCCGCGGCTAAGCAGGTGCCATGGGCATAGCACTCCTATTTTCTGCACCTGAAACAATATAATAATAAAGGGGCTTTTGCACTTCTTTTTGGGAGGAGTTAGTCTGAGCATTGTTCCTTGGCTGTTGGAATTAAGACTTTCCTGGGACACTTTGGTTCTGAGAGCACAGACAGTGAGGCAGGCAGTCCTGGAAAAGTCTCTGTGGTCAACACAGTGCTGCTTCCCTCTGCCCCCATCTCTGCTCAGGAGCTGGGCTTGATCCGCAAACCTGCTTCATTCATGACCAGTATCTGCGACGAGAGAGGACAGGAGCTCATCTACGCAGGCATGCCCATTACCGAGGTTTTTAAGGAAGAGATGGGCATTGGTGGGGTCCTCGGCCTCCTCTGGTTCCAAAGAAGGTGAGGCATAGCGGGCAGAAGATGATGATTTTCCCCTGATGAGGGAGTGGAGGTGGGCAGCCCTGGGGAATATGCCCGGGGCTAGTCTTGATGGCCACAGATCAATGCAAGACTGGAGGAAAGAGAGACAAGCAGTTCCTGTGCCTTCCAGTGACAGAAAGGCCACTCCCAACCAAGAGGAATAGGAAGCAGTGACCTCATCGGGGATCTCGATCAGCCCCTTTCCCTTGGGAACTTTTAAAGAAGTGGGACATAGTGAACGCGGGCTTCTTGAGAGAATGTTGGGGCTTAGCTGGGGCAATGTGCATGGCTCTGGTGGCTTATAGAGCACGGGCCTGGTGGAGGTGCTGAGCAGGCATCATTAAAGTACCTTGTCCTCTGATGTCTGTAAATTTGTGTCTCATCAGCCTGAATGTTAGAAAAAAAATGGTTTTCTCTGCAGTTCCCAAGCTTAGCTCACCTATGAGACTGACAGCTGGGCAGGCGGGGGAGGGGGCCAATGAGTATAAGAGTCACCGAGCCCTGGCCTGGGTGGTGCTAGGCAGAAGACCAGGCTGAAGTGTTGGTGTGTGTCATGCCCTCCCCTGCAGAGAGCTGGGTCTTGGTCCTGCTTTGGCTCTTCCTGGGAGAAGCTCACACACTGTAACACTTGAGCAGGTTTCCCTCCATCTGCTCTTGCAAACCCACGTCTCCAAACTTCTTTCTTAATCATCAGTTGGTAGGTTGAATACTGTGAAAGTAACGGGTCTTTGCTCTCCGTCTGGCTCTCACAGGGTAGCCACAAATACAGGTCAAATGCTGTCACAGCAACTCATGTTGAAAACTGCCTAAAGAAGAGATTTCAAACCCTGTTTGCTAACTCTTAGTGTATTTTATTTTATCTTTTTTTAAATGTTGAACTATAGTTGATGTAATATTTTGTTAGGTTCATATGTACAACTAATGATTTGACATTTAATACACATGCAGAATGCTTACCAATGTGAGTGTAGTGACCAACTCACTCTATTTTAAAAGTGGTATTTGATACCAGCAACATCCAGAATGGTTCGAGAATTGGAGTTTTGCCTTGGAGCTGTATGATAGTATCAGACCTGGACTGGGAGGTGGCTGCCCTTCCTGAATTTGAATAACTTGTTCAGGGAGTTGAGAAAAAGTCAGAGCACAGTTTTGCCCGTGGTGCACTGTTGAGCCGCCTGCCTTTGTTCCAATTCTCTTCCTGACCCTTCACTCACCTTCCCCTAGGTTGCCCAAATACTCCTGCCACTTCATTGAGATGTGCCTGATGGTGACAGCTGATCATGGGCCAGCTGTCTCAGGGGCCCACAACACCATCATCTGTGCTCGGGCTGGGAAGGACCTGGTTTCCAGCCTCACCTCGGGGCTGCTCACCATCGTGAGTGCCGTCATCCTGGTGGGAAGCTGGGGGCTGTTCGGGCATGCCAGGTGGGTCTGCAAAGCTGAAGGAGACTCTTCCAGCTCAGGGCACCATGGGCTTGCTTCTCCTACAGGGAGACCGGTTTGGGGGTGCCCTAGATGCAGCAGCCAAGATGTTCAGCAAAGCCTTTGACAGTGGCATTATCCCCATGGAGTTTGTGAACAAGATGAAGAAGGAAGGAAAACTGATCATGGGCATTGGTCACCGGGTAAAATCGGTAAGTTGCTGATCTTGCTAAGGGACTAGATGTACAGGTGGATGGTGATGAGAGCATTGATATAGTTGGGAGCACCCAGGCTCTCAACTCCCAACATGCAAAGCTTTGGACATGTTGACAGATGCCAAAGATAAGGCAGCTAGTTTTTCCATTATAATACAGATTGCCCTTGAACAGTTTCTATTGTGTTCAGTTGCACTGTGAAAATATGAGCTGGAAACCTGGTACCTTTAGCTTCCAAAATGAACCTTACAGGAAAAAATGGATAAGGTCTGGGTTAAGGGGACATGTGGGGCACCTTAGGCTGGACAATGCTGCATGCTGTGGTAACAGACACCTCCAAAAATCCTGGCATCTTACAACAGCATGGGTTTATTACTTAGGCACCGTATGTCCACTGTGGGCTGGCTGTGGCCCTGTTTACTGTCATCTGTGGTAAAGGAACAGCCCCTCCCTGGGATGTGCTGGTCTTTAAGAAGAAACCCTTAAAGGCCTGCTTTGAAGTTACACAGATCACTTTCACTCACATTTCATTGGCCAAAGGAAGTCACAAGGTGAAGCCTGGCCTCACTGGGTCAGGAAGAATAATAAAATCAGGGCAAACCTGATTTGGGGGGAGGGGGAGCAAATATTTTAGTTAATAGAGTCTGCCGCTGGCCTGTAGTCCTCTGCAGCCCTGGTAGGGAGTTGTTTTTAAAAATCAAAGGGAAAGAAAAGAGATACCAGCAGCTGCTCAGGGCCTTACAGGGACAGCTCCTCATAGGTCCCTTAGTCTCAGGGTCCTTGGCCCTGTAGCTGTAGAAACCTCATCTAGTTGACCACTCCTCTGGTCTAGGTGGGGTGTATGACTCTTTAATGCAGGAGAGTCAGGCATGTGATCTGGGATACCCCCTTCCAAGCACCCAAACAGTGGGCCCGCTCAGGGTAGATCTCCTTGCTTGAAGAGCAAGGACTGCATTAGAACCAGGGACGGTGGTCAGTCTGAGGGACATTCCATCCAGGCTTTGCAGAACTTTGCTCAGCCACCGTGGCTCACAAGCAGGTAACACCAATGCACCGTTCAGGGCCTCATTCCTGAGATAACTTCAGACTTGCACTGCCACACTGTCTTGGGCTTCTTTCTTTCAGAGGCTATACTGACCTATGTCTCTTTGCTAAGGGAGGAGGATGGCAAGGACATAGTGGTCTGGGGATTTGGCATGTGCCTAAACCTCCTCATTCCCCCACTGAGAGATTATTGCTTAGTGTGGGTCTCTTAACAGATGATTCATCTCCATTCATTACAGGTTCAAAGTTTTTTAAATTTCCAGGGTGCTTTGCAGCTCCACTGCCAGCATGTGTTTGCTTAGTTACAACCTGAGAACTTTGTAGAACTTTGTTGCAGCTTGACTAGGCTGAGGAATGCTGCTGAGCTGGTAGGTAGCATGGCTGGTGGCTAGAACCTAGACTTCTAGCTGGAGAATGGGCAAGCCTCAGCGCCCTGCTGTTTATTACTGTAGGACACATGGCTAACTCTTCCCATCTCACTTTGTTGTTTGTAATATGAGAGAACTTACAAAGATTGTTTTTGTGCTCAAATGAGATGAGAGGACTTCAAAAACCCTGTGTCCAAGACAGTGTCATAATCTATGCTACAGGGGATCATATACATGGATCAGGTCCCTGAAACAAACCTTGTGGACACTACCTGTACAGTTGTACCCACCTGCCAGACAAGCACGAAAGTGTATCTTAAATGTGGTGTTAGGGTGGGTTTCTCTGTAACTATGGGTTGCTTTCTAGATAAACAACCCAGACATGCGGGTGCAGATCCTCAAAGATTACGTCAAACAGCACTTCCCTGCCACCCCCCTGCTCGACTATGCGCTTGAAGTAGAGAAGATTACCACCTCGAAGGTAAAAAAGAGAATGTCCCTAATTCTCAAATCATAGTTTTGGGTGAATTTCTTAGAGAAAATGAGAGCCCGGTTGTATTTTGATTGTGCATCTAACCTGTGCATCAGACCTGGTTTTCTGGAAAGTTTTACTTCTGTTGCACAATGAAGTTCAACAAACACATAATATACTAAGTGTAACAGGTGTTGGGTCCTTTACTAGACCTTGGAAATTGAGCTAAGACCCAGTCTCTACTAACCAACCAAGATGTTTTTGTGAGAGGTTTTAAATGGACATTAAAATTCATAATAGTATAGTAGTAGTGGTAATAGTGGAGAATTACAAGGAAAAAAATGAGAAATGCTAAATGCTTTGAATTTTTGCCTTCTCAGAAACCAAATCTTATCCTGAACGTAGATGGTTTCATCGGAGTTGCATTTGTAGACATGCTTAGAAACTGTGGGTCCTTTACTCGGTGAGCTCTGCAGCCATTTTCTTCTTCATAATGTTGATCGATTCTTGTTGCTTCCTCCCAGCTCTAAAAGCAGTGCATGCTCATTACAAAGGATTTAGAAAATACAGAGAGGTACAAAGAAGAAAACAAAAATTGCCTTCTACTCCTACGACCCAGAGCACTCCTCTGTCCTACTTTGGAATGAGAGAGAGCTTAGTTTCTCACTCCTGGGCAGAAGTACTGTCTGAGGGGAGGAGGGTGGTCATGGGAGCCATTTTAAAACTCCAAGTTGATTGTGTGTTTCAGGGAGGAAGCTGATGAATATATTGACATTGGAGCCCTCAATGGCATCTTTGTGCTGGGAAGGAGTATGGGCTTCATTGGTGAGTTGTTAGTTGTTGTTATTAAGTATTTTTATTTGTTTGTTTTACCCCATGATTCAGCTATGCCATTTAATTTATGTGGTGAGATTCTGTCAGATGTCACATGGCCTTCCATCATTGTTCCTAATCCTTCCTTTCTTAACTTTCCCCATATCTTTATCTTTCCTTTGTTCTTGGAGATGACTTTGATTGCTAGCCCAGGAAAACAGAATGAAATCCAGTTCTTCCCTTATACCAAGGGTAACATCTACATGTGGAATGGATCTGGATTAATTCCCCATTTGTTTGTATTTAAAAGATTTCCCTTCCTTATTCTCTCCCCACTCATCAAACTTTAACAAACTCACCAATTTGTAACAAAAAGATTCATTTGCTCCATTTTAGGACACTATCTTGATCAGAAGAGGCTGAAGCAGGGGCTGTATCGTCATCCGTGGGATGATATTTCATATGTTCTTCCGGAACACATGAGTATGTAATTCAGCCAGGAACCCTACTGTAAAGTGAAGATAAGAACTCTTCCCCCAGGACACAGCGTGCAGACTGCTGGCACTGGAGCTTGCTGTTGGCTGGGCCTGGGATGCAAACAGCCACTGGTATACAGGCACTGGGACAAACACCCATGGGCTTACACTGCTCAGTCCACACAAAGAAGCTTGATGTTTTTTTTTTATAAGCATAGAATTTAAAAACAAAGCCAATACTTGTGATATTTGTTCTGCCATCTGCTATATTTATTGTATAAAGGATAGTGTTTTTCCTCATTAGGGTATTACAATGTTGCTTTTTTTTCCCATTAAAATTTTTTTTCCCTTGAAAGAAGGAAATGAAGCTTAAGATACTATACATTTAAAGCACCCCTAATGTCTTGGTTTTCCACGTTTTCCTCCTCCTTCTGTAACCTGAAGAGCATTGTATTAATCTGATTTTAAAGGATCTTTTATATGTTATGTGTAGAGGGTTTGTTTGGTATCCCATTGAAGCATTCTATGTACCAAAGTCTGATTATGTTAGGAGATATGGGACCATTGCATCTTTAGCCATTGTTACAAAATATGTGGAGTAGTAATTTAAAATGTAAAGTTGTAACATACCTATGTTTAAAATGGAAATGCAAAGCAAAAAAGCTGTGAAATGTGTCTTGTGTTCTCTGTATTTATGCAACTGACTTGTCTATTACTGAAGTATGGGTCCAGACTGGTCTCCAGCCAGTTTGTATCTGTAATCCACGAAGATTCTGGGCAGCTGCCAGCTCAGTCTCTTCT
The DNA here is from genome assembly GCA_032199065.1 of Smutsia gigantea. NCBI lineage: Eukaryota > Metazoa > Chordata > Mammalia > Pholidota > Manidae > Smutsia > Smutsia gigantea. Next base: position 247,009 of record JAVSCE010021691.1, on the reverse strand, counting down.
CTGTATTATCATAGTTTGGTTTAAATAAACTCTGTAGTAACAAGGCATACCGCTTGCTGTCTTGGGTCATACACCTGCATTGCTTTGAACTGTACTTCCTGGTAGTTTTACTACATGTAAATTTTAAATTCTTCATCTACCTCTTCAAAAACAAAAACATGAACTAATCAAATGACTATTTTCAAAAAACCTACAGTCTCCCCTAAATCTCCAACTCTCCCCTCAGTGATTGGGCACCAAAGATCTGCCCACACTTGGGAGTCATACTTTCCTCCACTTCTCTACCTGGTTGCCAAGTCCTGTGGACTCATACTTTATCCCTCTGATCTAGCCGTATCTGGTATGCTAACCAGTGGCCCTAGTTCCACTTCGTCTCCTTACAGTCCATTCTCCACACAGCCACCAGCGATAATTTAAACATATCTGATTGAGCTGTTTCCTTGCTTAAATCCCCAAAGTGGCTTTTATTAATCTTTTTATTTAATAAATATATTGTATGGAACTATGGACCAACCACTATGTAAAGCACTTGACAAGCACCTCAATCCTCAGGGCGACCTTCCAATGCAGGTAACATCCCATCTTTAGAAGATAAATCAGTTCAGTTCATCCTCATCCACTTTGCTGGGACTGCGTTGCAGGTCTTTTTTACTCCAAAGCCATTTTAAATTTTAAATAAAAATCCAATGTTGCAACCCTAGTGTAAGTCTGGGGAAAGGAAATCCCGGGGCAAAATACCTCTAAAAACCGAAATCAGTCAAAGGGAGAAATAAAGTTTAAAATCCGTTTATTGCTTACAAATTGCAGTCCAGGGCCGGTACTCTCTTTCCTGCTCCAGCAGAAGCAAAACCAGCCCTCCCCTCACCTCTCAGGTACAGATAAGCCCTCCGTTGCCCAGGTAATATTGATAGGAAGATGAACTTCTCTCCACCCCTGAGGAATGATGCAAATGCACTAAAGCCACACTTCTTTCCACCTCTGAACGCCTACTGATATGCAGGTGTACTAAAGCCAGGCGAGATATTCTGGAAATATTAAAATTTTACCCACACCTAGACATTAGCAGGTGACGGTCTAAGATGGCTTTTGTTTGACAAAGTGACAAGGGAGAGCATGCTACTCTCAGGGGAAGCCGTCGTCCCACCGGCCTGTGCTGCGAGGCCTCCGGGAAAGCAGTCCTAACTAGGAAAGTAATGTTCAAGCTGACCGCACAGGACAGGTCCCGGAGGGCGCGCCAGCGCGTGCGCACACCCCGCGCCGCCCGGCCCCGCCCTGCGCCCGCTATTTATTCCCAGAATCCCTCTGTGTCGCATCAAAACCGCCGGGTTGTTCCGAGACTGTGGAGCTCGGGCGCGGCGGCGTCAAGATGGCGGCGGCGGCGGTGGCGGCGGCGGCCGCAGCGGCCGCGGCTGCATCTCTTCAGGTGTTGGAGATGGAGAGCATGGAGACCGCCGCCGCGGGCTCTGCGGGGCTGGCCGCCGAAGTCAGAGGCAGTGGTACGGTGGACTTCGGGTCTGGGCCCGGCATATCTGCAATGGAAGCGAGCGGGGGCGATCCGGGCCCGGAGGCCGAGGACTTCGAGTGCAGCACCCACTGCTCGGAACTGTCGTGGAGGCAGAACGAGCAGCGGCGTCAGGGCCTCTTCTGCGACATTACCTTGTGCTTCGGCGGTGCCGGAGGCCGCGAATTCCGGGCCCACCGCTCGGTGCTGGCCGCCGCCACCGAGTACTTCACGCCCCTGCTCTCCGGCCAGTTCTCCGAGTCCCGCTCGGGCCGGGTGGAGATGCGCAAGTGGAGCTCCGAGCCCGGGCCCGAACCCGACACGGTGGAAGCCGTTATTGAATACATGTACACCGGGCGCATCCGCGTCAGCACGGGCAGTGTGCACGAGGTGCTGGAGCTGGCCGACAGGTAGGCGGGCGAGGCGGGCGAGGCGGGACGCGGAGGGCGGCGCGCAGGGAGGTGGAGATGCTCGCCCACCGAGGGCCGCATCCAGGGAGCGGGCAGAAGGCGGGCAGGGTAGTGCCTACGGCTGGGACTCGAGTGAGCCCGGAGGAAATGCGTCCCTTTGATACTTAATGAGCGCCTGCTGTGTGCTGTGGGGCAGCCACTGCGCTGGGCACCGGGCGCTGAGGTTCACTCAGCCTGCCAGTCCGCGAGGGCACCTTGCTCTCAGGGAGCTCAGATTCCAGGTGGATGGACAAAGGTAGTGACAAAGAAAGTCCTCGTGTAAACAAGTGCTGTTATGATATTTAAAAAAGGATGAAAGGGTAGAGGAAAGGATGATTGGGTAGAGGAAGGACCTCTCTGAGGTGACATTTAAGCCGACCTCTTACCGGCAAGGAAGAACTGGCCTTGCAGAGATGGGGAATGAACATTCCAGGCAGATAGCGCAGAGGCCCTCAGGCAAGATCCAGTTTGGCTTGGAGAAAAACTAAAAAAGAAAAATCCAGTGGGGCTGGATCTAATGAAGGGGAGAAGGGTGTGTGAAATGCGTTGGAATGAGTTTGGATTTCACCGTGTGGTTGGGGTTGGGAAGCAGGGTAAAGAAATCTAATTAAAATGTTTAAAAAGATAATTCTGCTACGGTGAAAAATGGATTGTAGCCGGCAGGAATGGATAATCCAGAGGCTGAGTAGGAGGCAGGTGACTGCCATTAACAGATGGGGAGGAGTCTGGGCAATATTATGTCACAGATACCTTATTTTAACAAATACCTATTGAGTACCTATTATGCATCAGCTCAGACACTGGGTTCTAAAGTACTGGGGATTCAGCGGTCAACAAAACAGAAGTCTCTTTCTTCCTTGCACTGGTAGATGGACAATAAGTAAAATACATAGCATGTTGGATGATTGCTTCAGCTATGTTGACTAGTAAAGCCATGGTGGGGGCATATAGAAAGTGCTGGTGCAGAGAACCTGGTTTTGTTTTTCTTTTTTTAATGGGATGGATAGAGAATGCCTAATGAAGATGTTTTGCAAAAAACTAAAGGAGAAGTAAAGAGTGCTTCAGGTAGGGTACACAGATATATAAGCCCTGAGATGGAGCTTGTCTGGACGTTAGAGAATAGGAGGTCAGTATGGCTGTATGAAAGGATGCAGAGTGAGAGGAGTAGGAGAGGCCTTAGGGTGTTAATGAGGATGGATCCAGATCCCAGAGAGCCTTGCCAGCCTGTAGAAGGACTCAAGCTCTTACTCTGAATAAGATGGGAAGGTTTGGGGCAGAGGAATGATGATGCAGTCTGATTTGAAGAATCCTGCTGTGGTGAAACAAGGATGGGACAGTGGGGAAGGGGTTGCAGGGACAGAGGCAGAGAGAGTAGTTGAAATTGTTGCCATAGTGGTGGAGGCTTGGACTGAGGAGGGAGAAGTAAAGGTGGTAAGAAGTGCTTCAATTCTACATATATTTTGAAGGTAGAGGAGGTAAATTTGCTGATGGATTCGATGTGGGATATAAAGGAAAAGACTGTTAGTTTTTTGAGCCAAGGATTTGGAAAGATGGAGTTATTACTTAGTAAGATGTGGAAGAATGCAGGAAAGCAAGTTTGGGAGAAAGATCAGGAGTTTGGTTTTGGCCTAGGAGATACCTAAATAGGCAGTTGGATATCAGAGCATTGGGAGCTAGAGATTGGGAGGAAATTAGTGTGTATATGGTAATTAAAGCTATGGGACTGGATGAAATTACTTAGGAAGAGAGTGTAGGTGGAGAAGAGATGAGGCAGGACAGAGCCCTGGGGTTCTCCAAAATGTGAAAAAGGAACCAGCAGAGAAGACTGATCTCATGGAAGCATTGGAAGAAAGTATGTCAAGGAGGGAGTAGCCAATCACATCAACTCTGTCAACCATAAGTGATCATTAGGTTTGGCAATAATAAGAGGTCTTTGATGGCATTGACAAATACTATTTTAAGTTAAGTCTTGCTACAAAGAGGATCAGAAAAAATGATACATATGGAAATGTTTGAGGAGGAGTCAACAGAGAGGTCTTTCTCCATCCTCTAAGATAGGAGATACAAGAGCGTATTTGTGCACTGATGAAAAATGAATCAGTGGAAGAGGAGAAATTGATGTTATAGGAACAGGGGAGTAATTGCAGGATCAAAGCCCCTGAAGCCAGTAAGAGGCTAGAATCCAAATTAAAAATGGAGGACGAGTGGTGTGGGAAAGGAGAGTGTAGGATACAGCTGCAGGCAGATGAGTAGTGGAAAGATAAAGATTCCACCTGATTGTTTTCTCAAAGGGTGAGGCTGGGTCATTAGAAGGGCGGGTATACAGCGATAAGGACGTTTGGTGAATGAAAACGCATAGAGAAGGGCCATTGCTCTCATTCAAACTATATTTGCTTCTGTCCTGTGAGCTCTGTTTTTTTAGATTTGCCCCTGCTTTGTAGTGGAGTTGGAGGTGTGGGGAGAAGAGAACACCTAAGGCACTTTATTCAGAAACTCTAACCTCTGTCCATCTGCCAGCTGCTCAGCAGCTGCCTGGTGTTAGTCACTGCTCTAAGTGTCCTACAACCATCACATCTAATCTTATCCATCTGCTCTGAGGCTGGATCCCACTCCCTACCGCCACCCTCCACTCCCGCCGGGCCCCCAAGTCTGTGGATCATACCTACCTTCCAGGGCACTTATAACATTAAGAAATAATAGGAAGTTCTCAGCCTAATGCCCATCGCATGGCAAATGCCTAATACATGATAGCTATTGTTTTCACAGAGCAGTGTTTCCAAACACCACCCTGTCCAAGGGAATGTGTGTCAGAATTACCTGGGTGCCTGCCAAAAATAGGAGCTCTGGTGGGGAATGGGGGCAGTCTGGGAATCTAGTGACCCAGACATGGTTGAGAGCCACTAGAGCTCTTAGCACTCCGCTGAGTCTTTGCCTTATTTCTAAGATGGTGTGTTCCCTGAGAGGGTGGAAGGAGCCTGTCTTATTCACCTTTATGTCACAGATCGTTGTTAAGCACAATAACCATAACCAGTAACAGATCGTTACTTTTAAACTGAGAGGCCAGCACTGATGAAGTCATCCTTACGTTAAGGTTCTTGGTTCTGGGAATTTATTCTTTTTTAAACAGTAGCCTCAAATTGGTCTCCCTCAGGGCTGAATTATGTCAGGTTTGTGGATTTGACTGAAACTGTTGTGGTGTTTTGTTTTGTTTTTTAGTTTAACTTCAAATGATTTAGGTGAGTGTACAACTTCTAGTCAGCTACAAACCAAACCACTTTCTTTTTTAACCTGGACTGTCCTATGCATGTGTTTTTTATTGTTGTTTTATTTCCTGGCTTCTTCAGATGTTTGAAGTTGCCTTGCCACCCCTCCTTTAATGAGAACACAGCTCGGGCCAAAGGCCACAAACACCATCCCCTTCCTCCCCTCACTAGCTGCCCAGACTGTAAGCTCTGGTGAAGAAGAGATTAGAACCTCTGACGCAAAGCCTCCACTGCTGGTCCTGGTATTTGAGCAGACAGCCTCCCAGGACCTACAGCTCCTATACTGCCTAGTCACTGCTTAATAAAATCTCTTTACAGAGACCTACCCCATCGAAGAAGAGGCTGGTGATTGGCAAGGAATTAGGGCAGGACGGCATAGACAAGTTTGGATTGGGATTTGCCTATGCCAAGGGCAAATTAAAGTGAAAATTAAGTATGGGACTGTTGTACTCTGTTAAAGGATATGTTCCAGAAAACCCTGTAATTAAAAACACAATTTTGTGTGTGTATTTGTATTATATAGGTATGATATATAATTATATATAAACTATATAAATAATTAAAATAAGATTTTATATATGTCTTAAACATACTTTTCAGCATAATCCTTTTTAGTTTGGGAAGATTTGCTTTTTTTTTTTCAGATGTACATAAGGTGTGAAGCTTGCCACCTCAATTTGTATAATTCAGATGCTCTCAAATGCAGCCACTTAAAATATGCACATTTGAAACTTAATCCTTTTTCTTGATTTTAGGTTCCTATTAATTCGTTTAAAAGAATTTTGTGGAGAATTTCTCAAGAAAAAACTTCATCTCTCTAACTGTGTGGCCATTCATAGCTTAGCTCACATGTATACCCTGAGCCAACTTGCTCTGAAAGCTGCTGATATGATACGGAGAAATTTCTACAAGGTAATTCAGGATGAAGAATTTTATACTTTACCTTTCCATCTCATTCGAGACTGGCTGTCGGACTTGGAAATTACGGTTGACTCTGAAGAGGTTCTCTTTGAAACAGTATTGAAGTGGGTTCAGAGAAATGCTGAAGAGAGAGAGAGATACTTCGAGGAACTTTTTAAATTGCTCAGATTGTCCCAGATGAAACCTACTTACCTTACTCGGCATGTCAAACCAGAGCGGCTGGTGGCCAATAATGAAGTGTGCGTCAAATTAGTGGCTGATGCAGTGGAGAGGCATGCTCTGCGAGCTGAGAACATGCAGTCTGGTACGTTCCAGCATCCTGCTGCTCATGTCTCATTATTACCTCGCTATGGGCAAAACATGGATGTGATCATGGTGATTGGAGGTGTGTCAGAAGGAGGGGACTATTTAAGTGAATGTGTGGGATATTTTGTTGATGAGGACAGATGGGTAAACCTGCCCCACATTCATAATCACCTTGATGGACATGCTGTTGCAGTTACCGAATCCTATGTGTATGTTGCTGGATCAATGGAACCAGGGTTTGCTAAAACCGTGGAAAGGTATAACCCAAATTTGAATACGTGGGAACATGTTTGTAGTCTGATGACAAGGAAGCATTCTTTTGGGCTAACAGAAGTCAAAGGGAAGCTCTACAGCATCGGAGGACATGGCAACTTTAGTCCTGGCTTTAAAGATGTGACTGTTTATAATCCTGAACTTGATAAATGGCACAACTTGGAATCAGCACCAAAGATTCTTCGAGATGTCAAAGCACTGGCCATTGAAGACCGGTTTGTGTACATTGCTGCCCGCACTCCTGTGGACCGGGACACTGAAGATGGATTAAAGGCTGTAATTACTTGCTATGATACGGAGACTCGACAGTGGCAGGATGTGGAATCTTTGCCACTTATTGACAATTACTGTTTTTTCCAAATGTCTGTGGTCAGTTCAAACTTTTACCAGACAGCATCATGCTGCCCTAAGAGTTATTCTTTAGAAAATGAAGAGGCAGTAAGAAAAATTGCCAGCCAAGTTTCTGATGAGATCCTTGAAAGCTTACCTCCAGAAGTCCTAAGTATCGAAGGAGCAGCCATTTGCTATTACAAAGATGACGTTTTCATTATTGGTGGCTGGAAAAACAGTGATGATATTGACAAACAGTATCGGAAAGAAGCCTACCGATACTGTGCTGAGAGAAAGAGGTGGATGCTTCTTCCTCCCATGCCACAGCCTCGCTGTAGAGCCACTGCTTGCCACGTGAGAATCCCTTACCGGTACTTGCATGGCACTCAGAGGTATCCTATGCCCCAAAACTTAATGTGGCAGAAGGACCGGATCAGACAGATGCAAGAGATACATCGGCATGCCCTAAATATGCGGCGAGTGCCAAGCTCTCAGATTGAATGCTAGGTTCTCTAATACATGTAGCTTAAAACAGTTATACCTGTTTTGTGAAGCTGAAGATACCTAGACTGTTACTTGAAAAAGTATGTTGATAACTTATTTTTTACCCGAACTGATTATTGCCCCATGTAAAGGAAATGTAGTTAAAAAAGGAAGAATGGGAAACTCAATTCAATACGTGGTAGTTTTTGTTAGCTTGCAGGCTTTTTCTGTCTTTAGTTTGTGAGTATGCACTAGCTAATGAAGCTCTTGTTAAAGACAAGTGGAAAAACCAGGTGTAGTTACTTGACTGTTTTTCTGCCAACAACTTATAACTAACTCCTTTGTCTTAGGAACTTAGGTTTTGAACATGCTTCAAGTGCCAGTTTTATTTGCACATTTACTTTGTTGTTCCTTTTCATTTTTTCCTGAATGGTTATTTTCAACAAGACCAGAATTTAGGCAGTGAGTCCTCCTGCAAGAGGTATGTGCAATAGTGAGACTGAAATTTGAAAAGAAAAAGCACAATTTTTCAGCAAGGTGATTTCAGATGTTTGGATTGATATTTTGTTGTATGTGTTTATCTAGAAATGCTATTTTGTTTATTTCTAGAAGAAATGACTGATGAGAAATTTGTGATTGGCTCATGTATTTTTAAAAATTTTCGTTTCTTTAGCAACCATTAGAGACTTTGGGCCATTGCTATGAGATGATGGTAGTTGGCAAAAGTATCAATCTTTAGCAGATTGATTAAATACAGAGGAAGTTATGTATGTGAAATTTGTTACTCTAAGAAGAAAAGCATTATTAGTGTAGTCTGAGAAATCAAAGTCGTTGAAATGTCTTAAAATACTTTTTCAGGAGTTGCAGGCTTATTTGAGGACAAGGTAGTGTAAATAATGCCTATGACAATCGATATTTGATGCCTTCAATTTTAAATTTTGCTCTAATGCATATGGTATAGAATCCTCATCATTCCTTTCTAAAAGAAACTTTTTTCAAAATCAGAAGTAACAATTTAGAGAAATGTTGCTAAAGAGAAGCCTTATTATTTCTCAGCCCTGACTGTTATATTTTATCTAGTTGCCTTAGACCTCCATTGGAACTTTGAGCCTAGAATACCAAGTTTAAGTGTGTAATTATGGCTCTTAAAAATGTATTGCTGTAGTTATTTATTTGTATGCATTCTTCTGACTTTCTTACGTGCTCACAAGCTTTATCAAATTAGCACTCAGTTAACAATAAAGGACTGCTCTCACAGTTTACAAAGTGGGTCCAGTATATTTTTCCTGTTCTTCTGGACTGTTTCAACCTTCTTAGAAATTAGAGAATACTGTTCTAGAAGTTGAATTCCAAGTCCAGTGATTTTTTTTCCCCTAGACCATTTTATAGGTAACTAACTACCTTATTAGTTGTATCAAACATGAAAAGAAAAAAGCACATCTAGAAATTTTGGCTCTCAATTTGCTGCAAGACTATTATTATATTTAGCCCTTGGGCTATCTACTAAAAACTTTCCCCAAATTTCTAAATTAGTGTCCCTTCCTAGAACAAAATTATCTAATAAATATGTTAGAAATCTGCTTTAAAACCATTTAATTTAGACTGGAGTGGAGATGGGAAACTGAAAGTTAAATTTTTGTATGAGGATATATTATCGTACCCTACCTCTACCATTTTCTCAATTTCCATTTATTTGTAGTTATTTTAATAATAGCCATTTGGTGTCTGACAAGTGCTACTTGTTAGTAGTGAGAGGTCTGTGCAAGTAAGACAGAAAAGCTCATTGAATTCACTTGTTTTTCTCTGATAGCCTGCTAGCAAACTTGCTTTTCTTGGTGGTGGTGAAGTAATTTAGTAGCACACTAGGAGGCCAATTTCTTTCCAGAAGGGTGTGATGTAAGGTTTTGGGTGGGTTTTGTCTCAACTGTTGCCTTTTGAGATGATTATTACCAAATTATTCAGAAGATTGTCTTTTTCTCACATGATATGACAAATGATAACTCCTAAGATTTAGGTCTAATCTGTTCTGGAGAACTTAATTGAAACTTGTTTTTTAACTCAGCAGGCAGCCTAGGCCATGGCTGAAAAGAAGGGGGTAAGTCCTTCCTTGCATGACGACGTGTGTAGGTTTTCCTGACTACTGAATTTCTCATTTTCATATTTGAATTCACCTGTGTGATTTCACATCAATAACGTGTGTTTCTGAAATATCCTAACTAACTTGTTAATAAGGAAAGAAACCAGATTCCAGATTTGCTTAAATCTGTTCAAGGCTGACATTCTGAAATTCTAAACTGGAAATAACTTCCTGGAGTTTTTGGAAAGGTTCTTATTTTGATGACCAGCCTAAAATGGCTCTGTGGGAAAGAAACTTCCTTGAAGATTGTGTTTGGTAATTTAAGCAGTTAAAAATACGGCTTTAAAAAGACAGCTTTCATGTGTATCCAAGCAAACCTCCTTTTGTTGCTTTTGTTTCGTTTTGTGGAAGGAAAAGCAAGGAATTGATTATACCAAAAAGTAATAACTATATCTAACTTTGAGTGAGTTTCCTTTTATCTTAGAATGGATATCCTCTATCTCTACCTACCCAACCATGGTTTAAAAAAAACCCCAGCAGTATATATTGGGAATGTCAGTCATGAGCTTAGTGTCACCTGCGGTTGTTTGCATGATTAGTTTTGTGTATCTTGATAATCCACTTTGCTTTTGCTGTGCCGATTCAGAAATACTTTACTAAAAAAAAATCTCAAAATTCATTGACACCTTGTTTTGATTACTTGATTTTGTATAGTATTTCTGGGACCAAACATTTTTTAAATACTGATTTTTTTGTACTATAGAAGTTTGAAGCTGGAAAGGTAGTGTTTATGGAAGATTTGTGTGCTTTGTATTTCATACTTTTCAGGCTGCTGATAAGGCAGTTTCTAGGGCACACTTTTTTCCTCTATGTATTTGTTGGCTAGTGTAGCATGTGATAAGTTTAAATACTTGATTCTCTGCTTCATAATTCTAATATGAACACTACACAATAGGTAGACAGGTAAGCTAAATTGTATATTTTAGTTACTTGGCTTGATCAAGCATAATTAAAGGGATTTTTTTTTTTTACTATGCTCACATTAAGCTTAAAAGGCATGTTGGCCACATTCCATGTCTTTTGAAAGTATACAGAATTGTGAAGCAAGTTCTCTGCCTACACTAGGAAAATAGGGCATTTTTCGGTTGCTGTTTAACTGTAGAATATTTGAGAAACAGTTCAGTCTTTCCTTTTTTAACTGTCATTTTGACATAGTTCATCACTTCAGCTTGCTACTTTCTTGGAATAGTGTGTTTTTGTTTTTGTTAAAATGCTTACATTATAACAGCTCTGGTCATTGGAAACAAAACAGCTCATAGTTGAGTGATGTAATACAATAACAATAAGAGAATATAGTGGTCATTTTGCTTCAGGGAGTTTAATTAGAGAGCCAATAACTGCTCTTTGTTGATTACCTTTGTGGGCTTTTGTCTTACTCCATATGACCAATACTCCCAATGTCTGACATTGAAGCACATACGACAGAGCACTTGTTAACTTACTCCTCCTGCATTAATGCATTTGTGAAACTAGTGCTTGCTAGTGTTTGAAGGTTATGATCCTTGTGCTAGGGCTACTTGAGTTATTTGTAAAAGAAATAGTTCAAGTTGATACTCAGTGAGTTTTTAGGGGGCTATCAGTATCTAAGCCCCTACTCTGCTGAAAAGATATCCTTGGCTTTCTCCCTATAAGCCAGAGGGGATGTAGAATTTAGGACACTTTGAGATATTACATTGTAATATAGCTTGCTTTATGTTCATAAAGCTGTCTTGGTCTGTGTTAAAGCTCCTAATTGTCTCAATGTGAGTTTTAAATAAATGTATTTCTTTAGAGCTGGTTCGCCCTGTGTAATTTTTCCTTTTTAATTATGCACTGCTGAATATAATTGCTTTCTTCCTTCCCTTTTACTCTATCATTCATCCAACCCTTGGCTCCTTTAAGTTGAACATTTTCCAGTACTCTTACAAGTTTAAACACTGGATTTATTTTTTTAAAAAAGAATTCTTATTGCTTAGACTTTTTATTAGCTAAATTAAGAGGCTCATACAGGTAGGGTACTTGTGGAAGCAGAGTACTTTACTTCATCTCGCAGCGCTAATCCTGTGAAGTTGTCCCGACTAGCTGCGTATTCCCAAACGTTGGCCAGCCCTGGTACCACACAGCAGCTCAGAGCACTGCGGTATATGCTCATGTCGTGGGCATCATACCACTCGTCGGTCTTTTCATCATAGCACTCAACATTAAAGGTGGTGGTAAACCCATTAAAGCCACCCACCACAAACAAGAGGTCGTCTACCACCTCAATGCCAAAATTACTACGAGGATTGAACATAGTGGGGATTGTGCGCCAAGTATTAGTTCCTGGACTGTAGGCTTCTGCGCTCCTAAGTCTATTAGCTCCATCAAAGCCGCCTACCTGTGGACAGCAAGGGAACAGATGACTGGTAATCATTGCTTCTATTCACTGAGGAGGGCCTCTTTAGCAGAGGCTGGGGGTGGGACGGATTTGATCTCTATTTTCCATGGGAAAAAAAAGGGTTTTCAAATGCTTACCAAAGGTATGTTAAACCTATTTGCTAATAGAAAATCTAGGGATATCATTTTTTTGTGTGGTACAAGGTAACTCACTGCATATATGTGTTCTCCATAAGCAATTACGCCTATTCCACTCCTCCTGCTTCTCATGGGTGCTATGGTTGTCCACTGGTTACTCTCTGTGTGGTACATTTCTGCTGTAAACAGGCATTCATTTCCATTAAATCCACCACATATGTAGACCTGTGTGAAGAGTCCCAAGATTACTAAAATTGTTACCTCTAGGGAGTAGAAAGAAAGGGGTGTATGTGGTGGGGGAGGGAGAACACCTCTGATGCCGGTCTACACAGTCTGAGTCTGGTCCAGGTGTGCATGCATGGCTTACTAATAAGTAAAATAAGGGAAGATAGTTACAAAGGGCTACTTAGTCATCTGGGGAAGGAGTTAGTACAGCAAAGTGAGTGCCACTTCTGTTTTCCATCCACCCAAACAATGAAGAGAAGCATTATTTCTCGGCTTGTTTGCCCCCACACACACATACTGACTCCCATGTTCTTACCTTTCCATAGAGTGTTGTGGCACTCGCATCACTCCTCTGTTCATGCATGGGGGCAATGAGCGTCCATTGATTGGTCTCTGGCTCATAACGTTCAGCAGTGTTGAGACGTACATAGCCATCAAATCCTCCCATGGCATAAATAAAATTGTTGAGGACTGTCACACTGACATAGCAACGTCTGGAGTGCATTGGGGCCACCTGATGCCAGGTTTTCTTGACTGGGTCAAAACGCTTAACGCTGTTGAAATAGTCTACGCTATCGAAACCCCCAATGATATAAACATAGCCTTTCAAATAAGCTGCTCCGTGGTAAGCACGGGGACTCTCTTCCTCAAAAGTGACGTTCACCCATCTGTCTGCCCGAGCATCATATGCCTCAATGGCATTGGTGGGGCTCCCACCACTCCAGCCACCAATTGCAAATAGGATGGCATAGGGCAGGCGGGGCCTGGTGAGTGGGTTGGTGAAGTCAGAATTAGAGGGTCCCTTCATGTTTAGGTCATACATGGCCTTTAGGGTATTAATGATGACTGGCTTACATTCCTCACTGTCTTTGACATAGTCATTCATCTTAACATTGTTCATGAAGTACTCAGCATGCATTAGGGCCAGGCGAACCTAAGGAGGAAATATAGGCAGTCATTCAGGTGAGCTGAGGATGCCTGGAAAACCCATATCCTCAACATCCTATTGAAGAGTCTGCCTTGAATTGCGGCAGGGTCATGTCTTTTCAAAATTTACAACTCACAGTTAAAATACTTGTTTTTCAAAGGTATATATGTTTGGATGCTGAGAATGAGCTAAATAGAAGGCACCTCAAATGGTCACAGAGCTAGCCTGTGTCCCTGGCCACCGGACAGTACTATTATTAGGCCAGAAAAAGCTGTGGTGATTGTTCAGTAGTTGACTATGTCTATGAAACAATATGAATTAGCACCAAGTGGCTACAATTATGTGCAGTACTCATGATTTGGTTTCTTGCGCAATTTCTGCTAGTGGTCTGGGGTAATACAGAGTGGAAAAGGGTGAAAGGAAGACCTCTTGAAGGCTTTGCCTTCTCCTTCCCCCCACTACCAGGGAGAATTTGGATCAAAGAATATAACAGGGGCAGAAGGAGCTAGCAATGCCAAGGGGAAAGTTGCAAAACTCCAGAGAATAGTGGGAGATGCCTTCTACATAAGTGTATGTAAATACAGCCCTGGGATTGGTCAAACATCTGAGAATGGCTCCTCTGGGATAAAGGAATCAAAAGTGAACAATTAAGCATCCCATAAAAAATAAACTCGACCTTGGGAAGCAAATCTGAAATATGCTGCTTCCTATTTTGGGGGTCATGAGAAATCCACTTTAAAATGGCCTCAAATACAGCATCTTCTTGTTTAACATTGAGCTCATCTTTCTCAATGATATCCTTAAGTTCAGTCACAGAGAGTTCTAAAAACTCTGCTGAGACTTTCACCATCTCCTCGAAGTTGTGCAGTATGAACATGTAGGCCTTCTGCTTCAGCTCGGGGCAGTAATAGTAGTCTGTGAACTTGCAGATGCCGATACAATTATCCAAACACAGCTCCGACTTGAGGAACTCGCAGCAACCCCTGATAATACCCATGATGTTAAACTGGTCCGCGGCAGCCAGCAGCTTCTCCACATTGTCCGGAGTGATCGGGACGGTCCGGGTGTATGCATATTCAATAATTAGCTTCATCATGTCAGGGGAAATGCCAGGAATGTTGTATACCTTCTTCTCAGTGTTGTTCCAGCCACTTGTAAACAAAGCTCTGGAAAAAAGAAATAAACTGGCAGTCTCTGAAAAGCCCTCTCCAGTTTGCCAGGCTCTACCCCCACCCCTTTTCTTGTTGAGCAGTATGTGGACATTTTCAAAGTGTACCTCCTAACTAATCTTTCTTCTGTCCTTGATACCTCCGGAGTTTATAGTCTTATCCCATCCACCAGAAGGACACTTATGAGCTCATGTTCCTCTTCCTCTCCAAACCTTTCAGTGACTTCCCTTCTTAGAGTACTCATCCATCAGGGATCTGCAAATCTACACAGTCTCTGGTCCAAATTCAGCCCACCTCTTGTTTTTGTTCTGACCACATTTTCAAGTAGGGAAAAAAACAAAAGACTTTGTGACACCTGGAAATGATGATAAATTCAAATTTCAGAGTCCATAAATCATTTTGTTGGAACACAGCCATATCCTTTCATTTAGTATTGTCTATGGCTGTTTTTCCACTATAAAGGCAGAGTGGAGGACAGTGACAGAGACTGTGGCCTACAAAGCTTAAAATATTCACTCTCTGGTCTATTTGTAGACCCTGATGTGAATTCATAAAAATGAGAACTTTTAGCAATAGGTGAGATGCATTTATCACATCTTCATTGGAATTGATTGTTCAAACATTTTCAGCTCATGAACAAAATAGCTCTTCCACTTCCTGGGTAACAATGGTTTTGGCCCCAAATCCCTTTCTCTTCTGATTCTTCCTGGTTCTTCCCCCTCATCCTCCTTTTCATCTCCTCAATCCTTGTTAATTTATCAACGTGTTTCTAAGATGGTCTACTGAGATAAGGGTAAAAGGGTGGCTGAAATGGCATTGTCATCTAGGTTTAAATAGGAAATCCAGTATAGATGTCCAACCTTCCCAAAGGTTGGTTTGGGTGGGAATCAAAGAAAAAAAAAGCACCCGGCCCACCAACAGCTGTTTGAAAGCCAGAGAGAGGAGCCTCCGGCCCTTCCTGTGCCTCTTCAGAAGATAAAAGGGCCAGGCTACAGGAGCCCAGAGCTTTGACAGTGTTCCTAAACTTAAGATGATGGGGTGGGAAATATGAAATTAACCAAAATGTCTCAGAATGAGCCCAATTCCCCTTACGGGCTTAGTTCAGCCGCCCTGTTATACCTAAAGTAGGAACTGCAGCTACAGAGGATGTTCTTGTGGGCATTGAACTCAAAGCCATTGACCTTGATGACAGCGTCGCAGAGCTTGCCCTCTAGCCTAAGCTCATTGAAGATCTCACAGGTCATCGCACTCATCTTCCTCTCCATGTGAGGCTGGTGGGAACGTGTGGAGGCCGCCGCACTCTCCATCTCCTTGGCACCCTGGGACTGGCAGAGAGAAGCTGCTCTCTTAGGGTTTTGGAGGGTTGTGGGGGGGCCCCTTTAGCCAGCTGTCGCTCCTTTTCCCTACTACATCTTTCACATAGGGCCCATCAGGTAACCCAGGTTCCAGAATCCTGGGCCCAGTGAGATCACTCTTAGAATTGTGCTCTCAGGTTCTGGAACTCTCTCCCATCCCTGTCCTCCTTCCTTCTCCCCTCCCCCACCACACCTTCCCTGTCCTTGACCCTGGAGCAGAACTGTGACCACCAACACCATAGGAGAGTTTTTATTAATTTCAGTTCGCGTTGTTCACTTTGGTGGCCCAGTTCCCTATCCCTGTAACATCCATCTGCCTTCTTCCCCTGCTCTGCACCCCAGACACTGAGTTCAAGGAAACCAAGTCAGAGGAAGCAGAAGGGAGGAGCCAGGCTGATTAGATTTCATTCTGGCCCACCTGTCCCGGGCCTTCTGGATGTGGCTTAGTCACTCATTTTCTTCTGTGATGTGGAGAGGGCCCAGTTAAGGACGCGCCTTCTGGATGTGTAACGGGACTCACTACGGCTCCTTCAGATCCCCTCCTATCCTGCGGCTTTTTTGTCACGCAAACTTCACGTCTGGAAATGACCGCTCTTGCCAGAGTTTTAGCTGTAGGAAGGGTGGCCCCTAGTAACCCCAACTCCTTGGGACCCTTACGGTGCTCATTATAGAGCCCTCGACTCCGGTCACCACCGGTGGGCGCCTAGGAGGCCGCTGGCAGCTCCCGCTCCGCCCGGGAGGCGACGCCTGCGCAGTGCACCGTGGGGCGGTCGTTGTCCCGGCGCCGCCGACCAGGCCACCGGCGCCATGGCGGAGGAGGTGAGGCGGGAGGAAGCGTCTGGCGGAGGAAGCGTCTGGCGTGGGGTCCCCCTCCCCCTCCCCGGGGCGCTCCGAGGTCCCCAGCGGGCCGTCCCGGACCTGCTGCGCCACCCCGGCCGGTAGCCGCCCTGGGCCCGTCCGGAGCCCCCGCGCCGTCCCCCGCGCCCCGGCCCAGCCTGTGGGCCCAGGGCGGTGCCGGGGTCAGCGGTTCTCTCGGGTCTCGAGACAGGTGCGCACCCTGCTGAAGGCCACGGTCCTGATGCGGCAGCCCGGGCGGGTGCAGGAGATCGTGGGCGCCCTCCGCCGAGGCGGGGCAGACCGCTTGCAGGTACCGCGGGCGAGGGCGGGCCGGCCGGGACGGGGTGGGGGGCGGCTGGGGAGCAAAGCTGTCCAGGCGGCCTTACCGCGTTGCAGCGGACACCCGCCAGCCCTCCGCCCCTGACCCTTGGAAACGGCTAGCGGCCTGAGGGCAGGCAGGTCGGTAAGCCCGTTTTACCTTGGGAAGAACCCATCTGCCTGAAAACCTGGCTTTCAAATTTCTCAGCGATGTCTTGCTGCTTCCTCTAATTAGGCAGAAAGCACCCACACCAGGTCCCGGGACCTCACTGTCCACACTAGGCCAGGTCAGTGGGCTCCCCAAGAAGTTTCAGGTGTAGAGATGGGTCATAAAGGTGGGGGTACCTTAGGAAGGTACCCCTCCCGCCCCGCAGGGCATTGAGATAGGTGCAATGGAAAGAGTCAAAGCGGTCCTGACACTTCAGTCCCCACTGGCCCCCTGCAAGAGGCTGGGCCTCTCCTTAGGGTTAGCACAGTGTACTAACGAGGACTAGTCCTTCCTTCCCTCTCTAGCCCTTCCTAACTCCCCCAAGGGCTTTCCCCACAGGCTGGGCACTGCGCTGTATTGACTTCCACATCATCCCCCCAGGCTACAGGCTACACACCAGAAGGAGCCTGTCTAGGCATCATCTCTTTTGCCTTTTAGGTCATTTCTGATTTTGACATGACCTTGAGCAGGTTTGCATATAACGGAAAGCGGTGTCCTTCTTCTTACAGTAAGTGACATATGAGCTTGCTTTGTTGGGCTTGACAAGATGATGGCTTCTAAGGGGCAAGTAAAAGGAATGTTGTGTTTTTGCAGATATTCTGGATAACAGCAGGATCATCAGTGAGGAGTGCCAGAAAGAGGTAGGTTACACCCCTTCTTTGCTCAGAAATGGCTGTCATATACTACTTCAGATGGTTCTTGGTTAGGACCAAATATTGCAGGATAGAGACCTTAGAAGATAAGTTTTGTAAAGGTTGTTGCTGTGCTCAGGTGGACTTAGTCTTAATACACAAGGACAGGTTTTCCTTATTGGCCAAGACATATGATTGATAGTTGGAATATCGATGTTATACTTATGTTAGCTACAGTTTTTACAAGAGACTTCAGCATTTGCTATTTAACCCTCCTGCAACTCCCAGAGGTGGATAGGACCCTTATGGTCTCCATTTACCTGAGAAAACAGGCTTGGAGAGGTTGAGCAGCTTACCCAGAAAGATGCAGAGCTTTGTTTTCTGGTAGATCCAATTCTGTCCTGAATTCTTTCCACTACATTATGCTCTTGCCTTGATAGTATAATTTTCTTGGCAAGGTAACAGGTATCAAGAAAGACTCCTGAATTAATATCATTATGTGGTTAACTCCCATTTCCATATGATGCCTGCAAATATTATAAAGTGATTCTGTAACCTTGGAGTTCATTTTAATGCATGCCACCTTCTTTCCATTGGTGTTTTTTTGGCAGAGCAGAGCCATGTGAGCTGCATTTCTCTGCATGTTACTGAGCTCTTTCTGCTGATTAACTATACTGTTTAGTTCAACTTCATTAAGAAATTTACTGAATTGCATACTAAGTTGTCTGTTGGTCTGTTGTATTGGTCAGCTCTTCCATACTCATGATTACTTGTTAGCAAGATGGGTGGTGAATTATAGATAGCTCTTACATTTCTAAAGCCTGTCTCTCTGGAGATGCCACTTCTGTTTATTTATTTTCCTTACTTTCTTTTTTAAATTGAAGTATAGTTGGTATGGAGATGCCACTTTTAGCTTAAAGTAGGTTTTGGCTCCACCACTGATTGCCTTTGGCGTTGCTGTTTTTGGTTCCTCACATCCTTGTTCTTATCAACTTCTAGAAAGCCGCATCCACAAATAAGACAGTATGTTTGGATGCCCTCTCTAGGATAAAGAAGGGAGGAGCAAAACAAGATTCTTGGAGTTGATGGGCTCCTGAAAAAATGAAGAAAGCAAAGTTTATGTATGAAAATTTTTTCTTTAAAAAAAAATTATATTCTTGTGTTTAATTCTCTTATACTTTTAGAAAAATGTCCTCACAGCCAAAAAAACACTCAAATGAAGAAACTTAATATACTTCAAGACCTTTCCGTCTCTATGTCAGTGTGTAATTTTGGAGCTGAACCCTCTTTGGGACTCATGGTTGTGGACTCCATCAGTCTTATAATATTTTGAGGCCATGCATATACTAGAACTAAAATTCTTTACCTGGTCAGTTCCCATTTTTACTGGGCGCTGTTACTGACTCACTCTGTGTGGCACATCATCCCAGAAGTGGCCTCTCTAGAGGGTCAAAGGTCCTGGCATATGAAAGGAATATAACCAGGGAGGCACATGCAGATGCTTGGCAGATGGGTCTCCTGATGTTGACAGCGATGGAGCATCAACTGACATGCTGTGTCCCAAACTCCAGTGTTCTAGTTCCACTTTCCTGATTTTTGCCTCCTCTGTACATAGCTTTCACTAAGTATTTTTCTGTAAGGTGGCCTACTATGAAAAATCTGAAGGTAATAAACTGACAAAAGAAAGAAACCATCTTTATGAAAGCATGAGTTTGATGAGCTAGGTTTTTTTCTCTAATATACATTAAAGTGAATCCAAAAGTACTAAAATGATAAATGTATATCCATGTACCCCTGAAAGCAATCTTGCCTACCACCTGAGAAAGTGTGCCACATTTGGGGAACCACAGCATTAAATCAGTTCTATCTTGTAAACCCTGAGGACTGAGCTAACGAGTAACAACAAAATCGAAGTGGCCCTCTCATCTGATGGCCAGAGTGCTTGATGCTGTTGGTTCCAAGACCACACTCTCTCAGGGTGGGTGCAAAGGGCTGACCGGCTCTGCAGGTCCAGTCACTCCTGGACACGAAGTTGTGGCTTCTAGGTGCTTTTTTTTCTCATGTGAAACTGTAGGACTTCACTGGGGAAACCTGATGTGGACTAATGGCTTTTTTCTTCATTTGGATATACCAGCTCAAAGCCCTCCTTCACCACTATTACCCAATTGAGATTGACCCACAACGGACCATCAAAGAGAAGTTGCCTCATATGGTAGAATGGTACGTGACAGTGATGGCGGCCCTTGCAACGGACTGGTCCATGAGGGGGCATATTTTTCCTGAGCTTTGACGAGATAACAGGTTCCCTTACCATACTGAGTGCTTCACTGAATGCCACTAGCCCATCAGTTAGAACAAACTGTCCAGACCCACCTGAGGCTACTTGTGCCTGCTTCCAGAGTAGGGGCCCATGGAGAATCTTTGGAATGAGTTAGAAGCCCCTTGGTTTGGGGGAATAGTACTTTGGGAAGATAACCCTCTTATAGAAACCAGTATCACTGGACAGAGCCCCAGTTCTCCAGGGTGGGGTCCTGGAGGAAGGGATTCAGAAGCACTTTGTCAGCAGTTAACCCCCTCCACCCACCCCAACTCTTGTTTCTGTGTTGCTTTCTCACCCTCTTCCTTTTTAGGGCAGCCAGAGTCCTTAGGAAATGGTCCTGAGAAAAAGGATGAGGCCTCTGTTAATACTTCCAGAGGGGACTTAGCCCTGAAAAGGGAAAGGACAATACTTGGTGACTGAACTTGGGGTTTTGTGGGGTGTTGTTTCCAGGTGGACCAAAGCACATGATCTCCTGTGTCAGCAGAAGATTCAGAAATTTCAGATAGCCGAGGTGGTTAGAGAGTCCAATGCAATGCTTAGGTAAGGTTCTTGCTCTGGAAAACACTTGAAAGTGACTTATTCTCCCAGAATGGACGGGGAAGGAGTGGAGGGGCGTTTGCTGCTGGGAGAGGCAGAAGAGACATGGCACCACAAGTAAGCTGACATGGAGAAGATCTTGCTTTTCCTCTCTGGATACAGCTAAATAATTTTCTGCCTTTGGGTGCTTCCTAGGGAGCAGCCTGCTGGTAGTGGATGGAGTGTGAATATGACCAGGGCTTCACCTCCTAGAACAAACAGCATCTACCTCACTTTTCCCAGTGGTAAAAAAATTGGGGATCATCATGGTGACTGGGTGTTCACCATGGGAGTCGGTTGGCCTGGGACTTTGATCACCAGCAGCCTTCACGGTGCAGCTTCCTCTGCTGGGGTGTTCTTTACTGGAGAAGGGCTGGGGATGCATAGGGAAAGGAAGGAGGCAGCATGGCGCCTGCCCTCAAGGGTTGTGTGTCCGAATGAGGGACAGAGCTAGCCTCACAAAAACCAAGGAGTAGAGACGTGCAGATCCACCTGTGGGCTGGGTGGGTTTGGGGAGTTTCCCCAGTGAAGCTGCCCCAGGATAGTTGCCTGGTTGTATTTTGCTCGAACAAAACAAGCCAGGAACAAAAAACATGGGCCATTTATGTGAAGTTCAATGACAGGCAAAGCTAATCAATAGTGATAGGAAGTCAAAATAGGGAGGGATGGCATTGACTGGGAAGGGACAAGAGGGAACCTTGATCTCATTAGTAATTACATGGGTGTGTACATATGCAGATATTAATAGAGCTGAACACTTGAGACGATTGCACTTGAATTATGTGCTATATTATTTTATGCCACAACTTAAAATGTTTAAAACTAAGAAAAAATTTAAAATACATAACCCAAATAGACAGTAACAGTAGTGGAAGCAGGGCCATTTCAGAATCCATTCATCTCTTTTCAGAGAGGGATACAAGACATTCTTCAGCATGCTGTACCAGAACAACATTCCCCTTTTCATCTTTTCTGCGGGCATTGGTGATATCCTGGAAGAAATCATCCAACAGATGAAAGTGTTCCACCCCAATATCCATATTGTGTCCAACTACATGGATTTTGATGAACATGTGAGCCAAATCTCATTTGGGCTGGGAATGGGAGAGGGCTGGGAGCCACCCACCTGGTGCCATCACCCTACACATTCTTCTAACCTGGGAAGGGAAGGGAAGGCATCCTGGCTTCTGTGCCCTTAGGCAGTTAGTTATATCTTTTTGCCCACTAAAGATAGTTACTTTTGAAGGACCCATTCTTTGGTGTTTGGCTGATAGACATCTCTCTGCCCTAGAGACTAATTTAGGGGTCAGCCAGGCCCTCTGTCACTGTCATGGGTCACATATCATCCTAGGTACTTAAGGGCTTGGACGTAGATTTGCTTGTCTAGAGCCAGAGGTAGGCTACTCTGACTCACCCATGTTCTGACTTCTTCATCTTAAAACCAGCGGCTGGGATTTTCATCCCTGTGACCTGTGGTTAGGACGTGGCCCATGGCTAAGAGTCAGCACACGTGTAGCCTGGACAGGGCTTGTATCACTGGCTTCATTCTTCCACCCAGATTGGTGATCAACAGTATCTGATGGCTCCTGGTAGTTTAAAACAGGGGTTATAATCTTTTTCTAGCAAATATTTTAGGCTTTGTGGGCTATAGGATCTTTGTCACAACTACTCTGTTGCATATAAAAGTAGCCATAGACAAGATGTAAACAAATGGGCCTGGCTGAGTTCCAGTAAACTTAATTTACGAAAATAGGCCAAATCTGGCCCACAGGCCCTAGTTTGCTGACCCCCAGTTTAAACTACAATGAGATTTTGGCATTAACTCTGGTTTCAGAATTCTTGTTCCTCTGTGACAGAGACAGTAGAAAATTAGCCCTAAATGGATCCCTGCAGCCCTTCTGTCTATCTCTTATCTTGATTACTTAGGGTTTCCTACAGGGATTCAAGGGCCAGCTCATACACACATACAACAAGAACAGCTCCGTTTGTGAGAACTCTGAGTATTTCCAGCAGCTTCAGGGCAAAACCAACATCCTCCTGCTGGGAGACTCCATGGGGGACCTCACTATGGCTGATGGGGTTCCTGGTGTGGAGAACATTCTCAAGATTGGCTTCCTAAATGACAAGGTAGGTGGGGATCAGGGCTTCCTCCCTTCATGGGTTACTACTGCAGTCCCTGTTAACAAATGTTTAATGAGCACCTTCTGTGTGCTAGATACTGGGTTAAATATTAGAGGTACAGAGGTAAGACACAAGCCATATTCTCCAGGAAAGTATACCATCTTCCCATAGGAAAACAAGAGATACCCTGGGATTCCAGCTGGGTGCTCACCACATGGCCTGACACAGGAGCTCAGAGATCAGGCTATCAGAGCATACACTTACTGAGCGCTCACCCTGTGCCAGGCATATCAACCCGCCTAATCCTTACAACAACCTTCTGAAGTAGTGATTTTTACACCATTTGCAGATGAAGAAACTGAGGCAAAGAGGTTAAGTGACTTGCTCAAGGTGACATAGGGTTTAGCAGGTGGTGGGGCCCGTTACTAGTCCTCCTAAATCATACCTATAAGGCATGATTGAGATGGGAGATGTCACTATTCAAGATGTGGGTTTATAATTTGGAGACAAAAAATATAAGAATAGACCAAAGGCTGACGGGTGAAAACAGTATGTCAAAAGAGCACATTACAGTATCAAGCTAAAAGGCCACCAAGCCTCGCCCTCAGCCAACAGGTGCTGAAACTCTGTGAAAATTCAGTCCAGATAGATTAGAGGTAACATCTTGTTTTCTAATTTTCTGTTACTGTCCTTCTGACATTGACCCAAGGGTTAATTGTGGCGGCCGGTGCCCATTGCCATCCAGGACTCCCAAGAGCAGGTCCCTGTAACCTTGAACTGCTCTTGGGGATTTGCAGCTTGAACTCCCTCCTCACCCAGCCCCAGGTGCTTGAGAGTCAGAGGCAGTGGGGGAGGCAAAAGGCAGGGCATTTTGGAGAATGTTGGTTTCCCCTCCTCCTGGGCAGGTGGAGGAGCGGCGAGAGCGCTACCTGGACTCCTACGACATTGTGCTGGAGAAGGACGAGACGCTGGATGTGGTCAATGGGCTGCTGCAGCACATCCTGGAACAGGGGGACTGGGTGGAGACGCAGGGCTCCTGAGGGTGCAGGCACGGGGCCAGGCCCTGTAGGCCGTGATGAGAAGGGGAGCCGCAATGGGAGGTCGCCCAGCTGTCAACACTGCACATCCGTGTGTGTGCAAAGTCCAGGGTAGCCACAAGCTGCTGGGCCCCTGTCCCTCCCTCCTCCTTTCCCAGCTTCTGTTGAGTCCAGAGGTGTGAGGGAAACCCTGCAGGTGGGAGGGGCTTCCAAATGAGCAAAGGGTGTTAACATGAGGGATCACGTAGTCCAGAGAGTCTTTTTTTTTCAAAAAATTTGAACATGGGGAGCTGTTCTTCCAGAAATCAAATGTGTGAAATAGATGAAAATAAAAAAAAAAGGAAAAAGCAGGACTGTTCTGATTTCAGGGGTATAGGACAGAGCCTGTGCCCTTTAACCCTGGAGGCACAGGAACCTCCAAGAAGCCACTAGGGCTCCGTGGAACATGGTTTGAAGACCACCAAATTTGCCCAGGAGACCCTCAGCATAGCCTAAGTGTGTGTGGGGGTCAGGCTGG
This sequence comes from Smutsia gigantea, assembly GCA_032199065.1. Taxonomy (NCBI): domain Eukaryota; kingdom Metazoa; phylum Chordata; class Mammalia; order Pholidota; family Manidae; genus Smutsia; species Smutsia gigantea. Next base: position 222,610 of record JAVSCE010021691.1, on the reverse strand, counting down.
GCAGGCAGAGACGTAAGGGTGTGTTTCGTACCTTGACTGGTTTGGCCTCATTTTGATGCAGCCTTAAGTTAAACTTGAAATTCAGTGGGTATCAATTGGCTCTGGCTGGCCCTGTCTGCAGAACCCCCTCTGTGGATCCCCAAAGGGATCCTTTTGGGTGTGGATTTTCCCTGGTGCCCTCGGCTCCTGTCCTTCCTTTCTCTTCCTCCTCTCGTAGATCCAGGGCCACTAAAATGGACGGCTTAACGGGGTTGAGACCAGGGGCCTGAAGGGAGAAGGCACTCTGGCAAAGTGAAAGAGGAGTGATTCACGTTATCTTGCATTATGGGGCTTTCTTCATTTTCTTTCCCTTCTTCCCTCCCTGTTGGCTTGGATGGTCAAGAACTGGCTGAATTCTCTCTAGGGAATCTTTTGAAGAAAACTGTCGATCAACCAGTTCCCCGGACATTTTCCTAGCCTGTCTTTTCTCAGAATTAATTCACCCTCCTGCAGAGGATGCTCCAAAGCTTTGTTTATCAACAGATACTTGCATTTACTCCTCACAGTGATCCTGGAAGTAGTTCCCATTTACTGATGGCTCCGTAACTTGCCCAAACTCCAGAACTAGGAGCCAGAGCCAGGATTTGAGTGTTTCTGACCAGAGCTGGCTGTTTTCTTCTGCATTGTGCTACCTCCACCTGGGCTTCAGTTCGGGGCTGGCCTGTTAGGTTTTGGTGACTATCTGAGGCTGGGTCTGTAGCCAGTATAAGACCCTGATGTGCCTTCTGGAGGCTTTGGATCCAGGGAGTATGTGACCGGCCTTGGAGAGAGGTCACATCTCTCAGGGGATCCTGGGCAGGAAATCAATTTGTGGGGGCTGTTCAGTAGGTGAGTCCAGTCCCATCGTTTTCCAAACACCCCTCCCCCATCACCATCTGATGGCTTGGGTCATCTGCGTTGCACTGGCCAGAGTCCAGCTGGGCAGGTAAAAGCAGAGGCCTGACTGGTGGCTGAAGCAACTCCTACCTAAGCCACTGGGGATTTGAACTCAAGTTACCTTTCTCTCTGACAAAAGGGAGAAGCAGGCAGGTGGTAATGGCCAGAAGTCAGGAGCAGAGAAAGATGGGAATATCACAAAATTGGAAATAACTATATGAATAAAGAGCAGAATCTGACCTGTGCAGTTTAACCCGAGCTTTGTATATTGCATTTGAGGTCAGACACCTTGTCTTCCTTTCGACCGGGACAGTTAGGAGACAGGATCATCTCCCCATGCCTCCCCTGCAGGCCCTCTCCTCTGGACACCCACTCCCCACCCTCCCTCCAGCAGACCAGGGTCCCTTTCCATGGTGAGGACCCTGGTTTAGGCCTCGGGGAGGGAGGAAGCTCCGGAGGCAGGAGACCAAGACCTAGGGACATGGAGACGACCTGCATTGTCCCCCTGCCCCCGTCTTTGGGGCTAAGGGCCTCCCCCACCAAAAGACTGCACCCTGAGGCTTCTGGTTTAGTCTTTTATTTGGCACAAAGGAGAAAGGGATCTGACATCAGTCTAGCCTTTAGGGTGTGCAGAGCTCTGCCCACCCTTCTCACTGCAGAGCCCCTCTTCCAAATCTATCTCAGCTCTGAACCAAGGATTTTGTAGCCCTAAGACACATCTAAGTAGGTCTTCTCACCGCATCCCCTTCATATTCTTCCTTTTCCTCAGTCCCTTAGAGAAAGCAGCTTTTTGAGGAGAAAGGTGACACAAAACCCAGCCCTGACCTGCAGCACCCCGGGATTACCTCAGCTGCCACTGGATTTAGTGAGGGGGGGACAGGTAGCCATGCTGGAGCTGCCCCCTTTCCCTAGGAGCCAGCCAGAGCTGAGGGAAGGAGGCTGGGGGGTCTCACCAGCCTGGCTCATGTTCCTGGGGAGCTGCCACAACAGAAGAATGGGGGCTGGAGGTGGAGCGGTGGGGAGGTTGGGGACTGAGAAGTACAGATAAAGGGGTAGTTTGGGGGAATAAAGGCACTCGGCCTTACCTGGTGTCTGGCGACGTGGAGGGGGAAGTGTGGGTGAGGGTCTAGCAATGGCCCCATCTAACCCCCAGACTCCCCCAGTCCCCAGACTGGCTTTGTAATTCCTAAACCTTAAAGAAGGGGTTTGAGGTTGGAGAGAAAAACCAAATAGAGGTCCGTGCTGGGGTTTTACTCAGGCTAGTGGGAAGACTAGTGTCTCCTCACCACTTTTTAGATGCTCCCAGACGTCATCCCAACAAAGGGGCAGTGGGTGACTGTTGGAAGGTCAGCCCCACTGCCCACTATGCCCCCAGAAGTGGGCCTTGGCATTTGGGTCCAGGCCCAGGCCCCTGCCCATCAGAGCTCCTCATGGACCCGCTCCTGGTCTTCATCTGACTTCAGCTTGAGCTCCTCAACAGTGATCTTGCCATCCTGGTTGCGGTCCTGGTTCTGGAACATGTCTGCTATGGTTTTCTCCGGGTCCTGCCCAGGCATGAGGCGTCCTTTGCCCTCACTGACTTGAGCCTTGATGAAGGTAGAGAACTAGGGGAAAGGAGAGCCAAGGGTAGGTGGTGGGAGTGAGGTTCTTGCCTGAGCCACTGTGGAGGGCAGCCAGTGAGGACAGAAGAGCAGAGCTGGTGCTGGGGTCCTGAGTGGGCTGGGGCAGAGGGCATAGGCAGTGGCAGAGGGAAAGGGCTGCACGTGCGCCAGGAGAGAAGGCAGAGACAAGGGAGCTTAGCATTGTGACTGGCAGAGGGGCAGGAACATGCCACAGAGAGGACAGTGGGTGTCTACTGCACCCACCTCCTCTGCGGGGACCTCGCCATCCTTGTTGAGGTCCAGGTCCTCAAACAGGTTGGCAGGAGGGTCCTCGTGCCACACAAACAGGTAGCCTGTGGGCAACCCCTCCTCCCGGGACACCAGCTCCACCTCAAACAGCAGCACAGCACTGCCAGGGACGCCCCGGGCTGGAGGGAAGAAAAGAGAAGGAAAACATTCCAGTCAGTCCAGGGGTTGGCCCTACTTCAAAGCCTGCCCAGTGTGCCCCCAGCCCACAAGCCTGTGTCCCCTGTTGGGGCATGGGATGTTTACAGAACCATCTAGAAGGTTTCCTTACTCTTCCCATCAGCCATCAAGGCCCAAGGTGGGCAGAGGCAAAGGGGACACAACACAGATCAGACCAGTCTCTGCCCCTCACCTCCACTCTCTCCGTGTGCCAGGTGTGGAGGGACCACGAGCTGCCGCTTTTCTCCCACACACATGCCCTGCAGGCCTGTGTCCAGGCCTTCGATTACCTTGTTGGCCCCCAGTGTCACCTCCTGGGGGGCCCCATAGTCGTGGCTGTGGGGAGAGCAGATTGCCAGGTCAGCATCCATGCTTTCCCGCCAGGCCCATTCCCAAGTCACTCCTCCTGGTGCCCCAGCAGAGTGCAGGGCCTGACATTTCATGAAATACCTTTCTCAACATGCCACTGCCCCTAAAGTATGACCTTGAGGGCTCATCTCTCCCTGCCTCAGTTTCCCCTCCATAAAATGGCAATTGCAGTTCCCCCTACTACTGACTTCACCCTCCCTTCACTTGCAGAGTAAAGAATTTCAGCTCCTTAAGCTCTCCACATCTATGCATGCTTAGATGGGAACTCAGAGAAGGAGCAAGAGTTGGGGTGCTATTAGGCGGACCCCCCCATCCCTGAGCCCACCCAGCTGCCCAGCCCTGGCCCTGCCCCAGACCCACGAGGAGAAGAGCTTGGTGCCATCCAGCAGAGAGCAGTTGTAGTGGTAGCGAACAAAGTCCCCAAGCTTGGAAGTCTTGTTGCAGGTCTCAAGGGGCCGGGATAGTGTCTTGATTTCCACTGGGTCCGCAGGGTTGTGGAAATCGATGACATAGACGTCGAAGATCAGCACAGCAGAGCCAGGGATCTTGTCTCCTGGGGCCAGGTGGAGGAGTGGGTCAGCCCAGAGTCTAGAAAGGCTGCTCGAGATCTCCACAGAGCCTTAGACCCCCCCCCACCCGGAATTCCAGATGAGGATGGGATGTTTGTGCACACAGTCAATCTAATATACTCTTGCTGGGGTGAGGGTGCAGGGGAGGGGAGGGACATGCCAGTTAGAAAGCCCTTTACACACATCATCCTGCAACTTTCCAGGCACTCACCCTGCTGATCAATGTGTTTAGTCCCATTTTATAGGTGAGGACATAGGCTTCCAGCAAAGCTGGGTCTCAAAGCCAGGTGGGTCTGCTTCCTAGGGCTATGCTGTTCCCTGTATAACCACCCTGCCTTCCCAAACTCAGTAGCTGGCTGCCCTTCTCCAGTATGGACGGAAGAGGGAAAGTGGCAGACTGCCCTGGAGAAAAGGATGGAATCTGTGTGGCAGGAATTGGGTGAGGAATGGTGTTTGTGATGAGATGTGCAGAACATTGGCTGGAATCACCCCATGGTGGGCAAGGTCAGGAAGCGGGTCAGGAGAACTAGGTGGTGTCCGTGGGAGCAGAGAACCAGCCTACCAGTCCCATTCTCCCCGTAGGCGAGGTGGGGGGGGATGGTGATCCTCCGGTGCTCCCCCATGCATGCGCCCTGTAGTCCCTGGTCCATCCCGGGGATGATGTAACCCTGCCCCACATAGGTATTGTAGGTGTGGTTGCGGGAGTAACTGCAATACAAGGTGGGGAGGGTCCCCAAAGGAGTTAAAGGGGCCCTTGCCCTTCCAGGAAGCTCAGAGCAAACCCCCACCCACCCTGCTGCCTGGGGTGACCTCAGAACCTGGTACTTTCCTTCCTGCCTCAGCTTATTCTGCCTTCCCCCCAGACACCAATCCCCCTCCTCAGGACCCCCTGACCTGGAGTCAAAGAGGGTGCCGTCCATCAGTGAGCCGTTGTAATGGTAACGCATGAAGTCCCCCGGCACGGCTCTCCGGACACAACCGGGAGGTAGCTCCAGCGTCTCCAGCTGGACAGTGTCCTTCGGGTTGTGGACGTCAATCAATAGGACGTGGAAGACCAGGGAGGCCTGCGGGGGGATCACAGTCCCTGGGGAAGGGATAGGCTTGAACCACACAAGTGGAGAGCAAACTGGGGCTCCTTTTCTACTGGGGAAGGCCTATGTGACCACCCTGCAAAAAGGTGCTAACCCCACTCTCCAGAGCCCTTTTCCTGCCCTGTTTCCTGTTCCCCTTGTGAGGTGTTCCCCAAGGCCACCCAGCCCTTAGTGAACCCTTGTGTAAACCAGAATGAAGTACCCCTCCTAGTGAGATCATCACCAAGGGCTGAATTTCATCTGCACTTGCCTCCTTGGCTGAATGCCCTTGTGCAGTGCACAACCTGAACAAGTGTATGTGGCAGCCCACTTCTGGAGAATCCCCGAGTCTCTGGCTGCCCTCACCATAGCCCTTCTCGCCGTAAGCCAGGAATGGAGGTATGATGATCTTCCTTCTCTCTCCAGGACACATGCCCAGCAGCCCCTGGTCCATGCCCTTGATCAGCCAGCCGGAGCCGACATAGGTGTCATAAGTGCCACCCCTACTGTAGCTGCAGAGAATGAGAGGGAGGTGATGCAGCTGGAGGAGGGAGAGGCAGGACTGCCCCAAGCCACAGTCCCCATGCCCTAGGGCTCCCAGCAGCCCTTACCTGGTGTCGAAGGCCGTGCCATCCAGCAGCGTGCCATTGTAGTGGTAGCGGACAAAGTCGCTGTCCTGGACCATGCGGTGGCAGTGGGGCGGGTGCAGCAAGGTGCTCACCTGCACGGTGTCTGCCTTGTTCCACACATCCAGAAGGACCACGTCGAAGTAGAGGGTGGCATCCGGGGGAATGAGCCCCGCTGTGAGGGCAGGCAGCCGGAGCTCAGGTTCAGTGCAGCCCCCAGGGCTGGGGCTGGAGAGGAGGTCTGAACGGCCTGCTGGGCCTCCTGCTCCGCCACCTCTGGTTCCCCTTCGCCCTAATCAAGCTATGATCCCACCCAGAGCCCTGTTCTTTCCCCTTCCTCCCACCGGGAGCAGGAGACCAAAATTCCTGCCAGACCCTGCTGCATATGCAGTGTGGCCTCAGGCAAGACACTCTCTCTGAGCTTCAGTTGTCTGGCCCTGGGGTCCTTGGTTCTGCCTCCCGGGCTCCTCCCTCCCCATGCCTGTGCCCCAGCCCTTCTCACCCACGCCGACGCTGCCATAACCCAGGTGGGGAGGCACAATGAGGCGACGCCGCTCGTTGACACACATGCCCATGAGGCCTCGGTCCATGCCAGTGATGAGGCGCCCCACGCCCACCACGATGGCCACCAAGGTGTTGCGGTCATAGCTGGGGGAGGAAGGAGACATACATGGGCACATGCACAGGTACCCACAGGGACCCCTCCCTACACATAAGTGCAGATCCACATGCTTCTCATCTCCTCTTCAAGCCTCCCTCCTAGGTCAGCGTGGCTCCCACCGTAGTAGGATGGGCTGATACAAAAGGGAAGTCCCCAGGGAGACCAGGGGCTTTTATTCATCTGGGATTGGGGAGGGGGAGCTGTCTGATGTGGCAGCAAAGGAGTGGTAAATACAAGGTAAAGAGGAACATTCATGGAGCACTTAAAATATGCAGGAGTAAATGGTGGCATTTTATATTCATTATCATATTTAATTCTCTCCCCTCTGAGCTGGGCATTACTGTTTTCATTTTTCTTATGAGAAAAATTGACACTTGAGAGATTAAGTGACTTGCCCAAGGTCCCACAGCTTATAAGTAGTCTGCTGAGCTCCAAAGCCCATCTATGTGCTGCTGTTAACATTGAATTTCCAAGGAAGACAGGAAGGGGAAGCAGAACTGGCTGGAGGTAGGGATTGGTTTTCAATTTTGAAAAAGCCTGTTTTTAAGTTGCTGTGGCCTTTATTTGTTTTTAGTTAAGTTTTAATTTAAGTTTTCAGACCTTAAGGATAGAAGACTCTTAGTTTGAGCAAAAGGGTAAGAAAGTTTTCCAAGCCCAAGAAAGTTACCCAAGCCCAGCACTGCATGAACTGGGCCCAGCCAGGCTCCCAGAGTCCCCACTGGGGGAGTCAGCTACCAACTCCCCCACCCCCCACCCCTGGTGGTCCTGGGCTCAAGCTGTACTGTATTCCCAGCACCTGCCTATACCTCATTTTGCCCATTGAACTGGTTATATGCCTGGCCCGCTTCTTTCGTAGTGCTGTTGTGGGGGCCCAAGCCGCACCAAGAAACTGCATCAAGTTTCTTGCAGTTAAACACTCTCAGGGCATTCAGTCCTCCCCAGTATCAAGGCTCAGGTATAGCAAAGCCACTTTCAGAGGACCACACACTGTGTAAGGTTCACTTTCTCACTGTCCTGTTTGAGTCCTGTCATCAGCCTTAGGAAGTAGGGACTCAGTTTTTCAGATTGCTTTTAAACTACGTTTTCCAGATAGGAAACTTGCTTAAATAAGAAAATTCCTTGTCCATGGTCAGAGCCTGGATTTAAACCCAGGCTCTTAGACTCTGGAGTTCATGTTCTTACCCAATATAGTGTCTGCCTTCAAAGCCATGGATACTAATTTCATGTGGGCCGACTTGTGTGTGTTTGGGGAAGGGCCTAAGAGGAACTGATTTCTTGGGGTGTGATGTGGGTTCTGTGTGTGTGACCAGGACCCAAGGTTTAACTGAGGCTGGCATGTAGCCCTGTCCTAACCCCACCAACACAAGTGGACTTGCCAGAGCAGACCAAAGGCCTAGATCAGACTAGAAACCCATCTCTCAAACCCAGAAGCTGGCAAGATGGGTGGCAGTCCTGGCTTGGTGGAGCTAAGGAGGAGGAAAGCGGGGGTGAAAGCATATCCAGAGAAGGAAGCATGAGAACCCTCCAAGGAGCCCAGGGTGGCATGTCCGACCTGTGACACGTAGACAATGTCCCCACACTCCCAGATCCATCCTGCTTGCTGTCTTCTAATGCCCACCCTGCTTTAAGAGTCCTGATGCCCATAACCCCCACCTCTCCAAAAAAATTTTTACTGCCTCTTCTCTAATAAGGCACAGACTCCTGGGGCTGAAACCAGAAGGGAGTCAGGGTGGGTAGAAAGGTAGGGTTAAGACCACTGAACGATTCTTCTGTAGCAGGGGGCATGCCTTCCGCCCAACACTGTGGCCCAGATCCCTCCCACCTTGTCTTGACATAAAGTGCCAGTAAATAAATAGAGCAGTTCACCTTGATTATCCAACTCTTAGGGAGATGTGGGGAGCTTGTGTACAAGAAATTGGGGGCCTTGGGGAGGTGAAGTTTTGAAATTGAGGGCAGGAATGTCTTTGGGACGATGGGCAGAGTCCCCCACAGGGTGCTGTGTTTGGGATTACGAGATCATGGAGTACTGGGATGCAGGCACAGCTTAAAAGGCCAACAAGGAACCCCAGCACTAAGAGCCTGGCCCTTGGCTCAGGGAAGGGGAGTGGCGAGTCTGGGGGCACCCAACCCATTACCTCGAGTCAAACTTCTTGCCATCCTCGAAAGTGCCGTTGTAGTGATAGCGCACAAAATCCCCCATCTGCACTTCCCGGGGACAGGCCCTAGGGATGTGGTACCTCTCGATGACCACGTCCTCCAGGGGGCCCCCGGCCGGGCTGGCACGGCCCAGCCCCCTCCCCACGGACTGCACAAGCACCAGCACCAGCAGCTGCAGCGGGGGGCGCCGGGAGAGGATATGGCGGGGGGGCCCGGCGCCGAACATGGTGCCTGGAGTTGGGGCCGCAGGCAGTGAGGGCGAGCGAGGGAGTCGCCGCCGCCAAGCCTCCTTTCCCCCTCCCCCCAGAGCTGGCTCCCCCTCTTCCTGTCCTTCCCAACCCCCGCCCTGGCTGGTCCACGTGGAATGGGGGCTGGGGAGACTGAGCTGGCGGGGCGGGGTGGGGGGGAATCGGAGGAGTGGGCAGGCTGAGAGGGTTAGAGTCCGGGGAACGCGGCACAAAAAGCTCCAGATTCCCCCCCCTCCCCCCCCCGCCGTCTTCCCTGGGGCCTAGGCGGGGAGGGAAGTTTGGGAATGGAGGGAAGTCGGAGCCTACTCCAAAAAAAAATTAAAAAGTTCAGTGTCTTTTTTTCCAGAATCCCCGGGTCCTAAAGCCGGTCCGAGGCATTCCTTGCTTCTTTTGCTGGCACCCCCAAACTGGGCCTCTCCAGGTGGCTGGTGAGGCTCCAGAAGCTGAGGGTAGCTTAGGGCTCCCCTACCCCTACTGTGTCAGGCACAGCCTCTCCAGGGATGAGCTGCTTTGTCCCGCAAAAGTTGGACTGCCAGACGGACTTTCTGACGCGGGGATGCAGATGGGGTGGGCGGCGGTGACAGTGAAAGGGCGCAGGGTAAACTCGGGGGACACTTTGAAGTGGCTTTTTCAGGGTTGGGGTGGGGAGTGAGCAGAAGGGGCGCTGTGACGGAAGGAAGACCAGCTCTCAGGGTTCGTGCAGAGCGGCACTTCCCTCAGTTTCTCGATCTTAAGGTGGGGGGCTGTCTTCGTGGGAGGAGGGTCTCTCTGGGCTCTCCATCCCTGCAGGAAGCGTCCCCCCACCCACTCACCACCTGTCAAAGGGGAAGACTCCTAAGGACAGGAAGTCGGGCCAACGTAGGGGGCTCAGGACACCATCGGGCCCTCCGCCTGTCGGGGGACCGGCCCCAGACCGCGCCCCAGTCTTCCTCCTCCTGTGCCCGGCGCTAAGACCCAGCGGGCGCGCCGACCCGGCCCCTGGGCCCGCCCGCCAGCCCGCCAGCCCGCCAGCTGGCCTGGACCCCTGCTCCGCTGGGGAAAGCCGGCCGGCGCGGCGGGGGCATGGGTCGCGCGGCGTGGGGGCTGCTGTGGCTGCTGCTGGGCAGCGCCGCGGGGCAGTACGAGAAGTACAGCTTCCGGGGCTTCCCGCCCGAGGACCTGATGCCCCTGGCCGCGGCCTACGGCCACGCGCTGGAGCAGTACGAGGGCGAGAGCTGGCGCGAGAGCGCGCGCTACCTCGAGGCGGCGCTGCGGCTGCACCGGCTGCTGCGGGACAGCGAGGCCTTCTGCCACGCCAACTGCAGCAGCCCTGCGCCGCCCGCGGCCTCGTTCCCGGGGCCCTCGTCCGGCCCCGACGGCGGCCGTGGCGACGAGTGGGCCCGGGAGCTGCAGCTCTTCGGTCACGTCCTGGAGCGCGCCGCCTGCCTGCGGCGCTGCAAGCGGACTCTGCCCGCCTTCCAGGTGCCCTACCCGCCGCGGCAGCTGCTGCGCGACTTCCAGAGCCGCCTCCCCTACCAGTACCTGCACTACGCGCTTTTCAAGGTGTGGCCTGCCCCGTCCCGCCCCCGGGGCCCAGCAGGAGCTCGTAGCTCGGAGACGGCGTTGGGTTTCCCATAACCGGGGACAACCTGGCTTTCCTGTGCGCTTAGGGCTGCTGACTCTGGCCCTACTGACCCGCTCTGTGCCCACCCGACAGGCTAACCGGCTGGAGAAGGCAGTGGCCGCGGCCTACACCTTCCTCCAGAGGAACCCGAAGCACGAATTAACCGCCAAGTATCTCAACTACTACCGGGGACTACTGGATGCTGCCGAGGAGCCCCTTACGGACTTGGAGGCGCAGCCCTACGAGGTGGGGTGGAGGGGTACGCTGGCCCTGACACTCCTTCCTGCCCTCTGCCCCATAGGGCTTGTGGAGGAGGGGAGGCGTTGGGGGGTGGTTCCCCTGATCCCCTGCCACGCCGCCCTCCAGGCTGTGTTCCTCCGGGCTGTGAAGCTCTACAACAGCGGGGATTTCCGCAGCAGCACGGATGACATGGAGCGCGCCTTGGCTGAGTACCTGGCGGTCTTTGCCCGGTGTCTGGCCGGCTGTGAGGGGGCCCAGGAGCAGGTGGACTTCAAGGACTTCTACCCAGCCATAGCAGGTATTTGTACTGTCCCCACCAGACTCTGACAGTCACCCCTCTCATGGCCTCTTAACAGGAACAATCATTCCATACACCTTTATGGAACACCTACTAAGTGCTTGGGAGGCAGTTATCTTGGTCCTGGGGAGCCTTCAGTCTGAGAGACAGGCTAACAGATTCGCTGTTGCTGGGTGTAGATGGCTACAGTCGGGAGTATCCAAGGTGCTGGGCATTAGTGCAGAGAGTTGGTGACATCCCAAAAGGGTCTGGAGAAGTTAGGTTCACAGGCTTTCCCGGAAGAGGGCAATGCAGGTGCAAAGATGCCTGGGTGTGTGCAGAAAGCGATTATGGCCAGAAATCACACCTAGTCTGGGGATCCCTAACTTTGAGGTCCCTCAGTGGGGCAGAAAGGACTGTCCTGAGCTTCTCTATCTGGGCTGCAGTCCTGACTCCCAACCTTACCTCCCATACTCTCAGAATGCCCTGGCTCCCTCTGGCTTTTGAGTGGGGGTTGAGCTGTGGGGGTGGTGGGTCAGCCCAACCCACAGTAGTCTTCCTTGGCATCACTTACCATATGCCAAGCACTTTACACAGATTGTTTCATGTGATCCCAACAGGCAGAGTTGGGGTTGGAAATCATCTCCATCTTCCTTATGAGAGGGATGGAGGTGTTCGGCACAGCGCCAGCTCCTCACCACTGCCTCCCACCCCCAGATCTCTTTGCAGAATCCCTGCAGTGCAAGGTGGACTGTGAAGCCAACTTGACCCCCAATGTGGGTGGCTACTTCGTGGAGAAGTTTGTGGCCACCATGTATCACTACCTGCAGTTTGCCTACTACAAGTGTGAGCCTCCTGGCGGGATGGGAGAGGGGGAGCATTGCAGAGGTGTGGGCAGCTGTCCCTCAAAATTAGGACCTTGGGTGATGGGAGAGAAGGCTGGGTGGGGGGACAGGGAGGCAGGTGAGAGGCTTGTAAGAGAGAACAAAGAGCAGCCTCGGGAAAATTCAAGGGCCTCTTGGGTAAGCGACCAGATAGCCGGCAACTGCAGGCCCTTGACAGTACAAAGTCCTGCCACATCTGTTTATCTCATTTGATCCTCTCACTCACCCCCTGCAGCTGACATTACTGGACCCATTAAAAAAAATTTTTTTTAATTTTAATTAAGGTATCATTGATATACAATTTTATGAAGGTTTCAGATGAGTAACATTGTGGTTTCAACATTCACCCATATTATCAAGTTCCCCCCCCCACCCCATTTGCAGTCACTGTCCATCAGCGTAATAAGATGCTATAGAATCATTACTTGTCTCTTCCATGCTGTACTGCCTTCAAGTGACCCACCTATGTTGTGTGTGCTAATCATAATGCCTCTTAATCCCCTTCTCTCTCCCTCCCCACCCCTCCCCTTTGGTAACCGCTAGGCCCTTCTTGGAGTCTGTGAGTCTGCTGCTATTTTGTTCCTTCAGTTTTGCTTTGTTGTTATACTCCACAAATGAGTGAAATCATTTGGTACTTGTCTTTCTCTGTACTGGACCCATTTTTAAGATGAAGAAACAGGCTCATAGAGGGCAGGGTTGCCATTAGTAACATGCTAATAAAAATTAGCACCAGAACAAAAAGACATCCTACAGTATGGGAGAATATATTCATAAAAAATGTATCTGATAAAGGGTTGACATCCAAAATATATAAAGAACTCATGCACCTTAACAAACAGAAAGCAAATAATCCAATTAAGAAATGGGCAGAGGACATGAATAGACACTTCTCCAAAGAAGAAATTCAGATGGCCAACAGGCACATGAAAAGATGCTCCACATCGCTAATCATCAGAGAAATGCAGATTAAAACCACAATGAGATATCACCTCACACCAGTGAGGATGGCCAACATCCAAAACACAAACAACAACAAATGTTGGCGAGGATGTGGAGAAAAGGGAACCCTCCTACACTGCTGGTGGAATTGCAAATTAGTTCAACCATTGTGGAAAGCAGTATGGAGGTTCCTCAAAAAACCCAAAATAGAAATACCATTTGACCCAGGAATTCCTCTCCTAGGAATTTACCCTAAGAATGCAGCAGCCCAATTTGAAAAGGACAGATGCACCCCTATGTTTATAGCAGCACTATTTACAATAGCCAAGAAATGGAAGCAACCTAAGTGTCCATCAGTAGATGAATAGATAAAGAAGATGTGGTACATAAACACAATGGAATATTATTCAGCCATAAGAAGAAAACAAATCCTACCATTTGCAACAACATGGATGGAGCTAGAGGGTATTATGCTCAGTGAAATAAGCCAAGCCGAAAAAGACAAGTATCAAATGATTTCACTCATATGTGGAGTATAAGAACAAAGAAAAAAACTGAAGGAACAAAACAGCCGCAGACTCACAGAACCTAAGAACGGACTAATAGTTACCAAAGGGAAAGGGACTGGGGAAGATGGGTGGGAAGGGAGGGATAAGAGGGAAAAAGGGACATTACGATTAGCAGATGTAATGTTGGGGGGACACGGGGAGGACTGTACAACTCAGAGAAGACAAGTAGTGATTCTATAGCATCTCACTACGCTGATGGACAGTGAGTGTAATGGGGTTGGTGGGGGGGACCTGATGAAAGGGTAGTTTAATAACCGTAATATTGCACATATAATTGTAGATTAATGATAATAAAATAAATTATATTAAAAAAAAATTAGCACCAGGACTTCCAGCCCTCATTGCTTGAGGGAGATCCTGGTGTCAACTGCAGTTGGCTCTTGCTCATGCCCTGATTCTGTCTTCTGGGACTGGGATGGAAATCTCCAGGGTTTCTGCTATACAGAGATGCCAAGATTCAGACAGAGGGTAGAGTTGGAGTGGAGGGGCTGAGGACCCAGGGGCCAGGAGACCCTTTGTGAGTTCAGTTGGCAAGGAGGTTGAGGGCCAGGCTGCTGGGCTTTAATTCCCAAATGCCATTGTTCTCCAGGTGTGGGTGTGCTTCGCAGTTTACCTACCCTCTGTATGCCATGGCTTTCTTGTCTATAAACGGGGATGATAATGAAAGTGAGGCTTAAATGAGTTACACAGGGCCTGGCACATGGTAAGCACCTAATGCGTTCTAGCATTATTGTTGGATGGGATGAGGCACTCAAGATATTCTCGGAGGCAGCTGGAGAGCCAGGGGCACTGGACTGAATTAGGAGTGAGGGATGGGCTAGGAAGGGGTTATCCTGAAGGTGGGGAAGGGCTGGGCTCCTCCTCACTCCTGTCCTGCCTGCAGTGAACGATGTGCGCCAGGCTGCCCACAGTGCTGCCAGCTACATGCTCTTCGATCCCGAGGACAGTGTCATGCAGCAGAACCTGGTGTATTATCGCTTCCACCGGGCTCGCTGGGGCCTGGAGGAGGAGGACTTCCAGCCCCGGGAGGTGAGTACACCTTTGGAGGCACTCTTGGGATTTGTGGTTTGATTTTTAAAAATCCTGACTTCCTCACAAGTGAAAAGAAAGAATATGTGTGATGGTTGGAGTTCTTGGTTCAAAACCGGCCCCAACAGCTGTATGGGCCTAGGAACATTACTGACTCTTTCTGAATCTGTTGCCTCACTTACAAAATGAGCACAGGGCCTGGGCTATGGGGAGGCACACAACTACCTGTCCATTCCTGCTTGCTCCCCTCCCCACCCTCATCACCCTCACTGCTGGCCTCTGCCCTTTCCCCCAGGGACCCTCTAGCCTGGACCAACTAAGGAAACCCCTGGGACTGGGGCAGGACAAGACTGGCAGATGTGGGGCACTCGGTGTCACTCTCAATTTCCTTGTCAGTGGTAGACATTGCAAGCTGATTGAGGAACCCTTTCTCACGGAGCCCTCAGAATCCTTCTTAACCTAGCACCTCAAGCAGCTATGATTTTTCAATTAGCATGTGAGCTGATACCTGTTCCCTGTTCCAGTGCTGGAAGAGGGCAGGAGGACCTGGATCCTAGGAGCCCTGGCTCTTTCACCATCTGGCGACAAGGTCTGGCTTGCCTCACTTTCCTTTCCTCTTCCCAGGAGGCTGTTCTCTACCACAACCAGACTGCTGAGCTGCGGGAACTGCTGGAGTTTGCACACATGTACCTGCAGCCAGATGATGAGGTAAGTGGCCCCCTGCCCTCCAGGCTGGGCCATCGTAGAAGCCCCTTGGTCCTTTCGCTGGGGCCACTGTGCCAGAGCTTGGCTCCATCTCCAGGCAGTCAGTTGTTGGGAAGCAGTAGAGATTTGCCCATCCCTTATCTATACCTGCCTTTCTCTCCCCACTCAGGGTTCTTATGTTTGCCTTCTCTGCATATTTGAATCTTGCCTCTGCTGGGCCCAGCTCAGCTGACACCTCCTCCAGGAAGCTCTTGCTGCATGCCCTGATTCTGTCTTCTGGGCTTGGAGTGCCAGCTCTGATCCTCTGTGCCTCCCTGAACCTGGACTTAACTTGCAGCCCTTGTCCTTCTCATCCCCAGCACCCAGAATGGGGGACCAGGTTATTCCAGCTCTTTGCAACCCTGGCAGAGTGGCATTCAGAAATGTTTGAATGAATCAGTGAATGAATAAATGAGTGTAGGACACTAGGAAAGAAAGAGTACAGCGTATTACCTTGAGTCTGCATGAGGGTTGGAGAACCTGAATTTCTCGTGGTGTTGCTACGCAGTGCTTATGACTCATTCCCTGCTTTGTTCATGCACCCATTCCCTTAGTCATCACATGCAGAGGCAGGGTATACTCTGTTAGTGTCCAGGCTTCAGTGCTAGCCAAACCTGGCCCCACCAATCACCAACTGGGGGCAGCCTCCAGGAAAATTCTAAGGAGCCCTCGAACTTCTGTTTCTTCCTGTGACTGGAAAGAATAATGTCCATCTCACCCCACTGGGGTGAGAATGAATGTGATCAAGTGTGTGAAACCCTTAGAGCTGGCCCTGAATGGGTGCTCAGTGAATGGTAGCCATTTTGATGACTGTTATTTGTAGCGTGGTGTTTGTTGGACACCAGGCTTGGGGCTGGGGTAAGTTGAGGAAAAGCACAACTCTTATCCCAAGCAGCTCACAGTCTAGCAGGGGAGGTACAAACAGTGCTCTGGGGAGGTCAGCACAGGGTGCCAGAAGAGGGCTCCAGACCCCAGCCAGGGTCATCAGCCAGGCTGCATCCTGGAGCTGATGCCTGGAGCTGCAGGGATAAAGGAGAGCGCTCCTGACACAGGGAGGTGAGTGCATTCCTACCCAGGAAACTGCGTGAGCACAGCAGCAGCATTTGCTGGGGTATTTAGGCTTAAAAGTTGGCCTTGGAAAGGGCGATACTTACAGTAACACTGAATCTCTGCTGGTGGGGCCCCATGTGTCAGCTCACGGAGGCGGCAGTTTGGAGAAACCCTCAAATCATCCCTGTGTTGAGACTGGGGAAGGAGGAGATTTGGGGACTGAGATGCCCTCTCTGCCTACTTTTCCCTTCCACAGCAGGGCCTGCAGTCCCATCTCAGCAGCCAGAGGGGCCCAAGGGATGGGAGGGCCCCTTGGCCAGGCAGGGAGCTGATGTGGTCTTGTACCTGTCGTGACCTGGTTTCTCCCCTGACCCCGGGACTGCTCTAGATGGAGCTGGAGGAGGCAAAAGCACCCATGGAGCCCGAGGACCCTCCATCTGATGCTGAGTTTGAGGGGCAGGGTGACTACGAGGAGGGCATCTATGCCAACTGGTGGCAGGAGCTGGATGCCAAGGGCGATGAGGCTGAGGCCGGTCAGTGACTTGAGACCTGGTGGAAGGTGGGGATGCAGCCTGGGATGGAGGATGGGACAGAAGGATCCATGTACCAGGCGGTGAAGGCAGTGCAGTGTGTGTGTTGGGTGTTGGGACCGCTCCTCTGGGGCCTCTAGCCTGCTAGCAGCCCCTAGTCCCACTTGGTGTGGGAGGGTTGGCATCCTTCCTGGAAACTTGGACCACTGAGATTTGTCCCCAGGGAGCCTCTCTCCTGCCTGCCCCACCTCCTTTCAGGACAGCACCCAGTCCTGTTGGGTGTGAGCTGGGCTAACCCCATGCTCCTTCCTTTTCAGAGCCGGAGCCTGAACTAGCATGAGAAGAGGGCCACCCCTGTACCTTTCAAGAGCTTGGGAAACCTCAGCCCAGCGGCACCACCCTCACCAGCCTGGGCAGCAGCAAGAACTATTTATTAAAAATGTAAAATGGACATAGCTGACCAGGCCCCATCTCATCCCACCCCACTGGTGGGCGCTGCTCGCCAGGCCCCTCCTGCCTCCTCTCTGGGTCTGTGGACCACAGGGTGGTGATGCTGCAGCAGCTGGTGGCCCATCCTCCTCCCCAGTGCTCGCCCCACCTGGACAGTGTCCTCCTCCTCGCTGGGGTCTCAGTGAATTGCAGAAATAGTAGTGTGCCAGCAGCTTTGGGAAGAGCACTGGACCAGAGTCCAGCAGTTCCTGGCAAACCCCCAGTGGGGGCTCAATAAACATTTCATGTTGAATGAATTGCAGCACCTGGAGTCCAGTCTCCCCTGGGCTGAGCGATGAAGGTGCAGGTCCTTCCCTCCCTCCCCCTGCGCCCATCTCCCCTCACCCCTGAATGCTGGCCTCTGGACCCTGGGTGTTTGGGAGAGTGCTGAGCTGCAGGGTCAGCGCGCAATTGCAGATTCGCCACCAGGGGGCGTGAGGATGCAGTTCCCTCCTCAGTCCTGGGAAGATGGTGGTTTCAGATTTCTAAACTGGGATATCCTGTATTTTCCTATTTTCCATTGCTTCCCTGGCTTCCCTCGGGGAATGTGACAAGTGTGAGGAGGGGCCCAAGGACATCTACTTCCAGTTTTTACTTTCTAGACATTTACTGACCCAGGTTGCTGAGAGTCAGTGTGAGTATGCCCACTCTGCCCACCTTCCCCTTCTAAGCAGGGCCTAGGACCCCATCTCAGCAGCCAGAGGGGCCCTAGGGATACGGTTCAACAACATGAGACCACGTGGTGGCAGTAGGCCTGTCAGACCCTCCTGCCCAAACTTGCATGGGCTCAGGGGCAGAGTCTAGAGGTGTGGAGGTGAGGGTGGTGCCAGGTGCCTCTCACTCAGCGCTGTAACTCACCAGTGTTGCCCCATGGTCCACAGTGGGAACGCGGGGCACAGGGAGGAGGGACCCTGGGCCAGGGCCAGCAGGTGACAGGTCTGCCCACGTTTCTGGCCTCCCAGGGGCAAGGTGGTGGAGGAACCTTCTCTTCCTATGGAGAGTGGAGCTGAAGCTGGGAGCCCAGTTCTTACCACCCACACCCCTGCCCTCTACCACGATGAGCCAGGTGACCTGGCCTGGGCCCCACCCATCACTCTGCCCAGGAGGACTCCCTACTTCAACCGAACCCCTCCCCTGGGCCTGTGGTGAGGGTGAGGGCAGTGGGAAGGCCAGAGTCAGTCTGCAGCAGGGCTGGGGCAAGGCTGAGGGCACTGGTGACCTCATTCCTCCCTCTGTCCCATAGGTGGGTCTGCAGTGGTAGCATCTCCTAAGAGCGCCCAGATGCCAGGGTGGCCCTGCCCCACCCCAGCCCTTTCAAGCTTCTGTGTTGTCAGCCTCCTGGGAGACCCCGCCCCCTGTTTCTGGGAGGGGCTGCCCTCGGGGGCTGGCACTTGAGAGGGTGGGGAGCTGGGATGTGCTTGAGCCTGTCCGCTGTGAGTAGGAGCTTTGGAATCTAGATGGCTGGGTGTGAATCTGAAAGTGAGTGTGTGTGGGGAGTATGGTCTGCGTGCTTGCGTGTTTCATGGCTATGGTGTGAGCGTGTGCCTGTGTGCACGTGTCTATGAGAACGTCCAAGGCAGCTTTGTGGATGACAGTGTGTCTCTGCACCTGGGTCCGAGTGAGCATGCATTCACAAATGTGTCTAGAGGTGTTCCTTCACTCAGCACATATTTGTTGAGCACCTTCTAGGTGCCAGGCACGCTGTGGGTGCTGGGCATACAATAATGGACAAAGCAGGCCAAGCCCCCTGCCTTCTCGCAGCTTGCATTCCATCAGGGAGACAAGCAGTAAATAATAAATGTCATAATGAATAAATTATATGGTTATGTTAGATGAGACGGAAAAATGGAGCTGGGTAAGAGGGACAGAGAGAGCTGAGGGTTGCAGTTTAAGAAGCATATTGACGTGTGTGTCCAAGTGTGCACCTGACAGTGGCGTTTCTGAGCACATGGTGGTGAGACAGTGTGCGTGTGTGCATGAGGGGTTATCCCCTGAGAGTGGAAAGCCAGCCTGTCTCTGGCCCCCACCCTGCCCCCATCCAGGCCCTCCATTTGGGTCCAGAGTGTCTTACTCAGCTCCCTTTCCCAGGCAGCTGCCTGCCCCTCCCACCTCTCCCTGATGCCAGCGTCTCCCCATGGCCTGGCCAGCTCCCCAAACCGGTGAGACAGAGTCCCGGCGAGTCCCAGCGTGGGCCCTCTAGGGCCTTCCAGCCCCACCCAGCCAAGATGTCCTCTCTTCCTCCACATCTGCCTTGCTCAGCCCCTCCCTTATCCCCGCCTCCAGCACTCCCACCTAGCACCTCATCAGTCACAGTGTCTGTAGTATAATGGCTGGAAGGTTAGGGTGGCCAGAAGGACACTGAGATGGCGACCTCACGCAACAGGGCCAGACTTAGATGCTACAGAGGTGTCCTGGGCCTGGAATGACCCCATCCTAAGGAGAGCATCACCAGTACAGTAGTGAATACCTACTATGTGTGGGCACCTAGCCGGTTCTTTATAACCCTCAAAACAGTCTTAACAATCTAGGTATTAATTCCCTTTTGCTACAGGTGAGGCTAAGGAATGAGAAGCAACTTGTCCAAGGTTCCTCCAGATGGGTGGTGGCTGAGCTGGGTTTGAACCTTTTCTCCCCAAAATCAATGCTGCTCTGAGGAAGGAGAGAAAGGTGTTGACTTAGGGGCCAGATACGGAGGCAAAGCCCCTCTGTTGCCACAGCCCACTGAGGAAGGCAGGGAATTTCAGAAGGGAGAGAGGGATGGAGGGACAGGCAGGCAGTCAAGCCCCTCCCTCAGGCCTGCTTCCAGAGCCTGTCCTGTCCCACGGGACTGGGCCAATGTGAGGGGGCCTGGGGTCATGTAGACCAACACCTTCTTGAATCCTGAGAAGTGATGGCCAAGAGGGCAGGAAAGTCCCAAGAGCTCCCCCAAATTCCAGTAAATTCCAATGGAAGACATTTCCCACTTAAGTTTGAAATAGTCCTTGAAGTCTCACTCTGGTGTTCCCCTTCTCTGGGAGAGTAGGGTCTCCCCTGGGGACAAAGAGTGGCCGGTTCCCCCTGTCAGAAGGCTATGTCCAGTTGGCACTGCAGCCAAGAACATAGCTTGCCGGAGAAGTCCCAGCAGCTTCAGGGTCCAGCTCCACAGCTTCCCGACTCTGGGCCCTTCATCCAGGCTTTCTCTTGCAACTACTCTCTAGGGAAAGCTCTGGCAGATGGCCCCGGTTTCATGAATGGGAAAACTGAGGCTCAGAGGTTAGACTGGGCCCGCAGGGCTGGGGCTTACTCTCAACCAGGCCAGCAGAGCCTTATCAGGCCCCTTCCCACAATCAAGCTCCAAGATGGCTCAGGGATTAATGGGAGTCTGTTGGGATCTGGGGCGCCCACTGGAACCAGCCCCAGCCCAAAGTCCAGGCAGACCTGTGGACACATCACCCTACAGTCACCACCTCCCTGGGTTCCACCTGGCACCAGGTGCCTGGATAGCATCTCTTCTGTCCCCCAGATAGCCCTTTGGGTGGGGGCACCTCTCATGCCCATGAGTCAGGTGGGAAAACTGAAATAGGGGAGAGAACATGGTGCTTGTTTGCCACCTGCATCCCCGACCCCTGACCTGCACCACTGCCAAACAGCCGCCACCTGTACTTGATCCTCAGAATCTGGAAGAACTCATTAGGGTAAGCCACTTGCCAAGGAGAGGCCAAGAGAACTTGACATTTTCCATTATGGGTCACCTTCTCCATCTTTCCTTTCAGAAGAAGAGTGGGATGTTATGTTACCAGAGCAAAGTATGGAGTGGCCACATGAGATTCCTTCCTTTTCCCTCAACCACTTGGCTAAATCCTGGTGAGCTTCCTGGAGGAAGAGGCTGGGCAGGAGGGAGGTTCAGCCAATCTAAACGGGGAGTCAGGCCTCTCTCCCTGGGCTGGGTGGGTGTGGGGAGCAGGAGGCCATTTGGAGGCCTCAGAGCCATGAAGGACATCCCATATAAAATTTTTTGTTATATCCAAATGAGGTTACATACACAGTTACAGAGAAACAGGGACAGGAATGAAGTCAGAAGATGCTTGTTGTATGACTTTAACCTTCAGCACAATTATTTTGATAACCTTGTTTTTTTTTTCTTTTTTTGTAATACATTGGGATCCTCAAAAATGGAAATGTCCCTGGCCTTGGCATTCCCCCACCCCCACCCCCGCCCCAGCACACACACCTTGGGTGGATCTGGCTTCTGTCCGACACCCTTAGCTACAGCCCCGTCCAGGCTTTGCCTGCCCCATGCTCTGTGCCCCTCCCTCTCACTACTTCCAGGTTCTCTGCTCAGGCCATAAATTATCCATGCGCTGTAAATTGGCTGTTTCTTCAACTGGAGGCTGAAGTGCTGATGAAATATTCAGGGATCTCAACTCTCAGATTCCCTGGTGGCCGCAGGATGGGTCTGGGGAAGATGGAATTAATGTAGAAGGCCATGGCCTCTAAGCCCTGGCCCCAGTCCACACCAAGGTGGGGTCTAGGGCAGGGAGACAGGAGGGGTGCATGGGGGAGGTGGGGGAAGGGACACGTCGCATGTTGCATGACTGGCTGTTGCCTTCCTGGCTTCAAGGGAGACGTGGGAGGAGGCTGACGAACCCCTGGCCACCCATGCTCCCCCAGCCCTGGCTCTCTAACCTCAAGGTTTTCCTGGTCACACTTCTGGGCAATTTCCCACAAAATTTCCTCGCCCCCCCCCCCCACTATCCCACTCCACCTTTATAGGGATGGAAAGAGACTTTAATTGGTGGGAGTGGTGGGCTGGTGGGCAGGAGACAAAGGTTCAGGTCCCAGCCCTGCCAGGAATTTGCTTATGTAGACTTAGGGAAGTTCTCTCTGGCTTCCAGCCTCGGTTTCCCCATATATATAAGGAAGGGGGCTCTGATTAGACTATTCCTTCTTCCCCTTCCAAAGGACTGTGCACAGGTGGGGGAGAAATTCCTGCTGTGTATTGTGTGTGGTGTGTGTGTGTGTGTGTCCATCCTTGCACATGCATGTGGCAGGGCGGGGTGGCCTCTCTGTGGGAAGGGCGCCTGTTGGGGCAGGCATCTCTCCTGGCCTGTGGGAAGAGGGAGGGGCAGGCTGGCTGGCTGGCTGGCTGGCTGGCTGGCTGGCTGGCAGGGCAGGGCAGGTGGGGCCCCAGCTGTGTCAGCCTGTACATGGAGTCGCCCAAGCTAGAGTAGGAAGGGGGCTGACTCAGGTGGCAAGGCTCCTTCTCCCTCCCCTGAGACCACTCCAGCAGGGGAGGGGGTGTTCCCTGAGCCAAGGAGACCTAGTTCCAGAATACAACCCTGACCCTTGAAGTCTACCCTGCTGAGCTCCTGAAATCCTGGAATTACACCTAGGTAGAGGGGGCCTACCCTGGGGGACAGCCATTCTCTGGAGAGGTCCTGACCCTCCTCCAACCTTTCCTTCCACCACCACTGGCCTCTTGGTATCTATGCTGGGCCTGTGCTATTTCTGGCTCCTCCTATCTCTGTTTTCTAGTCTCTGGTTTTCCCTCTGACATTCCATCCCTGCCCACACGCCTTGCAGTGAAGTGTCGCTGGAGTTACCTCTATAATTAAGAGCCCTCCCAGGCAGTCTGGGCACACGCCCACAGGATGGCAGCTCTGGCCTCAGGCTCCTCCCCTGGACAAAGGGCAGCACAGCAGGAGCACCCCCACCCCTACCCTGGGGCCCTGCACCACCCACCCTGCTCCCCTCTGAGCCATGCTGGGGCCTCCTCCAGCCCGAAGGGTTTGGCAGCCAGAGGCTCTTCTGCAGCCACGTCCTTTCCTGGCCCTGAGGGGGTCATCCTGAGTGAGCTCCCCACCACCCCGCAGCTGGCCCCAGCAGGTCAAATGGAGGTCCACATACTGAGATCTAAATATGTCACAAATCAAGCTAACAAACTGTTAAATAAGATACACCTTGGCAACTATTCCTCCACAATGACCTGAAAGGCCAGGATGGAGCTGAGAATTCTGACTCAGAGAATTGCAGCCTGAGGCTACTGCTTCCTGGCTCCCAGCTCCTGGGCCATCTCCCCATCCCCTGGCTCCCCATGGCCCCCGCCCCCCAAAAGGGCCTCCAGGTTCTGTGTGTCGATACTCCAGCTTGTACGTCTGTGCAGTGTCCATTCCTCCCCCTGTCACTCCTTTGCCTAAATGTGCACGTACCATGCATGTGCCTTCTCTGGAGGAAGAGCCAGAGTAAGAGACCCATAGGCCCAAGAAGAGGGTCAGCTCTGGGCAAGGAACCCCAGAGTTTCAGGTACCTGGAGGGGAGTCTGGAAGGAGAAAGGTGTGAACTCTGTGTAGGCTTGTCCCCTTGGCTCTGTGTGGAGGGGAACAAGCCCCAGAGGAGGAGAGCGGGGACTTTCCTTCCCCAGCCCCTTAAATCGCTCCGCCCGGGGTCTCAAGATGCCTGTCACTCTGTGCATTGCCTTGATTCCAGTCCAGCCTGGAATAACTTGCAGTTGTCTGTGCTCCTCTCCTGCCCCTGTGATGTGGGGGGAGCAGCGGTGGGCTGGAGAGGAGCCCTCCTCAGCCTGAAGTTGAGCAGCCCATCTGCTCACCCCCAGCTGCCTTTGTAAAGGTAACCATCGCTGAGGCCACCTTAGGCCAAAGAGGAGGGAGGAAAGGTGTATGTATGTATTTTCATGTGTTTGGGGGACAGTGCTGACATGTCTGGCGTTTGTGTATCTGAATCTGTGCCCAGGAGAGTAAGAGTAAATCCCTAAGGTGAGAGCACAGAAGGTTGTGTGTGTGTGTGTGTGTGTGTGTGTGTGTGTGTGTGTGTGTGTGTGGCTTGTGCAGATCCATATCTCTGCTTGCCCCTGTCTGGGGAAGGGGCCCCCACAGAGGAAGGGCCGAGTTGGAACAGATGACAGAAATTCTTCCACCTCCTTATATGGCCCAGAGGCCTCCAGGAGGACCAGGGGAAGCAAGATGTGCTGAGGAGGGCAGCCTGGTTGTTGTTCACGTTCTCCAGGGAAGTGCCTCCTCATCCCCTGCCAGCTCCGCTCCCTCCCGACAGCCCCTCATGGACCCCTCTTTGCCAGTAACTTGTCTCTGAGGCAGGTGGGATGGGCCACTTGGTGCCCTTTCCTTCTTTAGTCTGAGACCCCAGAAAGCTGCAAGTTTGAATTAACCATTTGTTTGAATTAACCTTGGCAGCCCAAGGACTCTTGATTTCGCTGAGCTCTGGGCAAGTGGAATGAGTTTGAACTGTAGGAATATGAACTGAGGCAAGATATCAGAAGGAACTTACCAGTGTTAGAATAAGGAGACGAGGGTATTCCTGTAAGGGAGGCTGGGGAATTTCCTTTCCTGGAGACTTGTCAAACACAGAAATCCCTGCCTTTAAAGGCTTAGAGACAGAGGACTGGAAAAAATGGTCTTGAGGCTTTTCTTTCAAGTTCAAGCTGCAGAGGAGACTGTGGCCACAGCAACGCTCATCTGTCCCTAGGTGCCTCCTTGCCCGACAAGACCGAATCCCCTATACAGACAGGTGAGTCTAGTTAACGTCATGGTCTAATTTTTCTCTGTATCCTACAGATGAATCTTCTGTGCCTGGTGGGCACATAGTAGGTGCTTAATACATGTGCAGAAAATCCCTTGATCTGGGAGGGGAGACAGGGCTCTTACCCCAGTCTTTCCTGCTGCTGTGGTGGTGCCTCCACCCAGTCCCAGCCAGAGTGCTTAGGTTTGGGGCCAGCATGTTGCAGCATGTTCTTGGGGACACACACACACACACACACACACACACACAGCACAGGATTTATTCTGAAGCCTTATTTCTGTCCTTCCAACCTGCCAGGCACTTGTCTACCCTTCTGCAGTCTCAGCCCTACCCTGCCTGTCTGCTGAATGCAGTCAGGAGAAAGGAAGGAGTTAAGTCAGGCTGGGTCTGGGAAGTGTGTGTGTGTGTGTGTGTGTGTGTGTGTGTGTGTGTGTGTGTGTGTGTGTGAGGGGGGGGGGACGGGGAAGGGGGAAGGGGGAAGGGAGGTGAGAGAGGGAGGAAGTGAAACACTGGTGGTGGTGGCAGCCTAGGAGTAAGGTAGGAAGAAAGATACTGATGTAAGTAGCTGGAGCTGAGAGGAGAGGGAGGGAAAGAGAGCAAAGGGCATGTTGATGTCTCCCTGGCCCCCTCCAGGAAGACTTCTGGGATGGTGTAAGCCTCAGAAGTGAGACTGGTTAGCCATTATTCCTTTTTTTAGTGAGGAATGGTCAAGGATGCTGCTGGGGTACCTTCATCCAGCCCATCCTATGTGCTAGCTTTGTGTCTATGAAACTTTTTTGAGAGTGGAGCCTTTCCTGAACAACATTCCCCAGGCCCCTCACACACAGAGTGGCTAAGGTGTGCTATTTACATTTAGCTCTCTGGGAGCCCTTTGAGGGTTGGGATCACTTTGGATTTTCCATATCAGTAGGGTATAACCCAGTGTCTAGCATACAGTTGGTGCTGATACTTAAGTGTTGATGAATGAATATCCGTAGGACCCTTGGCCACCTGCGCAGCCACCAGCAGGCATTCATTTCATCACTGCAGAAGGAAAGACGCTGTCTATTGGAAAGTTCTTTCTAATAACTAACTCACACTCTTCCCCACTGAGGGGCCCACTACCCATTTCTTTTATGTCAGTGTTGAATTCCTTTGGAGTTCTTGGTTTTTTCTAAACCCATCAATACTTTTTCTATCTTTGCCCCAACTTACCGCTCTTCTTTCTCTCCAGAATAATTGTTTTTGCCTTTCCCTGCCCCTCCCCTCCCCACAGCTTTGATATTTATCTATGCTATTATTCTACCAGGAGATACCTTGAAAGTATTAGAAAGGGGTTCTATTTAGAATGTGCCACTTTCTGGTTTTGTGACCTCTTCGAACCTCAAGTCTCCTCATATTTGAAATGAAGGTAATTTTGTTGTCCTAACGATTTTTCAGAATTGTCATAAGAGTTGGAAAGAAAACCCACATCATTAATTTAAATTCTAACATTTTTCAGTTGTCCAAGTGATTTCACAAACCTTACTTCATTTCATCCCCACACACCCCAGTGAGAGAGAGAGAGCTAATGCACCCATTATACAGATGAAGAGAAACAAAGTGAAAGATGAAGTAGCTTGCCTAAGATCATATAAATACTAAGCGCAGAACCCAAACCCAGGCCTTCTAATGCTAAATTTCATGAGTACTCTCCATCTTTGGGGAAAAAAATCCCAACACAGAGAAAAGCCTATGTAATGCTATACAGATATGTTATTACGACTTTGTGGCAAGGGTGAATAAGCCCAAAGACGCATCATGCCTGACGCTGAGTTGGCTGGCCTGTGAAGGCAGCTGTCCTTTCCCAGGCGCCCCCTGACTCACCTGTTGGACAGGTAGGGGGAAGGAGAGAGTAGTAAGTCTCACCTGCTCAGAGCTAGGGTGGGGCAAGACACACCCCATCCTTCCCATTGGTTCTTTCCTTATTCTTACTGACAGTTCCTTGCCCAATTAGGAGGAAGTAACCTTCTATCTACCAATAGGTGTTGAGTAGGATGGAACCTCAAGTTGGAGGCCGTCCCCAGAGCCAACTAACAGTCCCTGGGGCCAATGGCCAGCGGATAAACAGAGGCGGTGGTGGAAGAGGACTGGGCGCGAGGCTCCGCCCCTAGATGGGACAGCCAGGCGAGGCAGCCAGTGAATCCGCATCAGGGGGTGGGCGTCTCCCTCTATGGGCGGAGATTCGAGGGGGCGAGAGGCGTGGCTTGGCTGTCAGGTCGCTTCGCCTTTTGTTCGGTTACTGAGTTGCTGCCTTGGCCAGAGTCCGGAGCAGCCGCCGCCCGAGCGCGCCGACCTCAGTTCGTTGCCTGCGCCGGCTCCCAGACCGGCCCGACCCCTACCCTGCCCGGCCAGGCTTCATACACAGGTGTGGACGATCGGGGCAGGTATCGCTGGGGCGAGGGCAGGGCGGCCAGCTGCGCAGAGGCCGCTGCCCGCGGTCTCCGGGCAGGTGAGGGTGGGAGCCAGGAAGCGCCACCCTGCACCCACGGCAGGGGGCGCGCTGGGGTCCTGGGCGCGGGGACTAAGGGGGCGCGAGGATCTGGCCGAGTGCGCTCCGTAGCTGAGTGAGCCGGGCTTAGTGAGAGGGCGATCTGAGAAGGGCGTGGAAGGGTCAGGGCAGGTGCCTACGGGGTCGTACCTCCCTCGCGGCCCATGGAGCTCGCCCGACACCGCGTCCCTGACTCTCACCCTGTCTCTTGCGGAGGAGACTTTGACCTGCTCGCTGCTTCCCAGGGCTTACTCTGTAGTCAGGAATGTACTGTTTGGGAAACTTGCTGCCTCTGGTCTCTTTGGGGCCACCCTCATCCCACCTCACGCGTCATCCTTGCTTTCCCTCCCTCTCTTCTCCCCCAGGCCTGGGTGGGGCCCTATTGTCTGCCTCCGACTTGCCCAAGTGTTGGGGCCGAGCGCACATTTTCCCAGAGACGCGGGCCCCACCTGCCAAGCAGGTGAGCACACGGTGTCCGAAGGTCCTGCCCTCCATCTTCCTGAGCCTGTGCCTTACATTACCTGCGGCGCACCCCTCCTCTCGGATGGGTGCCGAGCTATGGCTCTGCCAGCAGAGGTGGCATATGGGACGACAGGGGACTGGTGCAGGGCCCGGCCCCGCGCCCAGCTGCTGTCTGGGACCCGTGCTCGGCCTGGGTCTGGGCGGAGGGGTCGTGCTTGAGGAAATTCACTGGCTCAGTTCCCAGTATCTTCGGCTCCCAGAGTGTTGATATGGGCACAAGACTACCCTTCTTTAACCTCTTATTGTAGGGAAAATCACCCAGACCAAACTTTCCAGGAGGAAGTATTCACGGCAGCTTTCTTGGTGTTTTCCGGCTTGCTAGCCCAGGGCTTCCCCCATGCTTGCGGGGTCCTTCCTGGGGCAGAGCCCCATCCCCTGGCCGGCCAGGCTGAACCAGGGCCAGGGCCTGCGCTCTGACCCTGTCCTCCCTGCCCCCACCTCCATCCTGTTTGCTGGGCCCCTGGGGCCTGAGGTGGGGGCCTGAGTGGGGGGGGGCCCGAAAGGGGAAGCAGCTTCCCTTCCTTCTCTTCCTGCCTCCAGGGACCACCACACCCCCTTGCAGGGGGCCTGCGCCGGTGGCTCTCTCCCCAGCTCTGCCCCCTCCCCAGGAATGGGGGTGGGGCAGGGCCGGGCCAAACTGACAAGGGTGGGGGTAGCGATTGTTCTTTTTTTTTCCCTCTACTCCATCCCCCATGTGATTTAGCTGGCGGGTAATTGAGGCCAAAGAGCAAGGAGCAATGGGGCTTGGTTTGCATTTGATTTCTGGATTTTGAAGGTACTTTCCTTCTGGAGGATTTTGCAGGCCTTTCCTGAGAGAGCTTGGTGGGAAAAGGGGGCCAGGAGGAAGGCTTTTGGGGGAAAGGTTTCAGGCAGAGCTGCATAAGTATGTTCCTCTCCCCAGTTTCCTTAGAGCCCCTTCCCTGGCCAGAGTTGGGGATCTCCGCCAGGCTTTCAGCGCTGGTTTTTAAAATCTGAAGTGTGGTCTTTTGCAGGGATTTGCATCCCAGCCTCTTGGGAAACAGAGCGCGAATGTAAGAGCCAGGTTCTGCCTCAGTCCTGGATGGAAAGGAAGACTGTGGGGGTTAGGACTGCTTGCCCAGACTCATTTGGGAAGACCCTACCACTTCTTTTATGGTGTAAATGGGAAATTGGGGGCCGAGGTCGCCTTGGAGTGCTGGGGCAGAAATCAGACTCCACCCTGGGTTAGGGGGAGCCTGAGGAGGGAACCCCATCCCCATCCCACTTCTCCGGTGGGTGGTGTATCTCTGGGGAGCCACAAGAGCATGGAGTTTGGGCAAAAATAAGCTGTTTTCCCTCTTCTCTGTGCCAAAGTGGAGGAGGGGAAGGCATGGTAATTACATTGGTTAAATGATTAGTTTAGCTTAATCTGTTTTGTGGCTGTGATGAAAAGATAATACTGAGGAAATATTACTAGGAGGTGCCTGGTGAAAACTGGCTATTTACTGAGCTGAGAGAGAGGGGGAAAAGGTAGGATCCAATTAGTCATCTCTTGCTTGATCAAGCCCCAGCTTGGGTGACACAAGCCCTCTCCACCCCACCCCGAGCCCCAGCTCCACCCCCTTCCCTCTGGAACCTCTGGGCTGCCTGGGCTTAGGCTTTGAGAATGCAATGCGTAGGAACAAAGGAGGTCAGGGCTAGGTCTGGCAGCTGGCTGTCCTGGAGGCCCATTGGGCAGGTACCAATGAGGGGGTCTCTCATGGGTTTGGGAGGAGTTGGGCAGAAGAGCCACTTAGAATGGATGAGGCAGTTGGCTAATCTACAGAGAGGGTGTTTATTTGGAGAGATGTTATAGTGGGGCAGTTCTGAGCACTGATTTGGGGTTGGACTGAGCTGGGTTTGAATACCAGCTACCTCCGTCATTACCTGTGTGGCCCTGGACATAAATCACTTAACTTCTCTGAGCCTCAGTGACCTCCTTTCCAAAATAGAAATAATACTACCTACCTACCCAATGAGGGCTTGATAAATGTTAACTTAAAAAGCCAGGGGGTCTCTGCAGATACCAAGCACTTTCATTAACAGTCCTTGCTTAGTCCTTATGGCTATGCCTACAGGCAGGTGTCATTACCGCATTCTACAGATGAAATTGAAACTCGGGGATGTTCAGTAACTTGCCCAAGGTTGCATAGTGAGACCCAGGCAGTGCCCTTTGGGTCCTCTGGCATCAAGCCTAGAGTCCATCATGCTGTATTGCCCCACTGCTGCTCTGGGAAGAATTTTGCTGTCACTCCTTTTTGAGAGCTTCCACTTGGGAGTTTGGGGAGGAGAGAATTCAGAAGGGCCCAGGAAACTGGGTGTGGGCAGTGAAGGTGGGGGCAGGTTTGTCAAGTGGGGGTGACTCATGTCTTAGCCTTTAGCCCTCTGAAAGCTCCCTCCCAGCTTGGTTTTTAGTTTCTGGTGGAGAGGGCTATCTTCTCCAAGGCCAGGGACAGGATGTGTGGAAGTTTGGTGGGGGAGAAAGGAGGGCAGGGGTCAAAGCTGCCAGCTTCTGGCTGGAGCTGGGCAGAACCATGGCTGTTCTGGGCCTGTCCCTGTGTAGGATGTGGGAGTTGCCCGCTTTGCTGGGGGCTGGGGTTCTGCCAAGAAAAAGGGGGGCCTGCTCCCTGGGGAGTGGAGAGAAATGAGAATCAGATTTAGGACTGGGCCAACGTCCTACTGGATTGTACCAGTTAGTGCCGCCAGGCATGGGCTAGGAGCTGGCTATCCTTTGCTCTGCAGTCCAGGAGGCTGGGGGGTCTGGGAGTAGGGCTTTCTGGTGATTGGAGTGGAGTCAGTCAGAGCCTTCGTCTTTAAGGGAGGAGCTGGTGTCATTGTCCTCTCAGTCCTGCCTGGCTCTGGCACCGGCACCTCTACCGACTGGGCAGCTGACACCAGACGGGCCTGGGATATGGGGCGTCTGTGTTGCTGGAGTGGCCTGAGTCCTGAGCCTGTCAGCACTCGGCTTTGGGATTCCTTGAGGTCAGGAGGGGGGGGACTCCAGACATGGGAATTTTATTGATCCTGGAGAACAGGGGACTTGATGTGACAAAGATGGAACAAGAGTGAACTCATTCCCTGCTTGTATCTAAAGAGGGTAATGGGCTTGCAGTTTCCATGCCCCCTGGGGACACACAAGCAGTTGGGACTGATGCTCTTAGGGAAGGAATGGAGGCTAGACAGAGGAAGGACTTCCTGTCTGATAGAGATGAGATCTTAAGTTGATGATTAAGAGGGAGAGATGGAGAGGCTCAGAGTTGACTCTCCTCTCTGAAGAGGATGGAACAGAGCCCCAAACTTGTGAGCCTGGGGAGGGCCATCCTGCCTCAGGACAGAGGGCAGCAGGAATCATACCCTCTGGTGCAAGTCTGAGGTCTGTTGGGGTCCCTGGGGAAACTGTTAGTCTTAGGGCTTTTGGTAGAAGAGAGACCTGGTGGTGAGATGGGCAGGTATCCATGAGCCAGCAGGCCCAGGGACTCCTGTGAGAAGAAAGAGCAGGGTAGCTGGGGCCAGTCACTAGGATTTGTGTCCCTGTGAGCGATAGTGTGAGGCCTCTCTCCTGGGATGTGGTTGAATGTGGTGAAGGCTGGAGACATGGATTGCCCCAATCTCCAGCCACCTCCTTGGCTAGGCCTGAAGCGAAACTCTGGCCACTCCTGTTTCCTCAGCCTCTGGTGCCCTCAGGGCAGGAAGCTCAGCTTTCTGTGACCTGCAGAGGGTGGTTTGACTGGCCTGCTTTCCTTCCTCACCGTGGGGCAGCAGGGGGACAGCAGATTCTTGTGTCCAGGAGTGGCAGGGAGGGGAGCAAGCTGGGATGGGACTGGGCGGCCAATAGCTGCGTGTGGGGGTGAGGCATCTGGGTAGCGTGACTCTTCCCTCTTGATTGGAGACCTGACTCCTGATCATTGTAAAACACAGTTGGAAAGTTGACAAGTTTACTAGAGAAGGAAAAAATTCACTCATAATACCACTCTGTCAAGGCAGCTACTACTGCCATTTACTTGCCTTCTCTTTCTGCAGCGCCCTCTTACTTCCTTGCCCTGAACTTGATGATCTCATGCTCTGTATACAATAACACGTTTTAATGAAACCTTTATCCAAATCCCAGTTTTCTCCAGCTAATGCTGAACAGGGAGCTAAGTTGGGTCTTCCCTGTGCTTCCAGGAGATGGCCAGGCCAGCAATCCCTGCAGAAAGAAACCCCTGGGGGAGTCACACCCTAAGGAGCGGACACCAGCAGGGCTGAGGGGTGAGAGAGTGGGGACAGTGGGCCCTCATGTATTGAGCTGTGTCTCCAACGAGTCAGCCCTTTGCTGTTGTTTCCTGAGGCTGGGTGAAGTGGTTTTCCACGCCCAGATAAGCCCCAGTTTGGGGTCATCTGTCAGTTTGGCATTTTGCCCACACAGGGTCACCAGCAAGGAGCAGAGCTACAGCTGGAGCCAGCTCCAGGGGAGCCCGGAAGTTCCTGGGGTTGAGCCACTTGGCTCTGCATTTCCCTGTCCTCCAAGCCCCCTTCGTTTTCCCGCCCTGGTTTGTTTGCTTTGGGAAGGAGCCCAGAAGGAAAAAAACAAACAGCAGCTGGGGCAGCCTGACCTGAACTCTTCCCACCCCCAAGCCAGTCCTTGGGCACCAGCCTGAGTTGCCCTCCAGACTGGAAGTGAGGGTTTTCCGCCGGGAGCTCAGGATAAGCTTCTCTGTCTTCTCTTGTTCCCAGGGCCTGGCCACTTGGAATGACCAGTCTGATGGCGGAGGCCACAGTCTCTGCCAAGGAACCTCTAGTCTATGGGGGGTTTCCTCCTGGAGCCACTAGTTTGAGGGGAGAGACCTAGTTGGGAAGCCCCAGCCTTATAAGGGAGACAGGGCTCTGTCTCTGAACTTTCCTAGAGTCTGTTTCCATCTGCTTGGAGCTTTGGGCCAAATCTCTGCTGGAGCCAGAGACAGAGTGAGGAAAGGTGCGGGCTGGTGACCAGCCCCTCCCCTGGGGCTGCTATGTGGGGAATGTCCAGGCCTGGCTGCCTGGCTTCAGGAGGCTGCACCCGTGACTGGGGAGAGGGCAGCAGCACCGTCTCCACCTGGTCTCCCCTCACAGGGCGCACACCCAACTTCTCCCCAGTAAGTCCGCAGCCAGCGAGTGGAGGGCTGGATGGAGCCCTTTCCTGGACTACCATGCTCTCCTGCCCTGCCCCACAGCCGCCTTCCTCTGTCATGTCTGAGCCGGGGACCTGAATCTACAGAGGGTGCTGGCCTCTGGCCTGAGGAGCTTCTGGAGGGCCCTGCCTGCTCTTCTCATCCCCTCATGCAATGTTCCAGCACACCCTCTTGGGCAGCCCATTCCTGTTTTGTTTCCAGGTGTCTTATTGATAGTTGGCATCCTGCCGCCCAGCCCAGCCCAGCTGTGCTGGTCACTGATAGTGGGTGTGGGCAGGAGCCTGACGTAGCTCTGGTGGGAGTTCTGCTGGGCCGTGCTCTGCTCCAGTTGTTCAGGATTTAGGGTGCCCGGTGCCAGGCTGCCTGGCTAAAGAGGAATGGGAATATAGGGAAAGGTATGCCCAAAACAACCTCATTGCTTGCTTGCAGGTTCCTGCCTGCTGTGGGCAGGTGGGGGAAGGGTCCTTTGCATACCCTCACTAGGGCACCATCTTTCTCTTCCTGTCCCTTGTACTGCCCCCACACTGCCCTAAGATCTTAGAGCTGGCTGTTGCTTCCCGTGTTGCCAACAATAGAACATGCTGCTAAACAAAGGCCCCACATTCAGGGCAGAAAACTGCCCTGTGTCTGGCTCTGGCCAGGGTGCATGGGCAGGGCCGCGTCTGTCTCGCCCACTTCCACCCTGGCTTGTCCAGGGACATTGTGGCAGGTCTCACTCAGGTCCAGGGTGGAGAGGGACAAGACCAAGCTGGGTGGGGCGTCCTCCAGCCTGGGAACTGCAAAAACAGCACTTTGTCTCTCGTGGGAGAATTCTTCCCCAGTTCTCCTGGGGAGGAGGTGGGGAGAAAGGTGGGGCTGCCCGAGGCCTGACTTCAGGCTTCCTGTTGCAGGAGTAGCTTCCCCCATGATCCTTTCCTAAGGAAGAGTTCTGGTGCATGTCCTCTCATTGCTTTCCAACTGTGACCTTGTCTACCTCGGCCTTCTCTTGTCGGTTGGAATCCAGATTCCTTATTCCTAGCGTCTTACACGTCAACATTGTTCTGAGATCACCTGGGCCACCCTTCAGATGAAGCACAGAGAGGGAAAGTCATTGCCCAAGGACACCCAGCAAGTTTGTGGCAGAGCTAGGACCAGAACCTGGGACTGCTGATTTTGAAGCTGGCGTTCTGCCTCTGAATGTGAGCGCCCTTGGCCTCACCAGCCACTCTTACCCCTGGCGAGCTGGCCCATCTCCACCACAGCCACCCTTCTGCAGTCCTCTTTCCTCGGGTCTCCTGTTAAGAACCCTGGAAGCAGCCCTATTTGGTGGGCTGGAGGCTGCTCTGCGGTGAGGCTGACCCGGGTTTGAGCAGAGCATTGCCATTTTCTCAATGTAGAGCCTCACCTAGAAATTGGGAATAATAAAATGCCTGCCTGGGTAGCTTCAAGGCAAGCCTGAATTCATTTAGCAGTAAGGACAGCTGGATATGCCCTCCCTCAGGGATCCTCTGACCTCCATGTGGCCTCTGTCTTGCCCTGGGCAGCTGTCCAGTCTTCAGCTTCTCTTGGTTCCAGGCCTGGGCTGCTGAGGAAATGCCCCTTGTCTGGCCAGCCTTGACATTGGTGGTCCCTTTGAACACAGGGCCAGCCAGGGGATGGTCCTGGAGGTTCCAGGTGAGGTTCCTCAAACAGCGGGTTTGTGGTAAAGCAGGATATGTCCTGGGTAGACAAACCTGAGGTCATGCCCTTCTGTCTGGGCTGAGCCCCAGGGGTGGGCAGTGGTCTTTCTTGGGGAGAGGCTTTTCTCCATTAGGACAGGGAGCTTTCCCTGATCAGGGCTGGAGATGTCCAGTTTGTCCTGAGTGGCTCTGAGGCTTGGTGCCCAGATGTCGGCTCAGCCTTCCGCCGGGCAAATCGACATTTCCTGGGTTAACTCTTTTTCCTAGCACAGGAGCACCTTCCCTGCAGTGTTTGGATGTCCGAGGCTGCCTGCCTGGGTTTTCTCCTCTGTGACAGGCTTGCCCCTCCCAAACTCTCTTCTGCTCTCTCTCCGGGGAAGGCAGGAGTGTGGGGCAGTGTGTAAAGTTATGGGGGGAGGGAGGCTCCTCCTGAAATAGCCACACTTGGCCTGTTCCTGAGAAGCAGCTGGGTGCATCTGGCGGCAGAGCCTGCTGTCTGGTGTTCTGTTCATCAGCCCGAAACTCTGAAACTCTGAGTCACTCGAGGTGATGGGAGGAGAGGAAGGAGGCGGCTGGGAGCTGAGCTGGCTCCTGCCTCTGCCTGTTCAGGTGGGCTCACAGGCAGGGGGAAGCCAGTGTCACCATGAAAGGCAGGGAGACCTGAAGAACCAGTCATCATCATCCTTGAGGGTGGCCTTGGGCCCGTCACAAGAAGACATCCACGGCGATCCTTGTTCCTGGGCTGGGCCAGGCTGCAGCAGCCACCCCTCACCCAGTCCCCCATCACAGTGGGATAGTGGGTTTGAGGTAGAGCACGGTGTACCTCTGGGTAGACCAGCCTGGGGTGTGCAAAGGCCGCAGGCTTGGGTGTCGCTTTTCCTTGTGCCTGGTCGCAGCCCTGCCATTGTGCCACCTCACCTAGTGGAGCCTCAGTTTCCCCATCTGTGAATGAGGGGACAGAACATGTGCTTTGAAACCTGCCTGAGAGGGCGATGGAATTAGTGAAAAGTCTGGCACAAGGCAGATGCTCACCAGAGCCCAGCTTCCCTTCCCTCTCCTCCCAGGAGGTCCACTCCCAAGACAGGGAGTCAGATAGACCAAGTGGGAATTCATCTCCCTGGTACAGAATAGGGCCCAGCGATTCATTAGCCTCAAGTGCCCCATCCCCTTGCCCCCGTCTCTGCAGAGAGAGGGACACCTGCCCCACTCCCTATCTGTAGACTGCGTTGAGAAGGCCAGGAGGTGAGAAAATATCTCTGGGGGAAACAGAGCTGATACACAGCCATGGCCACCTTGTTGAGCACCTGTTATGTGTCAGGCACCTGGCTGGGTCCTTATCACAGCCTGCGAGGGAGATGTTGCTACCCCATTTTACAGCTGAGGACTGAGGCTCGGTGGAGAAGTGAACTGCCGGATAATCTGTGGCTGAGATTTGAACTGGTCAGTGGGACTCAGAATTCTGGAAAAGGCTTCTAGGAGCTAGAGTGCAGGAGAGATCGGGGTCTTAGGGTCATTTGTGATTCTGCTCTGTCTGTAGGAAAGCGAGACCCTAGAGTTTCTGAGGGAGTCTGGGGTGCCTTTGACTGTAGCCAGCAGCCTCCTGGGCTCCCCAGAGAAACTTGTCTGACTGCTTCCCAGCCCCACCCAGTTTCCTGCCCTGCCTGTGGTGCAGCTGCCTCACCCCCACAGCCTTTATCAGGGAGTCCCAGTGGATGGGGGTGGTCTGTGGGACCCCAGAAGTTGCTGGAGGCCCTGAGTGCCTTCCCCTGCCTTGGGAGTGTTGGGCAGGAACTGCAAAGTCAGTGGGCCCAAAGGCATCTGGCCCTTCACTGCCCCACCCCGTGTGGGTTCTAGGACCCCAGCAGCTCAATGTGCTCTGGGCTGGAGGTTAGAGATGCAAGCCCAGGACTCACACATGGGTATCCTTGTATCATACATGATGCCCTTCTGCCCCCTGCACCCGTCCACTACAGCCCACTGGGGCCTTTGGGGCTGTGATGGCGTTAAGGGGTGATGGGCATGCCCTGGGATTGGGCCAGGTGATGGGAGTCCCCACCAGTTCTAGCTGATTTCCTGCCCTTTGTGTTCCCAGCGGTCGCCATGGAGGTGATGAACCTGATTGAACAACCCATCAAGGTGACCGAGTGGCAACAGACGTACACCTATGACTCGGGCATCCACTCAGGTGCCAACACCTGCGTGCCCTCTGTCAGCAGCAAGGGCATCATGGAAGAGGAGGAGGCCTGCGGACGCCAGTACACACTCAAGAAGACCACTACCTACACGCAGGGGGTGCCCCAGAACCAAGGTTGGGATCCCTGGGAACTAGTCCATGGGAATATTCCAGCAGAAAACCAGGCTGGGCCCTGGACATAGGTCAGGGTGAAAGGAAGCAGGCCTTAGGGGCTCCCAGTCTGCGGCAGGAGGCCCCCATCTGGGAGGGAGGCGGTCTGAAGGAAGAGAAGGTCCTTGCCATCCATGAACTTAGAGTATGAGGATCAGTGCTGGTCTCAGGGAAGCCGTGGACTGTGGGGAAGACATCGTGCTTTTGCTTCAGGAGTCTGTGGTTTGATGGGCAGGCAGAGCTGCAGCCAGCAGAGAGCTCCGTCTGCAGAAGGGTGCAGCTCTCATGTCTGAGGGCTCTGGGGGGATGGGGAGGAGACATGCAAATAGTTCGAGGCCCCACTGAGGGCTTTGGGGGGATGGGGAGGAGACATGCAAATAGGTCGAGGCCCCACTGAGGGCTCTTGGGGGATGGGGAGGAGACAGACATGCAAACAGGTTGAGGCCAGGTAGTGAGGTGAACTCTGCCCCGTGTCTGGGGCCTAAGGGTGGGGATTCATAGCCCAGGGCACCTGCCTCCTTGGGGGAGAGGTGTATCCGGGCCTCAGGCCTCATGTCTGCAGGGGCCTCCAGAGTGCCAAAGGTGCAGCCCAGGGAGCTGGGGAAGGTACCGGTGGGCTGTGGCAGGCTGGGATACCACAGACCTCACAGGAGGCTCCTCCCTGACAGCAGGCAGAGGCTTCTTAGCTTGGCAAGGCCAGCACTGTGTTGGCAGCTAAGAGAAAGCATCCAGGTGGGAAAGCTGTAGATGTCTCCTTGTTCCCGACTAATTGGAGGGTGGAAACCGTACCTCCCTATCCCCTGGGGCCCTGGGACACTTGCCAGGGCAGGGCTGCCTGAGAAGCCTGGATACCTATTTGTGGGATTCCCAGACCCATCCCCAGTGGAACCTAGAGTCTGAACTGAGAACCCACATTGGCTCCCTGAAACCTACAGTCCTGACTTTCCCTCTGATCTGCTGCAGGATACCAAGTAGCCCTCTGGGCCTCTATTTGCCTGCCTATATAGTGGGCATCCTCCTTTGGGGATGGTGACGGTATAATTAGAATCAGGAGACTTTAGTTTGGAAAGAGACCAAGGTTGTTGCATCCTATCCCTACCTGATTGTTAAGGGGGGACATAGATTCTGGTTTAGGCTCTGGAGTCCGGCTGTCTTGAGTTCAGATCCCAGTTTAGGTTCTGATAACCTCTTTGTGCCTCAGTTTTCCCATCTATGAAGTGGAGATAACAATAGTACTTACCTGGTAGGGTGGTTGTGAGATTAAATGAGAAAATACAGAGAAGTGTAGGTACATAGTAAGTGCTCAAAAAATGTTAGCTGTTCCTCTTAATCATAATAATGCCAGGCACATACATTCTTTCTTTTCAGAGCACTTTACAACTATTATCTCATTTAATTCTCATAAGAATTCCCAGTGATGGATAGAACAGGTGGTGCCCAGTTTTCCAGGTGAAGTAACTGTGGTGGTGATGACCTGCCTGAGGTCGCTGGTTAGAGGCAGAGTGGTACACTGGGGCTTTGGTTGAGGTGGGAGGCAGCCCAGAGAACCCAGGTGGGCTGTCTGCAAGGCCTTCCCTGCTCCCATGTCCCCCCCCCACCTTCCTTGCTTGTTGCTCCCCAGGTGACCTAGAGTACCAGATGTCCACAACAGCCAGAGCCAAGCGGGTGCGGGAGGCCATGTGTCCTGGTGTGACAGGCGAGGACAGCTCGCTGCTGCTGGTCACCCAGGTGGAGGGGCAGACCACCAACCTGCAGCGACTGGCAGAGCCATCCCAGCTGCTCAAGTCAGCCATCGTACACCTCATCAACTACCAGGATGACGCTGAGCTGGCTACCCGGGCCCTGCCTGAGCTCACCAAACTGCTCAATGATGAGGACCCGGTCTGTGTGGGACCTCGCCAGGGTGGGCCAGGGCAGGGAGGGCCCTCTGTGGGGTGGAGGGAGGTCTTGGACCCAGAGGCCCATCAGCAGGAAGAGTGTGCCTGGGTCTGTCTGTGCTTTGTGGAGAGGTCTGGCCCCTCCTCACAGTGCTGCCACCTGGCCCATCTGCTCACTTCCTCTCATCCTTCTCCCCTTCCCCAGGTGGTGGTGACCAAGGCAGCCATGATCGTGAACCAGCTGTCGAAGAAGGAGGCATCACGGCGAGCACTGATGGGTTCGCCCCAGCTGGTGGCAGCCGTGGTGCGCACCATGCAGAACACCAGCGACCTGGACACAGCCCGCTGCACCACCAGCATCCTGCACAACCTCTCCCACCACCGCGAGGGGCTGCTGGCCATCTTCAAGTCGGGTGGCATCCCTGCCCTGGTCCGCATGCTTAGGTACCACCCTACTCATGCAAGATCCTGGGGCCTCCCCTCGCTTGCACTTCCCCGCCCCTCCTTGGGCTTCCATACAACATTTATTTAGCACCCACTATGTACCAGGTGTGGCACCATGCCTGGCTGGTTCTCGGCTACTCATAGCCTTTGCCAGGGAGACTAGCATGTAAACAGCAGGTTGGTTATCAGGCTACAGTACAGGCTAGGGTGGAGGTGTGTTGAAGATTGCTCAGAGGGGCTCCGAGAAGCTGGTTACTCTAACAACAAAGGGTTGACAGACGAGCGGAGTTTGGCTGGTATAGATGAAGGGAAGAGTGTTCTAGGCAGAGGGAACAGCATATGCAAAGTCCCTTGCACCTTATCTTTGGCCTTTTTCCTATCCCCCATCGCTCTACCAGGCTTCCAGTTCCCTGAGGGTAGAACTTCATCCCCTCTGAGCCCCTTGCAGGGCCTCTCTAGCACATGGCCTTCCAAATTATAGTTACTTAGTAGGGATAGGTGTTAAGGAGACCTGCTATGTCTCAGTGCCAGACTGGGAGCTGGAAAGCAGGAGTAGTCTTGGGCCCAGTGGGGAGAGGAGTCATACTGTGGGCTCCATGTGTAAGAGGGGCTGGGCTCAAGGAACCGTATTTTAGTAAAGGGCTATTTCCATGAGGGTGTTCATATTGGGAAGGCTTCCTGAAGGAGGTGGCCCACGTTTATGCTAGGGGGATCTGACTCACACTAACCCTTTGCCCACCGTCCCAGCTCCCCCGTGGAGTCAGTCCTGTTCTACGCCATCACCACACTGCACAACCTGCTGCTCTATCAGGAGGGCGCCAAGATGGCAGTGCGCCTGGCGGATGGGCTGCAGAAGATGGTGCCCCTGCTCAACAAGAACAACCCCAAGTTCCTGGCTATCACCACCGACTGCCTGCAGCTCCTGGCCTACGGCAACCAGGAGAGCAAGGTGGGCCCCCTGCCCCCAACCAGGACCCATAGCCCACCCTCACCTTCTGTCCAGCTGCAGCTTCAGGCAACTGCCTGCTTACCCTTTTTTTTTTTAAATAATTTATTTTGGTATCATTAATCTACAATTACATGTGCAATATTATGGTTATTAAACTATGCTTACCCTTTTTAGGTCAAATATATATGTATATGCAGATGTATATGTTTCATCATATAACTGAATATTTTGAGGATGAAGAAAAGAAAAACATTAGTCATCCTCATACAACCACTGTTGTGTCTGTGTGCTTCCTCCAGTGCTATTCTGTGGGCATACTTGTACATAGTTGTAATCAGAAAATGTACAACTTTGCATCTCTTTTCTACATATTTAAAAACATGCTTTTTGTTACACTGTCCTTAAAACTACCCTCTATAATAGCAAATAACATTTTATTAAGTGGGGACTCCAGACTTTATTCTGAGGGAGGGCATCAGGATTGTCCTGATTTTCCACCTTTATAAACAGTGCTGTAATGAACATCTTTGGGCACATAGCTTTTCCCAAAGAGTCAAAAATTTTCTCATCAGTGAGGCTGAGGGTTTTTAATAATGGTGGGCTTTTACCCAGATTTCCAGGTGACCTTCCAGATGGACTGTATTATTTACGGTGCCTTCAGTGGCAGTATATGTTAGTACAGTTTCACCTCATCCTCCCCAGCATTGTGTATTATCCTTTTCTCACAGTTTGGGCTTGCATAGTAGTCACAGAAGCTCTTCAGGTTTTAGCTGAAGCTCAGTAATGACAGCTCCGTTGCGCCCTCTTCTTCCCTTGTTTTTGTCATAGTATCTGTCTGTCTCATACTCATTCTCTGGCTTCCCTACCCCCCAGCTCATCATCCTGGCCAATGGAGGACCCCAGGCCCTTGTGCAGATCATGCGCAACTACAGTTATGAGAAGCTCCTCTGGACCACCAGCCGTGTGCTCAAGGTGCTGTCTGTGTGTCCCAGCAATAAGCCCGCCATTGTGGAGGCGGGTGAGTATTATTACCTGTAAAGATGGCCCATGTGTCTGGGAGGGTTGGGGCGTGCCCTTATCCAGCAGCCAGGCTCAGTCAGCCGCGCTCCACTGTGGCTGACCTGTTCCCACATGCCCCGCCCCAGGTGGGATGCAGGCCCTGGGCAAACACCTGACAAGCAGCAGCCCCCGCCTTGTGCAGAACTGTCTCTGGACCCTGCGCAACCTCTCGGATGTGGCCACCAAGCAGGTGAGGGAGGTGTTTGGGCCTGGGTCTACGTCTGCGGCGGCCTCATCCTCCTCTCTTACCGTATCTGGCCTTCTGTGTAGGCGTCTGACCTTAGGAGCCGTGGGAGGCCTGAGGCTCTAAATCTTGCCCCATCGTGGCTGAGGCTAGGAGGATCCTGACGACCGTCATCGTTTTAGCTTAAGCCTCTAATCCCTGTTAGGGATTTGGGAAGGGGAATAGATGAAGAGAGGTGATGACTCTGAGCTGGAGTTCAGGTGGTACTAAGGGAGCAGTTCTGACGTAGGCCCGGGTGGCAGAGTAGGGCGCCAAGAGCCGGCTTGGGGGTCCCTGTGGCTGAAATCACGACAAGTCTCCTCGTCTCTCCTTCCAACCTGACTACCGTTCCCATGAGCCCCACTCCCATCGGCACGCTGCCTATTGAGCATCTACCATGTGCTGGACTCTGTTAGGCACTAGTGGACATTGGCTCATTTACCCCTTTTAAAACCCGGAGATAGAGTTGGGGCCCTGTCGGTTAGAGGAAGAAACAGAGGCTCAGGGAGTTAAGTAATGGCCCTTGGTCACAGCCAGCAAAAGGCAGAGCTGGGATTTGAACCCAGGACTGTCTGACCCCAGAATCTGGGGTCTTTTTGTCCTACCACAGGCCCACGTGGGCCCCCCCATCCCCCGGGAGAAGTGAGGCTTCTAGGTTAGGGGTGTTTCTTGAAAGCGGATTTGGCCCGAGGGAGCAGCAGGGAAGGCCCGGAAAGGTGAGAAGCATGTAAAGGTGGATTAGCTGGACCTGTGGCCTTCTCCTTTTCCTCCTGGCCTAGGGGCCTCGCTTGGCCTGAGTCTAAAACGCAGAGAAGGGGCCGGAAAGGGTGGAGAAAAGAGCATGGAGCTGAGAGGCTGGCCTGGGTTCAGACCTGGGCCCTCTAGCTGTGGGTCTGCAGGCAAGCCCCTCACCTCTCTGAGCCTCAGTTGCCCACGAGACAGTACCACCCTCCAAGGGAGTGTCAGCAAGGTCACAGGGATGAAAGTTCCCAGCTGTGTATAGGCAGGGCCCACTGAGTATCAGCTGAGTGGCTTTAGGCCACGGTAGGCCGTCTGCTCCCTTTGGACATGTTTCGGAAGACTTCCTGGAGTTGGGAGTCTCCCTCACTCTCCACTGCCCGCCTCTGACCCCAGGAGGGCCTGGAGAGTGTGCTGAAGATCCTGGTGAGCCAGCTGAGCGTGGATGACGTCAGTGTCCTCACCTGCGCCACGGGCACGCTGTCCA
The DNA here is from genome assembly GCA_032199065.1 of Smutsia gigantea. NCBI lineage: Eukaryota > Metazoa > Chordata > Mammalia > Pholidota > Manidae > Smutsia > Smutsia gigantea. Next base: position 180,088 of record JAVSCE010021691.1, on the reverse strand, counting down.
ACCTGACATGCAACAACAGTAGGAACAAGACACTGGTGACGCAGAACAGTGGTGTGGAGGCTCTCATCCATGCCATCCTGCGCGCCGGCGACAAGGATGACATCACAGAGCCTGCCGTGTGTGCCCTGCGCCACCTCACCAGCCGCCACCCTGAGGCTGAGATGGCCCAGAACTCAGTGCGTCTCAACTATGGCATCCCAGCCATTGTCAAGCTGCTCAACCAGCCCAACCAGTGGCCACTGGTCAAGGTACCGGCTGCCCGCCCGTGAGGGTTGAGGGGGGAAGCATACTCTGCAGTGTCCATACAAGCAAAGCTGCTGCCAGAGAGGCCCTTGAGCACGGTGGCTTCTGTAGGGTGGTTCACTCCTCTCTCATGTAACAGTTCAGGCCTCCACAGCCATCTGCCCAAGACCCAGAAGCTGTCTGTATCTTGTAGCTCAGTCATCCTGTAGAGAAAAGCTTCAGAGTTGAATATGTGGGTGAGCACCTAGGGGGTCTGACGGGGTGGACCTGGGCGGGCCTGAGATTCTGCATTTCTAGCAAGCTCATGGTGATGCTGCTGGGCCGTGGAGCATACTTCTTTTGCCAGAGTCTGGACAAGAGGGTTGGATTGTATCTTCCATACAGATGTGTTTCTAGCCCCGGCGGGCTAGCAGCAACCAGAAAGTGGGATGTGTCACTTCAGCTCACACCCTGGAACTTGGTTGTTTAGCTGTGTCTGGATGCAGGGAGGCCTGTGTCAAATGCCCTATGGCTTGCTAAAACTCAGGAGGCATAACTACAAAGCCAAAGGGTAGAGAGGCTTCTGTGGGACACTTAGTGTATGTCACAAGGAGTCGGGTGTGAAGTGTCGACCTTTCTCCTAGGGAGGCTGCCTGGGTGGAGGAGCGCCAGCTGGCAGGGGCTCCCACTGGGTAAATGTTAGACAATTAAACAGCACAGATAAGAATGACTCTAAGTGATTATATGTATTGAGTTTAAAAAATCCATAGTGAGAAAAAAGAAGGCAGTGTATGGTCTCTCCTTGGGCTTGGTCCGTGCTATGAGCCTTTCCCAGCAGCTAAATGACAAGTGACCTTGGCAGGTCATACACCTGTGCTCATACCTTCACCTCTCATATGATTTTCATCCCTGCCCTCCTGACGTCTTGTTTTGAGGAGCAAAGGAGATGATAAATTGCTTTGTGAGACCCTGGGGACCCTGGGGAGGAGCCCTCTTCCCAGAGCTGCCCCACTGTGGACTGATTACAACATGAGCATCACCAAAGCAGGAGGCTTTGGGGTCACCCACAGCAAGGACTTTGATAATCAGGGTTTGGGAGCTATGAGAAAAGTAAAGATTATGGTGTCTGAGGGGCTGAGGGGTTAAGGAAGAGGGGTGGCAGTGAGGGGCAGGTAGAATGATCTGGAATAAGGTATCATTTTAGCAGAGGCTGTTAGAGTTAGACATGAGGACCCTCAGAGCCTATGGAATAAGGGACATGGGCTGGGCGTGACCTGATTCTCTGGATATTGGGCAGCATATCTATGTCCAGCCTGGGAGACAGAGAGATGATAGGGCCAGGAGGAGATGATGCTGGGAAATTGGGATTCTCCAGATACCCAGGAAGTTCTCCTGATTGTCCCTTTTTATGCTAGGCGACCATTGGCCTGATCAGGAATCTGGCCCTGTGCCCAGCCAACCATGCCCCACTCCAGGAGGCAGCAGTCATTCCCCGCCTTGTCCAGCTGCTGGTCAAGGCCCACCAGGATGCCCAGCGCCACGTGGCTGCAGGCACACAGCAGCCCTACACAGTGAGTGAGCTGATGGTACCTGTGACCACCCTCCCTGGGGGTCGGGGTGTCCTCTGTGTGCATGTGTATAAACGGGGAGGTGAGTTGCTATTAATGTCAACTCCAGGGACCAGTGAGGCTTATAGAATGTCATGGGGTGAGGGGTGTGTGGCCAAATCCAAGGGCTACCTGTTGTCATGCCCCAGTGCCTCCTCTCATGCAGGATGGTGTGAGGATGGAGGAGATTGTGGAGGGCTGCACTGGAGCCCTGCATATCCTTGCCCGGGACCCCATGAACCGCATGGAGATCTTCCGACTCAACACCATCCCCCTGTTTGTGCAGGTGAGTCTGGAGCAGAGGGCAAGAGAGGTCCCTCCAATTCCTCCTTATCCCCATTGTTGAAAGGGGAAAGTTGGCATTCATGGGTTTGGGGGCCTGGGCCAGGTATCAAAGAGATCTTTGGAGGAGTTTGGAAAAAAGCGGCCACACCAGAAGTGACTACTTAGCAGAGTGCCTGCATGGAAATGGCTTCCCAAGCTCGAAAGCAAGAGAAGAGATCACAAATGAGAAACAAAATCTTGAGATTCAATCACATAAACATTAAAACCACATGTAAGACAGAAACAGCCTAAAAAGCCTTAAAAAGTAAACATCAAACTGGGAAAATATCTGCAAGTATCACAACAGACAAGAGTTTAATATCCTTCAAATAAAAGAGCTCATTAATACTAGATCCCAGTAGTTAGATGAGCAGAGGCACAAATAATTCCCAGGTGGCTCCTAAACAAACAGTGTTCAACCCTAGGAGTTTAAAGAAATGAAACTCACCCCCTAGTGAGAGCCAATTTTTTTCACTATCAAACTGGCAAAGAAAAATAATGGGAGTGGCCTGTGCTGGTGAACAGTCTCATACTCAGCTGGTGGGGAGATGAGACGGCAAAACCTCCAGAAGGCAAGTTTATAGTATATAGAGAGAGCCTTGAAAATGTTCATATCTTTTGACAAATACAAGTCTGGGACTGTCTCCTTATGAGAGAACATAATTTAAAATATGGGCAAAAGGTTTATGCATATGGCTAACAATTGCAATGTTACTTATAATAATCGAAAACTGAATGCCCAATGATAAGAGAGTGGTTAAAAAAAAGAATGGTTCATTATGTCATGTGACATATATGATGTTGAAGAGAAATTTTTGGTTTTCAGAATTTTTTCCCTTTTACTTTTTTAATAGAGTTCAGAGTAAGGGATTGGTTCCATGGCTTCCTGCACTTGTGACCAATGGGTTTTTGTTTTTGTTACTGCTTTGCTTTTTAGCCTTCTTTTTCTCTCGTACAAATATTAACTAATAGATTTTTAGGAAGAGTTTTTATAATAGAGGAAAATGCTTTATGCTACAATGTCAGGTGAAGAAAGCTTAGACATCAAATTTTCGTATATGAAAATTTATATATTAAGATTGGACTGTGATAAATATCTAATGGAAATATGCCCATCTGTTAACAGAGGATGTGTCTGGGTGGGAAAATACGGCCGGTTTTCTTTTCAGTTCCTTTGTACTTTTCTTAGACTTTCCACACTTCTTAGTGTGAACTTGTGTTAAATCCAAAGAAGGGAGGCCGAGATGGGCAGGGCTGTGATGTGTGCTGCCCGCCTGCCTTTCTTCTCATCCACGGCCATCCCTTTCCCCACCCTGCGATCCCTCTCCCAGCTCCTGTATTCCTCCGTGGAGAATATCCAGCGTGTGGCTGCAGGGGTCCTGTGTGAGCTGGCCCAGGACAAGGAGGCCGCTGATGCCATCGATGCGGAGGGGGCCTCAGCCCCACTCATGGAGCTATTGCACTCGCGCAACGAGGGCACCGGTGAGGGGCTGTGCTGTGGGCAAGCAAGGCAGGAGGGCAGCGGGGAGGCCGGGCCTTGTTCCCCCAGTCTGTTTCCCCAGCTGGAGTAGAGGCAGGTGCTGGACTTGGCCTTTCCATTGCTCTCTGCTCAGCTACCTATGCAGCTGCTGTCTTGTTCCGCATCTCCGAAGACAAGAACCCGGATTACCGGAAACGTGTGTCTGTGGAGCTCACCAACTCACTCTTCAAGCACGACCCGGCTGCCTGGGAGGCTGTGAGTATCCGGGTCAGACTGGACTGTGTGGTTGTGCAGGCTGTGCACTGCATGAGGATGGGCACTTTTAAGGGGGCTTCTCCCCAGCTGTCGGTTTCAGAGGTTTTTATTTTATAATTGGACCATATATGACAATTGCCAGCAGAGAGAGTAGGTTGAACCATCTATCTGTTTTGACCTACCAAAATGGCAATTTTATTTTGTCCAAACTAATACAGTGTTTGAGGCAGGGGTGCCTTTTTCTAACTTGCACAAAGGTGCTGTACTGCCTGTGGCTGCCCTGATGCTGGGCGGGCATTCTCCGGTTCTCTCCTCCACTCCCCTCCCCAGGGCTGCTCTAGTTCTCTGGGTGCCTCCAAGCATCAGTGGCGGGGCCCTCCATCCTGCAGAGGTGCTGGAGGACAGGCATTTGTCAGGGCACTGTTTAACCCCATTTCATCCTCTCCTCTTCCCTGGCTCCTTTTATAAAAGCATCCCTAGCTTCTGGGCCCGCCCCTTGCCCAGAGCCCCATTTTCCACCCTTCCCCCTCTGCCCGTGTCTCTTTGTCTTCTTCCTCAGGCCCAGAGCATGATCCCCATCAATGAACCTTACGCGGATGGTAGGTGGGGGCGGAATTCTTGGGACCCTGGAGAGCCCAGGGTGAGGCGGGTGGGTGTGAGCAGAGGAGAGCCTTTGTGTCTCTGAGGCCAGAGGACCAGTGGTGGTCACCGTACACTTGTCTAGGTCCCCTCACGTGAGAGTTTGGGAAGCGGGTCGTGCCCACTGGGGGAGGGCAGAGGTAGAGTCGGTGGCTGAGGGCCGTCCAGACTACCTGCAGACCTTGGAAGGTGCCTCCCTTGTCCTTCCCAGATATGGATGCCACCTACCGCCCCATGTACTCAAGTGATGTGCCACTGGACCCCCTGGAGATGCACATGGACATGGACGGGGACTACCCCATCGACACCTACAGTGATGGCCTGAGACCCCCCTACCCCATGGCGGACCACACGCTGGCCTAGCTGGCCCCACCCTAGTACGGCATCCTCCTGCTTTGCAGCCCTCCCTCATGCCTGTCAGCTGCTGAGGCATGCTTTTCCTTCCTTCTAGAACCTCTTCATGGAGGCCCTCTCATGTTCCCTTTGAAACCCTGGCTCCTTTTGGAAGAATGAGTATGGGGCCTTCTGCTGGCTAGCTCCCTGCAGGAAGGCATGCCTTGGCCTGTCTTACTCAACTTTTGCTGGGGGCAGGAAGGCCCGGGAGGGGAGGTGATGTGGGAGAGGCGTGAGCTAGGGGACACAGGCCTGCCCTGACCTCTCTGTGTTGGCCTCACCCCCAGGTGCAGTTCCTCATCTGAGAGGCTCTCCATGCAGGTGATGGGGCAAGACAAAAGTGCCTCAGCCCGGGGGAGCAGGGCCACGACTTCCTGCCGAGCCCCACGCCTGCAAGGGCCTCCATGGGCTCTTCTTGGGATGGTGATCTGCTCCTGCTTTTCTGTCTGGGCCCCTTGTGGGCCCAGGGCCCAGTATCCCCTCCTCCCCAGCCCTGTGGCCCTGGCATTAAAGCATTAGACTTGAGCCGCCCACTGTGTCCCCGCAGCAATCCCCCCACCCTGCTGCCTGTCCCCAGCAGCCTGGGCTCTGCAGGACTTTGGTTCCTTCTCTGGGTCTGATTTTCTCACTGAACTCCACCCAAGCAGCTGTCCTGAACTCCTGGGCTTCCCAGGACCCTGGCTGTAGGCCCAAAGCCCTGGAATCTCTCTCGAAAAGTCAGGGCCCATCTGGAGAGGTGGGACGAAGTACAGAGGGTGAGCCTCCAGCTCCAGGACACTGCCTGCTTCTCCCTACATGACACTCAGTTGGCTTTGTCCCTTTCCTGGGGAGCTCTGGGGGTGGCTCCCTCACACCCTGTCCTAGCCCCCCAGCTGCCCCAGCTGACCCCTGAGAAGTGCTCTTGGCTGACCCCTCTGGTGTGCGGTGAGGGGCTTTCTCTTCCCCTTCCTGTTTCAGTGCCCCCCGCCCCCGAACCCCCTGCACAAGGCTGTGGAGGTCTGGGGGAGGCCCAGCAGAGAGTTTTATTAGTATCGCTTTGTTTTTGGTTATTGGTTTTTTTGTATAGACCAAAGCAAAAAATAAAAAGAACACACAAATCCAGTGGACGCTACCTGGGAAAGTGGGATGGGGAGATGGGGTTTCCCCTCCTTGGTTGGATCCCATGTCTTCAGGGCCACCTTAGTGTGGGGAAGACACAGAGAGGGGGCTCAGAAGTGTTTGAGGAGTCGGAGTCAATTTAGTTCGGTACATACTCGCAGGGCTCCAACTTGGAACCATAGGAGGCTAGAAGGGGCAAAGAAATGACTAGGGGGGAGTGAGTCCCCCCTTCAGGGACCCTAGGCCTTATTCATCTCACCAGTGGGCAGCCTCCTTACCTGCCTGTCAGCCTCCTGGCCTGCCCCCATCGAGCCTCAATGTGCATCTGGTGGATTTCTCCTGTGGCCTGTACCTGGGAGTCCAAGCCCCTTTTCTGTCTGCAGTGGGTCTCCCTCAGTTCCTGCTCACACCCCAACCCCAACCCCTCAGCTAGCGTCTTCCATGCTGTTCCTTACTTCCTGATTTTCATCAATGTTCTCTGCCTTCCCCGGCTCAGCCATTGGGATCTGCTTAGACCTCACTCAGGGAACACGTCCCCCGTGACCTCCATCCTTTCCCAGCCAGGCTGAGCTGCAGGCCCGTCTCTGCTCCATATGCCGTGTGCACAGCTGTCATTTCACTCACCACATTGTTGTGACTGTTGGCTTGAGTGATGGCGCCACTCCTGCCCTCAGATTCTTCCTGGGGAGGGTTAGTTGGAACACACCTGCCAAGACTGAGAATCCATGGCCCCTGTGGGCCTGCTTTGCCATGCCTGCTGTCCCATCTCTACGCCTCCTTGGAGTTGGAGCGGTGGAGAGGCCCTGGCGTCATTCACAGAGAATCAGCGGCACTGGGGTGGATGTGCTGGGGGCAGGGAGCTCAGGAGGCAGCTGTAAGGTGCAGACAGTAGGTGATGAGCTGCTGAGCTGAGCTCTGCAGAGGGGTGCCATGGGAGGGGAGGGGACAGAAAAGAGTTTCCAGAGATCCTGAGGTCTTTCAACAACTTGCTTTCCCTGTACTCTGCACCCTGTCTTAGTCTGCTCAGGCTGCTATAACAAAATACAGACTGGTGGCTTCAATGACAGATACTTCACAGTTGTGGAGGCCAGAAGTCTGAGATCAAGGTGCCAGCCGATCCCATGTCTGGTGAGAGCCCACTTGGCTTGTCAGCAGCCACCTTCTTGGTTTATGCTCACATGGCCTTAATTCAGTGCATGTTTGTGGAAAGAGATCTCTCCTTATAAGGTCACTAATCCTATCCTGAGGGTCCCACCCTTACGATCTCAACTAAACCTAATTACAGCCCACAGGCCCCACCACCAAATACCGTCATAGTGCAGGCTAGGACCTCAACATACGAATTTAGGGGGCACAGACATTCAGCCCATAACAGGGCCCTGGCAGGAAATACTCAACTTGGATAATTTGAGAATTAGGTAAAGGGACAGTTTACAAAGGTGTGGGCAGGTACAGGAAACAGCAAGGGAGAGGGCAGTACCCTGGGCTAGTCGTGGTGGCCTCAGGCAGGAAGGGAAGTGCTGCTTAGGGACAGGACTCTGGATGAGGGTCCAGAGAAGTGGAGGCCGGCTCCCACAGAGAGGCTGTGGCCTTCCTCCCTCCTAGGGCTCCCTGCTGGCCAAACCCAAGCAGAAACCAAGTGCCCACGGACGGGGTGCATTCACGTCATCCCCTGCTGCCCAGAGCAGAGTGGGGAGGAGATGGGGAGTTACAGGCTGAATGAAAGAGAACCTGGCACACTCCCCAACGCATCTTTCCAAAAGGGGATTCAGGGCAACTTACAAGAAAGGATTGCGCTCTCCAGCCTGGTAACAGGCAACGGGGACAAAGGACAGGAAGCACCCATGCTTGGGTTGATATTCTCTCTGATTGGGCTTGACATTAGGCGCTGAGTTTCCTGGCATCCTGGTCAAAAAAGGAAAATGATGGCAAGTTAATCTCAGTGAAGTGAGGTGGTGGCCACTTCGGTTTTCATGCAGGAGCTCTCTGAGCCCTGTAACCTTGAGAAAGTGGAATTACTTCTCTGCCCCTCAATTTCCTCACGTGTAAAATGAAGATAGGGTCAGTTCTGCCTACTGAACATGAGGCTGAAATGAGAAAGCGCAGTGATTCCAGGCAGGGAGAAGGGCAAAAGGCAAAGGGTTTCCACAGGGACGTTTGCCTTGTTTTCCAGAAGGGATGCCCACCCAGGCGCATATCGACATTAAGTGGAAATTGTCATGTGACCCACCCTGGCTGCAAGGGAAACTGGGAAATGGAGAATGTTTTAGCTGCATACATTGCCCCCTTGGTAAAAATCAGGATGTGGTAGTAAGAAGGGGAGGGGACAGAAGACCAGGGCTAGACTACCAGGCTTGTCTGCTGCAACTAGGAATGAGGGCCCCAGACCAACCTCCTCCCCTTAGGCCAGCTTATTTGGCGGCAACAGCAGAAGAGCTGAGTGTTTGGGTTTCAGCAAAGGAGCAGACTAAGCAACAGACCAGAAAGGGAACCAGGCTGAGGAGAGTGGGTCGACCGCGTGAGCTGCCACACCCACAGAATGGGAAACCTGGCCCTGTCGGTGTGGCAGGGGGGAAGGGCGATACTGCCCCGTGCCACAGCCGACATCTCTAGCTTGGCATCAGTCCATCAAGAAGACCCCTGGAGACGGACTCCCACCTGTCACAGCAGCGGGCACCGTGCTGATGGCAAGGGAGGGTCACTGGCTAGATGGCAGAACCAGTCCCCCCACCCCAGGGCAATGAGGCAGAATGGGCAGAATCCAAGATAGGATTTCAATATCGAGTCATTAAAATAAGTGAAAAATAAGTTATTGTCAGTGAACCTAAAACTGCTTTTGAAAATAGTCAATTAAAAAAAAAAGTTACTCAAAAGTAAAAAAGTCATTAAAGTAAGCCTCACACTAAAAAACATTTTAAGCACGTCTACATGACCTTGTCGAAGAAGCATGTAAGTTGACTTAAAAGATAAAATCAACAAGATAAAATAGGTAGGAAATAATTCGATGGAACCCTAAACCCTATACTTTGATCTAAAATCATCTATGCACACAGAAAATATGGGGCAATTTGGCTACACTAAAGACATGTGGGAAAGATTTGAGAACTTCGGTTGACTCCCAAATTCACAAATTACTAGCACAATGCAGCTGTGGAAAAATGACTGCAAGTGCACCGAGTCTGAGCTGACAGGAGCGCAAGTCTCTGGGAGCAAGAGAGAGCACTGCCTCGGCTAGATTCCCACCCGCTAAATCCTAAGGCCCTGTTCTTTACCAGACTTTGTTCAGGGTACTGGGAGCAGAGCCCAACATTCTTGTCCTCCACTGTGGATGTGGACAGTAAACCAACTCTAGCAGCACAGTGTGGAAGTAAGCTTGTGCTGAGGGGTCTGAGTGGGTTCAGGGGAGCCAGAGCAGGGAGTGGGTGACATTTGAATCGCATTTCAAGTAAGGAGTGTTTGCTGGGTATCTTGGAAGCTCCCTTGGCATTCCTGGCAGCAGAGGCAGCAAGGACATGGAGATAAGCTGGGTGGAGACTGCGGGGAATGACAGTGGGTTGGTGTGTCTGGCCCATGAGAGGAGGGGGTGGGGAATCCAGGGAGAAACAGCCTGGAGAATGAGACAGATGTCAGAGGGCGGAGGGCCTGCTTGTGGGGCCAAAGCGTGTGAGCTTGATCCTGGATAAGATGAGGGTGAGGACCCATTAAAGGTTTTAACCAGAAGGCAGCAGGGACCGGCCTGGAGGGTGAGGCTCTGTCCTTGGGTTGTTCTGGGAGAGCCGGTCCTAGTAACGGGGATCATACCCACCGTTGATTGAGCTCTTTGCACTTATAGCAACTTTCATGTTGGAGCTATCTGTCTCCCATTTAACTTTTGAAGCCCAGAAGTTCAAGTGACCAGTCTGGTAACTTGTTTTTACTAATATGAAAAACAGTGGTCACCATTAGCTGGGCTCTTGTTAGGTGCTAAGTGCTTATTGCATAATCACAGTTAATCCCCAAAAGCCTTGAAAAGTGTGTAAAACGAAGATAATTTATCCAAGGTGAGGCTCCTGGGACTCGGGATTGGTTAGGACACGTGCCGGAGGCAGCACAGCTTGTGTGAGCCAGAGTGGGGATTCGCACCTGGGATGCCTCGCGTCTCATGGCACTGCCCACCCTTCTGAGCCGAGGCTCCACCGGGGATCCCGGGCTGGCCCAGAGCACCCCGATGAGATCAGGGGGGATGGGGTTCAGGCCTGGCTGAAGGATGGCAGCCTGGAAAAGAGCTGACTAGCAGAAGACCTGTGCCCAGATGTGCCCAGAGCACAAGAGGGTGTAGCCTCATTCTGGGGATCTCTAGAGGTCGTGGAGGCGGTGGGAATTACAAAGAGGAAGATTTTTGTTCTAAGCAGAATTCTGGAGGAAGATTTTTCTAGAATGATTACTGTCTAAAAGTGTGCAGACTACTTTCTTGAGCTCCCCTTTCCTGGAGATATTCAGGCAAAGGTTGGAGGGCCACCTGGTGGGAAGGTCATGGGAGAGATTCTGCAGCAACTGGTGAAAGGCTGGGGGTGGCAGGGAGCTCTGCTGTCGAGGGGCCCAGGGCCCCATCCCTCTGCCTGGAATCCTTACTCAGTGCTCAGTGGTGCTCACCTCTGCTTCTCATCTACAAACAGTAATATCTTTTCCCTCCAGTGATAATAGAATAACACATGCAAAACATGAACCTAGTTGGGGCTCAGAGGGTGTGTTCTCGCTCTCCCTTGCTGCCCCCAACCCCATGAATTGTCCCTGGAAGGGCTCAGAGTCTGGACATGGACCTAAGGATCAGAAGGAGCTGCTGACTCTGGGGACAGAAGTCAGGCAGTGAAGGGCTCCTTAGTCTTTTCCCTGAGCCTGGAGGCAGCTCAGGGAAGCCCAAGGGTGGAAAAACACTCTCCCAGGCCTGCCACTCTCGCCTGCCCTGCAGGCTGGATGTGGCTGAGTGCCCTGCCCTCCCTCACAGTTGGTGCCATGGCTCCCTCACTCACCTGCCAGCTCCCAGCTGCTTCCCACAGAGCCTCCCAGGTCAGGGTTGGCCCTGTGACAGGCCAACGGGTAGGACATAGCTCCGTATCCCCCTTAGGCCTCCAGCTCTGGTCCCTGGAGGAAGAGAGTAGGGGCTGGGTTGAGGGGCTCTAAGTGAGGAGTGGCAGGGGGTGGGGTGGGGGTGACTGTGCTGGGATCTCCACTGAGGGTCTGTGGAATTACCCCTCTTCCAACAGGCAGCCCCTGGGAGGCTTCCTGGTGGGACTCACCCGTGTGGGGGAGCGTGGGATACTCCTGGCTCAGCCTTCTCTGGAGCCTTTGGGGGTCCCTCCTCCCCGGCACCCAGACTCACCCACCGAATCCACCGTGTGCTCATTCAACAAGTACTGAGTGCCTACTCTAGAGTCCTAAGGATGCAGAAGTGGGCAGGCGGACACTACCCTCATTGTTTAAATATTCATCTTGTAGGTAACAGAATCTCACATTGTGCATAGTGAGAAGCAGGGGAGGGTAGAAAAAGGAGACCCCCAGCTCTGGGAGCAGGGAGGGCTTCCCAGAGGAGGAGGCCGGCCTCAGGAGAGCAGAGATGAGCGGGAGTGAGTCCGCAGGCTGTGTGGGTGGCAGGCGTTCCACTAGGACAAGAACCCCCAGGTTGGAGAGGGCATGGTGGGGTTCCGAGAGGAGGAAATGGCTCACTCTCCTGAATCCTGGCCATCCCCGCCGCAGCCCCTCCCCGTCACCCAGGAACTTCCCCTCTGCCCTCTCTTTGCTTTTCTCCCTTCCCTGTCCTGGCCAGCAGGGGGCCTAGAAACCAGAAGACAGCCCAGACTCCCAGTGCCGCCCTGCGTCCTCACCCAGGCCAGGGAGGGACCTCAGAGAGGCTCGTGTCCTGGGAAGAGTCCTGGGTGCTGGTGGGGAAGAGGGGCTGGGATAGGATGGGGGCTCCCCTGAGGCCTGCAGGAGTGGGGGTGGGGGTAGGGAGTCTCCCCACCCCCAGTCCAGGGCACCGCCTCCATCCTGCTCCTCAGGCTGATGAGAAAGTAGTCCTGGCACCTGACCCTGTCCAGATCCCAGGCACTGACCCTCAGGAGCTCTTACCATGGAGTACCCTGTTCCACGTCTTCTTCTCAGGGTCACGCTAGGGAAGGTGGCCTGAGCCAGGTGTGAGCTGCCCAAGTTCATGGCTGTGGTGGAGAGTTTGCTTGGCAGTACAGCCTAGTGGGTAGTGTGCCCCTCCTGTCCTCTGTCTGGTCCAGTAGAGGTCACAGGGTCATACTGGGAGGGAGGGCAGGAGGCCTAGGGTCTCAGCCTGGCTGACCTCTTGGGTCAGAGCAGCAGCAGGGCGGGGAGGGGAACAGACTGAAGGACACCACTGGAGAGGTGCCTGCTGGGTCTCCAGGGCAGCCCTGGACACTGGCAGACATCTATCAGTCAGGACAAAACGCTTACTTGTGGGGTGGTCAGGGGTCTGAGTCTTGGTTTCCTTGTCTGTAAAATGGAGTCACCATCCCTACTCTGCCTCTTTTGTGGGGTGACTGACCCTGCCAGTGAGGGAGCTGGGGCTGGAGGCGGGGGTGGTATGTGGGCTGGCACTGCCCTCTGGTGGCTGCAGCTAGAGTTGCTGGGTGCCGGTGCCAGGACCTAAAGGGGGAGATCAGTGGGGAGCCTGTAGGGTCCCCTTCATCTTTGTCTTCTCCACCCACTTTCTTCTCTTCTTCTTCACCCAGACTTTGCAGGGGCTTCAGGGCTTCTTTCTCATGGTAAAGGATAATCCAAGTCAGTGAGCTTCTAGACAGCAGGAACTGCATGGGCCCTTACCACCTGTCCTACTGCTTGTGTACAAGTACATTCTGTGCTTGGTGTTGGAGCTGCAGAGATGTCCAAGACACAGCGAAACTATTCTGGAAACTGAAGGCTGGTGGAGGAGGCACTTGGAAGAACTGCAGAACTGCAGCCTCATGAGGTCTGGACAGGTGGCCCTGTCATGGCCATTTCTGGGGTTTAACCTCACTATCCACAGCAAACCCTAGGGTTAGGTTCCATCCCCTTCAGACTTTTTGCTGACAAGGTAACCATGAAGACATGCATGCTTGAGCGCTGAGAACGGATTTGGTTACCACGGTTCTTTCATTGCCAGAAGTACTCCTTCTAGGGTTCTGTCTTCTACATCAGTTTTCTTCCTGCTGGTACATTTTCATCAGCTCTTAAACATGGGGTCATCTCCACTCTCAGTCCCTCAGGGGTCTCACCTAGTCCCATAGCTTTAAATTATCATTATAAGGCAATGACTCCTAGATTTAAATCTCCAGTCCCCATCTCTCCTCTACACTCAGATTTTATATCCAATTGTCTGCCTGATATTTCCATTTGGATACTTAATAAGCACTTCAGAGTTAACTTGTCCAAAACAGAACCCCTCATTTTCTCCACCAAAGCTGGCCTTCCCTTAGTTTTCCTCAGTTTGGCATCTGGTGGCTTTTTCAGGCTTGAACAACTAGAGTCACTTGATGCCTCTCTTTCCTTCACATCCCTCATCCAGTCAATCAGCAAGTCCTATGGCTTTACCTACCTACCATGAACCTGTAAGCTGAGGAATTCCCAGAATGCACACAGTGCTGGGAAATGTTCAAGTTCAGAGCAGCCAGCAGGGAGAGTCCTCACTGAATGTTTGGGGCATTTCGTAGAGACTCCAGAAGGACCACTCCTTAGTAACAGGGCTGAAATATCACTCAAGACCCTTCTAGATCCTTTTATCTGCCCTACAAAGCTTTAAAAACAAGCCTTGAGAGGATCAAGCTGATCCACAGTAACTAAGTTGCCTGGAAAAATGAAACTCAACAAAGGAAGACCACACAATCCAGCAGCTCAGCAATGTAACGATCACAATGTCCAGCATTCAAAAGATTACTAGACATGCAAAGAAGCAGGAACTATGACCTGCCATCAGGAGAATCATCAGTCAATAGAAACAGACCTACAAATGACTGAGATGATGGTGAAGAAGGAATTCTAAAAAGCTATTGTAGCTAAGGACAAGACTTAAAGGAAAATGTGAGTATAAGAAGAGAAATGGAAGATACAAACAAGGACCAAATGGAACATCTAGAGCTGAAGAATACATGATCAGAAATGAAAAAGTTACTGGGTGGCTTAAAAGGAGATTAAAAGACAAGATCAGTGGATGTAAAGATAACAAAACCCCCAAAAACTAGGACTAAGAGGAAAAGGCTGGAAAAAAAAAGCCCCCAGACAAACAAACAAAACCAACAAAAACAGAGCCTCAGTGCCATATGGTTCAATATCAAGTGGTCTGATATACATGTAATTGAAATTCCAGAATGGCGGGGGGACTCAGAAAAAATATTTAAAGAAATGAAAGTTGAAAAATTTCCAAATTTTGATGAAAGCTATACATTCACAAATCTAAAAACCTGAATGAACCCTAAGGAGAAATAAAAGAGAACCCCACAAAGACACATCATGATCAAATTGTTGAAAGCCAGTGATAAAGAGAAAAAAATTGAAAGTGTGCAAGGAAAAAAGAAAAATTACATTTAGGAAAAAAAAGATAAGAATGAATGCTAGTCCAAGTTGAGATGTGCTATAAGTATAAAATGCACTCTGGATTTAGTATAAAAAGTATAGCCTTGTCAATAATTTTTTTGTGTTGATTACATGTTGAAGTGATACTATTTTAGAGATATTGGGTTAAATAAGATAGATTATTAAAACCAATTTCATTCACATTTTAAAATTAAGGTATCATTGATATACAATTTGATGAAGGTTTCACATGAGTAACACTGTGGTTACTACATTCCCCCCTATATGAAGTCCCCATCACATACCCCATTGTAGTCACTGTCCATCAGCGTAGTAAGATGCTATAGAGTCACTACTTGTCTTCTCTGTGCTATACTGCCTTCCCCGTGACCCCCCTACATTATGTGTGCTAATCCTAATGCCCCTTATTCCCTTCTCCTTCCCTTCCCACCCACCCTCCTCAGTCCCTTTCCCTTTGGCAACTGTTAGTCCATTCTTGGGTTCTGTGAGTCTGTTGCTGTTTTGTTCCTTCAGTTTTTGCATTGTTGTTATACTCCA
This sequence comes from Smutsia gigantea, assembly GCA_032199065.1. NCBI lineage: Eukaryota > Metazoa > Chordata > Mammalia > Pholidota > Manidae > Smutsia > Smutsia gigantea. The sequence goes on along the minus strand of JAVSCE010021691.1, from coordinate 164,962 downwards.
CAGATGAGTGAAATCATTTGGTACTTGTCTTTCTCCACCTGGCTTATTTCACTGAGCATAATTCATTCACTTTTTAAGTTAAAAAAGGTAAGATTTTAAAATACAGCTGCCAGAACTGCTAGGACATTTAAAATTACAAATCTAAAGAGACAGAAAGTGGCTACCAGGGCCTGGGGAGCAGCAGCGGAGGAGAGATGGCGTCATTGCTAATGAACATAGGGGTTTTTGCTAGGGAAGTTGATAAAAAAAAGTTCTGATATTAGATTAGATGGTTGCACAACTCTATGAATATATACTAAAAACCATGGGTTGGACACTTAAATGGTGATATTTATGGTATGAGAATTGTACAGCTGTTATATTTTTTTAAGTGACAAGGATGTTACGGATTAAATGTTTATGTCCCTCCCGCCACCGCATTCATCTGTTGAAATACAAACACCCAATGTGATGTGGGCTGAAATGCAAAATACTACTGGATTCATGATTTCTCTGCTCCCACCCACCTAGAGCACCCTGTCAGATAGGTACTTTCCATTTCTCTCAATCATATCATAGCTCCTTGTCTGTTCCTTTCAGAGAACTCACCACACCCTGTAATTATCTAACTTGTCTTCTTGCTTATCTGTCTTCCTTTTTAGATTCGAAAGTCCAGGAGATCTGGGATCTAGTTTCTCTTGTTCCCTGCTCTAGCCTGAGAGTCTATCTAGCACAGTGCCTGGTATATATAGTGGGCACTCAATAAATATCTGTGACACAGATGAGTGAACCCAGATAGAAGGAAACATTCTTATTAATCACAGTGTTTCTCCACTGGAAAGCTGATGGATGGGACGCTCTGAGTCCTCTTCCTGGGTTGTGTCTCCTATTCCGTGCTGTGTCAAGGATACCTGGCCCTCCAGGCACATTGTCAGTACTGGGCACCTCTGTCCCAGATGCAGCCCTTGTCCTGGGCTCAGGCTTGGAGTGGTGGTGGCTGTAGGGAAGAGAAGCTTCTGGAACTCCTTAACGTACATAGGAGCATGAGCGAGAGCCATGGGATGGAGTCGGATCATGTGGAGGGGCAGGAGGAGGAGCGGGGAGCTTCACAACCATCTAGGAGAGGATGAAGCCTCAACAGCAGAAGGGCCGTAGGGGACAGGGCACATTTGAGAGATATTTAGGAGGTAAATTAAGAAAGACTTGGTGGTTTGATTGGGTATTGAAGAGAAGGAACCTGGAGCACCCAGAGTGATCCCAAGGCTTTAAACAAATCAGGACCACAGCCCCCTCCTTTCGGCCTGTACGTTCCTCAGTCCACAGGCACAGAAATGGCCCCACAGTTCATTCAGGACTTACGGTGGCCCTCGCAGGTATCCTGTCCCCCGTTGAGCTCTGAGGCACACGCTCCCTGCGCTGAAGGGGCTCAGGGCTGGCCTCGGAGACAGAGACACTGCCACAGCGGTCGCGTAAGGTGGACGGTGGGGGAACAGGGTCGAAGGAGGCTTCACGGGGAGACATCTAAGCGGGGTCTCCGGAAAGAACAGGTGTTTGCCAGGGTGGAAGGAGGTGGGCAAGTAAATGAGGGCTGGAGGTAAAGCGCAAGGGAAGTCAGTAAGACGAATTAAGAAATAAGAAAGGGGGCTGTGGAGCGGTTCCAGCACGGGGTGTGGGTGTGAGGGTCAGGATGTGACGCTCCAGGCTGGGCAGCGCTTTGAAACCGTCCTGGTGTTTGGATTTATCTCGTAGCCAACGGGGAAAGCCACAATACTGTCTTAACTCACAGATCAAATCCAGGGGAGGCAGCCTAAAACCCCGGGCTGGAGTGGAGGGCGAGGGGTGCCCCCAGCTAGAGACCTCCAAGTCCTATACCCAAATCCCCAGGAGCGGAGGCTTTGGGCAGAACCATTCTCCGGAGGTGGAGAGGGGAAGAGGAGCCCTGCACTCGGAACCCAAGCCCACAGAACCAGCTGGAACCTCCACTCGAGTCTTCCTTGCTCTTCTCTTATTTTTGCACTCTGCTCCGCCCCCAGTAACTCCTCTCTCGTGGGGCCTCCGGGTCCTGGCACCGCTGTTCGCTCCTCGGCCGCCCCTTCCCGCGCGTGGTTCGACCTGGCGGGCGCCAGCTCCAGGCACAGGTTATAAAAGCTTGGCTGCGGCAGCCGACTGCGGACTCAAGATGCGCCCCAAAGAGTCGGGGCGGGCCTGCGCTGGGAACCTGCCCGGACCCGGGCTCCCAGCGGCAGTCACCCCCACGCCCCCTCCCGCAGCCGATCCCTCTCCAGAGCCCTCCGCGGAGCCTGAACCCGCCCCTGCGCAGGCACCGGCTACTGGACAGGGAGCAGGATCCGGATCCTCATCAGTCTCGCGACCCCCAGCCAGAGGTCGCCGGACCTCCGAACCTGGGTCGGAGGCAGGAGCCCAGCGAGCGTCCGTATTCTCGGCTGTCCAGGGGAATGCCCAGTCCGTGCACCGTAACTCGGATGTGCCGTGGACCCGTTTCATATTCCAAGGGCCGTTTGGTCCCCGGGCCACTGGCCTAGGGATAGGAAAGGCGGCGGGCGTCTGGAAGACGCCGGCCGCCTACATCGGCCGATGGCCCGGGGTGCCAGGCCCCGAGCGCGCTGCCTTTATTCGGGAGCTGGAGGAAGGTAAACTGGGTCCCAGGATCCCGGAGCAGGTGGGACTAGGGCAGTTCCAGGCGCCCAGCCCTGCCGGGCACTCCGTCCCACTCTTCACCCACTCGCGATGTCCCTGTTTGCGGTGTCTGTCCGGTGGCCTTTTCCCATCTTTATCTCCTATCCTTCTATCGATTTCTATCCGTGGGCCGGGTTCTGGGGCCCGCGCGCTTCCCGCCCGGCTCTGCGCGCCTGTTGCTGCGACAGATCTGCTCACTCTCGGTGCCCCCCCTCCCGGGTCTACCGCAGTGCCAGGAGAGGGGCGGGGTTTGCGGGAGGGCCCTGCTCTGAGCCTGCGCTGGCCCGCCGTGAGGATACTGGGGTGGTGGGCGGGCCGAGGGGGAAGTTTTCCCAACCTCCTGGCCCTCGTGGGGTGGGGCGTCAAGGTCGGGCTTTCCCCAGCCTAGGGATGCGAAGGGCCTCAGGCTTCTTCCCCTCCTCTCCCCTCCCATCCTCTCCTGGGTCTCCGGAGATCTCTGGATTGAATCTAGAGGCTCAGGTGACCCCTACAGTACTGGAAAAGTCTCTTCCCCTTCTCTCAACACGTAAGAGGTGCAGGGTGGGTGACTGCATCTGTTTTTATGACCCATGATGCTCCAGTGAGCTGGCCAATACTGTCCTCTGGGTAAGCGGTGATGAGTCAGTCTGTGGGGCTATGGTTCCACTAGCTGCCTGCATTCTCCCAGGCGCCAGAGATCCAGGTGTCCTAGGACCTCGTTTCAGCTGAGCCTGGACAGCTATGATCTCACTTTAGCCAGTTGCCTCCGGAAAAAAAAATGAGTCCATTTGGCCCTGGGAGCAGTGGAGGGACTGCTGAGAACTGGGGAGTATGGAGAGGATGCTGGGGCAGGAAGGGAGCTCAGACCCCTCCCTCACTGGTGACCCTTGCTGTTGGGGGAGAGCTGACAGTGGGATGTGGGGCGGCATATGTCCCTTTTTTCCTGACCTGGCTGCCCCACCTCCTCTTTCAGCACCGTGCCCTGATCGACCCCTGCCAGCCAAGAAGGTCACCCAAGAAGATGTCAAAGTGATGTTAAATTTGCTAGAGGAGGTGTGTGCTGCCTTCCTCCCGGAGCCAGCCTAAGCCTAAGCCTTAGCCAGGCCCCCACGTTAACTCTGTCCCGTAGGAATAGGAGTCTGGTCTAGCTCCGGCCTGATCACTTCTCTGGGGCCAAGCTCTTATATGGCCCCAGAGGCTGGTATATATGAGAGTCCAGGTGGGAGGAGATTTTAGAACCATCTTGTCTGATTTGCTCTTTTCCATAAGGAGAAACTGAGTCAAGCCCCACAGTGGGTTAACTGCAGACTTGTCTGGAGAACTAGGGGATGGGAGGGTTCCCCTGGTGGCCTAGCTTCCCTCTGACACCTTTGTAATCCCTAGCTTCTCCCACCTGTCTATCTGAAAGCAGGAAAGTATTCCTCATTGATAGGGGTCCCTCTGCAGAGAGAACGGGACCTGAACATGGTGGCTCGCATTGGCCAGTCCCTAGTGAAACAGAACAGTGTTCTGATGGAGGAGAACAGCGAGCTGGAAGCCATGCTGGGCTCGGCCGGGGAAGAGGTAACTGGGTGGAGAGGAGGGGGTGTGGAGTGTGCTATCTCACACCCACCTACCTCCCCCTCAAGCCAGGCCCTGCACTTGCCCGGCCTGTGTCCTGACCCAGGGCTCCTCTCCCCGCTGCCAGATTTTACAGCTCAGACACCAGGTGAGCTTGCGGGATGACCTCCTTCAGCTCTACTCAGACTCTGATGAGGAGGAGGAGGAGGAAGAGGAGGAGGAAGAGGAAGAGCATCAGTATGGCCATCCCTATGAGTCCTCTGAGCCGTGAGTGTCCTGCCTCAGTACCTGGGCAGCACCTTCTCTGAGCCTCACATGCCTTATTGGCAAGCAGGGGCACAGACTGTGTACCTGCCAGCAGGGTTGCTGGGCTAATTGAAACCACCACACTTAGTCTGGGGGAGGCAAGTAAGCTGTGCTGGGGCTGGGAACCGGGCCCTCTAGCTCCTGTGCCCTGCCTCCCATCGCTCCCTCCCCTAGGACCCCCCTGACAGAGGTGGAGTCAGGGCATCACTGCCCACAGCTGGGAGCCCTGCAGGAGCAGCTGAGGCTGCTGGCGGAGGAGAACTATCAGCTGCGAGAGGAGGTGAGGATGAGGAAGAGGGTGCACCTGCAGGCAGGGGGTGTTCACTTCCCTGCCCCTTCCTTTCTCCCTCCCTCCAGGCCTCTCAATTCGACACCCTTGAGGATGAGGAGCAGATGCTCATTATGGATTGTGTGGAGCAGTTTTGTGCGTGAAGTCGTGACTTGGGGTAGAAGGCTGTCCCAAGGAGCAGAGGAAAGAACTCAGGACTTGGAGCCTGGAGACCTGACTTCAAGTTCCAGCTTGGGCATTTCCTAGCTGTGTGAGCTTGGACAAGTTCCTTGACCCCTTTAGAATGGGGCTTACTAATTCTGCTTCTGCTGTCCTCTCCAGAGGCACAGCAGAGGAAGTGCTTTGTGCCCACTGCAGAGAGCCATACAGAAGCTGTGGGTCTCCTGTAAACCTGTCTCCTGTTGTGATTTGGGGCAGGTGAAAGGAGGGTGCTGGAAGCGAGGAAGGGAGGGAGCTGTGTGTCAGAGACCAGACACCCCGAGGTGCTGGGGCTGGGGCAATTTAGAGTCCTGCTTGGCCTTGTGCATCTGCGAAGAGGCACTTGTTTCTCAGGAGCTCAACTGTAGCTGGTGAGACACAGATGCAAGGTGGCAGCAGCTGAACTCCTGCTGTTCTGCTCACCCCAGACCTGGTTTTCCTTCCCTCTGGGTTCCTGAACTCCCTGAATGGCCACCTTGGTCCCCACGTCCCTGGTGTGGGAGTCAGCCCTGAGCTCTTTTGCCTCCGCCTCCTAGGAAAGGCTCAAATCTTCCTCTTTCCTACCCCCACTGCCTGTAGCCCAGGCCACCTCGTACCTGGTCTCCCTGCCTCCACGTCTGCCCTTCCAGGTCCTTCCTCACACAGCCCGAAAGAGTTTTGTAAAACCAAATTTGACCTTGTCACTCCTCTGCCTAAAACCCCATGTCAGTTTCCCATCGGCCAAAGAATAAGCCCCCTGCCCCAGGCAGTGTGATCCCGGTCCTGCCGGCTGCCCCAGCCACTCCCTCCTGACCTCAGTGACTGTGCTCCGGACTCTCCACACCCGCCTCACCAGGCTTTCCCTTCGCCTGGCCCAACCCCACTTGCCCCTGCAGAGGTCTTACCTTCGCAGACCTCGCCAGGCCCAGCTGGGTGCCACAGCTCTGACCCTGGCATGCCCTTTATGCTTGCCCATCACAGCCCACAGGACGCACTGCTGTGATCTCCTTCCCCTAGACTTGAGCTCAGTGTGGGCTCACTGCTCACCCAGTGCCCTGCTTCGTGTCAATCAATGAATGTTTACTGAAGGGCAGACCTGAGTGAGGGATGCTGAGCCCTGGGGAACCCAAGGGTGCTCTGCAGGAGCTGAGGGTGTGGGTGGACAAAAGCACCCGTGAGGGCCAGAATGGGTGCCTGAAAGCCAGGGGAGCCAGGGCTGACCTCTCTCCTCACTTCTTCCCAGCGGAGGCCAGCCAGCAGATGGCTGAACTGTCGGAGGTGCTGGCGCTCAGGATGGAGAACCATGACCGGCAGCAGAGGGAGGTCACCCAGCTGCGGGCCCAGGTCCTGAAGCTGCAGCAGTGCTGCCAGCTGGTGCGTTAGGGTGTGTGCAGGGTTCCCTCCTCCTGTCACGACCCCAGGGGGCTCATGCCCCCTTCTCCCTGCTTCCACTTCATGGGGCTCTCGGCTCAGCCAGGCCCAAGGCCCCTCTCTCTGTTGGTCCGAGGTGAAGGAGACCTCAGAGAGCCTGCATCCTGTACTCTCATTGTTCCAAGGGGGGAACAGAGCCCCATGACTCCCCCACTTTATCTGGCCTATTCCACATGACTTCTTACTTAAAGGGCTGCCAAAGACTCACTGATGTGCCTGGGAAGACTTGCTGGAAATGGGGAGTGCATGGTGGGGAGGCCTTGGGTGGGGGCTTATGGGGCTTGGGTCCTTCCAGTACGGGGCTGAGACCGAGAAGTTGCAGCAGCTGCTGGCTTCAGAGAAAGAACTCCAGATGCAGCTCCAGGATGAGGTGAGGCTCCCCTTGGACTCCTTCCCTGGCCCTTGAGAGCCCCTGGCCTGGAGTGGGCAACCCGAGGCCCTTGGTCAGCCACCTGACTCTCCTGGGAGGACAGGCTCCTTGCATTAGGGCCTGGGTCTGTCCCTTTCTGTGCCCTCAGTATCGGGCACAGGGCCTGGCAGGTGGCAGTTCAGTTGGAGGTCTGAGAGGAATGGAGTCCAGGGACCTTCCCCGGGTCCCACTGCATGTCATTATGTGGGTCTAGAGTCTGGGCTTCTTGCCTCTTAGCCCAGGCTTCCTGGCCCCCCTGGGGAGAGCGGGCAAGGCTCGCTGCTGGGCACTCCTGGGTCCCAACAGAACCTGCGGGTGGGTTCCCAGCTGCAGGACCTGCAGGTGAAATATATGGAGTGTGGAGGCATGCTGATTGAAGCCCATGAGGAGGTGAAGACCCTCCGCCAGCAAGCCCCAATGTCCAGTGGCTCTGTCACCCACTATGCATACACGGTACCTCTGGTGAGGACCCCCTGGCCGCCCGCCTTCCCACTCTGTGTGCCTGTGTCTCAGCCCTGCTGGCTGGTTTCTGCCCTCTGTCCCTTTGTGCCCAGAAGTATGGGTGGGGGCTCCGTGGGGATTCCCTGCTACTGTCCCCCTTCTCCCCTGTAGGAGGCGCTTCCTGGCTTCCAGGAGACCCTGGCTGAAGAGCTCAGAATGTCCATAAGGAGGATTATCTCAGACCCTGTGTTTTTTATGGAAAGGTGTGTGCTGCTGGGACCCCCTGACCCTCGCCTGACCCACCCTCACCCTTACCTTTCCCTCAGTGGGGAGAATATTGCCCCTCATGCTTCTCACCTTCTTTACCTGTGGCATGCCTTCTCCTGCAGGCCTCCAGGCCTCTACTCTGCACCCTTTTCTCTCCCCACGTGGCCTGGGACCATCATTTCTCCCTGGGAGTTTTCTCGCATGTCGGGGTCCCAGGGACTTTGCAGTTTCAGCCAGTGTTGCTTTGGGACAATGCAGGCCTTTTTCTCTGTTGAAGGAATTATGAAAGGACCACAGAGGAGACGTCAGACCTGGGGTAAGCTGGCCAGGGGCTCCCTGCCACCTGCCCTTACTTTTCAGCAGCCAGACAACTCCCTGCAGCCAGTTCTGTGACCTGCAACCTTGGAGGAGGCCCTGCTCTCTGGGCCAGCTGGACTGAGAGGGGTTCTGGAAAGGCTACCCCCTTTTCCTTTGCCCCTTAGGGGCCGTCTGATTTAAGGCTGTTCCATGTGGGCACTGAAGCTTTCCCTTCCCCTGACCAGAGTCTGAGAGGTGAATGAGCCCTAGTGAAGGATCTGGGAACATCTGGGACTGAGTCCCAGCTCGATCCCTTTACTGGCTGTGTGTCTTTGAGCAAGTCACTTGACCTGTCTGAACCTTACTAAAGTGGATTTGTTCCTATGGCAACCGGCTGTGGGATGCATTGTGAAGGTCAAACAAGGAAGGAGGGGGCAGAGGGGACATATCCCTGCCGGTCTGTTTTGTGCAGCAGAGTGGTGGGTCCTTGGGGCGGGCAGGGCCTGTGAGTGTTGGTGACCATTCTCCCTCCTTACTACCAGGGACATGGGCTGGGTGTGTGAAGCCTTGAGGCTGGTACCCAGCTCTGCTTTCCCCTGGCTGAGAACAGGGGAGTAACCCTCAGGGTCTGTGCGTGGATGGGGAGGAAGGCAGGACAGTGCCTCAGCCCCAGTGACTGGAGATGCCCCAGGGGAGCGGAAGATGGGGGCTGGGGGCCCTGGCTGGGGCTGTCTTTCCGGGGCGTGGAAAGACTTTCCTGTCTCCCTGGCCAGATATGAGCTGCACTACAGTGAGGAGCGAGAGCAGGAACAGGGGTTCGAGGCTGAGAGGGGGTTAATGCCAGCAGAGGATTTTGTGGCGGAGGATTTCCTGCCAGAGGAGGAGCTCGTTCCTGAGGAGGAGCTGGGGGCCACAGAAGAGGTGGTGCCAGCTGAGGAAGGGGTGACAGGAGGCAGAGCTAGTGTCCGAGGAGGCTGAGGCCTGGGAAGAGGCGGGGCCAGAGGTGGATGAGGCAACGCGGCGAACGTGGGCTCCTCCCACCTGGACATGAAGTATGTCCTCCCGCAACTGGCCGACTGTCAGGCACCCATTACAGGCAGCAACTGAGGCAGAAGATGCTCCGGAAAGGTGAGTGCTCCGGTCGGGGCCTCCCTCCCACCAGCCGGACAAGCTGCAGGTCCTCAAGCCGATGAAAGGTGAGGGGAGGTGAGCCCGCAAGGGCTCACTTACCCCAGCCTGGCCCCACCCAACGTGCTGATTTGCATGGACTTCGCGTATCATTTGCATAGGCACCTCAAGTTCCCTCAGTGGGAACTGTGGCCCCAGTGCTCATTTACGTGGAATTTGCATGGGCTTCCAGATCTCCATCCTCCCTTCTCCTGGGGCCTGGGCTGGGGTCAGGGCCTGGGACTGTACCCCCACTGCGACTCAGCCTCCTGTCTCTGCCCGCCTCCTCCCCTTCCTCACCCCTGCCTCCCCCCACCCAAGGCTCCCCAACCCTGCAGCCATGGCAGCAGGCCAGAGCAAACATGGGGGGCAGGGGCGTGGAGCAGCAGCCCTGGGCACCGGCCCAGGACTCTCAGAGGCTGGAGGAGGACGGGGCCAACCACCCTCCCAGGGCCTTTGGGATGAAGGCCTCCAGCAGCAAGGGTCACAGTCTGGACAGTCACCTGCGTGAATCTGAGGTGTGCTAGGGTCTCCTACAGGGCGGTGGGGGGTGGGTCAGGGCCTCCTCTCCCCAGCTCCAAACCCCAAAGACTGGGGAGCTGTACCTGCCGCGTGCTAGGCCGCGTGAGCCCTGCCTTCAAGGAGCTCACAGAGATCTCACGACAATTTAGAGACACGCAATACCACCTTTAATCTTCATCCCACTGTAGGTAGGTGGTATTATCCCCTTTTGTTATTTGAGGAAAGTGAGGTTGGGAGAGCTAACTAACTTGTTCAAGGTCCCATAGGTAGAGTACATCTGAACCTGTTCTCATCACTGTGCATAATGACTTCCCTGGCCCATCTCTCCCTCTGTCCCTGTCCTGGTGCCTACCTGGCCTGCTGGGTCAGTTTATAATCTGTTGGTAGCCTCCCCATTATATCTGGCTTGCCCCCACTCTCATGGGTGGCTTCGTCAGGGTCCCCATGTAAGGTCAGGCCAGCATAAATTGAATGGTGACCTCTGTGTCTCAGTGGTGGGCAGCCTGCATAGCTATCAGTGGTGGCTGTGTCTCTCTGATAAAGCTGACCAGGCCCTAGCCCCATCCCACTGTCCAGGCCAGACCTGTGGTCCTCAGGCCCCAGTTCACTCTCACTCCCGTTCTCTTCCAGGCTTTGCTGTTTCCCAGCAGCCTGCAGAGGCCCCACAGACAGAGTCCCTTCTGCTGCCTGGTCAAGCCCCACCCACCCCAGACCCTCCTTCCCACCCTCCAACATGGGACCCCCCGTCTGTCACCAGCCCACCCTCTGTCCTGATGAACATGGGCCAGAGCTTGAGGGCCCGAGGCTCCACCCTTTTCTGGGACAGGCTGAAGGAACCAGCCGTCCTCCTGCAGCTGGTGCAAAAGCTGTGGCTGCAGGGCCTGGATCACATGGTGGCCCCGGGGGGCACAAGAAGCCCAGGGGGAGGCCCGCTAGCTACCAGACCCAGCTCTGAGCTGGGGCAGGGCTCAGGCCCTGGTGTAGGAAGGAAGGTATTCTGAGTACCCTCCTAGCCGAATGCTCTTCACCACTGACCTCCAAATTAAAGGTGCCTCCCAAGTCCTTGTTGGCTTTTAGGGACCTGGCCCTCTTCCCCCATTCTTGGCCCTTTCTTCTCAGTCCCTAATTATTGTTTGTAACCAGAAGTGTCTACCTGTGGTTGAGGATTCTCTCTGCCTTTGGGACTCCCCACCTCCCTGCCTGTGGCCTGTGAGTGTCCAGGCTCCGGCCCAGGGCCCTTTCACCCCTCACCACTGTCCTCCCTTGTGCTCATTTCCTCCTTCTAGACATTATGCCCTTTCCCACCCTGCGCTCATTAACAGCTGGAGGCTGGGCTCAGGACCCCCGTGGGTTCCTGCCCTGCTCCCTGCAGTGCGTTGCACTCTCCTGTCACTTTGTCAGCCTGTGTACGTGCTGGTGCAGGAAATAAAGGACCTGTGTGCTCTCTGGCCCAGACTCCAGTTGTCTTTCTCAGGGGGCATGTGTGTGTGCATGCGTGTGTGTGTGCACGTGTGCATGTGTGCGGTTTGCTAGGGCCAAGTTGTGGAGAGAGAATGAGCTCTGATATAGAGTGATGTGCCAAGGGCTTTTATTAACTACATTACCTAATCATACAAAACCCTTATGGGGTGGTGGGTGACCTGATAAATGGTTGTCAGATGTTGAAACTGGCCCAGGTGGGTTAAGTCACCCTCCCAAGTGTCTAACCTCTGGTTGTGGAGCTGGGCTTTGGACCTAAGCCTGAGGGCTTCCAGAGCCCATGCTCAGAAAGACTCCTGTCCCTGATCCTTTCTGCTCCAGGGATCTGACCCCGTGAGGCAGCTGCAAGGACACAGGAGGGGTGAGAGTCACCCACTGTTTCAGGAAGAAGAGGTCCCTCAGACCTCGAACAGTGTTTGAAACAAGTAGTTTGGTTGGAAGATAATCCCAGGAATCACTGTTTGTGGGAGCAGAGACTTAAGAACAGAAGGAGGCTGATGAAAGGGCGTTTTAGGCAACTGGGGCTTATTCGACTGGGGAGTTCTGTGAGAAAGGGAGGCCCTTTGCAACACAAAGTGTGTTCTGTGGGCTGGCATCACTGACACCTCTTGGGCATTTGTCAGAAATGCACTCTCACATCCACCCAGAGCTATAGTGTCAGAATCTGCAGGTTAATTGGCAAGGTCCCCAGGCAATTCACACATGACAAAGTTTGAGACACACCAATATACAGATCCCATTTCAGCTATCCCAAGTGTGGGGTGGCCGAAGACTGTCTGGCTGACCTCCCTTGGACGAGCCATCCTGTCTGCCTCTTGGTTGGGCACGGATGTGGGACGTGAAGCTGTACCCACTTTGTGCCCTCTCCATAGATCCATCTACTTCGATCTTCCCTAGAAGTCTTGGTCTCTGACGTTCTGATCCTGTTCCTCCAAGTTCCTGGACCAGTCAGGTGAGCCACTCTGCCTCTGATGGGTAAGTGCCACCTACTCTCCTCTGTCCTGCAATTCTGCCATCCTCACTGACACTAGGTAGCCTGGGTCCATCTCCTACATCAACCCTGGCCTAAAGAGGACAACCACTGAGCTGAAGAGTGCCTGTGTCTCCTCACTAGCACGTTCCTTATGTCCTCTGGGAAAAGAGTGTCCTTTGGGCTCTTGAAGGGACCTTAATCATCTGGTGGGTGCTCTTGTCTCACATAATTCACTCTGGTGTGCCCATCTCTCAGCCTTTTGACTCCTTTCTCAAAACTCTGTGGAGGCAATTCAGGCATCTTCAACTCAGTCGCTGTAGACCATAGTTTTGTCCAAGCTTCCAGAAGTCCTTCCCAGCAAGGCATCAGGCCTGCTTCCAGGTGTCTTTGCTGGAATGGTAAACCCTGAGTCATGGGAGACTGCTCTCCTCTTCCGCAACTCTCCCCTACCCAGTCATTCTACTATTCTTCAGCCCCGTCTTCTTCAAATTTTCTTTCTTCAGAGATTCTCTGATCAGCAGCCATAGCCAACCAACCCCACAGCCATAATCATCATTGCTCTTCTCTCTCAAATGCTGGAGCAATCTCATAAGCCAGTGCACGCTCTTCCACCCGTATCCCATCCTAATTCACTGCTGAAGAGGAGCTTAGTAATTGTGACGCTATGGCACCCCAGGGGGTTATCAGCACCCCACTCAACACCAGCGATGGCGAAGTGAAGGACCAAATTCCAGAATCCCAGAGTGAGGGTCTTGCTTTCTACAACCCCTTCTGGTACCAACTGTTTTAGGACGAGATCCCCCAGAATCAGACTTGGAGATAGGATTTGAGTGCAAGTCGTTGATTTGGGTGGTGATCCCAAGAAGCACCAGTGGGAGCATGAGAACCTGAAGCAGGGAAGAGATAGAAGCCAATAAAGGGCATCGCTGAGCAGGTCACAGCTGTGGGTATCGGGGGCTTAGTCCTGCTGGGGGCCTCTGGGAGACAGCGTGGATACACCTCTGAGTTATCCTACCCCACGGGTGAGGGAGCTGCTGTGTTTATCCTCCCACCTTCACCTGTCATTGACTGAGGGATGCTTCTGCAGGCAGCCCCTCTCCAGCGTTTCCTGCCTGCCTTGCTCAGGAAGCCCTCGGCAGAGTAGTAGTAAGGAAATGTGGGTGAGACAGCCAAGTGCCTGCCTCAGCCACTCACCCATCCCTTTGACAAATATTTATTGGTACCCGCTGTTCTTGGCGCCAAGGGTAGCAGGGAAGAGGATCATGTGGTCCCCACTCGTAAAGAGTTTCCCTTCTCACTGGGGAGTCAGACAATAAACTGGCAAACAAAACAACCACAGATTGTGATATGTGCTCTGTAGAAAATATTTTGCTGTGATTAGAGAATACTGGAGTCTGCATGTGAAGGGAGAGGAGCAAAAACAGGGCAGGTATCTCTGGGAGAGACATTGCAAACAAGACCCCATGGAGAAAAAGGGGAGTTTGTGCCTGGGGAAAAGTATTCCAGGCACAGGGAACAGCAAGGACAAAGGTTCTGAGCAGGAACGAATGTGGTACATTTGTGTAAGGAAAAGGAAGAGAGGAGGCAGGAACGTGGCATGGGAAGGCACCCATCATGGGGACAGCAGGGCCAGTTCCTAGGGCTTTGGCAAGGAGTTCATTATAGGTGCAGCAGGAAGATTGGAGGGCCAAAACTTGGAGTAGCACGATTTAATTGACCTTTTAGAAAGTTGGGCGGTTGTGACCCCACCATCCATTCTCCCCCCACCACATGGAGATTCTTGTTTAGTGTTTGGCTCTGGGGACACCAAGGAGAACTAACTAGTCATGGTCCCTGCCCCTACAGGGGTGCTCAGCTCTCAACCCTGCCCCACCAACTCCCCTCCCCTGCCCCACGCTTGACACAATGTGAACCATTGGGAGCTAGTTTATTTTGATTGGTTTTCCATGGGATAGGGCTGGACTGGATCCGGGACAGCTGGGTTCTGAAGCCCAGTTCTAGGGAAGTTGGTCCCCCTCCTCAGCACTGCGGCGGCCGAAGTCCATCCATCCATACGCTTCTTCTTCTTCCTCCAGCCATGGTCCTTGCTTCTTGGACAGGTCTGAGGGTTGGAGGTGGGAGAGGAGGTGAGGATGGGGAAAGGTACCTGGCCTCTGGAGACTAAGGCCAGGGCCAATCCTGGCTGGGTGAGGCAAGCAGGGGTGGCTATCAGCAGCTCCTACCTGCCACCAGGTGTGGGGGGCCCTGGAGCCCCAGCTGCCTTCGGTGGTGAGAGGCTGGGCCCAGCTGGTTGAGCCAGTGCGCTTCTGGGCTTCTATTGGCCCCAAGACCTGCAGGCGCTTCCGGCAGGTGGGAGAGGGGCTTCCAAGAAGCTTCCGAGAAGGAGGTCAGAGCCAGTGCCAAGAACAGCGCAGCGCACACACACAGTCGCGGCATCCTGTCTGCAAAGGAGAGTGGGGCGGAGCTTAACGGTGGGGCTGTCCAGGCTCCTTCCTGCTGCAGGTCTGCAATTCTGTGTGGGGTTGTGGATTGTTCCTCTAGTTCATTTCTCCAGTTGCTGGCTCCCTGGGAGCCCCCAAGCCTTGCTCCATTTCTCCTTACCTACCCTAATTACAGCAACTGCCTCTCTTGGAGGAATTGAAAACCTAGCACAATGGTTTCCAAACTGTTCTGCAGAATTTGAGGCCATGCGAGCAGCTCTGTAGATATTTAAGTCTTGGTAATTTAAAGCGAACTTCTAAATAGTAATACTAAAGGAACATACGCACTCAGCTGCATTACAGACCCCACGTTATCTCTCTGGAGACCACCAGCATAGTTACCGGGTGGCCAGGTCTCACCGTTTTTGTGCAGCCCTCGAAGGGAAGGTTCTCCTGTCATTTCTGCTTACCTGAGGAATATCCTGTGATTGTAATTAAGCAGTTAAAAAGTTAAACTCTCACCATTGCAGCTATGTGTCATCATGAACCAGGTTAGGGGAAAACATAATACACAAATGAACCGGATACTCAAACAAATCTGAAATTCAAGTCTAATAGTCTGTTCTCTGGATTCAACATCTTTGTGTTCTAGCTTCACTGTTATGATTGGCTTTATCAGGAGAAAATTACAAGCATTTTACCTTCCAAGAACACATTTGTATTAACAAAATACTGCTTTTTCATAGTGGGGCTCTCTGTTAGATTTCCTTTGGAAGAGAAAGAATTCTGCTTCTAAAGAAATAAAGTTGAAAAATCAGAGATGTAGAGCCATTCCATCCAGTGCTAGCCACATGTGGTTCTTTATATTAAATTAAAATTAAAATTTCCTCCTTCACCCTAGCCAGGGCACATGTGGCTGGTGGACACCATACTGGACAGTGAAGATACAGAATGTTACCGTCACCGTGGCAAGTTCTTTTAGACATTGCAGTTCGAGGAAAAGAGCTTGGGATGAGATCCAGGAGCCTTGGGTTCTAGTTCTGACCCTGCTCAATAATTTGTGTGACTTTGGGTAAGTCACGTCTCCTTCTGAGCCTCAGTTTTTCACAAGAGATGGGAGAACAGCCTTGTTCTCACCTCGCAGGGCTGCGGGGAGCATGGAGGAAGAGGGTCAGGGCGGGCCTGGGTGAGGACAAGTCAGCCTGAAGACAGGGGTTGGGAATGCCAGGGCGGGTCCTTGAGCTGAGACCTAGTCTGGCCCCAGCCCCAGAGACACTGAGGCGTGAGCCTGGTACCTTAATGGGCGGAGGGGGCCCATCACCCCTCTTCCCAGCCTCTCCCCTTCCCTCCTGGGTGCTCTCACCTGCAGAGCTGGGAGGTGAGTGACGCTGCAGCTGGCCGGGTGCCTCTCAGGTCTGTGCTTGGCTTGGTACTCCAGTCCTGCCTTATAAAGCCCTCTAGGCCCCTCCCAAGCCCTCATCCCCTATGAGGCCAGCCTCCCCCACAAGAAGATTAATGGGGGTGGGCACAGGTATAGCACCCGGCCCCACCCTGCCATTTAGAGTCAGTCAATCATCCAGATGTGGAGGGAAAGGGGGCGATGACGTTAATGGTGAGGGGCAGGGGCAAAGCGGGGGCAGTCCTTTAGCTGAGCATGAGGGCAGGTCGGAGACAGGCTCCTTAGGGTCGGGAACAGTGGCCCCCACCATGTCCTCAGGGTCAGAGGCCTGGTGCTCATCCCTTGGACTATGCCCCATTGTGGGCCAGTGAGATGGACGGGCCAGATGACCTTAGATTCAGAGAAAGCATATTTCCCCATACACTGATGTTTGAGGAGCAGGGAGTGTGTGAATGTGGAGTGACATATTGATCCGCTGTGTTCTCAGCTGGGCTCTGCAAACAGGACGTGTCATAGTTATCAGCTCTCAGGAGCAATGGGCTGTGAGCTGATGGCTCCCCCTGGCTAGTGACTGGGGCCATCCTGGCTGCCTCTGAACCCCTTTCACCTCCCTCACCTGGAAAATCCGGAGTGCCCCACTGTCCTTATGCCCTCTGTGCTGGGCTGCGTTCAGGGGGCAGCTCTCCTCTCTCTCTCCGGTCTGCATTATCCCTGGCCTCCTGCAAACCCCCCACCTAGAGCCACTTCCTTCAGGCACCTGCTTCACGGCTCCCTCCCTTGGTCTTCATGGGGAGAGGGTAATCTGCATGGGGCATTCACCACTTTTCACTATAAAAGTACATCTTAAAGTAGTTAGCAAGGAGACTAAAGGATTTGCTTAAGATGTACCAGAAAACCAAATGGTACGCTTGTTGACAGATTTGATGAATTGTTACCTTGACTTGATTCAGATGATGTAAGTAGCTTTAGGCTGTTTTTGATTTTTCCACAGTTGGGACTAGAGACTTTGCTCTTATTTCTGTGTACAGGGCCCCTCCTTGTGTGGGGAGTTTGGATGCCCCCTGGGTCTTGGGTAAAGGGCAGTGGTATCCATGCTCACAGCCAGCCTTGCTGAAAATTAGCAGGTGATGCAGGAAGCAGTCTGTGAGGTGTCCATGGTAACCAGCGGCCAGTGTTCTGGTGACTAGCCACCCTAATCCGGAGCAGGACTCAGTGACTCAGCCGATGGAATAAATGACAGTGACAAATTGAATCACAGAACCTCAGAGATGGCAGGGATTTTGAGGGGGCTTGGGGGAAAGGGTGGGGTGGTGAGCATCGCTGCTCACCCTAGGGGAGTAGAGGCGTTTGTGTTGCTGTGGTAACAGGAAATCATAAGCTTTCAACAGAGCCTTGTTGTGTCAGAGCCCAAGACTTGATTTTGGCTGTGGAGGGGGTTATGGCCCAGGCTGCTCTTCTACGGCTGGTAGCACGGAGGGTGGGGCCTGCACCAAACAGAAGCGTGTACCCCCCTCATCAGGGGAGGTGGCTGGGTACCACTGGGTCTGGGCCTCGGCCGCATGCGGGGAGGACTCTGTTCAGAGTTGAGGCCGCCCTCGCCCCAGGAGCTCACAGTCACGGGAACTGCATGTACGGCACCTTGTCTGATGGAAAAGCTGTTGAGCTTTGGGCAGATCTCTCCCCCTCTCTGAGCTGTTTTCTCTGCCAGGGAATGAGGAAAATAACTTGGGAGTAGGAGAGCCTTGTGAAGGTGATGTAGCTGAAGCACCTTGCATAGTGGCCAGACATCGCGGGGGCCTAATTTGTTGGCACCTTCTCCCCGTTCCCTCTCTGGGCCTCCGTTAGCCTCATCCATGAAATGTGACTCTTCCGTTCCTGCATCACAGGGCTGCTGTGAAGGGGGAACTGTGACGAGGTGTGTGTACAGTTTGTACACATCAAGGAGCTTCTCCTCCCCCAAGGCTTAAAGAGTGTAATTCCCTAAAAAGCTTCATCTGTGAATCCAAGGCTGTCCCTCCGGATACCAGGACTCAGAGGGACACCTGTCCTGGGTCGCCACTGGAAGAGCGCAGGGACAGAGGCTGTGGAGGCTGGACCTCTCAGAGGCCAGCCCCTACTGGTGGGCAGAGGCCAGGGTGGAATTTGACTCTCTGGGTGACCAGAAAATCCAATTTCTGGGTCTATCGAATTAAAGGCCTGACCCCAGACCCTGGGGCCAAGCTCCTTTGCCCTCCCTGTGGACCCTGCCCTCATCCTCACAGTAATGACAATGCTGAGTGTCAGGCATCTATAACCCCTTTGTGTGAATCAATGCAGTCGCTCTTCACCATGATCCTAGGACATAAGTGCTAGCATGTCCCCATTCTGCAGATGGAGAAACTGAGGCTCAGACAGGTGAAGCGATCCCTGTCCTGAGTTTGTATGACCAAGGAGAGCTGGGGCTGAAACTCAGATCTCTGTTTTCCTGGTTCTGGGATCCTTCTCCTCCCATGACGGGTGCGTGGGCAGAATAATGATCCCCCAAGATGCCCATGCCCCAGTCCCTGGGACCTGTGAATACATGATGTTACATGGCAAAAGGGATTTTGTAGATGGGATTAAGCTTACAGACTTTAAGATGGGGGGTGCTTATTCTGGGTGGGGGGCATCTCTGAGTGGGCCCAGATGGACCAGATGGTTCTTTGGCTAGAGGGAGAAGCGATGGGGCTGAAGGATGAATCAAAACCTTGAAGAACCAGGAGGACCCCACCTACTGTTGCTGGTTTGAAGGTGGGAGGGGAAGGTAACAGGTCGAGGAATGCAGGTGGCCTTAAGGAGCTGAGAGAGGCTCCAGCTGAGCCTCTGCGACCTTAAAGAACTGAATTCAGCCAACTCTGATGAGCTTGGAAGCAGATTCATGCCCAGAGCCCTCAGAAAGGAACACAGCCCCGGCAACACCTTGATTCTGGCCCAGTGAGCCAGGTTGTGTGTACCTGGACTTCAGGTCTACAGAACTGTGAGAGAATGAATTTGTGTTGTTTAAGTTGCTTCTAAAGCTGATGGTAATTTTTTATGGCGACAACAGAAAACGAAAACAGGGGTTCCAGCCCGTGAAAGTTTCTGTCAGTGAGAACAGGCCCTGTGTGAATTCGCATGTGATTTTTCAAATACAGTGTAGGGGGATGTTCGTTAAGGTAGCTGACCATTCATCTAGTCCACTTTCACCTAGTCCATTTCATTACGGAGCTGCCGTAAGCCAGCCTGGATGAGGTCCCGGGAGAGAAGTATGAACTGCCCTTCTATCGCTTTGGTGGAGTTCAGATTGTAGGGGAGGGCATGGCACAGAAAAATAGACATAATAACAGTAATGGTACCCTGTCAAGGAGAGAAAGTTTTCTGGGGAGGGAAACTCCCTTGGGGCAAGTCTGTGCACCTGGTCACACTCCCCGGCCAGAGGTGGCCTGGGAAACATAACTGCTGAGCTGCAAACCACTCTCAGGGAGGCGGTGTCTGGCTTCCTAAGTGGTTATTGATAGTGGAAAAGGGACAGGTTAGTGGTGATTCAGCCACCCTGCCCCAGGCAGCAAAGCCTTGGAGGGTATGAGATGCTGGGGCAAACAGCGACACCTGGGGGAGGGGGTGTCCCTGTCAACATGGGCACGGTGGTCCTTCCCAGGCAGCGTCTGGGGAGGAGAAGGTGGGTTCACGCCTTTGGCTTCACCTGCTGTCTGAAAGTGGTCACGTAGCAGGACAATGAGGACAGCTTTCACGCTGCTCTCAGGCTGAGCTGGAGAGCCTGCTCACCCACCTCAGGGACCAGGCACCAGTCTGCTCACGAGACAACAGGGGTGCCCTCCCTTCCCCAGCCTCTGCCTTCTCTCCCTGGCCCTCCCCTCTTCTTGCCTCATCTGATGCCTGCCTGGGCCTTTGGAGCGCTGGCTTTCAACCCATGCTTCACCTTAGGATCACCGGGGCAGCTCTAAACCCGTCTCCCACTGCAGGGGGACTGCGTCCCAGTCACCTCAGGTCAGAAGCTGAGATGAGACCCAGGTGTCTGCTGGAGTCTTGTGTGCCGGACTGGTGTGTGTGTTCATGAAAGGACAGGGCAAGGAGACTTTACAATCCTGGGCTCAGATCGCAGCTTCGGTGTTCTATAACTGTGATCTAAGGCAAGTCACAGACTTGAGAATGATGCTGGTACTTACCTGGTGTGGGGGTCCTGGTGAAGGTTAAAGGAGCTGCCTGGGGTGGCAGTCATTTAGTTTTGCACACCTTAGAAGTACAGGTTTGCTATTATTATTGGTATTTTCATTACTGTGGCCCTACCACCCCTCATCCTGCTGCTGCATCCTGCTGACTTCCAGAATATTCTCCCCCTTTCCTTGATTTCTTGCTCTCCACAATTCCCTGCGATAGCTCCTGGGGCCCTCCTCTGCAGGTTAATGCCCCCTCCTCCACACAGGCCTCACATGAGCTCTTTAAATCTGCCCATCTCTTGCTTCCCACAGGTCTGGGTCACATCCTGGCCTCCACGATGGGGAGTGTTCTGCCTCCCATATCTCAGCAACACCTTCCACTGTTTAATGAGTGCTCACAGGACATATTATTTCACTTAATTCTCAAAACCATGCCTGGAATCCTGTTTACAGACTGTCAAAACCCAGTTGAATGCATACTTTTGTCAAAACTCATTGAGTGCATATTTAGGATTGTGCATTCCACTGTATGTAAATTTTATTAAAAAAAAGAACTGTAACAAATGTTGAACTTTAGTTAATGAGGTGTTTAGGGCAAAGGGTACTGTGCATTTATTCTGAAATGCATATAAAATAAAATGGGTGGACAGATGTGAAATCGAGAATAAGAAAATATAAATTATAGAATCTAGGTGGTGGGCATTAGAATCTTCTTGTTAAAATTCAACTTTTCTGCATGTTTGAACATTTTTATAATAAAATATTAGAAAGTGTTTTGTTTAGCAATGACAGTGGTTTTAAAATGGGAAAATAAAAGCATCTGTGGGAGAGGAGTCTTTACTCAGGTGCATTTTAGAGTTGAAGAAGTGAGGGACAGCCAGGTTAAGGTGTTTGCCCAGGCTCCACAGGTAGGAGGTGAGGGAGCTGAGCTGTGCACCGGGCAGTCTTGGATTCCGTGTATGGCTGCCTCTCCTCCCCCACCACCTCTGTCTCACCCTTTCTGCAGAAGCTCGACTCCTGCTGAACCTAACCTCACCGTGACTGCCATTTCTCCACCTGCCTGGGGCCCCACAACCTACCTACCTGCCCCTCCTGGTCTCACTTTCTTCCCTCCCCAGCCTGGCGCCACGGTTTGTCATTTCAGTTACGTGTGATGCACCTAGATTGCCGCCCCTGTCCTGCTTCAGATCCTGCAAAGCTGGTCACTTGCTACCACTCCCTCTTCAGCTCCTATCTCCCCATCTCTGCAAACAGGAAAGTTTCTGAAAGGGGCCAGTTGATTCCACTGCAAATTAATATTCTGCAGCTGGGTGGTTCCCTGGCAACTTTGTGAAGCATCACTCCTTTCATTCCCAAGGTCACCTGAAGTCAGCCCCCTTCTCCCTGCTGTGCCCACAGTTGTCTGAGTCTACCTTCTGTCCTCTTCTCTTTTCTCCACCACTGCAGGGTGTCCAGCCCTGTTCAAGGCCAGTCCTCAGACAGGGTCCTTCATCCCAGACCCTCATGCCAGTTTAGAGACTTTGTGCCTTCACTTTTTCATTCATTCATTTGTCTATTTAACAAAAATTTTCCAAGTCCTTATTTTGTGCCAGGCACTGTGCTGACTCTGAGGACACAACATCGATCAAGAGGATCTTTGTTCCTTTTCTCTTGAGTGGGAGAACACAGGATATAAGCTTCAGTTGCCATGGATGGTTGGGAGTAAATAATCAGGGAAGCCTCCTCCGTCACTCTGGACCTTGAGGCTCTGCTCCAGGCAAGCCTTCTGATGCCTGTAGCATGTTTTCATCCCCACCCCCCTTCCTCTAATGATGGTGATTAAAATCGTGGGAGCACTTCTAAGGCCAGGCCTCATGCCAAATACTTTACATGCATTATGTCTTGTAATCCTCACCATACCCACAAGGAGTATTAGTTACTATTACCATTATGCTACTATTATACTAGTATTATTAATATTATAGTAATAGTATTACAATTGCTCCTCATTTACAGATGAGGAAACTGAGGCACAGAGAGGTTGGTGATTGCTGGGAGAAGCAGTGAAAGCAGTCCACTGGGGCCCTGAGTGTCCTTGAACCATCTCACTCAGGATCCACAAATGCAAGGTCTTGACCATGCTTTCCCTGGACCATTTCTCAGGGTGCGTTTGAAGTGAGTGATCCTGAGCGGTGAGGTTCTATTTCCCTATGGGTTCGCTTACTGCTTACTCAAAGCACTAGATCCCCTAAGCTCAGAGTTCCTCAGCTGTACAGCAGCTATTGCCTGTGTAGCATCATGTGGGTCCATATTGCATCACCACCATGGAACTTGGGGGGCGAGGCGAATTGGTGCCCATCACACTGCTAGCTGGGTTGTGAGTAATAATATTCTTTGTCTCTGACCCAGGACTTTTGCGCCTTCTGCCAGCAGTTGTGAAACAGTAATAGGCTAACTCATTAGCTTGTAAGTAGGGCAAAATCAAATCCCAAACTCATCCCAGTGATTTTCCCAGGACAAAGAGCTCATTAGACACACAGCTGAGACTTGAACCTAGGTAGTCTGATTCCACGAGCACTAAAAAAAAGTCTCTCCTTGCTGCTTTCCTACTCCCTCTACAGTGATCTTTCTCTTCCCTTTGCTCTGTTATCTATTAGACCAGTGAATGTGGTTGGTTGGAGTGACAGACGCCAGGCCAGGGAAGATGGGGGAGGTTTTGATGGCTGATTTTACCTATTACTTTACTTGGCTATTGTGAAAAGCCATTTAAGGGAGGGGAGAGGGAACAGTTCATTTCTTCAGGCTTTACTAAAGTTCTCTGGTATTTATAGAGCCACCTAATTGTAATTATCCCTACCAGAGGAATAGAGGACTTTTGTGTTCACCAGCTAAAGTGGTGCTGCCATTTGGCAAGGACAAATCACTGCCTTATAATTTGCCCATGCATCCAGCTTTCACATGACTCACTGAATTAAAAAAAAAAAAGATAACCTATTTATTGAGATATAGTTATGTATCATGACATTCACTCTTTCTGCAGTTCACAAAATTGCACAACTATTACCATTATCTATTTCCAGAACATTTCATTTCCCCAAAAGGAAACCCTATACCCATATGCAGTCACTCCTCATTCATCTTTTCCCCTGGCAACCACTCATCTGCCTTCTGTCACTATGGATTTGCCTATTCTGGACATTTCATATCAGTGGAATCATACAACATGTGGCCTTTTTTGTCTATCTTCTTTCACTTAGCATAATGTTTTCAAGATTCATTCATGTTGAAGCATGTTCATTTTTTTTCTGAATAATATTCTATTCTATGGATAAGCTACCTTTTATTCATTCATCATTTGGTGGACATTTGTTTCTTTTTCCCACTTTTTGGCTATTTTGAACAATGTTGCTATGAACATTTGTGTACAAGTTTTTGTGTAAACATATATCTTCAGTTATCTGGGGTACATGCTAAGGAGTGGAATTGCTGGATCACATGGTAGCTCCATGTTTAACTTTTTGAGGAGCTGTAGGACTGCTTTTTCTCAGCAGCTGTACCGTTTTATATTACTACCAGCAGTGTTTAGGGTCCTCGTTTCTCCACATCCTTCACCAAAAATTGTTATCTGTCTTTTTGATTATAGCCATCAGTGGGTGTGAAGTGGTATCTCACTGTGGCTTTGATTTGCATTTCCCTGATGGCTATAATCATCTTTTCATGTGCTTATTAGCCATTTGTATATCTTCTTTGGAAAAATGTCTAATCACATTCTCTGATACTTTTCAAGTTATCTTTTTGTAATGGAGTTGTAAAATTTGTAATCCAAGTCCCTTATCAGATATATGATTTACAAGTATTTTCCCCATTTGATGGGTTTTCTTTTCATTTTCTTGGTAGTGTCCTTTGAAGCACAAATGTATTAAAATTTGATGAAGTCCAATTCATCTATTTTCTTCTTTTGCCATTTGTATTTTTGGTGTCATATCTAAGAAGGCTTTGCCTAACTTAAGTTCATGAAGATTAACTTATATTTTCTTTTAAGAGTTCTACATGCTTAGCTCTTATATTTAGGTCTACAATCCATTTTGAGTTAATTTTTGTATATGGTGGAAAGTATGGGTCCCAAATGCATCCCATTACATGTGGCGATCCCCTTGTCCCGGCCCCATTTGTTGAAAAGACATTTCCCCTATTGAATTGTCTTGGTACCCTTGTCAAAAGTCAGTAGACTGAAATGTGATGGTTCTTGACAATTTCTTATTTTGGGGGATTTGTTATTTCGAGTGCAGTGTGTAGAGTGAGGCTTTATTAGTGTGTTTTGTAATAGTGCTTCTCAACTTTCAATGTCCATGAGACTCTCTTGGGGTCTTTATTTATTATTATTTTTTTATTAAGGTATTATTGATATATACTCTTATGAAGGTTTCACATGAAAAAACAATGTGGTTATTACATTTACCCATATTATCAAGTCCCCACTCATACCTCAATTCAGTCACTGTCCATCAGTGTAGTAAGATGACACAGATTCACTGTTTGCCTTCTCTGTGCTACACTGTTTTCCCCGTGATTCCCCCACACCATGTGTACTAAACATAATACCCCACAATCCCCTTTTCCCTCCCTCCCGACCCACCCTCCCACACCCTTCCCCTTTGGTAACCACTAGTTCCTCCTTGGAGTCTCTGAGTCTGCTACTATTTTGTTCCTTCAGTTTTGCTTCATTGTCATACTCCACAAATGAGGGAAATCATTTGGCACTTGTCTTTCTCTGCCTGGCTTATTTCACTGAGCATAATATCCTCCAGCTCCATCCATGTTGTTGCAAATGGCAGGATTTGTTTCCTTCTTATAGCTGAATAGTATTCCATTGTGTATATGTACCACGTCTTCTTTATCCATTCATCTACTGATAGACACTTAGGTTGCTTCCATATCTTGGCTATTGTAGATAGTGCTGCAATAAACATAGGGGTGCATATGTCTTTTTGAATCTGAGAAATTGTATTCTTTGGGTAAATTCCAAGGAGTGAGATTCCCAGGTCAAATGCTATTTGTATTTTTAGTTTTTTGAGGAACCTCCATATTGCTTTCCACAATGGTTGAACTAGCTTACATTCCCACCAGCAGTGTAGGAGGGTTCCCCTTTCTCTGCATCCTTGCCAGCATTTGTTGTTCTTGGTCTTTTGGATGGTGGCCATCCTTACTGGTGTGAGGTGATATCTCATTGTGGTTTTAATTTGCATTTCCCTCATGATTAGTGATGTGGAGCATCTTTTCATGTGTCTGTTGGCCATCTGAATTTCTTCTTTGGAGAACTGTCTCTTCATATCCTCTGCCCATTTTTTAATTGGATTATTTGCTTTTTGGGTGTAGAGGCATGTAAGTTCTTTATATATTTTGGATGTTAACACCTTGTCAGATATGTCATTTACAAATATATTCTCCCATACTGTAGGATACCTTTTTGTTCTGTTGATGGTGTCCTTTGCCATACAGAAACTTTTTAGTTTGATGTAGTCCCATGAGTTCATTTTTGCTTTTGTTTCCCTTGCTCGAGGAGATGTGTTCAGGAAGAAGTTGCTCATGTTTATATTCAGGAGGTTTTTGCCTATGTTGTCTTCTAAGAGTTTATGGTTTCATGACTTACATTCAGGTCCTTGATCCATTTCGAGTTTACTTTTGTGTATGGGGTTAAACAGTAATCCAGTTTCATTCTCTTGCATGTAACTGTCCAGTTTTGCCAACACCAGCTGTTGAAGAGGCTGTCATTTTCCCTTTGTATGTCCATGGCTCCTTTATCATATATTAATTGACCATATATGGTTGGGTTTATATCAGGGCTCTCTAGTCTGTTCCATTGGTCTATGGGTCTGTTCTGTGCCAGTACCAAATTATCTTGAGTACTGTGGCTTTGTAGTAAAGCTTGAAGTTGGGGAGCATAATCCCCCCAGCTTTATTCTTCCTTCTCAGGATTGTTTTGGCTATTCGGGGTATTTTGTGGTTCCATATGAATTTTAGAATGATTTTCTCTAGTTTGTTGAAAAATGCTGTTGGTATTTTCATAGGAATTGCATTGAATCTGTAGGTTGCTTTAGGCAGGATGGCCATTTTGACAATATTAATTCTTCTATCCATGAGCACGGGATGTGTTTCCATTTATTGGTATCTTCTTTAATTTCTCTCATGAGTGTCTTGTAGTTTTCAGAGTATAGGTCTTTGACTTCCTTGGTTAGGTTTACTCCCAGGTATTTTATTCTTTTTGATGCAACTTTGAATGGAATTGTTTTCCTGATTTCTCTCTCTGCTAGGTCATTGTTAGTGTATAGGAATGCCATAGATTTCTGAGCATTAATTTTCTATCCTGCAACTTTGCTGAATTCAGATATTAGATATAGTAGTTTTGGAGTAGATTCTTTAGGGTTTTTTGTGTATAATATCATGTCATCTGCAAACAGGGACAGTTTAACTTCTTCCCTGCCAAACTTGATGCCTTTTATTTCTTTGTGTTGTCTGATTGCCGTGGCTGGGACCTCCAGTACTATGTTGAATAACAGTGGGGAGAGTGGGCATCCTTGTCTTGTTCCTGATCTTGAAGGAAAAGCTTTCAGCTTCTTGCTGTTAAGTATAATGTTGGCTGTGGGTTTGTCATATATGGCCTTTATTATGTTGAGGTACTTGCCCTGGAGGTCTTTTAAAGATGCAGGTTCTGATTTGGTTGATCTCAGATAGGGGCCTGAGATTCTGCATTTCTAATAAGTTCCCATGTAAGCCTGGTGCCGCTGTTTTGCATTTCACACTTTGAGTAGCCAGGCTTTATTAAATGCGATTTCAGATGTCCACAGTTTAAATCTGTGATATGAAAACTCTGTTGAAAAAGAGGATTGAGTAACTGCGCAGAGGTGGCAGCGCAGAGATCACCTTAAGAAGTAAAAACTCTCCCTCCTCATCAATTGTTTGAAATTTAAAGCTACTCTCTCAAATAGCCCACAAAAAGGAAATGGAAACCACAGAGTACTTGGAAAATTATAGCCAGGAGAATTCTAAGAGATGGGGCCAAATCTAATTTAGAGCGTTAATGCATTTGACATTAAACAAAGGAGTAAATATAAATGTGTGAATCTTTAAACTCAGGAAGTTAGAACAAGAACCACAAAATCAAGGTCAACAACCCCAGGGCCTTAGGTCTCTTCTGGTTTCCTACAATCGTTTCCTGTAGCATTTGGCACTGTAGACCAGCCCTCTTGGCTTCTCTGATAAGGTTTCCTGCTAGGCACCCTTCAACCTCTACCTGCCTGAACCTTCCATTCCTTCCACTCCCTAAATGTGGGAACTCCAAAGGGATTGTCTTGACCTTGCCACTGCCTCAGTGGTCTCATCCTATGTTATGACTTTGGCTATGCCTTCAGTGTTCATGATCCTAAAGCTTTGTTTCCAGCTGCAACTTCTAAGTCCAGACCCCATTGCCATGTCTTTGCGGTGTTCATTCATTCACTCACTCATTCATTCACATTTTTGGAGTGCTTACTTGGTGCGGGCACAGTGCCAGGTGTGGGGGTTCAGCATGAGTAAGTCTCATGCAGTTTATACTCTAGTTGAGGGGTCAGAGGCTAAACCAACTACTGTACAAATATTTAAATTATTTCAATTATATTTAGGCAAGGGGTCACATTCATCATGGGACAGGGAGAGGCACTCTTTCTCTGCTCTTTTTCTCCGTGGCACTTATTACCATCTGGACAAGTATGTAATTCATATTTGTCTGATTTTGTTCTTGTCCCCTACGGCCCCAGAACATAAAGCCCACATGATCAGGCATCTTTGTTCAGTGCTATACCCCAGTGCTTCAAAGGGGAACTGGCACATACTAGGTGCTCAATGTTTACTGAATGAATGAATGGCTCATGCTATAAGAAATTTAAAATTGGCAGGGTTATCTTCTGTAATAATGTGATTCATTCTCTCTCCTTTGTGTTCCTATTTGGCAGAACAGATGGGAAAGGATGGCTTAAATCAGTGGTTCTCAAAAGGGGTGTGTGTGGGGTTTTGCCCCCCACCCCAGGGCATTTGGCCATATCTGGAGATAATTTTGGTTCTCTGGATAGCGGAGAGGGAGTGTTATGGGCATCTAATGGATAGAGGTCAGAGATGCTGCTAAACATTCTATGATACACAGGAAGCCCCCTCTTCTCCAACACATAATTATCTGGGCCCAGATACTAATAGTGCTGAGGTTGAGAAATTTTGGGTTATATGAACCCATGGGAACCATCATAAGCGTGGGCAACCTCTTCTCTAAGTTGTTCATGTGAATATTTTCTGTCCTGTATTCAGTGGCAAAGCAGCTGGGATCTCTCTCAGTGAGTCTTGACTTTTTTGGATTCAATAGTCATATTAATAATCTAGAGGACCAACCTGGGAACCTTAGATCTTTATCATAGGCAACGTATATGCTAGGCATTTTAAGTAAAAGATAACTTAAGGTTGGTAAATTTTTGATAGGTTTTTCTCTAAAGTTCAGTTTAAAATGCCATCTGTAATAATCATACAGTTCAAAGACACATTTAGACTTTCCCCATTAAAAAGGTGACAAGATACTATCTAGATTTAATGAGAAGAAAAAGCATGATTTTAGACAAATTAAAACGTGATGTTGCATCATGTTTGGTTATAAGAACAAATGTGTATTAACATGCAGATTTAAGTTTCATTATTTTTTAAACTAAAGTTCACTGGGATTGCCCTATGTTTGTTATGACTTTTGTATTATTTTTCTTACAGGGGAATATGAGAGTTTCAGCTACTATATGCCAGTGCGTGCAGATAGCATGTGAGAGATGTGGGCTGTCTTTGGCCCCAATAAATAAAAAGCCAAAGTAGACATAGCCATCACTATTTTCTCCTTTTCCCTTGTTTTTGACATCCTGGAGACCTCTTAATCAGATGAACAGGACATGTAGGTCTGGTGTGGCTGGATGGGGGTGAACGGGTAGATCACCATCACTCATGGGCCACCCCCAGCCATTCTGGCCTGAGGCTCGGAGCCCAGGCTTGGTACCACTGAAGAGCTCCCCAGCTGATCGCTCTGCCAGCCAGGTTTTTGCACTTCTCAGCTAGTGCAATGGTACTACTGAGTCCATATTCATACTCAGTTCTAGTTCATGACTGTTGTTTTCCATACTTTATGTGTTACTTTGTCTTTGTGTGTTACAATGAAGATCTAAAATTGTAATGGAAAATGCACTTATAAAAACTGAGTCATAATGGTAATGTCTTTTTTAACTAGCTTGCAGACCACAACATGAAATCTGCTGATTTTATCATCCAAACCCATGCTTCAATTCTGTTTAGTGAAGATTGTTAAAGTGAAGATTGGTTCAGTAGGTCTGGGAAGGGGCTGGAAATTCTGCCCGTCTAACAGGCTCCCAGATGATACCTAGCAGTACGAGTCTTTAGTTCCGTCTCCAGGGTGGAATAGGCAACCTTTAGTAAGTCACATCTCTCTGCACTGTCCTTGTTTTCTACTGTTTCACAGGAATGGATGAGAATCAATGACTTGACACACACAGAATGACTATCATGTTTATGCTCCATGTTAACATTTCAACCTCCGTGTTCCCTATGCTTCCTGTGTTTAACAAGTTGTCCGTTCTGGGTATAAATTGACCATGAAGAACTAAGATTAAAGGCAATTTAAACTGTGCAATGATCCAGACTCTGCAGTTGGGTGATGGCTGGAGATAGTGGCTATGGAGTGAGTCACGCCTGGGCATCTGTACACCACAGAGCCGGGCTACTGTGTGTGCTTCTGCCCAACACGCACTCATATTTAGAGCTGTTTAGAAATATTTTTAAAGTTATTAATTTTAAAAGTCGATACTGAAACAGGTACTGTTGCTGCTTATAAAGATGCGCATGGATAAACTTTGTTAATCTCTGGGGCTTTGTAAGGAAACCATGGACCAGTGATTCATAACTGTTTTGGGTCATGGGCTCTTTTAAGAATCTGATAAAAGCTATGGATGGTCTCACAAGAATGTGCGAGATGCCCACATGTACATTATGTACAAAAATCTCAGCAGTTGGTATCTCAGTTGCTGATAACCAGTTCTGACCCCTGACCTTTTACAAACCATCTTGGAAGCAAAATTCCTGATGACTTTTCCTGAGGTTTAGCTCTGATAAAGCTTCTCTCCAGCTCAATTTCCTCAGTAACTCCTCATTAGCCATAGCAATGTTTTCCCAAGTGCTGTTTGCAGCCCTCCCATAGGAATTGGCTGGTGTTGGTTAAAAAGGTGGGTTCCTGGGCCCTACATTAGAACCTCTGCGTCAGAGTCTCTAGCTCTAAAGGCAGGGCCATTTCTTGGAGCTTTGATGGCCAGGCCTTTTCTCCTGAGAGACTGTCACCTCATACCAAATGAAATAAAACACACCATAGGCCAATAAATGTATTTTCTGTAACATTTTTTGAAAGATGTTTCTAAATTTTAAATAAAAGTTTTCTTAAAAATATTTTTTTCTCTAGAGGTTTTATCATGTTTATCTATATAGAAGAATTATATTACAGCTATTATGTTACCTTTTATAGTTCTAAACATTGATTCATTCTGATTTTGCGGTTTTGGGGTCAAATTTTGGAGATAATCAATTTCTTTCAGTTCTTAGACATTTCTGTAGGCCCTTGAAAAGCAGGTGTGACCTGGGCACATGACAGAACCAAACTATCCTGGGTGGGATCTAGAATCTAAATTTTTAACAAACTTCCCAAGAACAGTGCATTTTGTGAGTATTGGAATTAGGAGGATTTAAGGGAATGCAAGAGAAGAAAATGGCCAAAGCCTCACATTGTGTGCTAATTCTGAAATAATGTATAGCTCCTAAAAAGTTCAAAGTTAGTCAAGAAGCTCAAGTTCAAAGCCTTGTGCATAGCAGTGTTTTGACACTGATGCCACAAGGGGACACCACCCAGGCTGGTCAACAAGGGGATCCATTCTAGAGCTTCTTGGTGGAATGTTCAGTTCCCCAGCAGACCTTCTTTGACCTATTTATAGGTAAAATGTGAATGGGCTTTAATTTTTGTAGGCTCCTGTGCAGTTTTGGCTAGTTGTTTTCCTGCCACTATTTTAAGGAACACTCAGTTGTGCCTGCTTGTGCCTGTTGCAGAGGGTGGGCCTGGGGGGCAAGGGGGATGCTGTTGCCTCAGGTGGGACAGGGAGACTGAAGGTAGATAAGAAATGAGAAAGGGAGAATGACTGACAGTGACAGAGTGGGGAATGAAGGGTGGAGAGGAGACTGGTGGTCAGAGAGGAACTAAGGGGCAGTGAGCTAACACTCTTGACCATTGATGCTTCACTGTGATTTGCCTAACTACTAACATCTAAATGTCTCAGCCCACTCTTATCTCACACTGACCTTCCATCCCTCATTTTTCTCCACTCCCTTCTCTCCACTTACTTGCTAAGTTACCTGGCAGAGTCCCTGTTATGTAAATTGAGTCAGTGTATACTTTCAAGTGCTTACCACAGGCCTGGCATATAGTAGTTATTATTTCTGCTCTATACAAGGCCTTTACTGCAGCCACAGTTCTGCCTTAGGGGCCTCATACAGGCAGGTGCTTTCATCTCTGGGTCGACTCCTGTGCCTGGAATGCCCTGCTGCAGATGGTACCTCCTTTATGAAGCCTTCCCTGGCCCTTGTGGGTGTAGGGGAGATTTCCCAATCCTCAGAGAACCTGTGGCTCCTTGGCCAAGCCAGTGGTGACATTGGCCCCTTTCTGCATGTCAAATCTGTAAAATTTGTAATTTTGAGTGCATAGGTCATCTGGTGGGAAGACCAGAGTTAGAGTCCTGGGTTCTGGATGAGGCTCTACCACTTTATAGTATTGGAGTGTTTAATTTGCTTTCTTGATTACCAGATGGAGACTACTATACTTTATTCTTTCAACCCTGAGATAAACCCAAGTCACATCAATTGGGGTTAGGGTATTTACAAACACTTTACTGTTTTATGTTCATGGATGTTTTGGTTGGTTTTGCAGACAGCTGCTTTAATACTAACATCGCTAGCTTAAGTCAGAATAATCCCATTCTAAAGGAACGGACATCCTCAAATGGCAAAAGATGTCAATAGCCCAGCAGAGCTGCTCAACTTACAGTAGGAATCTCTCCCATTACTGCTTCAACTGGACTGTGGTTGTCTTAAGGGTCTGGTCTCTGGGGTTGCTTCTACAAGTTCCTTTAATATAGCTCTTTGGCTCTATAACCATCACTCAAATGTTTTGAACAATGCTACTGTTTGCAGTCAAGCGGTAACTTATTGAACAGATAATTTTATAACACCTTGTGTTACCTTCATCTACACAATAGGCTGCCAACAAGATAGGAAAAGCGTTGATTCCTCATGACTGTTCTCAGTAGTTTTAAGTCCCTATTTTTGGTACCTGAATTCATGATAGTACCAATCCATGATCCACATGCTAGATTATATGCTTAATAGAATGGCCTCCACAAGCTGACCTAGATAATACTTTACTATATATACATTGTTCTTTGTCAAGGGATGGCCTCCCAACATTGAATTTCAGCTTCTCCAAACACTTGTCACATTTACTACCAACTATTCCCTAGAGAAAGTATACAGGAATACGTTAAGTCCCACACCATATTTTGTCCATTTATTGCAGCTTTTAAGACAGGATCCCATTACTGAGGGAACTCTTAGGATTTCCAACCAACTTGCTCTATCATCTCACAAGGCAAGTTCTTTCACAGCTAGAACAGTGACAGGCCACTGATTAATGAGAGAGCATATGGCTGCTTACAAAACAGCTGACCTGTGGCAAACTTGGAAGAACAAGCTCACTAAAGGTTTTCTTGGCCAGGAGGTTTAAGCCCCAGTTGAGAATCTGTGTATAGACAAGACGTATCCTCTACTGTCCATTTCTGTGGTTCTTTCACACGTTCAGTAGTGACTACATATAAAATAGAACCTGCACGTCATATGTTTCTGAAAACAAGTTTTATTTAAATAAGGGTTTAAATACATAACATAACATTAAAACTGAAGGAAAAAAACCAAAAACCAGTTTGTTACTTCACATGGCATTGGGCAGCTGTTGCTAGTAAGTTGCAAGCTCTACAGCTAGCTACATGACTCATGTATCAGTTTGAAATTTGTTCCCTTGTCAGAAGTTTAACTGATAGAGGTTGGCCTCACATTCTGGTATTTGGACATCAAATAGCTAGGATACATGTCTGGTCAAAAAGACCTTGGTTGCAAAAGCCAGATGTCCTGTCACCTCGCCAGAGGGAAGGTGGCAGCTCTCCCATTGCCCTGGTCAGCTGGAGACACCAGGGCACCTTCCTCTGAAACCAAAGGCTCCCTCTAGTGGTACAACTCCCACGGGTGCCTTACCCCATCCTCTCCTCTGGGTTCACCGGAAGGCTGTTCGGGTTGGTGACATTCTCTCAGGGTAGGAAACTCTGCAGAGGGAAAGCCGAGAAGCTTCTGGCCAGACATAGCTGCCTGTCATCTTGGGGGCTCTGGGCTTGGCTGAAACCTCACGTTACTGCTTTTACTTCAAGCCGGACACTGCCAGGTGCCTACTGCTTGACCTCTGTTTAAATGAGGGACTTCAAGACTAAACAGCATGGCTCTTTTCAGTTTATTGCATGAAGGAGTTACACTAGTCCAAGTTAAAAGCAGACCCCAAATGGTTACATTATACAAGCTGTGAGGTTTTTAAACTTGTGACAAGGGACAGAAGGGAAGTTCTACTCATTGCAAGGAAATCCTCACTTAAGCTTCAGTGAGCCAAAAGCACTTAAAACCCATGAACCTTCAGCTGGTCGTCCTTAGCCAGTCCAATCTGCAAAGAAAAAATGGTGAAGTTTTAAAGGGGAGTAAAAGTCTCCATTCATAATGGCAACAATCCTGCCTTCTTGCTTCTGCACTGAGCAAGAGAGAGGTCCAAGAACCAAGGGCCACACCTCAACCACCATGAGCACCATCGTTTTCAACTCATGACACTCAGCTAAGACCCAACGACGTAACAGAATTTTAGTGCTTATGAGCAGCCAATCAGACATGTTGCTTATTATCTGTGTGCACCCTTTTATCTTAAAGGGGATCCATGCTAACAGTAAACCTAAGGCAGACAAGTCCCTTCTGTTTTTTAGAAATATATTCATCTATATACTTTAAAACTCAAAACAAATTTCTATGTCCCCAGCAGAAACTGAATAGACTAGGCAGGATCTGAGATTGGCCACAGGAGAGGCACAAATCAATATCCGAGGTGACTGAACTCACCTCTACCAGGAACTGGCATATGTTCTTGCGCTGGTCACCCTGTAGCTGAATTACTTCTCCATATTCTGGATGCTCAATTACAGTACCATTGCAGGCAAATTTCTGCAAGCACAAAAAAGCAAAAACAAATCAGGCCAAGCAGCAGCACAGATACCCTAAAAATCCCTTTTGGGAAAGTAATATAACACAGCACACACCATGTAGAAAGATTAACGTGATTTTCCTCATTGAAGACCTACCTTCTTGAATGCCTTCACTAGTTTCTTTTTATCGTAATCATCAGCAATCCCTTGGACAGTAGTAAGGGTCTTCCTGCCGTTTCTCTGTTGAATTCTTATATGGATATAATCCTCAGTGCCAGCAGGAAGCAGATCATCACCCTTACTTGCATCAGCAAAGGGGTCTGGGAAGAAAGGTCAAACTCGTTTGGAGCTCTTGTGGCTCAGTTGTCACTGCCACCCTCACTGGATCTTTTGCGCGTGCAGAACCTAATAGTGAAATCGCCAAGCCAAATCAAGTATGTCCTCTGTTGGCTGTCCCCGAACAGGTCAGTCCGGGACGGCCGGCTTCTCCCAAGACCGGAGAAAGCCTGGGCTTGCTGCCCCAGCCCGCCCCGAGAAGCCGATCACGTGTCGGGAAGGGGGGGCGGACGGGCAGGGCCCCACCCGGCTGATGCAACCGGCTGGAACCTGAGCTACAAGGCGGGGCCAAGCTTCCCGCCCCATTGGCGCGCGGGTTTGTCACTTAAGGCTGGCGCCGCCTTTCCTTCCCGGCTCCGTGACAACGGCAGTGATGTAACGGACGTGACGCAGGGTGGCAGGACAGGGCGGGTGTGGCCCAAGACTGCCTGGGAGCCATTAGTAAATGCGCCACCCGAGACGCCGGGCCCGCCCAAGGGCTGACCTCTCGCCGGCTTCTTCCGGTCGCGCTTAGGACCGACACCAAGGTCCGGGCCTCGGCTCCGCCGACCGGACATCTTTTCTCTGCGCAAGTTTACGAAAGACCGGAGCGCCTGGAAGCTTTCCCGGCTCCGTCTCCGGGGTGGGAAACGCACTGTTGCCCCACCGGGGCCCTGCTTGTTCCCCATGGGACCCTGCCGTGGCTTACCGAAAGAGTGGAGGTTCTGGATAGCGGACATACGATACGATTCCTTTTCCTCGGTGGAAACGGCCTGCGGAAGGCGGCGGCGGGAGAAGGCGGGCGGGGGGGACGGAGCGTCGGGAAGCGAGGGGGCTCAAGGGGAAGGTTGCTGAGTCCTCGGCGGCGGCTCAGTGACTGGGGCGGAGGGGCGGTGCCTGTATTTACTTATATAGCCGCCCCTGTGACGCCAGCGCGCTGCCCTCACGTCCCGACCCCACCCCGGCGTTGTGTCCTCTGCGCCCAGGCGTCGCCGCTTCCAATAGGTCCGGGTACGGGGGATGCACGTTGGCGCTTGCGCAGGAACTCTGTGCTGCAGGAGGGCGTCCTCGGGACTTGGGAAGAGGTGGAAGGGGGAGGGAAAACTTGGTCCGTCTAGGCGCCTGCGCAGTGCGAGAGGAAGGTGTCGGCCGTGCAGAACACTGGCGGAGGTTTCGGACGCGCACGCGCACGATGTCGTCTGGTACATTCTACGCTCTATACCCTGTTGCAACCCTACATGCTTAAGGGGTTCTTTCTGGCATAGATTGGCGCTTGCTTGGAAGGGATTTAGAGCTGCGCTTCCCAAACACGACAAATTACCACTCTTTCATACCCACCCATTACCCATCTACTTCCTCTTTACAGATTTAGGGTGGCACTTTAATCAACATACAATAATATAACCAAGATCTTATCATTTAGGTTAATTTATCATTTGGGTGAATATAATCTAAAAATGGATTAATCTCCTTTAAATGTATCACTTAGATAACCTAAGGAAAGAATACACAGTTTATTAGCATGAGTTCAGTGGAGAGTGACGCTGGTTCTGGGGGCCAAGAAGAATTCAGGCACCAGAGGGTGTCCTGTGTGTCACACAGATTGCGTGGGGTAGAGCCTTCCCTGAGTGTAGTTGAAGTATTTGCTTCAAAACAGTCAACTTTTCTTGCTCTTTCAATTCATTAATTGAAATGTTCTTAGTTGCAGGGTAAATAGAGTGGTTTTAGACTCCAAAGGCCTTCAGGGGTTTGGCAGGTGAGAAAAAGGAGTGCTGACCGTCAAGTGTGACGTGATGGGCTGTGGGGGTGGGGGGCAGGATGAGAATTAGAGGCTGCAGCATCTACTCACCTCCAGCCACTTTGCTAGACCTTTTTAAAAACAACTGGAAATCCAGATGTTACATAAAATCTCTTGATTTTTAAATATTGCCAATAATTCGAATTTTTGGAAAATTTTGGAAACTTCAAGCCAAACAAAACAATGTGTGTTGACCCCATAAACTGCTGGTTTATGCCCTTTGGCAGTCAGGGTCACTGGCCTTGGGGAGTCTAGTGGGAAAGACAATAAATAAGACAGATTGTGATAGATGACCAGAAAGAAATAAACAGGGTAATGTGAGAGACTGACAGGGACCTCAGAAGACCTCTGAGGTGGTGATATACCAGATGACATTTAGAGGGTGGAAAAGAGTCACTGTGGGGCAGGGTGTGAGCCTACCAGAAGGAAAACCCTGAGGGAGGAGAACTAGGTATACTTGATAATTTGTTTTGATTCCGTATTTGCTAAGTGAACTTTTGATGAATAATTTGGCTTCCTTGATATCAGAAAGTGGGAAGATATGGCTAGAAGTCGTGGGTGTCCATTCTCACATCCGTCCAGGTCTGAGAAGTTAAGGACCCAACCTGCCCTGAACCTTTACACTCACAGACGACAGACATGCTGTGCTTGAAAAGGGTCTGGGAGACAGAGTGAATGAGTCAGAGCTACCCTTCCTGTGCACACTTATTTTGTTATACCAAATTTTAAAATAGCAATGTGGTCCAGCTTATCAATCTTTCCTTTTAGAAAAAGATCCTTCTGTGTCATGTTGAAGAAATAAATCCTTTATCTGCCTCGAGTTTATAAAGGATATTCTGTAATTTTATGTTTTAAAGCTTTCCTTTTTACATTTAGGTTAAAGCCCACTAGAATTTATTTTTGTGCATGGTTTGAAACAGGGGTCTAATTTTTTCCTATATGGGTAGCTAGTTGTCCCAGCACCATTTACTGAATAAGGCACCTTTCCCTCAGATTCCTCATGCTTTCTCTATCATAATTGTGTTTCCCTGTATGTGTGGGTTTGTTTTGGATTCTCTGTTCTGTTCTACTGGTCAATTCATCCCAAGGCAATGCTCTGTTACTTACAGGAGCTTTACACACAGTCTTGGTGTCCAGTAGGATCAGCCCTTCCCTTTTGTTCTTGAGAATTATCTTGACTCTTCTTGGTCCTATTTCCCCTTTTAGCCTCATGGCATATTAGCGCTCCCCATGTGCTATACCTAGTGGTTCTGCGAAGCATCTGAACGTTATCTCCGGGTGTTTGTACATGCTCTCCCTTTGCTTGGTACATTATGTCCTTCTCGTCTTTGTTTGGCGTCTTCCACTCATCCTGCAGGACTCAGCTGGCAGACTGTATTTGGAGCCCTTCTCCCTGTCCCCACTTCCTCTATTTTGGCATGTATCACACTGTATTTCACTTGCCTGTTCCTTGGACTGGTGACATAATTTGCTGGGCCCAGTACAATGAAAATGTGAGGCCCTTTGTTCAAAAATTTAACAAAGAAATTAAGAACTTCAGAACAGCGACCGCCGAGCACTAAATAAAGCACAGGACCCTGTGTGACTGACACAGGTTGCATGCCCATGAGTCTGGCTCTGCCACTTCCCTTATTTGTCAACTTGCTAGGCTGTGAGCTCAAAGAGCAGAGCACATGCCTGTCTCCTCTACTGTGGGTGCGGGTGGTAGGTACCTGGCACACAGTGGTGCTTAATGCTTGTCAAATGAACATGTGGACATGCATTGCAAGTGCTCAAGTTACTGGGAATGGCTGATCCTGGGTCCTGGGCTGTAACCTCTCCCACTCTCTTAAGAGAGTCCTGGGGCCAAAGACTGAGAAAAAAGCGTTTTCAGAGGTCTGACTCTGGGCTCCAAAGGTTGCTGCTGGCTCTGGCCTCCTGGCACAGGGCAGGGAAGGTGGTCTCAAATAAGCCACATTCCCTAGCTTCTCTTGCAGGCACCTGGTGCGCAGTGTCAGACCTGACCTCAGTGCACTGTAAACAGTCGTGGCCACAAACACACAAAAACTTTGACCCAGGCAGGATGCAGTTCAGAGGACAAGTCAGGAAAGTGGGAGACCCAGTTTTTGATTACCACCAGCTTTCTGGGTGACCCTGTTCCCCTCTCAGGGCTTCCACTTTATCCCCATAATCTCCAAGGCCTTTGCCAGGTCTAAAGTCCAAAGCTCTGTGCTCCCAGGTTGGGGGAATTTCCAAGGAGGGCCCACAAGAGTCCCTCATCCAGTACAGAGTTGTCCCAGCCCTGGACCTTGTGGAGTAATGATGGAACCAGGATGAATTTATCCGAAAGTGATATCTATGACCCCTGTTAATACTGGCTTATCCATTACCATGCTCCTAGTTTGAGGTCCTAGCCCCGGCAGCCAGGGGCAGGGTACAGATTACAGGCTCTGAAGCGCCTGAACCTGACTGTCACCTCCACCTCTTCCACCTGGGTAACTGTTTTTGAGTCTCCATTTCCTCCTCTGTACAAAGGGATAATGACAGGCTTTTAAGGAGATTTAAAGAGGAGAATATGTGTGACAGGATAAAAACGTAATGTTGTGAAGTCACTAAATAGATCGCACT
Source organism: Smutsia gigantea (assembly GCA_032199065.1). Lineage (NCBI taxonomy): Eukaryota > Metazoa > Chordata > Mammalia > Pholidota > Manidae > Smutsia > Smutsia gigantea. Next base: position 125,903 of record JAVSCE010021691.1, on the reverse strand, counting down.
AGATTCCCAGAGGGGAAGGGAGAGAGAGCCTCCAACACATCAGGGAACAGGATCAAGTCTGTCAGAATGCAGGGGGCACCTCTCCATGGTGATTTACTAGGGATGTGGCAAGGGTCACTTGGGACCCTTAGCTTCCATAAGATTCTCCAGGGCCCCCAACGTGGCACAGAAACAGCAGAATCACCCACCAGGAGGAGATCACATCCTCTGGGAAAATAGGCATCTCCATGGTAACCAGGGTGGATGGAGGGTCTGGTCCAGGGGGTGTTCCTGTAGCTCTGGTGCTGAAGAAGACCCCATGACTTGAAGAGAATCCTGGGGAGTGCTGGAGCTCCTGTCCCATCCAGGAGTGGGTTTCTGGGCAGCTGGTGGGGATGTCGACTAGCACAGGACTGAACTTGATTTAAAGAAAGCCAAAAAAATAGAATTATTTCTTGCATTCCTTATTTGGGAGCCACCAGTCATGTATGTAAATGATGGGAATAGCATCCCTCCCACCCTCCGCCTGTGAATGCAGCCTGCTATTTTTACCCCTTGGAACAGGAGGCAGAACTGGGCTTGCTGCGGCTTTGACCTGGATTGCGTGGGGTTATCGTGAGATCTTGTGTGTTAGGGGTCAGCTGGGGTTCTGCTGACAATACATCACCCCTTCAACTCCCACCACCTGGAAAGGACCCAAGGGAATCTTATGGGGTGCTGGAAATGATCTCCATCTCGATCCGGGTGGTAAAAATTCATTGAGCTGGACCCTGAAGGCCTGCGTGCTTTCACTGTATATCAGTTACATGTTACTCCCCTCCATGCCCAATGGCAACCCAGCCAGGCATTCTTTTTATTATCAAGTTTCTTCTCCTTGCCTCGGACTCTCTCCTGCCAACCCGAGGTGGGAGCTGCTCACTTTCTCTTTGCCTCCCTGCTGGCAGAGCATCTGCCCTCTCCATCCTGCCTTCTGCTTTCTCCTTCCCTCCTCTCCTTCCTCTTCCTCCAAGGAGTCCTGCAGGAGCCCCTGCAGGTGGGATGGGGGAGGCTGCCTTGCTTAGGGAGTGGGATACAGTCCAGAGCTCTTGGGTTCCCTTCCCCTGGGCAGGGCCAACTGGGTGGCCAAACTGCAGATTCAGTTGCCAAGGGTGGGGAGGATAAAGTGTGACCTGGGCTCGTGGAGGAAACGGAGAAGGGCCAGGCCTGGTACCTTCCCTAAGGAGCTCACAACCCAGCCAGGCTTCAGATACTGGAAGTGCCTGGCACAGGTGCACATTGGGCCCTGCATTCGGACCAGGCACTGGAGGAGGACTCCCCTAGGTTGGGGGGCAGGGTGGACACTCCAGACCGAGGGAAGAGCATTAGACATGTTGTATGGAAATCAGATCTGACCCCTCTTGGGAGAAGCCCACAGGTGTGTCTGGCTAGGGCCATCTGCCTTGGACTGAGACCACAGCTCCTCCAACCTCCTTTAGTTTATGTCTTTTAAAAGCTAATGTAACTCTAGGAAGGGCCATCTGCAGAGGGGCCCCTGTGTTCACCCAGCACCAAGTCTGTAGCCAGACTCCTCAAGATCTCCCACGGCCTTGAAGAACTCTCCTACCAGCTGGGAGAGAGTGGGGTGGTTTGCAGTGGAGATCCCAGGGAGGAAACCCAGAGAGGGTCGCCAGGGCACCCCCACACCAGGTTGCTTGGTGACACCTCTGCATCCCAGCCCCAGCACTCAGCTCTCCTCAATGTGCAGCTCTGGCCCCAAGCCTGTGTCACCCGAAGGTGTGACAGATGGGGAACCATCTGGGCAGCCTTTGCTCTCTCCTGCACTCCCCCATCCACAGGTTAACTCCTTCTTGCAATTAACTTGCAAAGGGCCACAGCAGCCACAGGCCACATGTGGCTCATGAGCCCTGGAAACGGGGCTGGGCCAAATGCCAATGTGCTGTGACTGTAAAGTAGGTATGGAGTTTTGAAGACTACGCATGAACAAAATTGTAAAATATCTCAATAGTTTTTATATCGATTGCTTATTGAAATAACTGGTTTGTATGTATTGGGTTAAATAAAAATATTATTCAAATGAATTTCATCTGTTTCTTTTTGCTTTTTAAACAGTGTGGATCTAGGGAATTCAAAATTACAGAGGTGGCATGCACTCTATTTGTATCAGGCAGCTCTGCTCTGGATGCTTTGAGACTGACCAGAGGGTCGCTTGGCCCAGCACGTGGCAAGTCCACACTCCTGCACTTGTCAGCTTCCCCTCATCGACGTCAGTCTTATTTCTTGGTCTCCTATTCCCTCCTCTAACCTCTCTGGTTTGGAACAATTTAACCTTGTTATGAGCCTGTGAATTGCTCTCTGCTCCCAGTTTGGAGGACAGCTTGGTGGTGGTCATGTGTTAGTGAGGTCCTCTAGGGGTGTGCAGGGGTCTTTTCCCTCCCCAAGGGGCTTACTGAATTTTCATCCACCCCAAATAGGTCTCCTTTTCTGGCAGGGGTGAGTGTTCTACCACCAAGAAGGTGACATTCTTTCTGATCTTTCTACTGCCCGGCCCATCTGATGCGTGTGCCAGCTAGAGACCAAGTGCCATCACGTAAGCATGCCCCAGGGTGGTGGGGGAGCAGACCTCATCCTTCTCCCTGGCAGGTTGGCCACTGTCCCCCAGGGATAGGACGCTTCCTGAGAGGGATTGTGGACAGCAGTTTCCCCCCATTTTATTGAGCACTCACTGTATGCTGGGGGCTGTGCTGAGTGTTTCCCATTCAGATTCCACGGAATCCTGACAAAACAGGTGTCATTAGCCCTTTTGTAGGAAAGGTGCCTGGGCTACGACAAGGACAGGGCCTGGGGTGGTGACAGCCCTCTTCCTGCTAGGCTGCGTGGCCACCTGGGAGGGGCTGGTTCCCAGGAACCTCCGAGAGGTTCTGCTCTTGCAAGGGGCTTAGTCATTTCCTTGATGGGGCCAGTGCCTGGGAATGTGTGCCCCAAATCTCTGCCAGAGCTGAGGGGTGGTGTTACTACATGTGTGAGGTGTGAGTCTGGCTGACCAGTGCTGTTGTGGACAGGCAGCTGTTGTAGCACACAGGCAAGGAATTAAAAAATCTTTTTCATCCTTAATTCCTTTCTTTAAGCAAACAATGGCTGAGCCCTGACTCTGACCTGCACTGAGGAGTCAGGGAGATTGACAGAGTTCGGTTGTGGTTCAGAGATAAGTGGGCACTGTGGGAGCACAGAGACGTGTGTGTGTGTGTGTGTATGTGTGTGCATGTGTGTGTGTGCGTGTGTGAGAGAGAGAATATAGGGCAGTTGGAGGGCATGTGCAAGCCTAGCAGGAAGAGTGTGTGAGTGCCAGTGTGGGTGCGTGTGCATATCTGAGTGTGAGTGTGTAAGGTGTGTATGATTTTCTTCCTTCTCAGATGGTCCTGAGGATCTGAGAGCTCCCTGTGTGGCAGCCCCACGCCGGGGGAAGGATCACAGGACCTACAGGGAGGCCCTACTGGCATGACTGGGTTTTTGAGTCAAGGGACCATTAGAGACGCTGTCCTGCTACTTGTCTGCTCTGTGTCCTCAGACGACTCGCTAAATCTCTCTGAGCCTCAGTTTCCTTTCTTGTATGCATCAGGGAGAAAACTACTGGATTTAGTATCTTTTTCTACTTTGGTGCATGTTTTAAAATTTCTATAATAAAAGAGTGACAAACATGTATCTTGAGCCTCTTTCCATGTTGATAAACAGGATCATACCACAACAACATTTTTAACGTTATGTAATTTTCCTTCATCCGATGGAGCATAAATAATGTAACCAGTTCCCTTTTGCTGGGCATCTGAAATGTCTCCAAGCCTCTGGTCTCATCACCAGCAGTGGGTGAGTGTGCTTGTGGATAATTCAGCGTGCACACCTTTCATTATTTCATAGGATAAATTCCTCTTAAGTGGATTTTCTGGGTCAACAGATAAGCATATTTGTAAGGTGTTTGCAAAATTGCCCTCCAGAGACAAATTGGTTCCACATTCCCTGCAGCGGCCCACAGGAGGGATGTCCTTATGCCTCTCTCCCAGTGACTTCTCAAACTCTTCTCTCCGTGAGCTTCTGTGACCCTCTCTTGGCATCACAAATCCTGTTCATCTCATTTAATTGTCACATCAACCCAATAGGTCAGGCACTTTAATTACCATCCTTTCACAGCTGGGGAGATGGAGGTTCAGGAAAGGGTAAGTAGCCAGTCCAAGGTAACACAGCTGCTAGAGTGGCAATTGGCTCACAGAGCTACGTGACGGAAGGCTGGGCCTGGTAGCCACTGGCTGCAGGGACGGCAGCTCTCCCTTGGGCTTCTCTGCTGGCTCTTCTTCTTTCTCTGGACTCCAGGGTCCCAACCTGCTGCTTCCTGCTCTCTTGGGCCTTTCATCCCCTCTTCTGCGGCAGACTTGTTCCTCAACAGCTCTCCGAAGATGGCTTCTTAATTTGCACCTCAGTTCAATTCAGTTCTCGAGGTCTGTCTCTGTCCAGGTCTGTCCCTGGAGAGGGTGTCAGAATCACAATGGCTCAGTGAACCAGAAGCATCTCTGGGGCAAGGGTCCTAGGCTCAGGGCTCTGCTCTGGCCAGTTGTATCACCTGTCTGATTCTCACTCCTTCCTAGGTAAAAGTAGGGAAAAAAACACAGGGTTGGGAAACAGTAGCACAGTTCTTAAAAAACAACAACAGAGAATTACTATATGATCCACAACTCCACTTCTGGGTATATACCCAAAAGGGTTGAAAGCAGGGACATGAACAGATATTTGTACCCCCGTGTCCAGAGCAGCACTTTTCACAATAACCAAGAGGTAGAAAACCCCACATGTCTGTGGACAGATGCCTGGATAAAAGTGTGGCATATACACACCTCGGAATCTTACTCAGACTTAAAAAGGAAGGAAATCCTGACACATGCTACAACATGGAAGAACCTTGAGGACATTAGCCCCCAGAGGACAAACACTGAATGACTCCCCTTATATGGGGTTCCTAGATTCCTCCGATTCTTGGACACCGGAAGTAGAGGGCTGGCTGTCAGGGGCGGGGCCGGGGGAGCGGGGAGTTCTGCTAGTGAGCGCAGAGTTTTGGCTTGGAATGGTGAACAGGTTCTGGAGATGGGGATGGTGAGGACAGCTGCACGACCACGTGAATGCGCTTAATGCCACTGAATTGTACACTCAAGATGGTTAAAACGGTAAATTTTACATTATGTACATTTCGCCGCAATAAAGTACACATGCACACACGCATTTACCAGCTGGGTTATATGAAGTTAACGCACGTGTATCCCCTCTGTAATATTTAATAAGCATCCCATGTCCTGGGCTGAGCTCCTAATCTCCCCTCCCCACCCGTCTGCAGCCTTTCCCTCGCAGCTGATGGCAGCTGCATGGAGACAGCGCCCTTGATTCTCATCCTCTCTCAGCCCACATTCAGTTGGCCAGGGAACCTGGGGCTCTCTGCGTGATATATGCAGAGTCTGACCACCGTTCACCACTCCTTGGCTCCTGTCCTGGTCTGAGCCACCATCATCTCTTGCCTGGACTATTGCAATAGCCCCCAGTGGGTCTCCTGATTTTGGGCCCAGCTCCCTGGTGTCTGGTTCCTACACAGCAGCATGAGGGCACTCATTATTAAACTATAAGTCACATCATGACACGCCTCCACTCGGAAGTAAAAGCCAGTCTCCACATATTCTCCAGTGAGGCTTCTGTGATCAATCCCTGTTTCCTCTTAGCTCATCTCCACTACCTCCACACCAGCTCCCTTGCTGGGCCTAGACATGCCGTAAATGCTCCCATCTGGGAGCCTGGAAGCTTCTCCCCAGATATTCATATAACTTTTATTCAAAAAGTCTTATAGGGGAGGAACATATAATATCTCCCTACCCTTCTAAATTATTGGCTGAGATGTTATAATAAAAGCAGATTACTAAGAGAAAAACAAACAGAAACTTATTTACATGTATACCTCATGGATACATGGGAGAGACCCAGGAAAAAATGAGTAACTCCCCAAAGTGGCTTAGAATTCAGGCTTAAATACCAACTTAATAAGGAAAGAGAGGAGGGAATACAGACCTGTTAGTAGAAAGTAACTGATTTTTAGGAAAGATGAATGGGTCCTTAGAAGACTAGCTGGGAGGTGGGATAGTTGTGACATAGTGTGTCTGGGGGTGGTGTCGATTTCTAGTCTCTCCAGTGACAAGTCAGTCCTCTCTGGTTGATCAAAGTCCCTCACAGTTGGGTTCCTTTTGAAGAATCTGTCTTTAGGTGAGTGAGGGGAGTTTAGTGAAAGCCTCTCCCTGCATTTGGTGTTTTTTAAGGGTCACATCTCAAAATAACCACTACCCCAAAGCAGCATATTTTGGGGTAGCACCTCCTGCCACCCTTCAGTCTCAAGGTTTTGCTTAAATGTCTCCTTGGCCCTGAGGCCTTTCCTGACCACCCCATTCTAAATGGTGGCTCTGCACCCAGTCCTCCCATATTCCTTTCCCTGAGCTCCTGCTCCTTTCTTTATAGCATCTTCTAGTACACCATGTAATTTACTTATTTACTAGGTTGTTAGTTAATGTCTGTCTCCCTCACTGGAACCTAACACATTTACTGATATATCCCAAACCATTTAGTACAGGGCCTGGCACACAGTAGGGACTTGATAAATACTAGTCAAAGGCATGGGTGAGTTAAAGTGCTTGATTTACTATAAAATCTGTACACATGCGAACAACTGCTGTTGCTTCTGCTTTTATTAATTATTTCTAGTCGCCTGACTGATGTCTTCACCAGTATGTCCTGGCAGCAGCCCACACCGATGGCCTCTCCTGCTGGGCCTCACCTTGTCCAGCTCTGTCAGTACGATCACCCTGAGCATGGCCTGCCCTTCCTCTGTTCTCTTTCCCCAGCACCTCCTTGGTTGCCCTGAAACTTCTCCCCTTGGCTCTGTTCACACAGCTGCAGCTCTCATACTTTTCCCCTGAAGAGACCCCTGGTCAAGCTGCGCTTCTGCTCTAAGACCTTTGCCTGTACGCCATTGCTTTAAGGATTGAAGCACGAACTCCCCAGGCGCCCAAAGACCTGCCCATTAGGCCCCCAAATGATACTTCTCTCTCCACTTTAATCTGACCTAGGCTTGGAACAAGCTGGATTCCTTAGAACTGATGTTTTCCTGCCTCTGTGCCTTTGCTTAGGCGGGCCCCTCCACCTGGAGTGTCTTCCTTCACCTTTGCTTGCCTCAAATCCTACCTGCCCTTTAAGGCCCAGGTTCAGCGTCGCTTGCTTCCTGATGCTTCTTCCAGGGCAGGCTTCCTGCATCTTGTGGAACCTTTGCATGACTTTCTGGTGGTATCTGGGGCTGGGCTGAGTTTTGGACCATGTTCTTTGGAGGCCACCTGGCATCCGCGGTAATCCCAGAGCAGTGCTCTGTTTCGCTCAATTCAAGGGTTCGAATTTCAGGCCGAATGAAGAGCGGCCGAACAGGCTCATTTCCTGCTATGGCCACAAGGTGGCAGCATAGACCAGGCTTCGGAACAGAGGCGAGGCACCACTACCCCCTCCACTCCCCCCACCCCACGTTCCTCCCACCTCCCTGACGGCCTAAACCCTAACAGGTAACCCGGTCCCCTCAAGGCGTGTGGGGAGGGTCCTCTCCCTAGGGCTGGGGCGTTACGTCTGGGGTGGGGGCACCAGCTGGCAACCTGCATGTGTTTGTTCTGTGAGCCGTCCTTCCCATGGTCTTACTCTGTGGTCCCTTTCCCAAGAGAGACCCAGGTCAGGCAGGAGCTCTGGGCAGGGAGCTGGCAAGCTTCGGTCCTGGTTCTGCACTGTGGCCTTGGGCAAGGGTCACCTGCATAGTAGGAAAGGGCTGATCAGAGTCCAGCAGGGGCCAAATGCCCATGAAAATTCCTCTTTCTGTTCTCTCCCAGCCCCCTGGCAGTTTCCCGGAAAGGCGAAAATGATGGTTGCACTAAAGAGCCGACTTCCACAACATTCCTTCCCTTTCTGGGATTCTGTATGGACCAGAAGAAGGGTGTGGTGGGGTTCCTGGGGCCCTAGAGGGCCCTGCCCCATTTCGAGGTCCACCTATCCCCCTTTCTCAGGCTGGACAAACCCCATCCAGGCAGATGAAAAACACCAGCTTTCTTAAAATTCTTGCCCTGTGACCTTGAGTAATAAATAAGCTCCTTCACACCTGGCTGCAGCCGCCCTTCCTGTGTGTGGAGGTCGTAAGATAACAGGGCCCGGCAAATTATAGTTGCCCAGTCAGTGGTAGCTTCAGTAATAATAATAATAATAATAATAATAATAATAATAATAATAACAATAATAATGATAATAATAATGATAATAATAATAGTTCCTTGCTGCTCCAACATTTGGCGATTGTAATTTGAGACCGACTGAGAGCAGGGGAGGGATGGTGGGATTTAGGGATGCCTGAAATAGGCTTGCCAAGGGAGCAGGAGGGAGGATAGAGGGAGGGCAGAGATGCCCGCGGACAGTCAGGGACGGCCAGGGGCTTCCTTGGGAGACGTGGTGTATTGGGGAAGGGCAGGGGTCGTTCGCGTGGCAGGGAGGCGGGGCGCACGCCGGCAGGTGGAGGCAGCGGCGCCAGGCGGAGGCAGCGGCGCCAGGCGTTGACCGCAGGCTGCCCAGCAGAGGGCGCCCTCAGCGGGAGGATGCGGTCTCGGATTTTGTCCGGCAAATTATCCAAGCGTGGAGTTATCTTTCTGAGCTGTGGGCTCTGCACATTCGTCTGGGATACAATGGGGGCGAGGGTACTTTTGACTGGTTTGGAGAACTGTGGGTATGGTCACCGTTTGTAACTGTTGTCCTGCATCTCTGTGACAACTGTGGGTTTGCCTGTAATCACTCAAATCATTCGTTCAGTTTATTAATGCTATGGAGCACCCGCCCCGTGAGAACGGCTCTGACAGGGAACAGCCCGCAAGGCTGTCTTGGGGACAGGGAGGCGACTTGTATGCCCTGAGGCCAGGAGCCTGTGGGCAGGAGGGGTTACAGGGTGGCTGATTTCATCCCAGAATAAAGGGGAGCTTTCCAGCCATGAGAGCTGCCCAGTCACAGGATCAGAGTAGAAGCCTCCTGTGGATCCCACGCACTCACCTGATGTTGGTGGCCCTGCCGGACTCAGTCCCCTTCTCCCCCGAGCCTCCTCTTCCCCTTCTCCCAGCCACCCTGCCCGGCCACCCTCTGTTCCTGCATCTCAGGCCTTCTTCCAGCAACTTGCTGGGCTGCCCCTCACCCCTGGGCCTTTGCACATGCATGCTCCCTCTTTGGCTGACTCGACTGCATCCTTCAGGCTGCTTGGAGCTCAACAAGGCCAGGCCACCCTATTGCTGCTCATTTAGGCTTCTCGGCTCCCCCTAAATGTGCTTCCTCACACCTTACTGAAATTACCGGGTGATGGTCTCTCCCACTGACGGTCAGCTCCAGGAGGCAGGGACCACACGTCTTGTTCTCGGGTGTTTCTCCAGTGTGCAGCAGTCCCGTGCAGTGCCTGGCATTGGTGCTAGAGAAGAGTTTGTTGAAAGAAGGAAGGAATTATGAATGAAGGTAAAGGAAGAATGAAGGAAGCATGCAAAGTCAAATGTATGGGTGGGGCGACTTGGGTCAGCAGACCTTAAAGTCCCCTCCTGTCACTTTCTGGCCAAAACTCACGTTCTTTGCTCAAATTCCCAGAAGCTGGGGATTCAACAAACATTTGTTAAGCATCTAGACATCCTGCTGGGCACTCATCCATCAAATAAACAGGGAGAAGGTGAAACGTTTTCAGCGGACACTAGCTTGGAGGCCTGAATTCCTGCCTAGAGTAGTTTGCGCATTGATCTATTACTGCAACTGTCTGGCGGGCTCTCTCTTGGATGCTTTTCAGTCGGGACTCCTGGCTGCGCTTCCAAGGAAGGCCACCGGGTGGCAGAAGATGCTAAGAGACAGGGCTCAGCGTGCGTCGGCCACCCCCGAACGCCGACAGGGGGCGCTGCCGCGCTGCCAGGTGCGCGCCTGAGGCGGGTCTGGTTTACCAACTGGGCTATGGCGGTGGGGTCGGGGTTGGGGGAGGTCCGAACCGCCGCAGGGCAGGCAGTCTGTGCGGCATCCTCATTCATTCTCATTTGTGCCGTGGGGTCTTAACCTCTACTTTATAGGTTTTTACGGGCAAACTTAATGTGTAAAGGGCCAGATGGTAAGTATTTTAGGTTTTGCTGGCCATATGATCTCTGTCACAACTCTGTCCTTGAAACGACCCCATGGGCAAATGGGCATGACCGTGTTCCAAAAAATCTTTATTTATGAACATTGAAATTTGAAATTTCTTACAATTTTCATGTGTCATAAAATATAGTTTTTTTTGGATTTAAAGAGTCCGCAAGTTCCCTGGAAATTTCAAGGCTGAGAAGTGCTGCCCTGCCTCTTCCTGGGGAGTGGTGGCTGTGTTTATGTCTCCTTCCCAGACAGACTGAGTTTCTGGAGGACAGGGGCTGAGTCCGTATGGTTGAATAAGAGGATGAAGAGCAGGAGACCAGAGCTTCAGGGTGAGGGTTTGGGAGTGGGAGCTCTCTATCTCAGGAGCCAGTGGGAGGACTGAGGTCAGTGGGCACGGCGGTGGTCTAGCCACTGGGAGATTGGATGCCTGGCTCTCCATTCTGGCCACTGTCCACGTTGACTCAGGAAGTCTGGGTTCATTTTCATTTCGTTTGCATTCGATTAGCATATCTCTCTGGCGTCTGTCCTGTCCTTTAGCAGGCTGGATTTGGGAAGCTGGTGGACAGGACAAAGGACCCGGGTGTTGGGGGAGACCTTGGGCTGCAGACCCAGGCCTGCCTCTTCCCTGCTGCCCTTCCTGGGAGCAGGTTTGGAGTGAAGCACTGATCTTCTTTGGGTGAGGAGGGGGCCTGCTAGGTCCTCTAAGCTCTGGATACTTGCTCTGGGAACAAGGCTGGGAGCCGGGCTCCCCAAGTTCCTCCACCTAGAATGTGCTCTTCCCCCAGCAGGATTCTCTACAGCAGTGACCGAATCTTACAGATGTAATGTTGAGCAAGAAGACATAAAAGAATCCATAGTCTATGAGTCCAGTTACATGAAGTGCAAAAGAATGCCAAGCACATCTATGCCACCGGCAGTAATGGTCACCCTTGGGGGCCTAGTACCTGGAGAGGGGCAGGCAGGGTCTCTGGGAGGCCGTTCAGATTGTTTGTGATCTAAGTGCTGGTTCCATGGTGCGACCACTCTGTGAAAAGTCATCAAGTTGTATGAGAATTATTTGTACATTTTTCTGTATATAAATAAAAAGTTGACAAAAGCCCAGATTTAAATTTTGAGAAGAATCCTAGGCATGTTCCACTACTTGGAGACCCTCTCAGGAATGTTCTCTCCTTCCAGCCCTTCGCTCAAAGCTGTTAGGGCCCCGACTGCTGGACTCGTGTGATTTTCAGTTTGTACCTACCCTCCTTTCCCCCTGGGCCTTGAGCTCCCTGAGGACGGGCCCACAGTCTGTTCATCCCGTGTCCCCTGCCGTGGACTGGCACAGAGCTGAGAACATGGGTGACTCTGTAACACGTCTGGGGTGGCCCAAGGCTCCCTAAGGGATGGGACAGCAGAAGGTGCTAGAGGAGAGAGAGGTGGGGCTCAGGGGTTCCTAGGGGTGGTGGGTGGGGGGGCCACGTACATTCTGACTCCTCGGTGCCCTGGCCTCTCACTGCTGTTCCCTCTTGCTCAGAGGGGGCACCTCCCCTCGCTGTGTGCTTTCACCCCTGACCCTGAGGCTGCCTGGGCCTCTGTGGGCCCCCACTTCAGACTCAGGAGTGGGGACCGGAGGCCTGGCTTCTCTGGAGTTGGCCATGTGCTCGGGCCACTCGGAACTTGCCCAGCCCTGCGCCTGACTCATCCCGGCCCTCCCTGCCACCCTAGTTACAGGGGCCGGCAAGAGCCCTCTTCCCACTGTCTGGAGTGCATCATAGAAGGACTGTGGGCAATGGCTTGTCCTCTCTGGCCTCAGTTTCCCTTTACTGTAGAGTGGGAGAGCAATTCCGGCTGCTGTGAGGGTGTGGGAAGCCTCGGGACCAGAAGTGTGGCAAGCAAAGGCCTGCTGGGGAGCAGGGTGGTCAGCACGGGGCCACGCAGCCTGGCCCCTTTAGCCAGGCTGGAGAGGGGGTGGGAACAGTCTGTGCTCCTGTTCCGGGGGTCCCCTGGGAGGGGGTGGGGTGCTGTGGGGAGCACAGGAGAGTCAGGGGGCTGGACTTGACCCTGTTGGCAGGCCTGTTCCCCGCTGGGCCTCCGTTTACTCTTTTGTCAAGGGGCCATTGGCTTTGATTAGCCCCTGGGCCCCCAAACTCCAAGGCCCTTTTCATGTTCTGTTTCGCCTGCACAGGGTACTGCTTTGGAACCAGTTCTAATTCTTAAAGATTGGGAGGCTCTCCATCAAATCCAGAGCTCCAGCTCCCTGAGGGCAAAATGAGATCTGGTCATTGGAGGGTTCCCACCTTTGCAGGCAGCAAACTGGGGTAGCTGCTCCGGAAGGGGCCTGCTTTCCCCCTGGGGGCCAGCCCTGGAAGCATTTGCGTGTGTGACTTGCTGGCCTCTCTCCTGCCTGGGGCCATCCCTGCCCAGGACCCTCTGCTCCCATCTAGGTCAGCCCCTGTGCCTGCTCCCGCCCAGCAGCCCCGTGGCTGGCGCACTTGCATAGGCAGGCCTCTTTTCTCTTTTGTTCTGCCAGCTGGAGGCCTTGGGAGGCAGGTCTGGACTGGACTGGCATTAGCTCATGTGTTTATCCAAAGCAGAGGCCTAGGTCTTGGGATTTGCTGGGGTTAGGGGGTAGACACAGTGTCTGCTCGTAGGCAGATGGGTCCCTCCGGCCCGCGGCCAGGTCCTTCCCCTTCTGCTGTGATGACCCCCCCTCCCAGTGTCTCAGCCTGGCCACAGGGCCTTAAAGACAGCTCCTGGCCCATCTGCTGTCTCTTGGCCTCACCTCCAGACCCACCCCCACATCCCCACACTCATCGTGTTCTTTGTGTCCACATGCTTAAACCCTCTCCCCTTCTCCCCTGGCCCTGCCCGCCCCAAGACTCAGCTTCTCCATACCACCCCCCAAGCCTTCCCTGCCTGTCTTCACGGAGCCTGCTCAGTGTTGCCGTGACCTCCTGCACCAGGCTGAGTGCTGACGCTGGGAGGGGGCCTCAGTCCTGCCTCCCCGGCCTCCAGCAGAGAGCCAGGCACACAGTCTGCACTCAGTGGAAGATCTAGTGAATGAAGGCTGGCTTTTGTCTGAGAGGCAGGGGGCTGAGGCTGGAAGAGCCACCCTGAGAAGTCACCGGGGTCAAATAGGACTCTTTCAGCTGTTGTCACGGCCTTGCTGGGAGAAGGAGGAAGGGTAGTTCTCCCTGCCAACACCATTCCTGGGCTCGTGCACTCCACCGCTTGATGGTACTCATGGGGCCAGTCCCGGCAGGGCAGTGGGCCTGTGGAGACTTGGCTCCTTACGGCAAGGGGCCCCCAGCTGGCCACAATTCCCTGCCCACAGTCCAACTCCTCCACCTCTCAGCAGTGGGAAGAAGAGAACTACGAAGGCCCTTCAGGGACCAGGCCAGCTCCCGACACTTTATAGATGGGGAAGCTGAGGCCCAGAGAGGGGCAGTGACTTGACCTGGTGTCCTGGGACCTTTCCTCAGTGGCCTGAGCCAGGCTCTGGTTGGTCAGTCCTGGGGGTTGGGACGGTGCGGTGCCTTGGGACACTGGGGCCCCAGCCCACCAGCCTCCCGTATGAGCTGCAGGGGAGCGCACGCTGCCCCCAGCACACTGCACCTGGCCTGGTGTGTCCCAGAGCTGGCAGAAAGGTGGGGCGGCTGCAAGTCGGAATCTGCCCAGCGAGCTGCGAGTCCCAGAGGGCCCTCCCTGCCTGCAGGTGTTGGGAGAGGGAAGCAAGCTCTCCACACCCCAGATCTTCTGCCTTCCCTCCCCACCCAGGCATTCAGCCTGGGGCCCAAACAAGGCAGGGAGCCAGTCCCCAGTCCCCAGTCCCCCTCCCTGGTGACTGAGGCACGGCACTCAACACTAGGACTGTTTGTCCTGCCGACGTGCCACACCCCAACCTGGGCTGCGGGGAGAAGCCTGGCCCCCGTGAGGGGAGGTGGGCAGGAGGCAGCAGGGCCCATAGGTCCGGAGACCCATCCCCTCCCTTCCTGAGCCCAGAGAGGCCAGGGCTGCTGTCCCAGCAACCCTGTGTGGCCCCCAACCCCAGCCTCTGCTGTCAGTCCCAAAGCCTTGGTGGGGCCTGGGAGAAGGGCCTAGAAGGGGACAACTCTAGGTCCCAGGAAGGTCTGGCCACAGGGCTGGGGAAGGGCTCGGGGAGGGAGGGTCTGAGAGGCCCTCGTCCAGGCTGGAGGTAGCAGGCCTCCTTCTGGGTGGGGAACCTTCTGGGAGGGTTGCCAGCACCCAGGGTTGGGCAGGGGCCACGGTGAAGCAGCTCCAGGGTCATGTTTGGGGGCTGGCCGGTGGGCAAGCAGGGAGGTCCACGGCCTGGCGGAGTGGGGTGGCACCGAGGAGGGAAGGGGTCTCACTGCCTTTGGCTCCTGTGGTCCAGGGCTTGGGACTGTGGGGAGGGCGAGAGGGGCAGACTCAGTCCCTGGGAGCCTTCTGACCGAGGGAGAACCATCGCTCCTGCCTCTGGAAGCTCCTAGTCTGAGTGGGGAGGGTGGCATATCCATACGGGGAAATGGAGAAAGAGGGCGATGGAACCACTCAGCTCCTGCAGGGAGCTGAGGCTGAGCAGGCCTCTGGGGCTAATGATTAGGGAGAGGTGGGCCCCGGGCGCTTTCTGCTGCTTCTCCCTGAGTGGAGCACCTTCGCAGAGCTGGTGGGCCCTCCCCACGTTAGGGGCCTGGCCAACGCTGGGGTTAATTTGCCACTGCTTGTCGAATGCTCCCAGAACACGCGGCAGCCTCTCCCACCACCCAGCTCTGTGCCGTGGGCAGGAGCCCTCATGGGCTCCTTCTACAGATGGGGAAACTGAGGCTTCGAGAAGCAGCGAGGCCCACGCTACAGGGCAGAACGCTGTTGAGCACCCAGCTCTCCTGACATTTGGAGGAAATCAGCTGTGGGCTGACCCTGGGCAGTGCAGCAGGGGGTGAATCTGACAGGATCCTGCTGTCCCCCAAGTCCCGAGGCCCAGGGGGTGCTGTCCTGCCTCTTGCAGGGCCTGTCCTCTGCTTCAGTCCCTGGGGGCTAGCAGGGAGGGTGGGGTGGGACAGACCTGGTCCTGCTGAGGCTGCAGCTTTCCTGCCCACCAGGCTGAGTCAGGGCTGGCGGGAGCCACGGGGTGGCAGCTTTCCCAGGGCCAGCCCGGGCGGCGTCCACATTCCTCACGAGAGGGTGCGTCCAGGCTTGGCCAAGCCAGGTGTGCTGTGCCCTGCCCAGGCGCCTGCCTGCCCCAGAGCCAGCTCAGCGCCATGGCCTTGTAAGGAACACGTCTGGCAGCCGCCTGGCACAAGGTGTGGGAACTACTTGCCTTGCATTTCCTTGCTGGGTGCGGTGCAGGCTGTGGGGGGCAGCCCGCCGGAGCCCCAGCCCCCACATTGGCCTGGGAAATTGGGGTGCTTGTTGTTCACCCCCTACTCACACCCTCTTTACCTGTGTGCTTGGAGAGCTGGAGGCTGAGACTCAAAGAGTCTGTGGTGCGGGCTGTGGTCCTGCTCACTGGTCAGCCAATTCTGGGGGAGCAGTGAAGGGTATTCTGAGAGCTGGGGGTAGGCGAGGGCCCCTCAAAGGCCAGGAAGCAGCAGGGGGCCTGTTTTGTTTACTGCCCTGTCTCTTGGGGAGGCCTCTCTCCTCACCAGCTTGGAGTTCTGGGTGCCGACTGGGAGCCTGGGGCAGAGGCTCTGAGTCAGGGGCCTGTGCACATGCCACTCACCTACCTGGGAGCCCAGCGTCCCCCTGTGAGCCCTGTGTGTACAGGTCCCTGCTCAGAGCCCTTCCTGTGCCCCCAGGCCCTGCTTTTCCACACCCTTGCTGGGCTCCCTGCATTGGCATTGGGGCTGGGAGGGATCCATGCAGGGGTCGGTCAAACTCAGTTCCCACCATTCACTTGTGAAATTCTGCCCATAATTCACCTCCTCTCACTGGGCCTCATTTCCTCCCTGTAAAAGGAGGATGAGGCCCCTGAGTTATTGGTGGATGGAATGTGACCTTGAGGTGGAGGCTTTGGGACTTTGGGGCCATGCCTTCACCACCTGGGGAGCCCCAGCCCAGGCCAGCACAGCCCAACTCTGCAGCTTCCCCATCCCGCCTGTGGTCAGGCCAGGCCTGGCGGGGGTGAGGAGGGAACCTCAAGTCTGGGATATGGGGCCCCTGCCCACTGTCCACCCTCTTCCTCCGAGCACTTCCAGGGTAGGGTAGTATTTCAGTCACTCCAGTGACTGGCTGAGGGGCACCCCCTTGTCTGCCTGTCACCCCCGGTCTGTGGCCTTAGCAGTCCTGAGCTCAGCCTGTGGGCCGGGCCGGTGCCCTCTGTCACGCTCCTGCAGCAGGGCCTGGCTGTGCTTTGGAGGGCCCAGGGCAGCAGGAATCATTTCCCAGACCTTGGTGGGAAAAATGGGCCCTGGCCCTGGGCCCAGGCTGGGTGTGGGAATTCTGTCCTGATGGTCAGGATGGGTGACACCAGGGCTATGGGAAGAGAAGCTGACAGAGGAGCCTGTGAGGGGCAGCAGTCTGAGCTGCAGGCCTCCACACAGCCTGGGCTGGGGGCTGGGTGGGGGTTGGAGTAGGCACAGCCCCTGACCCCAGCTGGCCCATGACTGAGCAGTGGTGGGCAGACTGGCCGGGCATATGTCAGGCTGGGGCAGGGACCCCTCAGTTCTCCCCTGCCCAGTCTTCCTTTGGCTGAGCCCTAGGGCTGGCATTCTGGGGTGACCCAATTCCCAGGGACCCTCTAGGGACTTTGGCTGCCATCCCCCCTCCCCTGTCTGAGGCCTTGTGGCAAGTGGGCAGCACTTACTCCAGGGGGTGGTACTGTCTGCAGTGGAGGGAAGGGCCTCGGCCCCGGGAAAGCTCCACTCTCTGTCTTGGTGTCCTGGGGCTAAGGACGGTTCAGTGGTGTGTGTGTACACCTGTCTGCATGCATTTGTATGTGTTGTGGGGAAGCAGTTGTCCCAGTGGAAGTGGGCTTTTGGACATGTAGACCAGTGTCCCTGTAGTTGCATTCTGTGTCCTGAAGGATTCTGGGAGTTGGCACTACGAGCCAGGCCCAGAGCAGCCTGGGAAATCATGGGAACTGGTGAGAACAGGCTGGAAGGGTGTGGCTGCAGCAGCTGGAATGTGTAGGCGGGACCAGCCCCACCTTCCCTTGTCCAGGAATGGGTCTTGGCTGGGAAGGCAGGACCTAGCACCCTCCCGGAGCTGTCCCGGCTCTGCTCCCCCAGGCCTCCAGGCCCCAGCTGCACTCCACTGGTGCACCTCCAAACCCCTCACTCCATGCTGGGCTAGAGCTAGCAGCCTGGCTGGGGCAGGGGGTGGGGGTGCCCTTTGGGAGAAGCTGGCAGCTCTTCCTAAAGATTCCTGGGTTCTTGGTGCTGTGTATTTGTTTCTGACCCTTTGCACAGACCAACCCTCCGTTACTCATGGGAGACTCATTCTGATGAGTTAAGGGAGCACACGACTGCACCTGTTGGGGGTGCCCTGCACTAGCGGATTGGGTTTCTGGGCTGTTGCTAGTCCTGGGATGGGGGCTGAGGGCACTCACCAGTCCTGGAGTCTCTGGGCGCATGCTATGGGCCTCTGCCGAGCGGCTCTGTCCTCTCCTGCTCTGTTCGGTTGATGAAGGCTCACCAGCCTCCAAGACAAAGGCCATGCTCTTTGCATGGCCTACACGGCCTTCCACAGGTGGGCCCCTGCCAGCCTCTCCAGGCCCAGCTCCTGTCTCGGCCTCCCCAGCCAACTCTCCTTGCCAGGTGGGCAAGGGCCCTTCGAAGGCCAGGAAGCAGCAGGGGACCTGCTTTGTTTGCTGCCCCATTTCCTGGGGAGGTCTCTGTCCTCAGAAGCTTAGAGCTCTGCATGCCGGCTGGGAGTCTGGGGCAGAGGCTCTGAGTTGGAGGCCTGTGCACATGCCACTCACCTACCTGGGAGCCCAGCGTCCCCCTGTGAGCCCTGTGTGTACAGGTCCCTGCTCAGAGACCTTCCCCAGCTGTCCTGCTCCTCAGGCCATGTCAGAGGCCCCTCTAGGGTGCGTACTCAGCCCCATCTGCTCAGGCCTCCATAACGCCCTGCTCAGGCCACCTGTGAGGCCCAGGTGCCTCCTCTGACCTTCCCAAGATCAGGGCCTGCTGTGTCCCTGTCATGTCCCCAGGCCCTCCCTTGTGTAGTTGGGGAGAGAATGAACTAATGAACGGGTGCAGGAAATCTGGGGAGTTCCTCTGCATCTGGACTTGCAAAGGGCTGTCACACGACCCTGGCCCTGCTTCTGCTTCCTCCAGTTTGAGGAAAAGCCTCCCTCTAACCTTGGGGTTGGGGTCTCCTGGGAGATTCCAGAGATCTGTCTTGAGATCAAGGAGGGCCAGGTTCCTCCCCACCAGGACCCAAGGTTAATAGCTAGTGTGTGAGTGGCAATGGCTGCTTTGTGTGAATGACAGCGTAAAGTGTGGGCACCGATAGTCTGTGTGAATGTGCACAAGTGTGCATGAGTATGCATGAGCATGGCCATGAGTGTGTGAAAGTGTGAGTCTGTGAATGAGTATTAGTGTGAGGCTGTGCAAGTCTGTATGAATGTGTGAGTGTGGATATGGGGGAGTGTGAGTGTGTGGGCTTGTGAATGTGAGGGCGTATAAGCCTGTGGGTGGGAATGCATGTGAGTCTGTGTGAATGTGCATGTGAGTGGATTGTGAGTATGGGAGTCTGTGAATGTGCAGTAATGTGTGTGAGGGTGTATGAGTCTATGAATGCATGTGTACATCTGTGATTGTGAATGTGTGAGTCTATGAGTGTATGTGAGTGTGATTCAGTGAGAGCTGTGGTTAAGTGCGTGAATGTGGGCTGTGGACATCTGAGCACGTGCATATGAGTGTGTAAGAGTAGGAATGACTGTGAGTGTATTAATTGTGAGACTGAATGGGAGAGTGTGAATGTGCATGAGCGCCATGTAAATGTGTGAGTGTGTATGAGCCTAGGAGCGTGTGAATATGTCAGTCTGTGAGCAGGTGACTACGTGCATGTATTCTGTGTGAATGCCTGTGAGCTATGTATGAGAGTCTGAGAGTGTGTGAATGTGCATGTGAGCTGTGTGTAGATGTGTGGTTTATCCAGGAGGGAGGGTGGCGGGGGACCCAGGGCGGAAGAAGCTGGGTCCTGCCTTCCTCAAGGCCATGGTCGACCCCAGGGAAGCTCAGAGCCCTCACAGGAGTTCTGGGAGACTCAGGGAGCTGGGAGGCTCACTTTTCCCCAGAGGAGGTTACTTCGAGGGGTGAGTGGTCTTTCCCTGTCGTAGAGAGAGATCCGAGGCCATGTTTTATTTAAAGAAAGTAATACTGAATAGATTTAAAATTATACCTACAAAACGTGGGTAGGATTTAAGAATTAAGGTACAACAAACACCTGTGAACCCACCACCCAATTTTAGAAACTTTGAGGAGTGCCCCTTCCCGTGCCATTCCTCCACCCCACAGTGTGAGAAGCACTAGCCTGGATTTCGGGTTGTTATTCCCTTGCTTTCATTGTAGATCTGAAGCCGCTCTGGCCGCTGAGCCTTCTGTGCTCCGGGGCCAACGAGGCCAGGACTCCGCCCGCTGGGCCAGAGTGGCTCAGTGCTGCCCTCTGGGGGTGACGGATAGCGGCTTCCCCAGCTCAGAGCCAGCCGGCAGCCTGGGGGAGGAGCCCCACCCAGATCACCCAGCAGAGACCCCATTGATGTGGACACATGTGCTGTAGGACATGTGGCACGCCCGGAAGCAGATGCGTACACTGCGCACTCGCAAAGGCTTGCACATAGACGCTTGGAGCGGGCGCCAAACTCTGGGGCATCCCACGGGAGGGAGCCAACAGCAGCTACCGTCCCTAGGGAGCTGGCAGCAGGGAGGGCTGGTCTCCGCGGAGTGGAGGGTGCCTTCCCTTAGACAACCTCACACTCAGGGCTGGGGGAAGCTGGGTAGGAAAGTTGACTTTGGGGTGAGCAGTTTAATAGAAAGACCTATGATGGGACGTCAGCAGGAGGGCTTTGCGCCGGAGGCAGGGAAGGATTTTTTCTTCTTTTTTTTTTTTGAGATGGAGAATAGAGGAGAGGCATGACAAAATGCACAGGCTGGCTTCAGAAAGGAATTTCAAGTTCTTGAGACATTTCATGGCCTAGAGGCAGGGGAATGGATACAATGGTCCAGCCTGGGCCCTTGTTGTTACGGGGTCATGAGCCTAGAGGAGCAGGAGCTGAATGTAGCGAGCAGCTGGGGCCCGTGTGGCGCGCAGGTGACGGATGTCTGACCCTGGGCTTCTCCCTCAGCCTCAGGCGCAGGCACCTTCCCGGACTGCGGGGCACAGGTGCGTGACCTAGGATGGTCGGCAGAGGGCGCTCCTGGTACAGATTTGAGGCTCCAGCCTGTTGTCTCCAAGGATGGTTCTTGGAAAGCACCGGGGCCTGGACTCCTGATGGAAGCATTCTGGAGTCCCCTTTGGGAGCTACAAGCCCGGGGTTGAGAAGACATACCTTATGAGGTGGGAGCCCCACAGTGTCCTTTTCTCCCCTTCCTCTGCTCCCTGGCCAGGCACTGCCTCGTCAGTGTTTCTATTCCCTGTTTCCAGGTAGTGAGCTCAGAATGACCCCCCAGAAATGTGACCAGCCTCGGAGGCCTTCCTCTGGCGGCTGTGATCTGTCAGGGTTAGCCAGTCTTTCTGGAGAGTTCCCGAGGGTCCCAGTCTCTGGGTCGGCCTCCGCAGTCTACCTGGTGACCTTACTGACTTCCTGTTTCCCTGGCTCACCTCTAGGTGGAGGACTTCCTCGGGTCTGGCAGGGTCCCTCAGCCTGTCATACCCCAGGAGCCCTGGGAGTCTAGGGCTCCAAGCACCAGATGCAGTTCTTTGTCTTCTGCCACAGGTTGGTGGACAGGACACAGCCAGGTCCTGCCGGCTCAGACGAGGTGCAGACAACAACTCCTTGGTGGGGCAGGGGTGGCTGCGGAGGAGAAATTCCCTTTCGTTGTTGTGATGCCTTCTTCTCCCTTCTGATATTACCAGGCAGGCAGAGGCACCTTGAACTCAGGATTCACTTATTCCCTCATTTTTACAGTTATTGAGCACCATTTCCATATCGTTTGTGGGGACAGAGAGAAGAAGGAGGCAGGATCCTGGCCCATGTCTACAGGAGGAGACATACCATGTCAAAGGTGTGACCACACAGGGCAGGAAGTGCTGTGGGAGAGTGAATTGTTTTTTTCTTTGAACCCTGCGTTTCCCTCTGAATTCTTTGTTCCAGTCAGTGGCATTACTCGTCCACCTGCTCAACCCGGAAAATGCAGAGTCATCCTCCTGCCTCCCCTGCTCAGGCCTGTCCCGTTCGCAGCCTCCCCATCTCTCTCCCAGGGTGGCCCTGCAGCCATCCAGCTTTCGCAATGCCAACAAAGTGAGCCCTTCCTCAAACTACCTGATGCCTAGATGCATGAGAAGGAACTAGCAAATGTTTTCCCTGTTTTATAGGAAATCCTCTGTTTGGAAGAAGACACTACAGTGGAAGACGAATGGCCAAAAATGCATTTACAACCCTTGTGCCAAAGGCCTTGTTCGCGCGTTTACCAAAAGCCCACAGAAGTCAGGAAGGAAACTTGACCCTATAAAGGAGGTAAAGAGGGAAAGAAGAAAGAAAAGCAGGGACCAAGACATACAGGGATGGGTGGTCCATCTCTCATGATTAAAGAAATGGAACCTGAAGCAAGAGAGAGGACTTTTCTATGACCAAAAAGATGAAAATTGGAAAACCACGATAGCAAAAAGATGAGCCTTTAGACCTCAGTGAGACCCACTGCTGGTGGACCTGTGGGGGGGCAGTTATTCTCACTGAGGGTTGGTGGGAGTGAAACTTCATAGCACGTTTCAGGAAGACTTGAAATTTTCACAGTGGGAAATTTCAAATATGCACACAAGTAGAGAGAATGGCAAAACAGACTCGTGGTACCCATCATCCCGTTTCTGTAATGGCCAACATGCTGCCATCCTTGTTCCTTCCTTTTCCCCCCACCATAGTTTGTTGGGGAGGTTACAGTATTTTAAAGTGAACCCCAGATTTCATTTCATTTTACTCTGGAAGAAAATTTGGCAATAGCCGTCAAAGGAAAAAGTGGATTTACCTTTTAACTTAGCAATCCCGCTGCTAAGTTTTCCTCTAAGGAGATATTTGCAAAAGTTCCCTGCACTGTGTGTTCAGGAGGTTTATTTCACTGTTGTTTGTAAAAGTGGAAAACTCTGGAGACTGGAGAGGTGGTTGGTAGGGATAGGAGTAAATAAATGACAGCTCATGGTCATAATGAATTAAAAAGAATGAGGTGGCTCTCCAAGAGGTATGATTAACTGGGAAATTGAGGCATTGACTAGATCAATAATATCTCTTTTGTATAATTAAAATCTCTATAAATAGACACATTAAAAGTCAAAACACAACACAGCAATGTTTGGATGACTCTCTGCTGCTACAGGATAAAGTCTAAACTTTTAGAACGCCTTTTGTGGTAGTCTTTCTTTTCCTTTTCCAACTTTCATTCTAGCCATTTCTCTCACTTGCATGTCCTATGAAATGGCCCAGAGATTCCCAAAATGAGTTCAAAGGAACCCTAGCTTTCTGGGTGAATATGTTTGGGAAACACTCGGCTCTTTATCCCCTTCCTGGAGAGTCACAATTCAGTGCTGGGAAGTCTGCAGTAAATCAAACAAACAAACAAAAACAGACAAGGAAGTACCTTGTTCTGGCCTCCTGGGCCCTGAAGCACGGTTCTCAGCCCACCCGTCTTTCATGGGCACACTGGGGCCCAGCTCTGCTGCATCAGGGGTGGGAACCAGTGTCCTGCAGGGTCGGCCCTGTCCCTTTCTGATCTTAGGTAGCCCCACCTTCTCCCTTACCCCACGCCAGCCACACTGGACTTTCTTTCTAGTCCCCAACGAGGAGTATCTTGGAACAGCCCCTGGGCCTTTGCACTAGCTGCTGCCTCCTCCTGGAAGGCCCCTCCCTGTACATGGCTGGTCCCCTCCTTAATTCAGTTTCCCCCCAAAGTTCACTTGGGAAAGGTCTTCCTGGCCCCCTGACGCACTCACGTCCCCTTTGTGTTTCCCTGGAGAATGTGTCATTTGCGTTTTGATTATTGCCTATCCCGCCCACTAGAATGTCTGCTCCGTAAGAGCAGTTGTCCGTTGTGTTCACCACATATCCCCAGAGCCTACGACGGTGCCTGGCGTACAGTAGGCGCTCTACGAATAGCCAAACAAAGGCATTTCCTTATGAGAGAGTTTCCCTTGGCATTCCTATCGCATCTTCCTGGGAATACCACTGCATCTAGTCTGATATTCCCCGCACCACAGGTGCATTTCCACCTCTGTCTGGATGATTCTCCCCTTGCCTTCTCAGCCTGGCAAAGCCCTTCCCTGGCTTCAAAATCCAACTTTACTGTCCCTGCCCATGAAACTGTCCCCAGCGGCCTGATGTGAATGAGTGGCTCACTCCTCCTCCTCCCAAGGTGCTTGGACACACACACCTTTGTCACCACACAAATAACACTGTGCTGTGATGGGCTGTTTGTGTGTGTGTGTGTCTCTCGCTCACTGGTCTGAGCTCATTAAGGGCAGGGCTCGGCTGACTCAGTGCTGAGTTCTCAGCGCCCAGCCCCGTCCGTGACTGCCACACAGTGAATGGAATGCATGGTGCTGAATGGAGTCCAACTCTGGGCTCTTACTGCCTGCATCCATTCAGCAAGCATCAGTTGGGTACCTACTGAGTACAAAGTGCTGAGTTAGACCTTGTGTTGGATCCACGAATGAACAGAAAGCTGTCTTTTGGCTGTAAAGGGTTGTAGTGGAGCAGATCCACCTCCAAATAATTCTAACACAAGTGGAAGGGGCTAGCACTCATTGGTGCTAGAATGTATTAGTTTCCTACTGCCGCTGTTACAAATTACCACAAGCTTAGGGGCTTAAAGCAACATACCTTTATTATCTTACAGTTCTGGAGCCAAGGGTCTGAAAGGGGTCTTCCAAGGCGTCAGCATGGCTGCACCTTCCGGAGGCTCCAGGGGAGAATCTGTTCCTCGCCTTTCCCAGCTTCCAGTGGCTGCCCGCATGCCCTGGCTCATGGCTGCATCACTGGCCCTCTGCTTCCATGGTCTTCTGACTCTAACCAGCTGCCTCCCTCTTATAAGCACCCCTTGTGATTATAGTGGGCTCAGTCAGATAATCCAGAATAAGCTCCCCACCCCATGTTCATTAATTTGGTCACATCTGCAAAGTCCTTTTGACACGGTGCAGATTCGTGGATTTTGGGGCTCAGGCTGTGGATATCTTTGGGGTTTGCTAGTTGGCCTGGCTCAGGGATGGAAGGTCACATCTCACTTCTGGGTGCTTCACTGGCCAGCTTTGGAGTCACTGACCTGTCACTGAATACCTCGTATGTATAAGGCATGTTGCCACTGACCTGTCACTGAATCCCTAGTATGTACAAGGCATGGTGCTGGCTGGGGCCACACACTCTCTCATTTCAGCCTCATGAAGAGTTTGTCATGGAAGCCCAATAGCCACATTTTGCAGATGAGGGAGGGACCTGAGGCTAGGAGGAGGGATGTGACTTGCTCAAGGCTACACAGAGTCCAGTTTGAGCCCAGGCTCTTGAACTTGGCCTTCCAAGTTTTTTCCTTGATGAGCAGAGTCCTGATCACAGAGAACGTGTACGTCTGACCCTGTGGTTCTTCCCCACAAAACCTTGCTGGGGAAGGTGTATCACCCCTGACATTTAAATAACAAGCCTGCAGGGCCCCAGGTCCCGAGGCAGGGGCAGCAGGGCAGAGGCTATGATGTTTAGTAGATGAGCTTGTGCCTGGCCAGCAGGCTGGGCAGCTTCAGGGGACAGGCAGGCCTTGGCAGGCTGGTGGGAGGTGTGGGGTGGGGTCAATACCCCATGGAGTCCAGGCCTTCCCACCAGTGTGCCTCTGCACTGTCCTGTTCTGTGTTCAGAGCAGATGGATGACTTCCTTCACAGTGTTGACCCCTGAGTCGGCGACACTGGGCCTGTGGCCCCCTCTGCCTCCACTTGCCTGAGCACTACCCTCCACCCTACAGTCCTCCCTTTCCTGGTCCTTCTCCCCTCCTTTTAGGATCCTCCCTCCCCACCTCATCCTCTGGCCCCTCTCCCCACCCAGCTCTTCCTCCCTCCTGCTTGCCCATGTGGGTCATGGTGTGGTGGGACTGGTGGTCAGCCTCAGGAGCCAGGAGAACCCGCTTCCTGCTGTTAGGTGAAGGAGGAAACATGGTGTTCAGAGCATCCCTGGGCTCATAAGGGGGACACAGCCCCCACCCTGGAGAGCTCCTAGTTTGAAGGGGGTGAGACAGCTGCTGTCCAGGGCCCTCTGAGGGGAGCCCGGGCCACGGCTGTCTGCGGAACCCACTTGGAAACATTGAAGAGCAGGTACAAGTGCATGAGGATTATAGACAGCAACCTGTCTGCAGGGCAGGGACGGGGAAGAGCAGACTGGACAGGTGGGGCAGGGCCCAAAGGCCTTGGGAAGGTGGCCTCTGGAAGGCAGGAAAAAACGTGGAGCCCCTTTAAGTTCTCTGACTCTTTCCCCCAGGCTCTTGGGGTAGAATGGGGAGGGAGTGTGAGCCCCAGGCCTGAAAGGGGAACCCACCTGAGCTGCTGCCCTCCCACCCTCGCCCACACCTCCCTCAGGCCAAGGAAGAGGGGGGCGGGAGAAGATGGAGGGAAGTGGAGAGGGAAGGGCAGAGAGAAGTCGGTCCTGTTGGGCTGGAGTCTTCCAGCCTGTGGGAAGCAGCAGGAGTTCCCACATGTGCCCCCCTCAGGCCTGGGTTCCCATCCCAGACTTCCACCCCACCCATTCCCACAGATGCCCTGCCCACCCTTCCTCCCTGCCCTCCTACCCTCAGTCCCATCTGGGGCACTCATGCCTCTGGGTCCTTCTGGGGAGGGCCCTGGGCAGCTGATGTGGCTCTGCCTGGAATGCTGAGGTGTCCCTGTGGGCTGTATCCTCTGTCTTGTGTCTATCCCAGGCCAGTGGTTCCTGGAAACCAGTGAGAGGGAGGTGGCCGAGTCTGTTTGTCCCTGGGGAGAGAGCGCCCTGAGATGCCTGCTATGTGCCTGGGGCGCTGGGGGGCTCCCGGGGCCCTGGCCCCTCATGCTTCTAACTGGGAAGGAGGCTTCTGGGAGAGCCAGGAATGTTCCGCATCTCCCACAGCCCCAGGGAGCAGAGGGTGGGGCCCGCTTTGGAGCCAGACACAAACCTTTGGTGGGTGGATCTGGGTGGGGTGGCCTGGGCCTAGGACAGAGGCCCAGGAAGCAGAATAGAGGAAGAAGAGGATTCCCTCTAAGGGCGGGCCTGGCTGGGCGAGGTACCCTTCTGCAGGGGGCTCCTGGCCAGGCATGGGCAGCATTTGGAGGGGGAGGAGAGAGGCAGGGGAACCTGTAAGGCTCCTGGTGGCCTTGTCTAGTTCATCCTGGGCAAGGTGCCTGCCGGTGAGAGGTGAGGGGGCTCAGTGTCTGTGGGGTGAATGTACAGGAACAGACAGGCACCCTAGTGGCAGGGGCTGGGGTGAGTGAAGGTCTTTGGGAACCCTGAAGGATTTGGGGATCCTGTCCTCATCAGCCA
This sequence comes from Smutsia gigantea, assembly GCA_032199065.1. NCBI lineage: Eukaryota > Metazoa > Chordata > Mammalia > Pholidota > Manidae > Smutsia > Smutsia gigantea. Next base: position 99,078 of record JAVSCE010021691.1, on the reverse strand, counting down.
TGCCAAGGTCATGACTGGGGTCCTACTCCTGGACTCCTGGCCTCTCACTTCCTTGAACTCTGCTGATATGGACCCTTTTCCTCGTGAGGGAGGAGAGGTGACCATGTATTCCCTTCCTGGGTCCCTGCTTCCACCTAGGCAGGGCTGAGGATCCATGCTCTGAACAAGTCAACAAGCACTTATAAAGCACTTGGTGCATATAAGCTGTGTCCTGTGTTCTGGGTGAGGGTAGGGCTGGTGGGTGGCCACTCTCTTAGGGGGTGACACTTAATGCTTGGGGGGCCTGTAGGAGCCAAGCTGGGCAGACGTAGCATGATCTTTGTCAGCATCAATATGCATATATTGAACACCAACCATACTGGGCTCCCAGGTCCCTATCCCTGTGACTTCTTCCATCAACATCATCAGTGTGGGACCTTCTCCCAACACCCTGACCCTGCTCAGATCTGAGTAGGGTCTGCCCCTATTCCATCTGTGGGCAAGCTGGCTTTTCAGCAACCTTGGGAGAGGAGACCCAGGGCCTGTGGGGCTGCTCACACCTGGGGCTGGCTTGAAAGCACTGGGGAAGGCTGGGAGTTGTCCCTCTCCCACTGTGCTTGACTCCCAGAAGCCTCTGGGGCTGGTATCTTCCTCTTTTTCCTTTCATCCTCCATGTGGGCCAAGCTGCTGACAACTGCGGGGGCTGTGGGCTGGTCGCTGCCCCTCTGGCTGCCAGGGGCCTCTCCCTGCCGGAGGTGGAGGACAGGCCCAGGCAGGAGGAGTCGTGGCCGAGAGGACCGCTGTGCAGCCTTCTGTCTGGCTCCTGCCAGGCCGTACTCCCTGGCAGGGAGAGTGGGAGCTGCTGGGACCTGGCTCCAGGCCCAGCTCTGGGGTGCTTGGCGGCCCCGCCCACCTGCCTGTTGTTCAAGCGCCTTGTGCCTCAGTTTCCTCACAGCATTTTTGGGAAGATCTGGCGGAGGTTGTCCCTGAGCTGGGTGAGAGGCTTGTCCAGGTCTTCTTAGGGCAGGGCTGGCCACACACTCTGAGGGCCAGCGAGGCCTTCCTATGGTCTAACTCTGCCCTGTCACCTGGGGAGAGGGGCTGAGCCGGGCCTGTCCCACAGCACTGGACGTCTTTCTGGGTTAGGGTGTCCTAGGGTAGAGTCCCCAAAGAGCAGAGACAAAGAGCCTGGGAGCCGCTGGTATGGGGAAACTGGGGCCCATACCTCAGCACTCAGCCCGGCGTCAGTGGTGAAGGAGCCTGAGGTGGGCAGGTGGGTGGCTGCAGCCCTGGTGATTTTGAAGGGAGGAAGGAAGGCTAATAAACTCTGCTGCTTCAAACTGGGCCTCAGGACCGAGGTCTGGGAGCTTTGGAGGTAGGGTGAGGGCTGGGTTGTGGGGCCTAGGGGAAGACACTGAAGGCTGGGTAGTGCCCCATGGCCGGGCCTCCTCCCAAACCCCTGACTCTGCTCCAGATCCAGTGCTGGAAGCTACTCCCTTGTGTGAGTCGAGTGAGGTGTGCCTGGAGGGAGGAGGTGAACCAGCTCCTGGAGGAAAGGGGTTCCTGGGAGTGAGGCTCCAGGAGGGATGGGAAAGACCTTCACTAAATATCTTCACTGAGAGGGTGACCATCTAGCACAGGGCCTGCCTCTGGCCCACTCAGGTGACCCCAGGGTCTATGGGTTCCACTCCTTCCCTGAGACCATCCTGGATTGCCTGGAAGTCTTCTTTGACATCCAACCTCATGAAAGAGCCCTGGTGGCCTGGCCTTGCTCCTTAGCCTTGGCTAGGAGTCCCCCAACCAGCAGCCCTGGGAACACCCAAACTTCACAGGCATGTGGGAACAGGATAAGGTTGGGGTTCATCCCCTCTCTTCTATATAGCTGGCGCCATCCCCACTCTCCAAGCCAGGGGACATCTTTGCTGGGGAGGCCACTCACTTTCTAAGCAGGAAGGCCTTCCAGCAGCCTAGCCCCAGCACAGGAGCTCTGGCTGCATGGAAAACATGACTCCCTCCTGGTCCCCGGGTGTGGGCCGAGAGCCCAGGCCACCTGTGTGCTTGCCCTCGGGGGCCAGGCTGGAGCCTCCCTGGCCTTCCCTGGGCCCCGGCCACCCCTGGGAATACCTAGTCAGATAGGCCTGGAGCAGGCGCCAGTGTTCTGGCAGCGCCGAAATCATTAGCGCCATGGAGATTACGCTGGTAATCTCCTTGTTGGGAGGCGGGAGGGTGCCAGCTGCCAGGACGTACACTGCTCCTTGCGGGGTCGGTCCCTCTCCAGGGCGCAGCAGACCGAGGGGCACCCTGCTGCACGGATCCTGCTCCTCCTCGGTCTCCTGAGCCTGCTCTGGGGGCCCCTCTGCAGTGGCTCCCCTCAGCTGCTGCAGCTGAACAGGAATGTCCACCCTCACCCTCGGCTTCAACCTCTCCCTCTGGCCTCAGACGCCCGACTCCAGCTCCACTCTATTGATGTCCTTATCTCTCCGGATTCCCTCAAGGACCATGGGAGGCAGGAATTGCCCTCACTTTATAAATGAGGAAACTGAGGCTTGTGAGTTGACTTCCTGTAAGGCTTGCATCCAAAACTCCCTCTGGTCTGCAGCCATTATGGGGTCCCCCAGGCCAGGGGCTCTGTTCCCTCTCATAGACAGGGGCTCCTTGTTGGCCTGGGGGCTCCCTCAGGGTCACATCGTCCCTGAGGAGGGTGCCACCCTGTGTCTCTCCACCCTTTACCTGGGGCCCAGAAATGCTGGGTGGGGGGCCAGATCAACCTCTGGGCTCCAGGCTTGTGGAGCCTTGTTCCAGGATTGGGTTCTCCGGATTCCCCCCAATGAGCTCAGCGGCCTAATTGCGGCTGAGGATGGAGGTTCACCCTACCCCGGGGCTGCGACTCCAACACCACCTTTGTTTCTGAACAAACAGAGGCCACCTGCCCAGGCCAGGCTCGGGCAGGGGAGGGGTCCAGGGGATGCACTTAGCATGTCCAGCCTGAGCCCCAGGCCCTGGGCGGCTGGTACAGAAGCAAATTATATGGCTGGGCTTTTGGCTCTGACTTCAAGAGCCAGGGGCCCAGCCCGCTTTAGCCTGGCTATAAAAGGATGCCTGGGGTCTCCGTCCAGACCAGACCCTGCTCCTGACTTGTGGACACCATGGCTGCCACCACCACCAGCATCCGCCAGTTCTCAACCTCTGGCTCCGTCAAAGGCCTGTGTATGCCTAGCGGGAGTCTCTCTCGGGTGTCCTCAGTCCGTGTCGGGGGCGCCTGCCGAGCCCCCAGCCTTCTGGGAGTCGGCAGCTGTGGTAACATGTCAGTCACCTCATCCCGCTTCTCAGCGGGCTTGGGGGGCGGCTATGGTGGGGGCTACACCTGCACCCTGGGTGGGGGCTTTGGGTCCAGCTTCGGCGTGGCAGACGCCCTGCTGGGGGGCAGCGAGAAGGAGACCATGCAGAACCTCAACGACCGCCTGGCCTCCTACCTGGACAAGGTGCGCGCCCTGGAGGAGGCCAATGCCGACCTGGAGCTGAAGATCCATGACTGGTACAAGAAGCAGGGCCCTGGGCCCGCCCGTGACTACAGCTCCTATTTCAAGACCATTGAGGACCTGAGGAATAAGGTAGGTAGACCAGCAGCTCCCTGCCCTTTGCTCTCTGTCCTTAGTAACTGCTTCTGACTCACTTCATCCCAACTTTAGACCTTTGAGAACCTTTCTCCTCCATCCTGAGTCTCGATCGTTTATTCATTCATTCACTCACACTCTCACTTGCCCTGGAGTCCAGCCCTGTGCTGGTCACTGGTCCCAGGCCTGGAAGACATCCCATGCAGGGAGGTGGTTTGGAATTCCCTCTTTTTTTGTGGGGAGTGTATTTGTCACGTGTGGTGGTGGAATGGGAGGGAAGGCTTCAGAACCTAGAAGGCAGCAGATGGCATTCCAGGTATAGAGAACAGGATGGGCGAAGGTGCAGATATGGGAGAGTTTGGTATGCTTGCTGGGAGATGAAGCTGGGCATATCCCTCTGCCTGCCTCACCTCCTCCAGGCAGTCCTCCTAAATGGATGGCACTTACATTTGATTCCCAGATCTTGGGGTCTCTTCATTACTTTTAGGTTCAGTCTATGCCCTGTTCATGTCCTGATTTGACTTTGCGTCTGGCATGTTATCACAGCTGCTCTCATTGTGGGCCCGCCACACTTTCTCCTACATGTTCCCTCTGGGGGTCCTGAGGATGGGGGTGGTGTGTCTCCTAGTAGATTCCTGGGGAGGAGTGAGGGAAGGCTCTGTGTCTTCCCATTCAGACTGAAGCTCCCAAGGGAAGGAATTTCCCTAACTTGGATGGAGGAGACCACACACACACACACACACACAAAGACACAGACACAGACACACACACAGACACACACACACACACACAGACACACACACACACACACACTGCTGAGCTCTGAGAACATGGCCTTGGCATTCTGTGAATGTGGCATCTGGATCTCCTGCACAAACCCTGCCCTTGGAGGGTCTTACAGAGCTGCAGCCCCTAGAGGCAGGTGAGAGGTCAAGCTGATGTGCAAAGCCAGGCATGGGGCAGCCGGGCTGTGGCATGGCTGGCCCAGGGCAGTTAGGCCTGCTCAGTCTCCTGGGGGAGAGCCAGACCTGGTGCTGCCCTGTGAGGGGCTTTGCCTGCTCCTGCCCGGGATCTCCGTCAGGAAGGGAATCCCTGCCATTGCCCCCTGAAAGCAGAGCTCTGGCAGTGCCAGATCAGATACTGGGCTTGGTCTGGGCGGCAGGGAAGCCAGGGGTGCCCTAGTGAGTCAGCGCGGCTCAGCTGGTTCCTCACACTACCCCCTGCAGTCCTCTGAGTCACGGTGCCCCTCAGGGGTTTCCACCATCTCAGCTTCCGGAGCTGGGCCCATAGCCTCTTCTGCAGGGAGGTGAGTGGGGGGCAAGTCTGCAGGCTACAGAGGAGCCCACGGAGGCCCAGGGCGGACAAACTGGCCCTCGGGTTGTGTGGGAACAGGGCCTGACCCAGGGTCACCTTGCAGGACTTTGGTTCTTCAGTGGGCTCTGGGGCCCAGGGTGAGCCTGCTGGCGCTGCCCACTCCTGCCTCTTCTACCCCTCGGCCCCAAACCCTACCTGCTCACCTGCTCACCTGCCACCGCCCTCCGGTCCTGTCTCTGCTCCCCTCCCACCCCCAGGGCCCCTGCCTGGAGCCCCTGGGCTATCTGTCGCAATAATAGCAGCAGCAGCAACTGCAGCAGTGATGATAAGCAACGCTCTGCTCCCTCCAGGGCCCCTCCCTCCCCTGCTGCCATTCAAACCTCCCAGACGACCTGTCAGAAAAGGAAACTGTGTTGGGTTTGAGGTGGGGTCATTCATAACCTTTTTAATTAAGTAATTGCTTAATTAAAGTGATGTTTCCCAGGGGTCCATTCTGGGCAGGCACTGTGCCCAGGGACTGGGATTCCCACGAGAATGGCAGAGACATGTCTTTGTCCCCCTGGGGCTCAGAGTCCAGGGGATTTTTGGAATAACCAAAAACCCATGGAAAAATCACACTTGGATGATGGTGCAGGAAGATGGGCAAAGAGGAGGTATGACAGGGAGGAGGGACCCAGATGGGGAATTGAGGTGGGCTTCCTGGAGGAGGTGGCCACTGAACCTACAGGTGAATTTACTTGGGGAAGAGAGAGAGGGAGGTCCAGGCAGCTTGGGCAGTGATCCTGTGGTGGGGGAGAGGTGCATATGGGTCTCTCCCCTGCCATCAGGGTGACCTGTGCCTGGGTATCATGCTCCCGCCAGTCGGAGAGCCCTCTGCAGGGTGCTCAGAGGAGGAGACCACGGGGACCCTCATCCCTCACTCTGGCCCACTCTCCAAAGGGCTGCAGGAAGGGTTGCAGGGCCTCCCCGGGACTGCCAGGGGTGCTTGCTCACTGAGCTCACCATGTCCCCCAGATCCTGGCGGCCACCATTGACAATGCCAGCTTGGTGCTGCAGATTGATAACGCGCGCCTGGCAGCTGATGACTTCCGAACCAAGTGAGTCTGGGCCTCTGGGGCTGCACCAGGCGCCTGGTGGTGGATCACAGAATACGCTCTGTTGTACAGTGGGGTGTCCCCAGGGCACTCCTTGGCTCATGTCTGTGACTCCCCCAGATACGAGACGGAGCTGAACCTGCGCATGAGCGTGGAGGCCGACACCAATGGCCTGCGCAGGGTGCTGGACGAGCTGACCCTGGCCAGAGCTGACCTGGAGATGCAGATTGAGAACCTCAAGGAGGAGCTGGCCTACATGAAGAAGAACCACGAAGAGGTGAGGCCGGTTTGGGAATGTGGGAGAAATTCGCTGGGAACAAGCAAGGCTGGGGCCTCTGAATTGTTCTGGGCTAGGGCCATGCTCTTGATCCAGTTCCCATTTCTGGTGGGTTTCTGGTCCTGAGCCTGGGAGACCCTCGGAGAGCTCTAGGTGAGGCCCAGAGGTTCCTCTCTCTTCAAAGACGCTACCCTTGTCCCTCGAGGCACAGACTACTGTGAGGTGGCAGTTAACTATCTAATGAGCAAATCAGTCTCAGAACATGTGTGCTAATTATTATAATTAATTCTGATAGGGATAGTTATAACAACTAGCATCTGCCCAGCACATGGTGATTCACAGCAATGATCTCAGTTGATAAGATAGCAGCACTGGGAGAAGGGTGCCCTTTCCTCCCTTTAGCACAGAAGAAAGTGGGGCTCAGAGAGGACATGGGATTTACCCAAGGCTGCACAGGGGTCCTCCCTCAGGTCGGTCTGACCATATGCACACCCAGGTCGGACTCCGACACTCTGCCATCTCTCTTGCATTATTCAACCCAAGGATGGGAATCCAAGACCCTGCAGGGGACTTGTGCCTTCCTTCTCAGCCAGGCTCTGGTCTGGCCTGAGCTGGGGGAACTAACCCCCAAGCAGGAGCCCAGAAAATGTCTCCACTTAGCTTTGAGGGTGATTACAGGGATCACAGGCCCCCAGCAGATTAATATTTCCAGGTGAGGTCTGGCTCTGCTGATAGCGGCATGGGCTGCTTTCACATGCCCCTGCTCCGGGTTGGCACTGGGGAACGAGGCAGGTGGTCAGGGTGGTGAGTGAGGCTGTCCTGGCTCATGCCCCCCCGATGGGACGTTGCCATCCGTCCAACCCCAGCACACACTGGAAGTGGACAGTGTCCTTCCCCATGAGTGTGTGTTGGGGGAGAGTGTTGACACCCACAGCCCTTCACATTTGAGACACGAGGACATCTGCCTCCACCCTTGGGTGAGGAGCTGTTGGCTGTTCGGTGCCTGTCTGTCATCTGCACCTGTCTCCCTGAGGCACAGAAGCCAGGCCCCAGGGTATCTCCCCAGGATGGCCCCGGTGAGCTCCTGCTCTCCTCCCTGCTCAGGAGATGAATGCCCTGCGAGGCCAGGTGGGTGGGGACGTCAGCGTGGAGATGGACGCAGCCCCCGGTGTGGACCTGAGCCGCATCCTGAATGAGATGCGCGACCAGTACGAGAAGATGGCCGAGAAGAATCGCAAGGACGCTGAGGACTGGTTCTTCAGCAAGGTGGGTGGCTGTGTGTGTGTGGGTGTGCACATGTGTGCATACATGTGCTGGGTGCTGAGTACCGGCTGGGAGACTGTGGATCCTCAGACTGTCCCAGGTGGAAGGACCTTTGGAAACCAGCTGGACCAACCAACCCCTCACGGTTAGCTGCTGAGTGTGACACTCAGAGAGACCTTGAGCTCCCTACAGCCCTTCCCTGTGGCCTGGGGAACAGCTCAGGCCTCCTCGCCACTGACTAGGGCTTCTTCCAGCACAGGCTTTGGTAGGTCTGTGTACATTTAGATGCACAACTCAGGCCCTTAGGACACATACCGAGTGACTACAGTGCCCTGGATGGTGACAGGCAGATAAAGAGTGAAATCTAGGGCCTGTCTGTGAGAGGTGCTTCCAGCCACTAGGAGCAATGGATGCAAATGGCCACAAAACGAGGTGAATTTGGCTAAGTTCCAGTGGGCACAGAAGACCCACAGAAGCCAGAGAGAAGCTGGGGGAGCAGGTCTGGGAGGTCAGGGCTCAGGGACAGCTGCTGTTCTCTGTCCTACCCCCACAAGCCTCCCCAAGGCCCCATGGCCCCCTGCCTTCCAGACAGAGGAGCTGAACAGGGAGGTGGCCACCAACACCGAGGCCCTACAGAGCAGCAGGACCGAGATCACGGAGCTCCGCCGCTCCGTGCAGAACCTGGAGATCGAGCTGCAGTCCCAGCTCAGCATGGTAGGACCTGTGACCCCTCCCTGCCTTGTATGCCTCACCCCAGGGTGGGCCCAGCCTCATAGACCCCCACTCAGAGAACCAGAGACTCCCCACCCAGCCTGTCACCTCACACTCAGTGACATGGGCCCCACTATCTCCTAGTTACTGCCCCAGTGTGCTGGCAGCTCCCACAGTTCCACACCAGTTTGGGGCCCCTCCTGGGGCTCTGCTGTGGAGAAGGGGCCTGGCTTGGTCGCCCAGCTACCTATACCTTGGCCCATAGAAATCATCGCTGGAGGGCAGCCTGGCGGAGACCGAGGCGCGCTATGGGGCCCAGCTGGCCCAGCTGCAGGGGCTCATCAGCAGCATTGAGCAGCAGCTGTGTGAGCTGCGTTGCGATATGGAGCGCCAGAACCACGAGTACCAGGTGCTGCTGGACGTGAAGACGCGGCTTGAACAGGAGATCGCCACCTACCGCCGCCTGCTGGAGGGAGAGGACACCCAGTGAGAGAGGGTCCAGGCAGACGCTGGGGGGGGCGGGGGGGCCTGGGGCCGCTTCACCCAGGAGGGACGTTTAAGCGGAGGGGCCTGCACTGGCAAAGGCCAGGAGGAGGTGCGGAGGTTTGCAGGAAGCGCTACAGAACAGTGGCTGGGGTCTGGCTCTGTAGAGCACTGATGGCCGCACTAAAGCATCCAGGCTAGATCTGGCATCTGGCAATGGGGAGCTATGGAGGGATTTTGTGCAGAAGAAGAGCATGATCCTCAAGATGCCTTACAATACGCACTCTGGCTGCAGAGGGAGGAATTCAGGAGACAGTCCTGGGTGGGGTCAGGGAGGCCTGTTGGAAGACTGGAGCAGGGATTCAGAACAGAGAAGTCCTGCTGTTAGGTGGGGAGGAGGGCAGGGAACAGAATGGGGTGCATGAAGAGGGCATGTTATAGTTAGAAACTGCAGGTCTGGATGCTTGAACAAGGGGGCGGGCGTTGATTGCAGGCGGGACTCAGTAAATGTCGAGTGAGCGCATGAAGGAGTGGGTAATGATGACCCAGGGTTTCTGGTTCTGATGACTTGTGCGGCTGGTGACGCCACTGCCCGGGTTGGGTTAAGGAGCAGGGTGGATCTGGTTTGGACCGGGGCCCTAGTGCACAGGGGCTGAAAATGTCCTGGAGTCTCCAGCGTTTCGCTCTCTGATGCTGGCAAAGTCCATCCATAGTCTAACCACAGTCTCTCCTGCTTTAATTGAGTCTATTTGTTGGGCCCTTCAGATATGGGAAAGCGCTTGCTCAGCTTCTCCTTTTAAATCCCTGGTTAGCCACAAAGTGCCTCTGGGCCTTGGGTTGGGGTGTCCACTTACTCCTGCCCTCTGGGCCTGTGCCCTTTGATCCTTATGGTTATCATTGCTTTTCATGCACTTCCCCCTGGGATTTCTCTCCACTTGTTGGGACCCATCTTCCCTCCATCCCCCTCCCCATCACCCCAGCTGCTCTTCCTTTCAGGGGGCCAGGCTCCTGGTTGGCACCCCTGGGCTGACAGGTCCCCCTCTCCCTCCCTGCAGCCTGGCCACCCAGTACTCCTCTTCCCTGGTCTCACAGCCTACCCGGGAAGGTAAGAGCCTGTCCTGTCCTGCCCGGAGGGAGTTGGGGGGGTATGAGGACGCTTCTGTAGGGGGGCCCATGGGAGGGGCTCCAGCCTGAGGCACCCTGTGCCCTCTCCACTGCCTGCAGCCACTGTGACCAGCCGCCAAGTGCGCACCATCATGGAGGAAGTCCAGGATGGCAAGGTGGTCTCCTCCCGTGAGCAGGTCCACCGCTCCACGCACTGAGGTGCCTTTCCATCTGCGACAGCCCAATCTCGAGGGTTACAGGGCGGCCATTGCCTCCAGCTCCCAGCACGCTGCTGCTGCTGCGCCCCGAGTGCCTGTCTGGGCCACCACCCAAGAGCTGTTGTCCCTCTCCACCTGCTTCCCACAGCCCCTCATTGAGGGGCCATCCCCGGTTTGCTGCAGCGACTGCTATTAAAGCTTTGCCTGAGTTCAATGCCTCCCGCGGCGTGGTCTGGTCCCTGGCTTGGGCCTGAGCTGGCTGAGGGGCTAGGGGAGGAGAGTCTGTTGAGTGTTTGGGTGGTCATTCTGGCTGGCCAACCTGCTCTGCCCACCTGATCCAGACGGGGCCTCAAAAGAGAAGGAGGCAGGGGGATTGAGGGCAGAGGGATGAGGCAGCCCATCAAGCTGGGAAAGTCTCTGTGCATCAGCTCCTGGGTCCCCACTGACTGTGGCTGGTTCGTGGGTGGGCCCCATAGACTTGCTGGGGAACCACACCTGTTACAGAGAACTCCCTGACTCAGCCTGGGGCAGGTCTGGGTTCAAGATCAGAGGGAAAGGGGCTGGGCAGGGGGCTTTCCCAAGGCATTGATGGGTGAGAGGGGGTGGCAGCAGCACAGCCAACCCAGGAAGCCTGACTGGCCCTGCTCAGCTCAGGCGTGTGTGTGGGGTGGGGTGGCCGCTGTGCATGTGAGGGTTGGGGGCGTCTTGTCTGCTGTGGTAGCTTGGCAGCTGCTGGGCTATTGGAGACTCTCTCTCAGCTGCTGGTGGGGGCTGTCTGGGCCTGTCTGGGAAGGGGAAGTCATCGGCAGTCTGAGACACAACCACATTCCGCCCAGCGGGCCTGCCAGGACCCTGGGACCCAGGGCTGGCTTGTGGGTGCTGGCAGGGCAGGGAGGGGCTGTGGGGGGCACAAGGCCCATCCTGAGGGGTCCCATCAAGGGACTGGGCTAGGGACTATGGGGGAGTCTGTGGGAGAGGGGGTTTGCTGGGGGGGTCTCAAGAAGAACCCTTTTCTTGGTTTCCAGCTGGCTGGGACCAGAGGTATATGCTCTTCTTCTCCCTCTGAGGCCTCTTGGGGTACAGGAGGGGTAAGGAGGGTGGCAGGGGCTGTGCCCCTCACCATTCTGCCCATTCCCCTTTATGAGGACTCTCCCTCCAATCTGCCATTTCCGCATCTTACTGCTAAGCTCCTCTTTGCCCACCCTGGTTCAGGACCCCAACCTGTAAGAGGGAGGTGGGGAAAGGTTAGAAGAGAGGGCTGGGGCACCAGGGGGTCCCAGGGATGTGGGCAGGGTTAGAAAATTGGCCAGATGGAATTGGAGGCCCTGGAGTGCTTCCCTGGAGTCAGGGCTCCGCAGGGACAGGAGCCCACGTGCTTGGGGCCCCAGGGGAGGGGTGTGGGTGCTGTGGCACTGCCTGCTAGTTAGGTGGGCAGAGGGCCACTGTCCCTCCAGCCCATTTCCTTATCTGTAAATGGGTGGTGACCTGAGAGTTGACAAAGTTACTGGGTTGTGTGGTGAGGCCAGTGGGCTTAGGCCCAGCTTCCAAGGTGGGATGGGGTCTTCGTCCTCGTTGTTTCCCCAGCACCCAGCCCATGGCCAGGACCCTGTGTGGTGTGGTGTGTGGTGAAGGAGAGCAACCTCAGGCTAGCGGCTGCCTTGTGCCCACCTGGTTTCCCCACCATTCACAGGGTCCAGGCAGACAGGCTGGGGTGGCAGCTGCTTGGGAGGGCCTGGTGACGGTGACATCCTGCCTCTCCTTTTCTCCGTATTAGGTCATGGGAAAGCATAGCTGGAGGGCCTGCCTGAATCACAGGTGACATGCCTGAGACCAGAGACACGCACATGCACATGCAGACGCCCAGCACGGGGGTTCAGAGAAATGAGGCAAAGCCCTGGCAGTGGGAGGGGAGGGGGCCCACAGTCACCTGGGAGCTGGCAGAGGGCCAGGGGTGATGAAAGCCCAGGGGAATGGAAACAGAGGAGTGAGCCTGTTGTAATCCCTACGCCCACTTGTTGCCGGCCTATAAAGGAGGCAGGCGAGCCCCGGCAGCTGCACCCGGGGCTTCCCTCCTCCAGAGTCCTCTTGCACTGTGCCTGCCTGCCGCCTGCTGCCGCCACCATGACCACCACCATCCGCCAGTTCAGTTCCTCCAGCTCCATCAAGGGCTCTGGCCTGGGGGGCGGCTCATCCCGCACCTCCTGCCGGCTCTCCGGCGGCCTGGGAGCCGGCTCCTGCAGGCTGGGGGCTGCCAGCGGCCTGGGCAGTGGCCTTGGGGGCAGCAGCTACTCTAGCTGCTATAGCTTCGGCTCTGGCGGGGGCTTCGGCGGCAGCTTTGGGGCCGTTGATGGGTTGCTGGCAGGAGGTGAGAAGGCCACCATGCAGAACCTCAACGACCGCCTGGCCTCCTACCTGGATAAGGTGCGCGCCCTGGAGGAGGCCAACACTGAGCTGGAGGTGAAGATTCGCGACTGGTACCAGAGGCAGGCCCCGGGGCCTGTCCGTGACTACAGCCCCTACTACCAGACCATCGAGGACCTGAAGAACAAGGTAGAGCCTGCTGGTGGGAGGAGGCCTGTTGGGGGCATGACTTCTCTGCCCCCACCTTCTGCCTGTGGCCAAGGCCTGGTGTCCAGCCTCGGGGCTTCCACTGGGTCTCAGGGAGCCAAGGACACCTTGGTTCTGGCTTGGCCTCTGGAAGCCCACCTTGGGGCCACTATGTGGCTCACGTCCCCCTTTATGGGAGGCCAGCAGGCTGGGCTGGGGACGAGCAGGCCTCGAAGCCCAGTTGCTTCCTTGAGCCTCAGCTTCCTCGCATGCAGCCTTTTGCCATTACCTCACAGAGTTGTAGGAGAAGAGGAATGGATGCGTGTGGAGGGCTGGGCTTACGGGTCCAGATAGGCAAACATCTCTCTCCTTTGGAGGAAGAAGGGGATTTTGGGTCATGGGGGACTAAGGGGTCTAGGGAGCTCCTAATGGCACCGACTGGGAGGAGGAGGCAGGGAGAGGAGGTGGGACTTCAGGAAGGCCTCTTGTGTGCCTTATTTGGGGATTTTTCTGGCTTCCCCATCCCTTCTGCTGCCCTTTCAAGAGTGGGGCTTAGCACACCTCTGTGGGCGGGGCTGCCTGCACGTGGGGTAGGGCTTGACAGGCTGTGACTTCCGATGTGGGGCCGCTCTTTGGCAAGGGATTCTTTAGCTCTGGAACATCATCTCCTCAACCGTAAAGTGAGGGTGTTGCCCGCAGCCCCTCCTCTCTTTGGGATTCTGGGACAGCTTCTGCCATGAAGGCAAACTTCCCATTCTTCTTCGGCTTTCTTGAATTCCCAGTCCAGCCCTCCCAGTTGGCTGCCTGCTCTGGTTTAAGGCAGAGCCTGGCATGGGGGTCTGTGGGTGGGGAGGAGAGGAGGCAAGTTTCAGCACATCATAACTTCTGCTGGTCCTGCCTCTGCCAACAGTCACAGGCGTAAAGGGAAAGGCTGAGCAGGAAGGGAGCCTTCCTGGAGAAGGCAGCCACATCTGGCCCCCAGGCAGGAAGACCCATCTCAGAACTCTGGTCTGGGCGGAGCTACCCCCACCCAGTGACCTGACTCCCCCATCTCCCCAGATCCTCACAGCCACCGTGGATAATGCTAACATCCTGCTGCAGATCGACAATGCCCGCCTGGCTGCTGATGACTTCCGTACCAAGTGAGCCCTAGCCAGTGGGCTGGGGAGGAACTGGGGCACCCTGTATGCCTCAGGATTGCCCAGTTGTTTGGGGCAAGGGCAAGTAGCTGGGGATGGGGCAGTCCAGTTCTCCACTGAGGAGGGATTAAGGCAGCAAATCCAAATGTTCCTGGGCTTCGGCAGGTGGTGGAAGAGAGGGAGGAGAGGCAGGAGGCAGAGAGGAGAGAGTTAGGAAGTAGGGCGGGGGTGAGCCTTGCCCTGCATCATTCCGTGGCCCTGGGGCTGGAAGTTGTTTCCACTCCATTCATCTTTCCTCACAAGTCCTTAGAGTCCTGGCGAAGGCAGGTGATGGCCAGACCTGGATCTGTCAGTCCAAGCATCTAGAGGGAGTCTCTGGTTCCCTTTGCAGGTTCGAGACAGAGCAGGCCCTGCGCATGAGCGTGGAGGCCGACATCAATGGCCTGCGCAGGGTGCTGGACGAGCTGACCCTGGCCAGAGCTGACCTGGAGATGCAGATCGAGAACCTCAAAGAGGAGCTGGCCTACCTGAGGAAGAACCACGAGGAGGTGAGGTGACAGCTCAGCAGGTCAAAGAGGCTATGGAGTGGATGGCAGGGCTCTGGGCTGCACCAAGCCTGAGACTGTGGGAAGAGGGCAGAGCAGGTGCTCCAGGTCAGGTGACCTGACAGGGCTGCCTGTCTGCTGAGCACCGACCCCGTGCAGGGTGCCTCGTCCATGTACCACTTTGCTCCCCTGCCCAGGGAGCTTCCTGGGTGTCCATCAAGGCCTCTTCTGCCCATCCTGGCATCCCTCATGGGGACAAGAGACAAGTGAGGAGGTCTCCTCCTTGTCCCAGATCAAACCCTCAAATCTAGACCCTAAGGAGAAGTTTGGGAATTAGAGGGGATATTTTTGGGGCACAATTAGATTATCTTTGGAGAGCACTCAGCCTAACGGGGGAGACACAGAACCTGTCTTCTGGGAGCCTCCAGTCTGATGGTGGAGGCAAGGCCTATGCAGAACAGGTGAGCAAAAGTCATTAGGGGGGTGAGAGTGTAGTGGACAGGCAGAATGAAGGCGGTGTCCTTGGGAGGGATCTGGAGAGCTGTGTGGGAAGTGGTGGGGGTGAGAGATCAGGACAGTCCTGGTTGCCTGCACCCACAGTCCCCCTCCTCCGCAGGAGATGAACGCCCTGCGAGGCCAGGTGGGTGGTGAGATCAGCGTGGAGATGGATGCAGCCCCTGGCGTGGACCTGAGCCGCATCCTGAACGAGATGCGCGACCAGTATGAGAAGATGGCCGAGAAGAACCGCAAAGATGCAGAGGACTGGTTCTTCAGCAAGGTGGGGGTTGCTGCAGGCCAGAGGGCTCTCAGAGGGGATGGGGTGTAAGCACTGAGTCCTGACTGTGAGCTCAGCAGGCATCTTGGGGGCGCTCTACCCTCAGTGAGTCACACGGACCCCAAGGGGATCAGGGCCAACCACTGCAGCAGCAGGCCAGGAGTTTAGCTAAAGCTGGGGTCTTGGGGTTGGTGTGGTGCCCCCATCAGGAATAGATCCCAGAGGTAAAGACCTGGGAGCTTCCACCTTTCTCTTAAGAGGTCACGAATTAAAACTCAGGGCCTGAGTGGTTCTTAAGTTTCCTGTTCTCATGTTTTCCACTTGGAGGGATTAAAGATAAACTTGACATCCTTTCAAAGGTTTCTGGGCTTTGGGCAGTGGGAAACTGGTGTGAGGGCACTGTTTCCGCAGTCAGGTTTGGGAGAAGGCCTGAATGGCCCAGGGGAGGTCAGAAGGTGACCACAGCCAGGGGTGTTTCAGGGAGTGGAGAGAGCCCCAGGTGCCTGCCTGGGCCCAGAATGGGCCCTGCATTGGCCATATGGAAGCCACGGGGGTCATCTGACTTGGGGAAGGAATCTCAGGCTCATACTGCACTGTCCTGTGTTCTGTCTGTAGACAGAGGAGCTGAACCGTGAGGTGGCCACCAACAGCGAGCTGGTGCAGAGCAGCAGGAATGAGATCTCTGAGCTCCGGCGCTCTGTGCAGGCCTTGGAGATCGAGCTGCAGTCCCAGCTCAGCATGGTAGGGGCACTGCCAGGACTGGGGTGTGCACAGGGCCCTGGAGGGGGCACTGATCACCCATGTTGACCCCTGTTCTTTCCACCCTCCTGCAGAAAGCATCCCTGGAGGGTAGCCTGGCAGAGACAGAGAACCGCTACTGCCTGCAGCTGTCCCAGATGCAGGGGCTGATAGGCAGTGTGGAGGAGCAGCTGGCCCAGCTGCGCTGTGAGATGGAGCAGCAGAACCAGGAATACAAGATTCTGCTGGACGTGAAGACGCGGCTGGAGCAGGAAATCATCACCTACCGCCGCCTGCTGGAGGGGGAGGACTCCCAGTGAGTGGGGCCCCAGAGCCAGAGTTGGGGGCCTGGGGCAGAAGTGGGCTCTCAGACCCAAATCTAATCTTCTCTCTTTTTTTTGCAGCCTGACTCAATACAAGCCCAGAGAACGTAAGAATCTTGGTAGCTGAGGGCAGGGGTGCACGGGGCAGGGACCCATCTGCTCATTGCTGGGGAGGGTCCTCGGGAGTTCCAGCTGAACCGGGCCACTAAGGTCTGATGGGGGAGACCTGCTCTTAGCTCTGGAGACTCTCACCTGTTGCAGAGATAGGGACATGATTTCAAGCTCTTTGCTTTTGAGACCTTACAGATGAGCCAAAGCAGTCCAGTCTCCGTGCTGTCTAGTCTGATGGGTGAAAAGGACATGGTCATTGTCCTCCAGATCCCAGTCTGATGGGGGAGGCAGGAGCCTAGTTCATGCCCTGGAGACTGCAGAGGAAAGGAGACAGACCCCACTGTAGTACCCACTCTGCACGGAGCCTGTCTTGCAGAAGGACGCAGTGTGTCCGGCTCAAACCACACACCTGGGAGGCAGGATTCACACATCAGCAGGGGCATCAGCAGAGGGAAGGGATGGAAGGGAGTGCTGAGGGCAGGAGGGACATGTGTGTAGATATGATGTTGAAGGGCCAGAAGAAGCATAGACACTGTTGGGGGGGAGAGCCATCTCTATTCAGGGGCCGGAGCCTGAGCCAGGGTCTCTTGGCCCCTACCCACTACCCACCTCCAAGTGTCTGTCTCCTGTAGCCGTGACCACCCGCCAGGTGCGCACCATTGTGGAAGAGGTCCAGGACGGCAAGGTCATCTCCTCCCGCGAGCAGGTCCACCAGACCACCCATTGAGGACTCCGCTCCCCAGGCCAGCCTCCCAGGGCCCCTCATTGGCCCTGCAGCCTCAGCCCTCCCCAACCTCAGTCTCCAGCTTCAGACCCTTTCCCATACCTGCTGCCTGACCAATAAAGCTCGTTGACTCATATGGAATACATCCTGGTTTTGGCCACTGAGGGGGGCCCTAGTGAGGAACAGGAGAACGGGGTGTGGGGGGGAGTGGGCAGGGGGAGGAGTCCTGGGGCCCCACTTGGATGACCTGGGCTTGCATCTCCCAAGGGCTGGCGATCCCAGGGAGGGTGGTCCAGGCAGTGCCAGACCCAGGGTGGGGTTGGCACATGGTGAGGCAGGGGTCTTAGGTGGCCTCTTCTTGCCCCGTGAGTAGACCTGTGACCTTAGGCAGTTGCTTCCCCTCGCTGAGCCTCATTTTCTCACCCAAAATGGACAAGATGAACTCAGGTGTGGGAGCCAGAGTCCCAAGGGATGACACATCCAATCAATTGCTCTTATTGCATGGGCCGTGCTCTCCTCCAAGAGGGGTAGGGGCTGGGCCAGGACAGGAGTCAGGATCCTCCAGGGAGAGGCATGAGGCTAGGGAAGGGGCAGGAGGCAGGCTGGGTGGTTAGAGCCCAGGTTCCTGCAGGAGTCTCAGAAAACTCCCAGAAGGGGTTTGGGCTCCCACGGGGTACTCTCTCAGTGCCTTAGTGCAGGAATATGAGCTGGAGACTGCTTCTGGGGAAGGCTGTGGGCCCCAGGCAGGTGTGGGAGAAAGGGTGGGGTCTCTCTCAGGGATGTTTCCTTGAATGGTCAACTGCTGTTCAGGATGGGGACCTTGGGTGGGGTTGTGCACAACCTCCCGGCAGCGTGTGCCCCCTTGGAGGTGGGGGAGGGTGGAAGACTGCATCGTGGGGAAGGTGGGAGGGGCAGTCCTGCCTTAGCCACCCCAGGACCCTCTGGGCCCAGACCCCTTACACTCTGATGTTGGGCAATGAGCCAGCTATGGAGGACTCCTGACACCTGGAAGTTTTCCTTTGAGTAAATCTGGAAATGACTGGTGGGGGTTGGTGGTGGACCTGCTTTCCTGGTTTTCTTTAAGAGGTGGGTGTTAAGAGGGGTTAATGAGAGCAGGGCACCCCAACCCCGACAGGCTTGGGGCTGTCTGCTGCTGCAGAATCAGGCTGGGTCCCCCAAACACTGCTCTTTCCCTGTGCCTGGAGACTGGGGGTGCGGTCCCAGTTGAGCGAGTGGCAGGAGCAGCCAGAGCCGCTGGGGCAGGAGCGGTGGGGGCAGGGAGGAGCAGGTGGGCAGTGGCTCAAGCATTCTATGAAGTGGGCAGCTGAGCATGGGGACACTGGGCAGGTCCTGGGCTCTATCTGGACTCAGAAGCCCCAGAAGCGAGGGGTGAGATGGGCCGCAGCTAACGGCACTGATATCCAGGTGGGTGAGGACAGTGAGTTCCTTCCCCCGGCAGCTATGACTGGCTGGGGTCCAGGAAGCTGTGTCTGCAGATGCAGCTGCTGGCCTCAGAGCAGACAGGTGGTGGGAACTCCGCTCCGTCCGAGGCCAGCATCTCTCAGCTGCCTGAGCAGCGGCCAAGGACAGAGGGCAGGAGGGGGGCACTGTGACCGCCAGCCCCCGACTGCACATCCGGCCGCCACAACCAGAAGAACCAGCCCTGAGCCCAGGATGGCTCATCTAGACGGTGATCTCATTTACCTGAACGACAGTCCCAAGAATCAGGGAGGGTCTGGGAAGAGGCACCCCACTGTGTGGATGGGGACACTGAGGCTCCAAGGAGCAGTGACTCAGCCCTTGTCTGGAGCCTGGCATGTCACGGGTGGAGCAGGGTGGGGAGGGGAGCAGCTGTGTTGGGAAGAAGAGCCGAGAGCCCCACCCCTGCCTCACCTGGGCTCTTAGGCAGGGGCTTGTCTCCCCACCGATTCTCAGGGTCTGCTCCTATAGATAGGGTGAATGAGGAGAGGCCAAAATGTAAGACTGGCCAGAGACAGCCCCAAACTGGGCCCCTCTGCTGGGGAAGAAGCCCTGCCCTTGGAGTTGGTGGGTGGGTGGCCCAGGAGGCCAAGTGGAGGAGTGCCAGGTGGGTGGAGGGCTGAGCCAGTGGAGGCAGTGGCTGCAGTGCAGGGTGTGAGGTCCCGAGCGGATGGTCCCAGTGAGGACAAACCTCACCCTTTCCAGGAGTGCTTAGTCCAGGCCCACACAGGTGGGAGCCACAGGGCAGAGTGATTGGGGGCTGTGGTCCTGATGCCGGGGTCCTTGTTCACGAAGCCGAAGAACGAGCTTAGCAAACAGGCAAGGTAGGAGAGCAAGGTACAGGCTTTTATTTAGAGATAAAGTGGAAGGACAGAGCTCCTGGCTCACGCCAGGAGGGGACAAGGGAGTCCCGGGGTGGCATGTTGTCTAGGGGTTTTTATAGGCAAATGAGGATTTTTCCAGAACATGAAGAAAAAGGCTTAGGGGTGTGGACTTGTACCTCCTGCCCTGCCCTCAAGGTGGGCTGGGTTGTTCTCTGCTTGCTAGGGTTGTTTACAGTAAAGTTATGGGTTTTGCTGTGATACCCTTCCCTATTTGTGAAACCACTCAATCATTCCAGGCTAAGTTGCTCCTGGCCTTTTGACTTTTAACTGACCTTACTGAAGATGTCTATATTCTTAGTCTGGTATCTTGATCCTAGAGGATTAGTGTGACCTTGACTTTGCATAGTGCTTAACACAGAGTTTCAAAAGGGACTTCTTTGCCCATTGTTATATTGCTGACTGTAAATATCCTGCCCTGCTTTTTCTGGAGGCCCTCACCCTACTCTGACTACACCCATGGTCCCTGTCTCAGTCCCCTTGGGGCAGGCACCCCAAGTTGACCCAGGCTGGTGGGGATGTGTGCCTGAGGCTGAATTGGGGGACCCAGCTGTGTGACTCTTCAGAGGGACTCCGTTCATCCACACCTACCCACCCACCACACAAAATGGTTCACCCCCTATCAGCAAACGTGCCCCTCCCCCATGCTCAAGCGATGGACACGCACACCTGATTCCCAGGCCCAGGCCAGCACCAGAGGCAGCCAGCCCTGTGACTCTTCCTCTGCTAAGCTCACACACTGAAAGGTGACCTGGTAGTGCCTCCTGTGGCAGTAGTACCGTCCATGGTCCTGCATCGCTTGGCTTGGGGCTGCACTGGGCCCAAGGGAAGGAGAAGACCCATGCTCTGGCCCTGAGGGACCCTGGGGGCCCTTAGTGTAGGAACAGTGGGCAGGGTCTGGTATGGGGCTGCCCATGTACTCCTTTGGTCCTTATGCAGTGTGGATGGGGCGGTGAGGAGGACGGAACCAGGGTGGCTCTGCCCTCAGGCACAGAGCCAAGGCTGTAACTGGTCTTGACCCAGCCATGAGCTCCCTGAGGTCCCCTTGGTGGTGCGGACCACTGTGAGGCGCTGTGACAGCTCTCACCTTCAGAAAGGGGACAACAAACATGGGGGAGGGGAGAGAGGGGTGGTACTCACAGATTCATCCAGCTGCAGATACTGAGGAGGGCAGGGACATGGGACAAGCATCATGATTAATTTTTCCTGCCTATGATGAAAAATGCCAAGATGTAAATACTATAGTAAGAACTGGAGGAACTTCATCTTAAGGCTAAGATTCCATTTTAAAAATCAGGGAGTTAAGAGGTAAAATTCTTAACATATCCTTTGGTAATCAGACAATAACCCACCCTATCTTAAGGCAGGGCAAGCAGGCTTGTTATGTTCCCAGTGCTTGAGGGTAACCACTATCTTGGAGAACAGGATCAATAAATTCCTTGTGTTAAGTTTATCTTACAAACTATCTAGAGGACTGACTGTGGATAGTGACATAATGTCTTTCCCTGGAGAAAGACATCATGAAACCACACGACAAGCCTGTACCCTGCCCTCCCATCCCATTCTTGAAAATCCTTAAAAGACAGGATCCCCAGTTTTTAAGCTTGCCTTCTCTCTGAGGTTGCCTGCACTCCCCTTTCTTCGAGTGTGTGCTTTTTTGCCTTAAATAAAGACTTCCCACTGCTCAAGTTATTACGTATTGTCTCCGCTCTCTTCCAGTGGTAAGAGTCTTTGTTACTTTGCTATTTCATTCAATTTTCTAGACTTAAGCACAAGTCTTCTCTATCTCTGTTTTACTTCAGACAAGTAGGGAAGAGCTCTGACTTGGGTTTGCAAGTTCCTGTCGCCTGGGTGACCCTGACAGGACTGCAGCTATGTGTTCATGCTCTTTAGTAGCTTGCCTGAAAATCTCCTTTCTTTGCCTTTGGGAAGTTCTCAGAACATAATCTCACTCTGTCCAGTGCTCTGCAGCTGCCCCCAAATCCTGGGGTGGGAGGGGTCCAGTTCCCACACCATGCAGATTCAAGTGGACACTGGACACAAAGTGACCCTGGCTTTAGGAGTTGGCAAGGCATTTGCCCTGTGCTGAGCAGTAATTCCATGAGCTTCCCTTTTCTCCCTCTGTTTTTCCTTGCTCTCTGTTGCCTCCAAGGCAGCGGCCGTTCCCTGCTACTCTTGCTTTAATGAATTTCTTCCTTACCTACACTCCTCCGACCTGCTCAAGAATTCTTTCTTGTTCAGAGTCAAGAACTCTCCCCCATCCAGGTTGAAGTTTCAGGGAGAGACCTCCCCATTCGCAGCTACCTGACAACAATACTGGCCACTGGCCAGAGCCCCGACTCAATAACTGTTCACCCCCAGAGAGCCTGCTCCCTCCTGCAAGGCCCCTGACCCCATCACCTGGTATTGAGATTGTTTCTACTCCCTCCCACCCCCACCAGACTGTGTGCCCGGAGGGATTTCTCTGCCTTATTCTTCTGTCTTGTGACACATAGGAGGTTGCTTTATAAATACCTGTGAATAAATACAACAGTGGCCCCCAGGCTGAGCTAGGTGTTTGTTCATCTTACGCTCTAAGATGCCTGTGGAGTAGTGCTGATATGTAGGCCCATTTCCCAAAGAAGGACACCGAGGCTCAGGGAAGTAGAAGGGCTTGCCCCAAACCCGACCTCATTTGCCTGACTCCAGGTGCTCTTCTCTTTCCTCACCTGTCCTGAAGCCTGAGGCTCTTGCTGCCTCCAGGGGCACCCCCCACTTCTCTGTGTCCCCCGGGGCTGCCTTGTGCTTCCCAGCTTGGTTGGTCACTGGAGTCCCCTGGGAGCATCTAAACTGTCCCCCCACCAGGCTTGTCCTGGGTGATGCAGATGCAGTGGGTCAGAGCAGGGCCAGGGCTCTGTGCGGGGATCCTGTGATCAGGCAGGCTGGGGATCCTTGCAAGTAGAGGCATGCATTGGCCAGTAACATTTTCAGGCCAACTCCAGTAGAGATGACCTCATACTGGGATGGGGTGGGGTGAAGGAGAGACAAAAAGGGTGGGGGAGGGGAAGGGACCCACTTCGTGGAGGGGCACCAGCTTGGGGGAGTCTGTGCTCTGTGCTCACTAAGCCTAGTGAGTCTGCTCTCAGCAGTCTCAGGGGAGGGACTGTGAATTGCTAGCATGGAGGAAAAGCACCCTTGTCCTTCTCTGCCAGTTCAGATTTTCTGAGGCCCAGCTGGACCCTCCCCTGATTACTGCAGGCACCTTCTGAAGGGAGCCTGGGGGGAGCCCCCCTCGACTGTGGAGGTTCGGGTGGAGTAACCCTTACGCAGCTGCACCCCCACCGAGCACCCAAGGTTTCCTGCCATGCAGGGCTGTATTCCTGGAGTTCTCTCTTCAGGGTCAGATGCCATGTTCCAAGGTCAGAGACTATGTGCCCCTCTCCCTGTCACCCCATGTCCTGAGTGCGAGCACATAGTAGATGCTAGGTCTGTGGTCTTGACTGAGACGTCTGGTGGGTTGGTAGGCAACTTTCCACAGCTCCTCAGCCTACCCAGGGACTTCAGGGCTGGGTGGTGTGTGTGTAATCCCCCACCCACTATTCCCCCTGGAATGGGGTGGGGTGGGCTAGGAGGGAGGGGAGCAGCGATCCAATCAGAGGAGGCTGGGCAGAGCCTGTGCTGGGAGCTCCCAGAGACCACTGGGGGAGGCGGTGCCCACTAGGTTATGGGGACGAGCCAGGTTCCAGTCTCTGCTCCTCTGCTTCTCTTCTGTTTAACCTGGCTTCCACCTCTCTGGTTGGAGCCTGGTGGCTTTTGGTGACCTTGAAGGTCATTCCCAGTTTCTAAGGGTGGTGATGCTTATCCTCACATCTGGCCAGTGGTCTTTTTTCCAAGATTCTGGGATCCACTTTGCCCATTTTGGGGGCTGGGGGAGGGCAGCATGGGGTTCCCTCTGCCAGGCCTGGCCCTGAAGGTGTGTGCTGATTACCAGCTCTGCTCATACCTCCCGGCCTGTGCTTAGAAGCTGGGTGGCTGAACTGGTTATGCTGAGAGGGAGAATTTCCTGCCCCAAGGTTCAAGGTGGTATCGCCCAGCAGAGCTCAGGCTGAGGCAAGCCCACTTCCGGCTCCTCTCACCATCACTGAGGCACTTCAGGGAAGGGCAGTGGTCAGCTCTGTGGGTCACCCCCCAGAGCACCCCAAGGAGGCCTCTCTTTTTGGGTGTCCTTTCGACCCTTCAGTCCTGCCTCCAGACCTCAGGCCAAGGTCACGCCCGGGTGGGCAGAGCTCCTCCCAGCACATGTAGGTCCCTGCCTGCAAGGCACTGTGGGAGAGTGAAGGCAGCCTGAGCTCTGGGTTCTAGTCCCAGCTTCGCACCTAAAGCGGAGTGACTTTGGGGGAGTCATCCCCTCCATCTCTCTCTGGTCCTCCCTCTCTTCCCCCCCTTCCCAGGGTTAATGAGAAACAATGACGTATGTTGGAAACACGTAGGGAGAGTGGTTTAGGATGGTGGAAAGGGCGTGGGCTGGGCAAGCAGACAGACAGGGGTTCAAATCTCAGTTCCCTGCTGACTGGGGTTTTGAGAAGCCCACTTACCCTTCCAGCTTCCTTGTCTGTGAACTGGTGTCAGGAAGAATGCCCCTCATGAGTCATGTGGCCCATATAGAGCACCCCACACAATATACCTGAGCATGGCAGGTGACCAGAGAGGCCATCTTCTCATTTCTCCTCCACTTACTGAATGGAGTTGCCAAGCCCATCCTGGAATCTATGGACACTCAGAGAAACTGCTGGACACTGAGCCTAGGATACAGTGTGGGGACTCAGAGGCCCATGGCAGGGTCAGAGGTGACACACGACAAAGCGGCAAGAGAGAGTTTATGGTGGGTGCCTGTGATTAGGTGGGGCAATGCCTTGGAGGTGGGCTGTCAAAGGGTGGGAGTGTGGGCACAGAGCAGAGGGCAGGGGTGTGGGAAGGAGGTTGCAGGGCATGGAGGTGGGTGTGAGAGGTAGGTGAGGGGCAGCTGTGCTGGAAAGGAAGCTTAGGGGGAGGGCTGGTTCACAGGGAAGGGTGGTGGGGTCTTCCTGCATGCTCCGCGTGGCTGGTGGTGTGTCCTCTTTCACAGGTGAGCAAACGGAGGTCCAGGTGGGCTAAAGATGACTATGCTACACAGCTTATAGGGGGCAGAGCAGGGATTCAAGCTGCCACCTGTCTGGCTCCACGGTGCATGCTGCTTTTGGTACACACCACTTCTGGAGATCCTGGGGGCTTAAAGGCAGCTTCTGAAACTGGGATTGGGTCCAACAGGGAAAGAGTCATAGACTTTTTTGAACTAGAAAGGACTCTGAGATTATTCATTCCAGCCTTGTCACTTTACTGAGGGGAAATGGAAGTCCAGAGAGGCAAGGTGGAAGGCCTCAGGTCACACAGCAAGCAAACTGGAGCAAGGCCATGAGCCCAGCTCTCCTGTGCTGAGCTGGGCATGTAAGATCCCACTACTGTATCCCAGGCAGGTCTGGGATGGCATTGCTGAGGCCTCTTTCAGCCAAGGCTGTCACCGTGGGGCAGGGAGTCCTTCCATGGGCTGACTCACTGCCTGGGGACGCAGTCTCCATGAAGCTGTCTGTGCCAAGGCTGTGCTGGCCTACGGGCTCCAGGAACAGGAGCCAGATTCCCGCCACCCAGCCTGAGTCATGAGCGACTGGGTTTATGTGTTTTCTCTGGGACCCACGCCCCCAGAGCTGGGTGGGAACTCTGAGCAGCACACAGTGAAGCGAGTTGACCCTGGGCTGAATAATCCGGAGTGGGGAGCTGGACGGGACCTGAGTGACGAAATCTGGAGGGGAACCAGGAGTCAGCATTCAAGAGGGCCCCACCTTCCCTGGGCGCATATAAAGCGTCCTGGGCTGGAGGCAGCTCTAGCATCCTCCCAGCCTCTGGAGCACCTTTCTCTTCTCTCTGCCTACTCACTCGCTCGCTCGCCTCCCTCCTCGGCACCATGACCACCTGCAGCCGCCAGTTCACCTCCTCCAGCTCCATGAAGGGCTCCTGTGGCATTGGCGGGGGCTCCGGCCTCATGTCCTCTGTCTTGGCCGGAGGGTCCTGCCGGGCCCCCAGCGCCTATGGGGGTCTGTCGGTCTCCCGCTACTCCTCTGGGGGCACCTGTGGGCTGGGGGGCGGCTATGGCGGCAGCTTCAGCAGCAGCAGCTTTGGCGGGAACCTGGGTAGTAATTTTGGCGGAGGATACTGCGCTGGCCTGGGTGGTGGCCTGGGTGGTGGCCTGGGTGGTGGCTTCGGTGTTGGCTTTGGTGCTGGCTTCGGTGGTGGTGATGGGCTCCTTGTGGGCAGTGAGAAGGTGACCATGCAGAACCTCAACGACCGCCTGGCCTCCTACCTGGACAAGGTGCGCGCCCTGGAGGAGGCCAACGCCGACCTGGAGGTGAAGATCCGCGACTGGTACCAGAGACAGAGGCCCACTGAGATCAAGGATTACAGCCCCTACTTCAAGACCATTGAGGACCTGCGGAACAAGGTGTGTGACTGGTGGGGGTGGGTGGAGCCATGAGAGGATAAGGCTGCAGGAGCCCCTAGAAAGCCACTTGCTAGCATCTCCATTTTACAAACAGGGAGACTGACACCTGCCCTGGGGAAGTGTCAAGCAGTTCTTTTACAACTCTAGGTGCTTATGCTGGGCCTGGAACCCTGATGTCTATTTCCTGCAAGTGTTCTCCACCTTGTGCCCTTAGCCTTTCTCAGCCTTGGGCCCAGGGTGGGGTGGTGGGAGACTGGGTGCTTCCCGCTACACACCCTGAGCTGGGTGGAAAATGCCAGTCAGGTGGTGCCACGTTTGGGGAGACTCTTTTCTCCCTTTCTTGACATTCAGCCCTGAACATCAGGCTCTTGGCTAACCAGGCCTCCTGTCTGTCCACCCCTGCAGATCATTGAAGCCACCATAGGGAATGCTCAGCCCATTCTGCAGATCGACAATGCCAGGCTGGCAGCTGATGACTTCAGGAACAAGTGAGCAGCTACCATGGGGGGCCGAGGGAGGTGCAGAGGGCCGGGGCTGAGCTGTGGGGTTGTCTGTCCTGGAGGATCAGCAGGGCGTGAGGCTCATGGATGGAGTCTGATGCCCTGGCCCCTGTCCCATTAGGTATGAGCATGAGCTGGCCCTGCGCCAGAGCGTGGAGGCCGACATCAACGGCCTGCGCAGGGTGCTGGACGAGCTGACCCTGGCCAGAGCTGACCTGGAGATGCAGATTGAAGGCCTGAAGGAGGAGCTGGCCTACCTGAGGAAGAACTATGAGGAGGTGAGACTACTGCTTGCGTTGGCCATGGGAGGCTGGTTCAGGGAGGCTGCAGATGCACCTAGGGCCAGGAAAGGGGTCAGCTGGGCTGACTACTTCTCACCATCCCTTCCTAGGAGATGCTTGCCTTGAGAGGTCAGACTGGTGGAGATGTCAGCGTGGAGATGGACGCAGCCCCCGGCGTGGACCTGAGCCGCATCCTGAACGAGATGCGTGACCAGTATGAGCAGATGGCAGAGAGGAACCGCAAGGATGCTGAGGCTTGGTTCTTGAGCAAGGTGGGGTTGGTCCTCAGCCCTCCTGGGGCACTTCCCTACCAGGGACTGCCACTGGAGCGCCTCACACCTTCTGCTCTTCTTTCCTGTTTCAGACTGAGGAGCTGAACAAAGAAGTGGCCTCCAACAGTGAACTGGTGCAGAGTGGCCGCACTGAGGTGTCCGAGCTCCGCAGAACGCTCCAGACCCTGGAGATAGAACTGCAGTCCCAGCTCAGCATGGTATGCAGGACCGGGCCCTGCCCCAGCCCCCGAGACAGCAGTGTGGCCACCACACCCTCAACACTGCCACAAAACAGTCCCTCCTCTCTTTTCCCAGGAGTAGGACTGGAGGATCCTCTTACCCATTATGTAGGTGGGGAAATTAGGTCCCAGAACGGTGTGATAACTTTTCTCCACATCCTCTGGCCCATTAGTATCCCTGCTGGGTCAAAATCCTCACACCTCTTGGGAAACAAGCCCAGAGACCTGGAGGGAGGACAGCAGCGAGCTCCTCCACTGACTCTTTTT
This sequence comes from Smutsia gigantea, assembly GCA_032199065.1. Classification (NCBI taxonomy): domain Eukaryota; kingdom Metazoa; phylum Chordata; class Mammalia; order Pholidota; family Manidae; genus Smutsia; species Smutsia gigantea. Next base: position 71,689 of record JAVSCE010021691.1, on the reverse strand, counting down.
CTGTCTCCCACTCGCAGAAAGCATCCCTGGAGAACAGCCTGGAGGAGACCAAAGGCCGCTACTGCGTGCAGCTGGCCCAGATCCAGGGGATGATCAGCAGTGTGGAGGAGCAGCTGGCCCAGCTGCGCTGCGAGATGGAGCAGCAGAGCCAAGAGTACCAGATCCTGCTTGACGTGAAGACACGGCTGGAGCAAGAGATCGCCACCTACCGCCGCCTGCTGGAGGGCGAGGATGCCCAGTGAGTGGGGGCCCTGGTCCTGCCCCAGCCCCTCAGCCCTGTGCTGAGCCCAGCACATCTAACTGCCCTGCCTTTCCCCACAGTCTCTCCTCCTCCCAGCACATGTCCGGCCAATCCTACTCCTCCCATGAAGGTAAGGCTCCTGGGCGCTCCAGCCCCCCAGCGCCCCTTCCTCCCACACAGGGCCCCTCGGCTCCCAGAGCCCTCCTCACCCCTCCCCTCTTTCCCACAGTCTCCTCCTCGTCCTCGTCTACTACTCGCCATATGCGGCCCATCCTCAAGGAGCAGGGCTCCTCCGGCGTCAGCCAGACCTCCAGGCGCTGAGCTGCCTCTCTGGCCTCCTGCCCACCTGCTGGCCTCACAGCCTGAAGGCCTGGGCCAGGCCCCGGTTCTTCCATCTCTGTTCCCAGCTGTCTCCCTGCCCTCTCTGCTGGTGGTGGGCTAATAAAGCTGACTTTCTGGTTGATGCAAACCTGTGTGGTCTCCATCCTTGAGCTGGTGGCAGGGAAGTTGGAAGTGCCCCCAGGAACCTTCTGGGACTTGACACCTGAGGGGCGCAGGAAACAGCCGTGCTCAGAAGAGCTTGTGGAGTCTTCATACAGACCTCCATGCCACGGCGGGAGTGGGAGGGGGACACAGGACAAGAGGGGGCTCATACGTGTCAACAGACAACACATGAGGCATTTTACAGAGGGGTTCTTCCCTAGACTCTCCCGGCACCTCTGTGAGGTGGGGGGGCACAGACACCCCCTGGTATTCAGGGAGGTTAAGTAACTTGCATAAAGTCATGCAGATGGTGAGTGGCACCACTGTGGTTCACACCCAGGTCTGTCTGGCTATGAAGTCCACGCCCTTCTTTTTTACCATTCTGCCTTCTTACGGATTTTAACCCAAAGACTGCAGAGCTTGAGCTGGCCATTGGCTCCTCACATTCGCCCACAATGATTTCTGTGCTGGATGGTGGAAGGGAGAGCCTTTTGCCTTTGGGACGAGGTGGCTAGAACTGAGCACCTTCCTCCCCAACCTGCTCCTCCTCATGGCCCCGATGGACCCAGCTCTTCCTCACTCCCCTCATCCTGTGAGCTGAGTACTGACCAGTCCCCCGGGCCTCCCTCTTCATCCCCACAGCCACACCACACTCAGTCTGCTTCCTCTCTCCCTAGAACCAGACCCAGCCTCCCAACTGGGGCCCCTTGCTGTCCATCTCTCCACAGCCATTCTGCCTAATGACCTTCCTAACAAAAACATGGTCAAAATCAAGAACAAGGAGGTGATCGGGCCTCTGTTTAACTGCCTGTAATGTTCCCTTTCCCCTCCAACGCTTGGCCCTTCCCTGCCCTCCCCCTGAGTCAATCATACCTCTCCCTTGCGGTGGATGCTTTCCTTATTTCAAAATTTTAATTAAAGAAACAAAGTTATGTATGTATAACATGACAAGACTGTTTATGAAAAAGAGCCATCCCCAGGCTGTGTCACATGCCTCTGCTAGAGGTGTTCAAGAGGTGATGAAAAAACACACATTTAATCTGCCAGTTTAACCCAAACTCCCTTCACATGGCAAAATATTTTTCATCTGTCATGCTGCTCAGCCCGACTCATCACTCTGTAATATTAGCACAACCATTGTTGATGGTCTAGCAAACTTGTTTCCCTTTTTCTGGTCAATGATCCTGCTCTCCCAGTGATAGGATAAATTTATGATTCAGACCAATCTCCAAATCACAATACTCAAATGCAACCACTGATAACATTTTGGTGAGTTGGTTTCATGTATTACAAGTTTTATGTACATATAAAACAAACTACAATCACACTATCTCTGTTGTTTTGCATTCAGTTTTTATTAATATTGTAATATTACATATTATAATACATACATATAATATATTAAATATTATAATATATACATCTTATTTTACATATATAGTATTTTATATAATACATCTATAATATTACATATTATAATTATAATAATATTACATATTATGAGAAGCACTTCTCTGTGTTATTAAAGGTGCTGTACATTTTTAATGCTGTTTCCATTGTTTCTGTTGTCATTTAAAATAATGCAACAATACCATTGTTCTGCATAAAGCTTTTACAAATACTTTGCACTATTTCCTTATTTTGGGGGTTGAGTTTATTCTCTGTGGTTCTTGTCCCCACTGCAACAAAGAATTGAAGGGCAGAGATACGGTAGTGAAGCAGAGTTAAGGTTTTACTTGAATACACTCCTAGGGAGGAGTGGGCCAGAGTTAAGGCAGACAAAGGGAGGCTTACTCAAATAAAGCAGAGAGGGAAGATAGGGAAAGTCCATTGAATTCCTGCTTGGCACAGGGGACATCCCTTGCCAACTCCTAAAGCCCTTGTCACCTGATGTCCAGTGCCTGCTTGAATCTGCACAGCCTGGGAACTAAGTCTCTACCACCCTAGGATTTGGAGGAGCCTTGGACCACTGGATGGAGTGAGATCATGTTCTGAGAACTTCCCAAAGGCAAAGAAAAGAAATTTTCAGGCAGGCTACTAAGAAGTATAATCATATAGCTGCAGTTCTGTCCGGGTCATCCAGGCAATGGGAACTTGCAAGCCCCAGATCAGAGCCCTCTGAAGCCCCTCCCTACTTACCTGGAGTAGGACAGAGAGAGTGACACAGTCGAAGAAAGGTGAGAGGTGAGTACGGGCAACCTCAGGAAGAGGCGTACTTAAGGATTTAGGGTCTGGGGTTTTATAGGGCTTTTTGAGTAGGGGTCAGCATAAGGCATGATGTAAACAGGTGATTCATAATTCCTTTGAAGTTTTGTCTTAAGAATAGGGTTATTTAGGTGATTGTGTTGGTCTGAATCCCAGCATTCTTTGTCCACACTGGTTTATTTACACTTTCGAAGCTTGTCTCCTGCTCTGGTTACAAAGTTACTTAATTAAGGGGCAAGAAGAAAAGGAAAAAACAGCATATAGATTAAGTTAAAGAATAAGCTGGGCCTTTTAGGAGGCTAAACAGATTTTACAGTGGCATGTTCTAATCAATACAATGAAGACATGGGCTGTGCTCAGACACTTTTTTTTAAATCTGGGGACTATTTGAACATTCCAAGTTGCTCCTGGCCTTTGGAACTTCACCTGATTAACTCATTAGCTCTGTGAGTCTTTTCTGGCTATCTAGTTTTATCTGGTTGATTCTGAGTTCCTTTTAGTGGGCTTTACTGGCCTTATTCTCCCTCCACCTGCTTATATCTATTTTTCTGCCTAATACTTATGCTAGAATCACAGAAATAAAATTACTAGGTGAGATAATAAGAAATGGTTTAAGAGTCTTGCTTTGTATTACCAATTTGATTTAAGGAGAAATACCAGTTTATATATTTTGCCAGCGTGGAATGGGTGTGCCTATTTCAAAGCATGCTCACCATTTTGAGTATTATCTTTTAAAAACCTCTTTTTTAAATTGTAAATTCATCTGTCACTTTTAAAGCTGATGTTATGGGAGGACCCTTACACAGGGATAGAGCCCTGGCCTTGGTTACTGCATACTACCCGTCAGTCCACCTTCTGGAAGCTTCAAGAGAGAGGCCTCCACTTGACAGATGAGAAAACTAAGGTCTCAGCTAATAAAGGAAAAAAGAAAACTTTCTGAGGGTCTTCCAGCTAGGTAATAAAATCCCTGAGTAAAGGAACCAAATTTCTCCTGTTCATTGCGGCATCCTGTGGACGCAAAACACGAGCCCCTTTTAAAGAAGGATAATATGAAAACAGAAATGTGTATTTCCCCTTCAGCAAGGGAACCAGCTTTTCCATCTGGAAACGTCTTTCTGCCTGGATATTTTACACTGAGATTCAACTCCCAATAAGGCTGCATTTTGCTCACGGCTGGCTTTTCCAACTTCCTGAGATCCTGGCACCTGAGCTGAGGAGCTTGAGGGCTCTCGAATGTTCCTTGTGTATTTTAAACACACCCTCAGATTCTTTATGCTTGAGTTAGTGTCAAAGTTTGCAAAATAATGTTTTAGATAATTGCATTAAGTGCTGAAACAATGGTTAGAGTGAGAATTAATGATAGCCTGTAAAGTGCATCTGCTGATGTCAATGAAGTGGTGGTAAGCTTGTCAGGTTTTGCTTTCTTTGGGCCATTGTGTCAGAGAGCTATAAACAGCAGCATCCCTCCTAGTGTCTGCGATAAGTGATTCCTTATGTTTGCCTTGCCAGCGCTGGAGCTTGTTGCCCCAGACCTTCTGAGAGCTCTCTGAGCCATAAACATGAATGAAGCTTTTGGTTTTCCTTGTCCCCGACAACTCTTGGATAGCACCAGCATGTAAGGGACATTCAGTAAAGATTTGTGGAGTAAGCCATGGTTTTGGTGTGGATATCTGCTCTTTCAGGTCTCCGTGGAATCTTCTGAGAAGCAAGTTTCTTTAGGACAGGCTGTCTGGATTGCAAGTCCCTCTTGTCATGTTGGTATAAAGTGGCCACCAAGGGGATAGGTACTGATGGGCTATGTGAAAGGAAAAGCCAGTCTCTTTTTGAGCCATGGAGGGATGGGAGCCTGGTCCGTGAGAGCCTGGGTGCTTCCTCTGGACCTTCCTCTGATGTGGTGTGCGGTCCCCACCCGGGGTAGATGAATAGTGCCCCGCATCCCCATCTCCCCAGCATTAAGGGTGTTAAAGCCAAGATGGCAGCCATGTAGGCAGAGCGTCCATTCCCCACTTGGCTCTTGCTAACATGTTGCTGGGCCCAGGGGTCCCTGTCTTTCCTAAGATTATAGGATTGTTACACATAAACCAGACATGTTTTGTCTCTTCCAGTTTTATCTGCCATGTGACTACTGTGACCACATAAACAGAAACATAATAAACAAAAACATTCACTCACTGCTCTGTTCCCAGGGTTTATATTCTCCCGGGCTCCTCATTACGTATGATGAGGAGCCCGGGCAGAGATGATTTTCAGATTATTAAGGGTCTTAAGTATTAAATGAATAAATTAATAGAAATAAAAGACCGGTATAAAAGGCCATCTGTGGAAGGACATTAGTCTATGCATTATTTATAGTGACTGAAAATGGAAAACAAAGTGACAGCCATCAGTCACACACCGGTGAGTGAACAGTGACTCATTCATACTATGGGATATTAAGCAGCATCATAAAGCTCTGTCAGATGGCAAGGATTTCCTTAAGGTATTGGGGAAAGGGAAATAAATGCATCATAAAGAGTATGTTAACGTCACTTGTGTGAATAAATATATATTACATATTAGTAAAATATATATTATGTATATAATACATATACTTCCCTCCCCCTGGCTAGCTGGTGGTTAAATATTTACAGTAACAACTGGCTTACCTAATTAAAACTCAAAAACTCTGGTGTCTCAGTTGGGGTTCCAGAAGCAAATCCTTACACAGAAATTCAAGTGCAAGCAGCTTTTTGGGTGGCGTCTTTCAGGAAACACCATTAGGGAGTGGGTAGGTGAGGCAGGGAAGGGAAGGCGGCCAATAAGGGATGTGTTATCAGCATGTGAATATGGTCGGCAACTGTAGCTCCATCCTCAGAGAGACAGTAAAGACCTCGCACCTGAGAGTTCTGCCCAAGGGACCAGGGAGCAGGTGTACTGATCCTCCCATCCCAACAGGCTGAGGGTGCGCTCAGGCAGGGGAATGGTGTAACCTCCAGTACTCTAGCTTGCCCTGTGCCCAGGCAGAATGGGTTCTGGTGGCCAGAGAGGCCCTCAGGCAAAAGCCTCCTTTGCTTACAGTTGGAATCTGGCTGGTAAGGGCCCAGGAGAAGTGGGCAGAGCTTGGCAGTTACAGAAGGAAGGTCATGATGCTGCTGGGGCAGGGACCTGGCTTTATGGGGTACCTTGGTGACTTTGGACACCTTCCCATTCGGGGACAGCTGGGAGAGGCTCAGCCCTTAAGCACTGAGGTGCAAGGGAGCTTCCTATCTTTACCTCTCTAAGTCTATAACATGGACACAATAACAATTTCCCCAGGGTGGGTGTTAGGATTAAGTGAGAATGTTGGTGGCTGTGCCAGCAGCATGCCTGATAGGGCAGGACTTAGCAAACAGAAACCCTTAATGTCCTTCAGGATCTATAAAGACAGATTCTTCTCAGCTCTAGACCTTAAAGATGTTTGTCTCCCTGGATGGTCATAAGTGCCTCCTTCTTAGTCAGTGAGTTTCATATTTCATCATGTTTCCCTTTTTGTTTTGGCTGCTAGGAAGCTCCGAGCCAGAGGTCCAGTATAGCAGCCTCTTCCCTAGAATTACCACCACCTCATTTTTGTGAGTAGATGCACATTAGGGTGGCTTCTTAGTTTATAAAGGTTGGGTCCAAATCTCTTCTTCTGATTTAAGATTCATTTTCCTTGGTCATGGGGTCTGGGTGGGACATTTGTGCCTGCTGGGTTGGTCATATAGGAGTCTAGTCACTGGCCACTTGGCCACTTGAGGCTATGTAGAAGACGTCCTTGGGGTTTTTCAAATTTGAGCTCATTCTCTCTGTCCATGAGGCTAGAGGGTGAGTTCAGGGCTGCCTCAGCTATGGCTGTAGGCTCGTTGGAGGCATTTGGCTTGTAAAATGAAGCCAGGAGGCAGAGCAGGGGCAGAGGTGTGTGAGCGTGTGTGTATGTGAGACAGAGGGACAGAGAGAGAAAGAGAGACAACAATGAATCAGTACATTACCTCTTTCTGAAGCTAAGTCAAGTTGGGTTGTCACTTGCAAATAAAATGTGTTCATCAATATACTCTATTACCTAATTCTTGATTTATTTGTGTTTGACCCTTACTGGATATATTTAGTTTTGTTTTACATATGTCTTTTTATTATAAGCTGCCTAAGACACCTTTTTTAGAAGTGAGTGACATAGGAATGGTGTGTGTGTGTGTTTGTGTGTGTGTGTGTGTATGTGTGTGTGTGTGTGTGTGTAGCTGCTGCCTGTGTTGCACCGACAGCTGGGGCTGGGGGAGAAGAAAAAGGCACTGGGTGATGCCGAGCGGCCGGGGGGCTGGCCCAGGTCTCTGGGCCTCACTGGAACACCAGAGCTGCTGCTTCCTCACCCCCTCACTCCCAGGCCGGGGGAGGCAGTGCTGGCCCCACTGCCAGCTATCAAGCCTGCTCCCCTCACACCCAAACTGTCCTGCTGACTCCTTGCAGGGCTTTGGGGCCTGCCAGTTCCCACATACTCCACCCTGGCCAGGCCCTCCCCGACTCACCGGCTCATCACCTCAGCCTGCTGGCCTCAGCAGCTCTTCCGAAGTCTCTCTCCTCCTGGTCACTCCAATCCCCAGCACTGTCCTGGACTCTAGTCTCTGTCTCGGTCTTTGCCTGCATTTGGATACTTGCTCTCTTTTGGAGTTCATCCCTTGTGCCCCTATTAGTCAAACTCTAGAGCTAAATGAGAAAGAACTTTTCACCAAACATTTGTTGCTTGCCAAGCACCATGCTGGCCACTTGCCATGAATTATCTAGTTCTTGTAATAATCCAACAAGTAGGAACTGTTATTATGCCTGTTTGATAGGGAACAGGCTTGGAGGGCTGTAGGGACTTGTCCAAAGTTATATACCTGGTCAGTGGGGAGCCCAGACTGGAACCCTGGTCTGAGTATTTGGGGGGCCCTGCTCCTGCCCCAGTCCCATGTGGTGTCTCAGCCTGGGGGACAGGGAGTGGGGGGCTGCATGATGCTGAACTTACTCCCCAGCCTCTGACTGGTGGAAACCACTCCTCTCTTTCTGCATGTGAGGCTGGAACTACCTGGGGACCTGTTTGCCTGCTTTTTCTTCTCCTCTGTCCTGCCAGCCCCTTAGCTCGGGACTCCTGACACAGCCATTCTGACTCCCAGGCACTGACTTCCCTGGAGACTCACTGCCTGTGCTGGAGTTCCCACAGCCACGCCCCTGCCTGGGAATGCCCTCTCCCCGCTCCACCCGTGAATGGCTCTTCCTTCTTTCAAAACCTGACTCAAACTCATCTTTTCCAAGAAGCCTTCCGTGGACTACCCACCCCACCTGGTGGCTCCTTAGCTCTGGGCAACCCTCAGCCCACAGAGTGGAGAAGGCTGTTAGCTCATTTGCCCTTCCCCATTAGGTTGGACCACCCCAAGGGTAAGGGCTGTGTCTCCCTTAATGTCCTTCAGGATCTATAAAGACAGATTCTTCTCAGCTCTAGACCTTAAAGATGTTTGTCTCCCTGGATGGTCATAAGTGCCTCCTTCTTAGTCAGTGAGTTTCATATTTCATCATGTTTCCCTTTTTGTTTTGGCTGCTAGGAAGCTCCGAGCCAGAGGTCCAGTATAGCAGCCTCTTCCCTAGAATTACCACCACCTCATTTTTGTGAGTAGATGCACATTAGGGTGGCTTCTTAGTTTATAAAGGTTGGGTCCAAATCTCTTCTTCTGATTTAAGATTCATTTTCCTTGGTCATGGGGTCTAGTTACAGTAAATTAACATGCTATGCACCTGTGATTCGAGAGACACTGTGTTGTAAGCTCTAAAGGAGGCAGCACAGATAATAGAGGCAGTGGGGAAAGATAGGGGATTAGAGGTGGTGGGGTGGGATTTCCGCAGAGGAGAGATCTGAGCCAACGCTATCCCTACCCAGGATACAGGCATGGCAGCATCTTCCTCCCTGGGTTTCCCTTTTCTGCCTCCCTGAGCAAATAAGATGTCCTTCCTCATTTTCTTTGCTTGCTTAGCACCTACTCATTGTCAGGGTGCAGCTAAGTTAAGAACTCCTCCAGGATGCTTGTCCACTCTGGAATGGGTGGGACGACTGTCCTTTCTCTGTGCTCCATCTAACCTTCACCACCTGCCCACTCACTGTCCATCCACCTTCCACTGTTTTCTCTATTTATCCATTAACCTTCCTTCCATCCATCCATCCATCCATCCCCACTGCCTTATCATCTTTCCCTTACTCACTTCTCCTTCTCTCTATCCCTTTTCACTGTCTTTCATTGAGCATCTACTTAATGCTGTGCAGTCTGCAGAAATTATATCTCAAATCTGTGTGTTGAATTGAGGGTCAGCTTTTAAGAACAGGAGGGATTTGGGCAGGGAGAGAGGACAGAAGTGTAAATTCAGGCAGAGGCTGGGAGATAGGTAGGGATGTAGGGGGGGTCACTGAGAGGACTGGGCTGGTGGGGGTGGAGCTCAGTTTGCAGCTGGTACCCAGGGTGATTGGTTGGAAAACTTAAGCCTGACTTTGCCTGAGCAGGAGCTAACGGACCATTAGCTCCATTTGTTGCCCATTTGTTGCTGGCCTTTGGCCACCTAACTGCTTACGTTCTTAGCAACTCAAATGTGATCCTGAATCTTTTCACCCTACGTGTTTGTACCCTGCTAGCTCACATTCCTGGTTAACAGTAGTTAAACATTTTGCGCTTTCAAAGCAGGCTCTGCTGTGTAACGTCCCTCTCTGGGCCTCAGTTTCCCCATCTGTGAAGTTAAGAGGCTGGTTTAGATGACTCCCAAGGCCCTTTTCGGCTCTGACTTTTACTGACTCTTGGCAGGAGGTAACCTGTCATTGAAAAATGAAGCTTATAGCCAGGCAGTGCTGGGATCGAATCTTGGTGGAGCAGCTTCCTTGCTGAGGACCTGGGGAATATCCTCAAGCTCTGAACATTCTGCATCTGTAATGTGAGAGCCTCTGTTCTGTCTGCTTCAGCAGCTGGCAGGCTCAGACAAGGCCATGGGCACTGAAACACTTGGCTGGGCCCATCTGTTCTGTCAGCCCAGGCTCTCAAAGGACACTTGGTGTGGATAGGCTGGCCGGCCTGGGAAACCAGCGGGTGGCAAGGTTTTTAGGGGAAAGGGGACCCAGGGCCTGGAGGAGGTGCTTCAGGCTTCCGATTGCCTCCTGGGCCTGCCAGCCTGCCTGCCAGCCTGCTCTCCGCCCCCATACCTGTCCTGTCTTTCTGGGGGCTGAGGATGAGGTCCAGGTCAGCTCAGGCCCCAGCCTGTCATTTCTGGCAGTGACAGCCCTCAGCTCTAGAAGACTTTGCCCTCACTACACAGCGGGGCTGGGACTGGTGGGCAGAGGGATGGGCAAAGTGAAGGGGCTGTGTGGAGGGGAGGGAAGGACAGGTGGTGTAGCATCTTCCTGGAAGGGAGGAGAAACCTGGCCCTGGGAAGACCCTGCGGGTCGGAGACCTCAAGGAGGGCTCCAACCAGTCTTTTGACTATGAGCCTCTCCAGACCTCAGGCATGGGGAGGACCCTGACTACCACCTCCTTTCCCCCAGGGCTTAGGGGGTCTAGAAAAGACTCTAGACATCAATGATTAAAGAAACACCTTGAATCATGGTCTCTTCAAGGGAAGTGGCATGGGACTCTTAGGGCACAGAGAGGGTTTGAGGAGGCCCAGCCTGGCTTTGTGGCTGGGCTAGAGAGAAAGAAAGAGTTCTTTCTTGGGCCTGAAGCCTCCATCCCTCTCTTTGTCTCCTAAAAAGCTACAGTCCCTCAGGGAGTCCAGGGCAAATGAATCTTTTGAGGCCAGTGGGCGCCAGGGGCTCTTCCCCTTCACTGATAGATGCAAAAAGTAGTGGGTAAAAGCTTAAGGAGAAACAGGGTAGTTGCACAGTCTCCAAGTATCTTTCTCAAGTACTTACTAATTTTAATGGGAAAAATAGTAACAATACAGTGGAGAAATCCAGCAACCACCACCTCAGCCAATGGACAAAGTTAACATCACCAGCAGTAATACCCATCGACATATGTCTTATGTACCTGAGAAGGACATAACATTATTTCTGTAGTTTTCTTGCCGAAATATATAACCTATCCGATGATGAGAAAATATCAGAAAAGCCCAAACTGAGGCATATTCTACAAAACACCTGACCAGTACTCTTCAGAAATGTCATGAACAGCAAGGAAAGAGGGAGGAGACCAAGCAGACAAGACAACTGATGAAATGTGGAATCCTGGTTTGGATCCTGCAGCAGAAAAGGACATCAGTGGAAGAGCTGGTAAAATCTGAATGAAGTCTATAGTTAATTAATAGTATGGGATCCATGTTAATTTATTAATTTTGATAATTGTACACTATTTCTGTGGCATGATCATGTTGGAGAAGCTGGGTGAACCTTGCAATATTTTTGTGACGTTTTTGGAAAGTCTAAAATTATTTCAAAATAATGATTAAAAAAAGAGAGAGCTCTCTTCTAGAGCAGTTGTCTATGTGTGAAGGAGCCAGAGAAATTGGGTGGGGGCCAGTGTGGACGGGAACCCCACAAATTCCATGCCCCCCTGCTGCCCACTCTCCAGAATCCTTAAAAGATGAGCTAAAAGCTGCACCCAGATTGGCTCTGGCCACATCTTATCACAGTTGTTTTCTCCAGCAAGTTTTCACCACTGCCTCAGCTGCCCCATATGCTCCCGGTCTGTTACACAGTGTGGTGGGACGAATAGCGTCTCCCTCCAAATTCATGTCCACCTGGAACCTCAGAATGTGACTTATTTGGAAGTAGGGTGTTTGTAGATGTAATTATGTAAGAATTGAGATGAGATCGCACTGGATTAGAGTGAGTCCTAAATCCAATGAGTATCCTTTTAAGGGACAGAAAACACAGAGACACACAGACGTGAAGGCCATGTGAAGATGGAGGCAGAGATCGAAGCTCTGCTGCCCCAAACCAGCGAATACAAGGAGCCACCAGAAGCCGGAAAAGGCAAAGAAGGATTCTCCCTTCAAGCCTTCAAAGGGAGTAAGCCCTTGCCAACACCTTTTTGGACTTCTGGCCTCCAGAACTGTGAGAAAATATATTTCTGTTGTTTTAAACCACCAAGTTTGTAGTACTTTGTTACAGCAGTCCCAGGAAGTTAATACATGTGGATGGCATTTTTCTTCTGTTTGTTCGTATTTGAAATAATTTTGAGGCAAATCTTCTCAGGCTGGGGGCTTGGTGGGGCAGGGAGTCTCTTCCTTTAGACTGGGCTCTGAAGGCAGGGGCTGTGCTTCTCTTCTCACCCTGGGCTGCTCTGAGGTTCCCTCCTTCCTTAAAATCCCATCTCTTGGTGCCCTGCCTGTCCTGAGCACACAATGAGGGCTCTGTGGTGGGGGGTGCCTGGCCCTGGCACTTCACCTGTTTGGAATGGCATCTGTCACCCCACAGACTGGCGCAGGGAGACTTGCCAACGGTAAGAGGCACTGCTCCAGGCTCCTCCTGTACTCCTCGTGCCTGGGGCGGCTGGAGCTAGGTCAGGCAGTGGTGCCCACACAAAGCCTGCCTAGGAGTCCAGAGGTGGGGGGTACTCCAGAACCCAAAAGACCCATCTCATCCCACTAACTCCTGCTGACCCAGAAAGCTGCCTATCCTCAAAATGTCATGAGCACCAGGCTGGGCCACATGTGCCCAGTTCCACGTCTGCTGGGGGGAGGGGGTTGACCCCAGGATCTGAGCCAGGTCAGGGAGAACAGACTTGTAATTCACGCGGCGCTTCCATGGGGTCCGTCGGGTAGGGAGGGCTGGCAAAGGTCTCTTCGTATATTGTGTGCATGAGTCTATATGCCCTTGGTTCCCTACCCTCTTGATCTTTTGGATTCCCCTTGGAGGGAGACAAGGAGGGGCCTGTTTGGGGTTTCACTGAATCAGGTGGCAGCGGGGGTTGGGGGGCAGGGGGGAGTAGAACTTTTCCTGTGCCCTGTGCTCCAGGGATTTTATCTGTGGTTCCTGCAGTGGAGGGAGACAGGACAGGGGGCAGCACAGAGGAAGCTGGAGGTGGGCTCTGTGCCCGTTCCTGCTCCCTGGGTCCCTCTGGATGCCGCATTTCCTCTGGTGAGCATACCCCCGCCTTCCCCAAGCCCTATCCGTCAGTGGACAGCAACTTGCCTTCTAACAAAAGCATCTGTCTCTCCACCAAAATCCCTGGTGCCTCTAACCAGGGCAACCATAGGGCTGGGCGGAGACGGGCAACCATCGTGTGGAGGGTGACTGGGACTGTCTGCCAGGGTGGGTGGGGCGGGGCAGGGCTCTCTTACTCACATCCTCCAGAGATCTTTGCGGGGAAGATTTGGGGAGCCTCAAGTGTGTATCTCAGCATTTCTGAGCTCCTAAGCCCCGGTGCGGGGTGGTGGTTCCCAGGCTTCTGCTTTGGTGCCAGTCAGGGTTGGGGGAGAGGGAGGCTTCATTTCCCTTCTGGGAGCAGTTGGTTCTAGGAAGAGCGTTGGAGCCTCCAGCGGGGGTTGTTGGGGCCTGTCTGGGAGGATGGGATGTGTCAGGCAGCCCCAGACACGACCACATTCCTCCCAACATGCCTGCCAGGGTCTGTGTAGCTGAGGGGCTAGTGGGAGGGCGGGTATGGCTGGAGGGGGTGCCTTTGGAAGTTGTCTGGGAGACATGGGATAGCTAAAGTGTGGATATACAAACCCCCAAGCCAGAACCAAATAGAACCTGGAAGTATCCCTTGCCCTCAAGGCCTCAGGAGTTGGGGACCCTGGAGTCCACCCCAGGTGACTATCCTTCCCCTACCCCTCCAAAAATAATACCCCATTCCTGGGGCCAGCCCCACAAGCAGCTCAAATAAGATGGATGAGCCAGTCCCTTCCTCTGGGGCTGCCATGAGGGCCTGAGAAGACACGGGGGCTGGAAGCAAAAATGCCCCTTTAGTCCTGTTCCAGGGGTGTTGCTCCATCCCTTTTGGGGCCAGACTAGGCTACAACAATGCGAACTAGACTTTGTGTCACACTTGGCTTACAAAGCCTTTTGCACACTGCCAGCTCGCATCCTCAGGGCTGACTCTGCAGTATGCCGGGCAGACGGTACGTACTCCCACCTTACAGGTGTGCAAACAGAGGCTTAGACAAATGTCAGGCCCTGGGTCACACAGGACTCAGTGTGACTCCATGCTCTTTCCCGACGTCTCTGCCGTGCCTGTGAACTCACCTGCCCCTGGCCACACTGAGCAGCCGCGGCCGGGGGCCTCTCCTGAGTCCTGTGACTGGATGCGCATGTTTCAGGGATGTGACAGCCTCCTTAGCACAGCCTAGCAGGTCAGACCTGGGAGGACCCCAACACCTTCTTGTCTCCTTCACTAATGGTAGTGAGAGGGGGCCACTGGGTTTATGGGGCAGAAGGGCCCTTCTCCTTGCCACTTGGCTGAGCCCAGCATGTGGGCTCCTGAGGTCCATGGCTCCCAGGGCCCAGTGGGAAAGTGTAGCCTACAGGCCTACCCCTCCTCATGTGAATCATTCCTGGCAGGACAAGAAACCAAAAACACCCCAAACAATGAGTTTCCAGTAAAATATGACAGACAAGATGAGGCGGAGGAGGGGAGGGCTCTGACTGGGAGTTGGCACTGGCCCATGGGTGATGAAAGCCAAGGGGAATGGAAAATGCCAGGCCCACCCCCTCCTCAGGAGTATAAAACACCTGCGTCCTTTTTCAATTTACAGGAGCACCTTTCTCTTCTCTCTGCCGACTCACTCGCTCGCTCGCCTCCCTCCTCGGCACCATGACCACCTGCAGCCGCCAGTTCACCTCCTCCAGCTCCATGAAGGGCTCCTGTGGCATTGGCGGGGGCTCCAGCCGCATGTCCTCTGTCCTGGCCGGAGGGTCCTGCCGGGCCCCCAGTGCCTACGGGGGCCTGTCGGTCTCCCGCTACTCCTCTGGGGGCACCTGTGGGCTGGGGGGCGGCTATGGCGGCAGCTTCAGCAGCAGCAGCTTTGGCGGGGCCCTGAGTAGTGGTTTTGGCGGAGGATACAGCGCTGGCCTGGGTGCTGGCCTGGGTGCTGGCCTCGGTGGTGGCTTCGGTGCTGGCTTCGGTGCTGGCTTCGGTGGTGGTGATGGGCTCCTTGTGGGCAGTGAGAAGGTGACCATGCAGAACCTCAACGACCGCCTGGCCTCCTACCTGGACAAGGTGCGCGCCCTGGAGGAGGCCAATGCCGACCTGGAGGTAAAGATCCGCGACTGGTACCAGAGGCAGCGGCCCGCAGAGACCAAGGATTACAGCCCCTACTTCAAGACCATTGAGGACCTGCGGAACAAGGTGTGTGGACCGGGTGGCTGGAGGCACCATTCCAGCTGCCTTACTCTGGGAGCTCCTGGCATCTTTAGGTTCCTAGACAGGATGGCCTCCAATCCCAGATGCCTTTCTCTGGCTCTGGATGTCCCCAACAGTGCTGGTCCTTGTGAAGACGGTCTCCCTTCTCCTCCTTGCTCAGGCTCTTCTGGGCTCCACACCTCAGACCACGTGAGACCAAGGATTCCTGCCCTTATGTTTTACAGAGGAAGAAGTTGAAGCTCTGAAAGGTGCTGTGTCCTGCCCAAGGCCACATCACAAATTAATGGCAGAGCGAGGCTGGAACACTTGTGCCCCACCTGCCAGCCCAGGAGGCAGCTACCTGTTCTCTAGCACAGGGGAGGGGCAAGGCTGTAACGGGACCAGGCTCGCCAGCCAAACCGTTCATTAGCTCATTAGTCTGGGTTGTGGCAGCTGCCGCCCATAAGCCCTGGCACCAGCGGCCCCTCCCCACAGCCTGGCAGGTGTGGAAAACCCCTGAGAGGCCCACCTTCCATGCCCTGTATAGGAGGGAGCCTGGGGGGCTTGTGCCATGGACTCCAGTGCCCTGCTCCCTGCTCCCACATTACCTGGGAGCCCTGCCTGCTCTAGGCCTGCTTCTCTTGGTGTCTGGCTCTGGATTTGGGAAATTAGGTGATGAGGGAGGGAAGTCTAGCCAATCCAGGGTCAATCTGTCTCCTTTTCCTTCTGCTTCTTCTTTTTTGATCCCCTGTGCCAGCTGGGTCTCATCTTTTGGGAAAACCCCACCTGTGGTCCCATGCTCTGTGGGCTTGAAAAGGAATGTGTGTCTCTGCAGAGGACTGGCTTGGGCAGAGAGAGGAGAATTCAGATCAGAATTCTAGGGAACTTGAGGCCCTGGGACCTGTGTCAGGTTTTACAGCAAGTCATTGCTGGCAGGACCGAAACTCAAGGGCTCTCCATTCTAAGGCTGGGGCTCTTCCTACCCATTCCATTGACCACAAGTCAGCAAAGTCCTGGGTCAAAGCTGGACCACTGGAGGTTATTTAAGCTGTTGTGGTGAAGGCTTGTGGGGAGAAGGGGACACCCAAGCAGGAGCATGAAGGCCAAGGCCTAATACAGGCAACACTGAAGTCTGGCTAGTGATGTCCATTTGACCAATGACCCATCCCCTTTGCATCTGCAGATCCTCACAGCCACCGTGGACAATGCTAATGTCCTTCTGCAGATTGACAATGCCCGCCTGGCTGCTGATGACTTCCGCACCAAGTGAGTTTGTAGTGCTGGCCCAGAATGTCCAGTCTCCCCAGGGTGGGGCATTTTTGGAGCAGTGTTCCTGACACAGAGCTGATGAATGCCAGGATGGCTGCATGGAAACCCCTTGGGGTGCTTGTAAAAATACAAGATTCTTGGCCCCACCCTTGGAGTTCTGATTCAGTTATTTTTAACAGGGTGATTCTGACCCGTGGCCAGGTTTGGGAGCCACTGCTCTAGGGAGAGGCACTCCCCACTTCCCCAGCTGCCCTGAAGGGCAGGAGGTAGTCATATTTGGAAGCCTTGTGTGCTACTATTTGGCTGAAGCTAGAAGCATCTCCCCACCCTGAATTCTGCAGCATCCTCAACTGCCCCTCAGGAATGTTCAGATCTGAGCCATCAATGAGTGCTGTGTCCAGCCATACCATTTTCAAGATGGGTTCCCTAACTCCCCACAGGGTGCCAGCCATGGGAAGAAGATGCAGGGTGAAGAGAGCAAAGCCGGCAGGGTGGCCAGGATGGGTGTCTTACTCCTTTCCTCTTGGGTCATTCCAGATACGAGACGGAGCTGAACCTGCGCATGAGTGTGGAGGCCGACACCAACGGCCTGCGCAGGGTGCTGGACGAGCTGACCCTGGCCAGAGCCGACCTGGAGATGCAGATTGAGAGCCTCAAGGAGGAGCTGGCCTACCTGAGGAAGAACCACGAGGAGGTGAGAGCTGAATGGAAAAGCCGGTCAGAAGGTTGGGTGGAGGGACGAGATAGCACTGAGATGCTGGACGGCAATGCTCAGGCCAAGAACACCTCTGAATAGGGAACCTCAATGGGCTGCCTTAGTGAGGCTCCTGACTGTGGGCTGTTTTTATGTTGTGCAGGAGATGAACGCCCTAAGAGGCCAAGTGGGTGGAGATGTCAACGTGGAGATGGATGCCGCCCCTGGCGTGGACCTGAGCCGCATCCTGAACGAGATGCGCGACCAGTACGAGAAGATAGCGGAAAAGAACCGTAAGGATGCGGAGGAATGGTTCTTCACCAAGGTGGGTATCGTTCAGGGTGGAAGGGACCCAGAACAACTGCCTCCTGGGAACTTCCAGTGTGAATGATGTTTTCTTTTCTGCAGACAGAGGAGCTGAACCGTGAGGTGGCCACCAACAGCGAGCTGGTGCAGAGTGGCAAGAGCGAGATCTCTGAGCTCCGGCGCTCTTTGCAGAACCTGGAGATTGAGTTGCAGTCCCAGCTGAGCATGGTAGGGGCACTGCCAGGCCTGGGGTGGACCAGGGCTCTGAGGGAATGACCACCTTCACTGATCTCCAATCTTCTTTCCCTCCCTCACAGAAAGCATCCCTGGAGAACAGCCTGGAGGAGACCAAAGGCCGCTACTGTATGCAGTTGGCCCAGATCCAGGATCTGATCAGCAATGTGGAGGAGCAGCTGGCCCAGCTGCGCTGCGAGATGGAGCAGCAGAACCAGGAATACAAGATCCTACTGGACGTGAAAACACGGCTGGAGCAGGAGATCGCCACCTACCGCCGCCTGCTGGAGGGGGAGGATGCCCAGTGAGTGCCCTGCCCACCCTCCTAGTCCCCCACTATTCACTCACTGCCTTCCTGTGTCTAAGGATCTTGCCCTTTCTGTCTTCACAGCCTCTCCTCCTCCCAGTTCTCCTCTGGCTCTCAGTCATCCAGAGATGGTAAGACCTTCCTCCTCATCAAGCCTAGACCCAGGACCACTCCCTGTCTTCCAACAGGTCTAGGGAGTTGGACAGGGGCTTAACCCAGAGTATTCCCTTCTTAGGGCTAGGAACTGGTGGCCCCCACTTTTTACTTCTGCCAATGGGTGTTTGTGGCAACCCCATGGCTCAGGTGGTCAGCACCATGGCTCAACACCAGGACCCCCACATGGCTCTTCCTGCCAAGACGAGTCCATTTGGGTTGGTCTGGAACTGAACCATATGGTCTGAGCTCTTAGGAGCTGCCTAAGAGCTCTGAGGACATGGAGTGTGCCTCTGACCACGGAGCCTTAGTATAAAAGAAAGGTGCTGATGATAACAGTCCTGGGGCAAGAGCAGTGAGAGGAGTGATAATCAGTGGAGAGAGCAGCACAGAGAGGGTCCATCTATGTCCTCTCAACTCCTTGGCCTCCTCACTCCTGATTTCTTCATTGCCTGTCCGCCACTGGTAACATCCTCTCTCCCCTCTTCCCCAGTGACCTCCACCAGTCGCCAGATCCGCACCAAGGTCATGGATGTGCACGATGGCAAGGTGGTGTCCACCCACGAGCAGGTCCTTCGTACCAAGAACTAAGGCGGCTCAACATTGCTCAGGCTTAGGAGGCCCCCAGTGTGGACACAGGTCTCACTGGGGGATCCTCTCTCCTGCCCCACAAGTATACCATACCTGAATCCTGCCTCACCCTTGTTGTCTCCTGGCAATCAATAAAGCTTCATTATCTGAGTTGCACAACTCCCGCCTCTGCCTGGTCATTGTCAGGAGTGGAGGTGGTGAGAAGCATTTCTTTGGAGCTCATCATAGACCTGGCTGTGCCCTCTGGGACTGGGAGAAAGGGCCTGGAGGTGGACTGGGCTCAGGTCCCAGGATGGCTTTCACCATCTCTAAAGACACAGATAGATGTGTGTACAAGGTCATTTGTGGTGTCTCCTAGGGCATGAAGGAACATTCATTCATTCACTCACTCACTCACTCATTAATTTACTCATTTATTCATTAGTTTGTTCATTCATTCATCAGGTATATTGAGTGCTTTTTGTGTGCCAGGCACTGTGCTAGGTTAAGATTCTTAACGTTTTTGTCTTCAGGGATTTCACTGAGAATACATCTAAAGCTTAAGATCTTTTCTTCCCAACCCCCAATAAATGCACACACATTTGTACTTAATTCATGAAGTTCATGGATCCCCTAAAGCTCATCAAGGGAGGTCCACAAACCCAGTAAGAACTCATGCTTTATTGAGAGCTTTGTCTCCCTTCATCCTACTTGCTCTTGCCTCTAGGGCTGGGTCTGAACGTGCCTGTTCTTAGTTGACATGGGGCAAGTAGATTATCATCTCCAAGCCCCAGTTTCCACATCTGTAAAGTGGGCATACTGACAGTATCTACCTTGCGGGCTTGTTGCAAGGATTTTCTGGAAGAATGCATGTAAGGTAACTAACACAGTGCCTGGAACAGTGTAGGCTCAGAGCACAGCTGCGTGAGCACTACTGGGTGAGCTACATCTAGTGCGTGGTGACTCTCCACTTATCACAAGGGCATTTTTTGAGGCTTTGGGAACAGACTGGTTTCTAGCCCTGGATCTGTTCTGTATTAGTTCCTGTGACCATGGAGCATTTCAGTTTCCCCATTTATCCAGTAAGCATGGTGAGTTCTGACTCTTGGAGCTGATATGGGAATCCAACGAGTGAATACACATTAAGAGCCTGGTCTGTAGGAGCCTTCTCTGGTAGGGAGTCTTTTCCTCTCTTTAGGGGGCTGGAAAAGGAGGAGGAAGGGGAAGATCTCACTGAGTGAGTAGTGAAGATTCCAGAGGTGGGTAGGGCTCACTGCCCTGAGCTAGGAAAGAGTTGAGTAGTCACTGTGTCACTTGAAACAGTTCATTCACTGGGCTGCATGAATAAAGCTTCTATGGGGAGCCAAGGATGCAACTGTGGTTAAAGGCTTAGTCTTTGACGGCAAGTGGGCTGAAAGCCTGGATCCTGAAATCAGTCACCCTGGGTTGGAGTCTCAGCTCCTACATTGACTAGCAGAAGAGTTTGGGTAAAAATCCTCTTTTACAGAGTGGGAAATGAAAACCCTTTCTACATAAGCTAATGGAGGATTAAATGACTTCATGTCAGTGAGTTTAGCATCCTGGCTGGCACATAGTTGGTGCTCTCTAAATGGTAGTATAAGAGGGTAACTTCTTAGGAAAAGGGATAAAGTGATGTTGGTTTCTCTTGCCCTCATCTTCACCCCAGAGAAGAGACCTGTTTTGTGTTCTTGAAACTCTGGGATGTCTTTTTTGCCTGAGTTTTGGCATTAAGAAGGGTTGATCTGGGTGATATCTGGGGCAAGGTGGGCCACCCTCGAGGTGAATGAGTAGAGTTTTGGAGGTATGAGGGGACATCTCAGGGAGGAGGAAGGTTTGAAGGACCTACCTTAGAGACTGGGAAGGGATGGTTTTGTGGACCTTGGACCTAAAAGTGGTAGGACCCTGGTGGGGAGGGGTGGCATGAAAACCCTAGGGGCGCTGGACTCCAGGGGCCAGTGTTCCTAGCTGGGCGATTAACTCAAGTGTGGCCTGGTATCTGGGGAGTGGTCCACATTCAGGAGACCACATGGGGCTGGACAGGGAGCAAAACAGCAGTAGTCGCCAGTGAGGACTGAAGCCTAGAATGTTCTGGACTACCTAAGAATACCCAGATATCATTGCCTTGGAGGTGGTGGACAGGGACCATGGGTAGTTGGAGTAGGGTGAGGGCCTCCAGAAAAAGCAAGGATATTTACAGTCAGAGCAATGTAACTACATGCAAGGAAACCCCCTACCAAAACTCTGTGTTAAACATTAAGCTCTAGAGTGATTCTTCAGTGAGATAAGTTAATGTTCCCCAGATAAAGAAGAGTAGCACATGATTTTATTGTGCTAATCATTTGTAATCATGTAAGATTCACTTTAGCATGCTAAAAGGCCCAGGCCTATGTGCTGTCTTTCCTCCTTCAGACCTGATGTGGTGATTTGCAATCTGGGCAATTAATAAAGGCAAGTAAGCCCAGCCATAAACAGCGTAGTAAAAGGCAGGAAGGATTCCATCTTAAAAATAAGATTGCATTTAATACCCAGGAAGTTAAGAAGTAAGATTCTTAACTTACACTTTAGCAAACAGACAATAGCTCAGTTCACCTTGGGGGCTGGGCAGGCGGTCTTGTTTGATATGCTCCCAGACCAAGATGCTGGTACCTCAGAGAGAAATCAGAGCAGTAAATTTCTTGTGTTAAGTTGATTTTAAATATTCAGAGACCACTTAACAAGTCCACACCCCTAAGCCCTTTATCACATTCCCAACTGCCTATAAAACCCCTAGACAATGCACAGCTACGGGCTCTCTTGTCCCCTCCTGGTGCAAGCCAGGAGCTCTTTCCTCTCACTTTACCTGTAAATAAAAGCCTTTCCCTGGCTCTCCTACCTTGAGTGTTTGCTAAGTTCATTCTTTGAGTCCGCAAACAAGAACCCCTGCATCAGTGTTAGATTAGAGTTTCCACCCCCAAAGGAGTTCTGCTTTAGAGCAATATAGCAGTGGGAGATTTCTTAGACTTGGGTGTGGTGAGGCGAGCTTCCCTTCCTCTTGAGCAGCTACTGTTAATGTTTGGAAGGAACCCACGGAGAGTGGGCTTGCTTGATGGTGAAGATGGCAGCTGGAGGTCACCTGGCTAAAAGCAGGAGCAGAAGTGGGTTGGGGGGAAATCAAGCAGCAGGCTTTGAGGTGGTCCTACCCTGCATGCCTGGGCCCCAGAGGAAAAGAGCAGACAGGGCAGCTGTCCCAGAGTCCCACGTGGAGTCCACTCTGCTCTGGGGTCCCCCCGCCGGCCAACACATCGAGTCCTGCTGCCGACCAGGGCCTGGAACCACAAGAACCCAGCTAAAGATCTGCACCAGGCCCCTGACACTGTCAAGACTGCCTCCCTCACTGCCAGCCCAGATCTAAATGACAGGAAACCAGGAAAGCGACTCCACAGCACAGTCTAGTGGAGGTGAGGAGGAGTTACCTCTCAGAGGCTGGGGGTGAGCAGTAGGCGTGTCACATGACTTGGCTCCCACCTCCCCCAGGGCAACTGGGAGGAGTGACCTCTCCCATCCTCTCAGAATGCAGAAGGGCAGTGCTGCAAGGGAGAGGTGTCCCCCGACCCCCCTCATCCTGGGACAGTGGCCTGCTCTAGTTCAAACTGACTAAAAGTGGCCAAGAGCCCAGCCTGGGGCTCAGGCCCCTGCTTTCTTATCAGCCTTGTGATTCATTGTTGTTTTGCTCTCTCTCAGGGATGGGATGAAACCGAAAGTCCCATGGAACCAGCATGTGTATTTTTTCCTTGCCGACTCCAAGGTTTTTGCTTTATAGGATGGGTCGACCTTGAAATTCTGGGTCTTCTTTAGTTCTGGGGGCTCTTTTTATTGTGAAAGGACCTCAACTGTGTCCAGGGATCTTTACAGGCTAAATGTGGCATATCTCCCCAAGGTTACTCTACAGGCTGGTGTCAGAGGAGAAAGGCCCAGGAGGCCTGAGGTCCAGGAGGCTGGAGGTCCCAATGTCCTGTCCTGGCTCACCTCACTGAGATTGGGTGCTGCCGCCAAGGGGACAAAAGCATGCCAGGCAGTTCCACGGTGATGGCCTGGCCTCAGGCAGACACAGGACAGGAACCAGCAACTCCTCCTTTGCCCTTTGCTGGGCCAGCACTGAGCTGATGTGGCTTCCTTGGGCAGCACCATCAGCTGTAGAGCCAGGCCTGCGAAAAGAAGCCTTTTTCCTGTGAGGAGCTCTGATGAACCTGGGGTGACTTGGCTTGGGAGAAAGGGTGAAAAAGAGACACAGAGACATAAAAACAAAAATGTACATAAAGGAGTCAGAGACAGAGAAAGACAAGACAGGGAAGGCCCTGGGCTAGCACCTTTCATTCATTCATTCGCCCATATGTATGTATTGAAGCTTACTGTTCTTGGTGTGGTGAACATGGGGGGAATTGAGTCAGACTGAACAAGGAGAGAGACAAGGCAAGCAGGAAGGCAGAAAGGAACTCAGGGACCGTGTGAGGCTGGGGGCACAGAGGGAGCCCTGAACCCGGTGCCCATTTCGTTCCCTCTCCTGCAGGATAATCCCCACTTCACCTCTTGCTTCTGTAGCTCTGTGACTGTGGCCCAAGATGCTCACCCTCTCCAAGCTTCAATTTGGTCAGCTGTACAGTAATCTAAAAATGAGTACCTACCTCATAAAAGGACTGTGAAGATTAAATATGACAGGGTAGGCAAAGCAACGGGGATCTTGCCTGGAGCCCCGGAGAGTCCTTGAGGGAAGACACCGTGGTCCTCCAACTTTTGTGCACCCTCCTCCTCAGCCCCACTTAGCACAGGTCCACTTAGTGGGGGCTCAACAGACAGAGGGACTGATAATACGTGAAAAGGCTGAGAACCCAAGTCATCCATACAGTCCAAGGGGAAGTCAGGGGCATGCACAGTGACAATGACATCAGGAAGATGTTCCAGTGTGTGCTGGACCCATAGCAGCAGCTTTACCATGTTCGCTGTTTTAAGCCTCACAACAACCTTGGGAGGTAATAACTGTTTTTCACCACCACGTGCTTTGCCTGACCCGGCCTGCGGCCCATTAGCCACTGCCCCTGCAGTCAGGTTCCCGCCTCATTCGCACATGCTGTGTGCTCCTCCTCCAGGGTGCTCCTCTCCTAGCCCACTCCCACGCACCCTCCCTGATCTCCAGGCCAGGCCACACCCTCATCATTTGCTCCCAGTGTTCTCAGCATCCGCACTCGCCCCGTGTAATCTCGATGGTCTGTTTTATCACGTGACAGTCCAAGACCGTAGGGGCTCCGTCTGGTTTACTCATCACTTTATCCCCAGCACTCAGCACAATGCCTGGCACACAGTAGGTGCCCAATGAAGGATGAATCCAAACTTGCAGTGAGGAAATCGAGATGCAGAAAAGGGAAGCAACTTTTCCTCCCCAAAACGAATGAACCTGGCTTTAGACTCAGACCTGTCTGGCTCCTGAGCCAGTGCCCCGAACCTCTCTGCACGTTCGACCTTGCAGACACAAGGCTGGGGTGTCAGACGTAGGGAGAGGATGCTTCTGAGGGCCCATGCTGTCCCCCAACCCTGGCCCATGCCCCTTGGGCTGGTGGGGTCTGGCTAGGTGGGGTGGTGGCAGACGCCTAGCGTGTGAGGAAAGAATCAGTGCTGACAGGAGCAGGCGCCTCTGCCCCGAGCCAGTGGGCATTTCCTGTCCACATCACTAATGGAGGGGCAGGCCTGTGCCACACCTGTCCTCCCTCCGCAAGCTGTCAGAGGATGACTCAGGGTGCTTCCCAGGGCTCAGTGAGACAGCAAGTTGAGGGGGGAGGTGAGCCTCTGGTTACAGGCAAGCAGCAGGGCTCTCATGGCCTGAGGAAGGCTGTCCTTGTCCCCTCACCCAAGTCCCCACACCCCCTGCCCTTTGGGGACACCCATAGTGGCACTGCTTGGTTCTGCCTCTGTTAGTCGGTCTGAGCCCTGGCAGCTCAGTCCCTCCCACAAGCCCCCCTCCCCCCAAGGGCAGGGCCAGCACCGAGGATGCTGGCACCACTGGCGCGGTGGGGCTGCAGAGAGCAGTTCTGCTTCCGCCCGGTCTCAGGAGCCAGGGTGCCCTGAGCTGCATGCTCCATTCCCTGCTCAGGCTTTGGAGGGTTCCTACAGGGGGTGTTAGGTATGGGGCTCTGAGGGCAGCCTCTGAGCCCCGAGAGGGTAGAAAAGTGAGCCATGTCACCTGGCCGAGAAGAAATTGCTCACTCAGGCCAGGGCTCTGTCAGCCTCCATTCTTCCCTGAGCCCATCTTGCCCAGTCTGGGTCCCCGGGCCAGACAGACAGCTCACAGAGGGAAAGGATGGTGCCTGGGGACTGGAGTAAGTCCTCCGATTCGGGGTGCGGGGGTTGTCCACCATAGCAGGCTCCTCCTCGTATTGGAAGGAGGGCCAGATGTGGGGAGCAGGGCCACACACGGGGAGTAGTTGGGCATTCATCCAGAGACCCCTCCAGACAAGGCCTCCTGAATACACTGTCTTTATGGCTCTGGCAACTGTCCACGAAAGTGCTTCTCATGAGGAAACTGAGGCCAAGGCCCCAGGGTAGGGAGGGGGGCTGAGAGGCAGCCCCCTGTCTCTCCACACCACTGCTTCCTGAGCCCCAGGGGGAAATGTCAGATGGCAAGAGCAGTGGCCTCTGGGGAGAGAGCAGCAGGTATGGGAGCAGATGTGCCGGGACAGCCCAGATGTAGGAGAAAGGCCTGGGCCTTCTTAGCATTTACAGAAGGGAGGGGAGCTGGCGGTGAGCAGGGTTCCCTTAGTGCAGGCAGAGAATTGGCCAGGTAAGTCCAAAGTTCAGATTTGACAGTTGATCTGGAGTACATGAACTGTCAAATCCTTGCCTCGCTGGCCCCTGGGATATGAGTGTCCTCACTGGCAGCTCAGCCTTCCTGAGCAACTGTAGTGGACGTCTGATGCCTGCATCCTGCTGTCTGGAGCTGAGTGACAGTGAGGGCAAGCCCAGAGGGTGGAAAGTTGAGAAGGTAATGGGAAGCAGGGATTGGAGAGCTCGGGACCAGGGCTAGAAATGCGCCATCTCTCACAAGAGCCAGCTAGGCAGGCATGTCCCAGATGGGACTTTCTGGTCAGGCAGGCAGGTCTCAACTGCCCTACACAGTCAGGCCTGGTTTTTAGGGTCCTCTGACATAAATGCATTTGCAAAGAATGCACATGCCAGCTCTCCCTGGCCTGCTCACCCTGGCTCTGCCACCTCTCCTGCATCCAGCTGGGGTACCTGGGACCTGGCGTTTACATCCCAGAGTGGCAGCATCAGCACGGGGATGGCGGGAGTGGGCGGAGGTAGAAAGGGTAGGGCCTTCCAGGTGTCCAGTCACATTGCACGCAGATGTGCAGTTCAGCAACAGAGCTTGGCAGGAGCCTGGAAAAGGTTTACAACCAATGCACTGACTACCAAGTTGGTATGAAAGTTTCCCTTGTGTTAGGCAGTCACAAAATGCCATCAACATTTTTTGTGTGACCTGTTTAATTTTTTATGTCACATATTTTGTACTACCCATTTATTCAACACATTTTGGTATATCAGCTTACCTTTCTTTTCAACAAATACATATTTATGAAGGAAATCCTATATTACTACTAAAAAAACCTGAAAATCAGAATCACTTGCAGGAAATGAAGGAAATGTCAAATAATAAATACTTAGTTTTTAACTAGATAACTTTTGCTTCTTAAAGGTTCTCAGCCCAAGGCTGGCTTTGGTTTTGTTAAACAGGGTGATGGCAAGTGTAGAGTGTATTGAAGAGGCCATCATGTCCAACCGAGATTTTCCCCTTGACTGATCAGAAGATTGAAAAATAGAAAAAGGAACTACTTTTCTCACCAAGTGACTCAATATTGTGTAACACAGTCTCTGTGCATTGTCTAAAAGCATCTCAGGAAACACTGGTCCTTTATGAAGCTTTAACATCTGTTTGCTTCAGCCCAGATGTCATTACTTCTTCCAGAGGTCATTGTTGACCAATCTGGCCTCTTTCTTCTCATCTTTAACTCTATTTGGCCCTTAGCATCTCCTACTGCAATGACCAGTTATCTTTCCTTCATCCCATGTGTTGGGAACCTGGACCAGACACTGCTTGGCACAGGAGCCAGTACAAGATGAGCAAGCACAGGTGTAAGAAGTTCTACTGTTGGAAGACACAGTTGGGGGAACACATAGATAGAGTGTGGAAACTGGACCAGAGCAAGGTGTAAAGTCAGAGGAAGAGGAACCAGGAAGGCTTCAGGGAAGAAGGGAGCACACAGATGGGTCTCCAGAGATGAGTAGGAGTTTTCTGGGTAGAATAGATGGAGAGGAACATTTCACTTGGAGGGAACTGGAAGCACTGAGCATTAGCTGAGGTATGAAGGGTATTTGGGAGCATTGTATGATTTGGTTAGGAGGTCTGGGGAATGGCAGAAGATGGGGCCAGAATGGAAAGATCAGGAAAGGCCTTGAGTGCCAAGAATGTGGACCTTATCTTGGGAAGGGAAGTCAGTGGATTGATGTGGTCAGACATGGGTTGGAAAAACCACTCTGGCTTCTGTGTGGGCTTGGAGGAACATTCAGGGGGACCAAGAGAGGCAGGGAGAGCAGCTTGGAGCTGATGGCAAAGGTCCAGGTGAGGCAGAGAGACTCTGGAGGTCGAATGACCAGAGGGAGCCTAACATTTTTGGAGCTTTTCCCATGAGTCTCTTACAAGGAGGTGGGCAGACTATAAATGCCTTCATTTTACAGAGGAGAGAACAGAGGTGTGGAATAGTTTAGTAAATTAGAGTCCCATAGCTAGTGAGCGGGGAGTAGGGATTGAGCTTGGGGAATCTGGCACCAGAGTCCACCACCTTCTTTTCCGCTCTCTTCCGGCCCTAGTCACCAGAATACACTTGTGACTCTCTGCCAGGAGCAAGGGGCTTGTAAAATTCCAGGAGGGCAGTCTAAGCTACACACCCCTCTCTCTCCCAGGGCTCAGTATGGGTTAAGTATTCAGCCAAGGTCCATTTCCTACCGCCTGCTGAGCCCGGCTGAAGGGCCAGCACAGTCAACCCACTTGCCTTCCTGCTTGAAGGTCAGCTGGTATTAGCACCACTGCATTCAGGCGACTTTCTCCCTGAGGCAATCACGTGAATTCTGCTTGCTGTTTCCGAGCAGGCACATTTGCTTTGTAACCATCTCAGTCTCTCTTCCACACTTGTCTCCTCCATCAGACTGGGGTATCTGAGAGCAAGAACTGGGCTCTGCATTGGACTGGAGCTTCGTGAGGCAGGGACTGGGCTTCCTATCCATGCTGGCAGCTCTCTGTGGGCAGCGGTTGCATCTCCCCCTTCCTCTATAATAACTCCTCGGTGCTCCAGCTCCAGCTAACCCCCAGAGGGCACAGGGTGGGAGCAGCGAGGGGTGCGGACGGTGATGATGACCAGTGAGGGAGGTGACTTCACTCCTGGGAGTTTCCATACCAGAGGGGCTAAGTCTCAGACCTGCTATTGGGCCAGCCAGAGACCAAAATCCAGGATCTAGGTCACCCCCTTGGCAGCCAAGCTGATTTATGTGCCCCTGACAGCATAATATCATTAAATTACCCCACACAATGAAGAGAGGCTGGGCCACCTCCAGGCAGTCACCGAAGGACGCTGAGCCTGGGGCCTCCCTGCCGCCTCCCATGTCCCAGACCTCTTGCAAGTCTGTGGGGGAAGGCAGGGGGCGGACAGACGGCACACCCAGGTATGCCACCTTCAGCCGGGGGTATAAGTAGGCAGCCTGGGGACAGCTCTGCACCCTGAACTCCACAGCCAGCAGCCCTCTTACAGAGGCTCCCTATCCTACAAGCTGCGGGCAGGGCCATGAGTGGCAGACGGGCCTCATTGTCTTTGTGGCACCGGAGCAGCAGCTGCGGGGGTGGCGGGGGCGTGAGGTCCTCATTCAGCCACTTCAGCTCCTCAGGGGCTGGTGGAGGAGGGGGCTGCTTCAGCTTGTCCAGTGGCTATGGTGGGGGGAGATCTGGGGCCTGTGGGAAGGGAGGAGGCAGCAGTTTGGGCTCCAGCTATGGCGGAGGGCATGGGGGTGGCTTTGGTGCAGGTTCCCTGGGCTCCAGCTGTGCTGTTGGAGGAGGCTTTGGGGGGCCTGGGGGCTTTGGAGGGCGCTTTGGTGGTGATGCTGGAGGCAGTGATGGTGGCATTCTGATGACTGATGAGAAGACCACCATGCAGAGCCTCAATTCCCTGCTGGCTTCCTACTTGGAGAAGGTGCAGGCCCTGGAAAAGGCCAATATCAGCCTGGAGAATAAGATCCGGGAGTGGTATGACAGGCAGGGGCCCAGGATCTTCCATGAGGATTACTCCTCTTACTATGACGCTATCAAGGATCTCAAGAAACAGGTGGGTGGGGAAACTCCGATGTCCATCTCTTGGTCTCTGTCTCTGTCTCTGTCTCTTTCACACACACACATACTTACATGCTTTATGCCAAAAAGATAAGATGCTACACTCTTAGCTTAGACAACAGCCAGGGAATCCATCTTTTAGAAACTTTAACTTTCATCAGAAACAAAGTTGTATTTGGTTCCTGATGGCCCCAGGGCTGGGACTTTGGCCTGTGCTCTGGACTTTCATCTCCATATCCCCAACATTTGGAGTCCAGGCAGAGCAGGGAAGAGACCTGGATTCACAAGGGTGATTCTGGGACTGGATGTGGGAACCTCCTGTGGCCTGGTCCCTGGTTGGGAACGCAGAGGCAGTGCAGTGGGCGCACAGTGATGGGGGCACCACCCTGAGAGCCAGCAGCCTGGCCCTGGGTCAGCTTGCTATGCGGCCTTGGGAGACCCGATGCCCTCTGATGCCCTATCCATTTAATGCAGACAACAGGCAGACCAGCTTTTAAGTCCCTGCTGGTTTGAAACTTCTGTAATCTTATGAAAAAAAAAAGAGGTAAGAGGGCAGCCGCCAGAACCAGCCGGGTCACATGGCTCAAGAGAGGGGAGTGTCTGTGCCTGTCTCTCCTCTCACTCTCTAAGGGTTCAGAGCTTTCTAGTTTGGAAAACTTTGAAATCCTATCCATCCCTTCCTACTTCCCTGGGCCCCTATAGGAGCCTGTCTTGACCTTTCATTTTCTTGAATCCAGATACACATGCTAGCTGTTCAAGCGATGGAGCGGATCTAGAATGCTGGGGATGGAAGTGATCTTCCATCCATCCATCCACCCATCCATCCATCCACCCATCATCCAACCATCCATCCATCCATCCAGATGTCCATCTACTCAATTTTGTGAATGACTCCTCTCGGTGTAGTACTGGGCAGACACAGTGATGTACCATACTTGGTCTCTGACCTTGAGGAACTAACTCGGTGTACTAAGTCTAACTAACTCTGTTCCCACCTCATCCCCTTGCCTTTACACCTTCTGGTGAACTCCCTCTGGCATCCTGTTTCTTCTATCCCAAACCTCTTCCACCTATTTATACATGTGCAGTCTTAGCTATCCTTAAGGGACCAATTCAATTGCCTGAAGTCTTGGCAATTCTTGGCAATTGCTTCCTCCCTGAAGTGTTTCTTGATTTCCCATAGCCATAAGTCACCTCTCCTTTTCTTGAACTTTCCCTGGATACTTTGGATATTGTAGTCAACTGTGGGCTCCTTGAGGAGCAGTGTCTCATTGATCTATAAACTCTCCAGTGTCCTTTGTAGTATATTTTCAAATATTTCTTGAATGAATGCATAAATGAAGGCCACACTGAACATCTTTGCTGAAAGCTGTGAGGGGTCTGTGCCATGAACCAGCTGATGGAAGCTCCTTCTATCTCTTAAGCGTCTTCTTGTATGGGTCCTCATCCCCTGTGGCTTTGCCTGGCCTCTTGCCCTCCCAGCAGAGGATCACAATGGGGGAGCATGGGTTAGATGCCATCTCCTCTTTTTTTTTCAGATTGTGGACATCACAGTGGACAACAGTAAGATTCTCTTGGATCTTGACAATGTTCGCATGTCACTGGATGGCTTCAGGATGAAGTGAGTCCTGCTCCCACCCACTCACATGTCATACATCCTTCCTCCGCCCCCTAGTGCTCTGGAGGTCCTGTAGGGACTGGTGCCCTCTTACTCATTCCCTCCCCAAGGCTGGTCTGCAGGTTTGAGATGGAGCAGAGCTGGCGACAAGCAGTGGATGCTGACATCAATGGCTTGCGAAGGGTGCTGGATGAACTGACCATGCAAGAGTCTGACCTGGAGATTCAGTATGAAATGCTGCAGGAGGAACTGATAGCCCTCAAGAAGAATCATGAGGGTGTATGGTCCTGGCTACTTCCAACTTATCAGGGATATGGAGGAAAAGAAGTGTAGAGATAGTGAGGGTGGGGGGAACAAGAGGAAGTTGGAGGTGCAGCTATGGAGCATGGCCTGGGTCCCCCTTACTCTTGGGGACACTCTCAGCAGTCCTTAGCACTGCCTATGGTGGTGGCTGGGCTTTGGCTTCACAACTGTGCTTTCTTTTTGTACCATGAGGGGAGTAGAGAGAGAGGGCTAAAAAGTGGTGGAGAGGATCCCACCTCCCTGACTTCGTAATCGTTCTTCTCTGGCAGGAGATGAGCCAGTTGACCAGGCAGAACTATGGGGACGTCAGTGTGGAGATGAATGCTACTCCTGGCAAAGATCTCACCAAGATCCTTAGTGATATGCGCCAGGAGTATGAGCAGCTCAGTACAAAGAACCATAAAGACATTGAGCAGCAATATGAGACTCAGGTGAGTGGAGTGGGCTGCCCATTTAACCTTCTTTCCCCCCATTCTTGAAGCCCTCCATTCCTTCACCCCACCTCTCTATTCTCCCACCTCTCCATCTCAGTCCAGCTGTCATTCATCATCTTCTAATTCATTCATACCTACAAACATAATTATTGAGTGGCTTCTCAGTGACAGGTTCTATGTGAAGTCATGATGTCTCAGAGATGAGCTAAAATAGATGGCTTCCCTTGAGAATCTCAATTTATTGCATGTCTGGACAAAGGCAGAGCATCAACAGCTTACACAAGGCTATGTGCTACTATCTAGACTCTAGTAGAGGTTCACAGTCTGCTTCTTACTACACCAAGCTCCTTGATGATTCTCTTTTTCCCTGGATCTCCAGCTCCTAGTATAGAGCCTGGAACAAGAGGACATGGTTCTGTGGTATGTGTGTGTGTTTAGGAGGCAGTTTTAAGTAAGGTTGAAAAGGTGGTTTAGGGACGAACTGTGAAGAGTATTGAAGTCTTGCTATCTCAGAAATGTTAAGTTGAGAGACTGGACTGGAGAGACCCAGAACTCGGGGTTCTCGGCTTTGGCTCAGTCTTGGCCCTGGAGGTAAAGGTCCTGGTAAGTGGGGCAGAACCTTGCTCACAGCAACCTCTGGCCCAGCCTGGTCCTCACTAAGCTTCTGGGTTTGCAGATGAACCAGTTTGAGCAGGAGGTGATGATTAGTGGCCGGGAGATGGAGTCAAACAACAGAGGCGATCCAGCTCAGGCACAAAGTCCAGGAGTTGGAGACTGAGCTTCAGTCTCAGCTCAGCAAGGTTGGTAGTCTTGCTCTATACCCTCTGCCAAGGTGGAACACAAGAGGTTTGCCATGATCCTCGGGTGAAGAAGGAGAGGGGCTATGATGCAGCATTCCTCTTAGAGTCTCTTCCTGCCCCCTAGAAATCAGCCCTGGAGAAGTCCTTGGAAGATACCAAGAACAGCTGTTGTGGCCAGCTGCAGCAGTTCCAGGAGCAGATCAGTAGCCTAGAGGCCCAGCTCATTGAGATCCGGGCAGAGATTGAGTGCCAGAATCAAGAATACAGCCTTCTGCTCAGCATCAAGACACAGCTGCAGCAGGAAATTAAGACCTACCGCAACCTCCTCGAGGGTGGCCAAGATGACCTGTAGGTGTCCCAGGACTCTCTGGAATCCTAAATTCCTAGGACCTTGACACTACCCCAGTACCTCTGGATAGAGGCAGCTGGGACAGTTCTTGTACACAAGAGTCTGATGGGTTGAGGACTTCTCCATCCTATGGGGGAACCTCAGCATGTTTGGGTTTTGGAAAAGGAGGGCAGTAACAATGAAAGAAGGGACAACTCCCTGCTTTGGGGAGAGGAGGGCTTTCTCCTTCCAGCTGTGGTGCCAGCCCAGCCTTTGTCCTCTGCCTTATAGGAAGGAAAACTTAGGAAAGACTCACATTTGGGTTTCGACTATGATCAGGTCCATCCTTGTATATGTATGTGGGGTTCTTCGTTTTATGTCTGTTTTCTTTCCTTCTCAGTGAATCTCATGGAACTGGACAAATTGGCTTTGGAGGATCTCATGGTGGAAGTAGAAGCAGTCATGGAAGAGGATCTAGGGGAGGAAGTGGAGGCAGCTATGAAGGAAGAAGTGGTGGTGGCTATGGTGGAAGAAATGTATCCAGGGGAGGAAGTGAAGGCAGCTATGGTGGAGGAAGTAGTTCTGGAGGAGGAAGTGGAGGCAGCTATGGTGGAGGAGGTAGAGGTGGTTATGGTGGAGGAAGTGGATCCAGGGGAGGAAGTGAAGGCAGCTATGGTGGAAGAAGTGGCTATGGTGGAGGAAGTGGGTCCAGGGGAGAAAGTGGAGGCAGCTATGGTGGAGGAAGTAGTTCTGGAGGAGGAAGTGGACGCAGCTATAGTGGAGGAAGTAGAGGTGGTTATGGTGGAGAAAGTGGATCCAGGGGAGGAAGTGGAAGTGGTTATGGTGGAGGAAGTGGATCTAGGGGAGGAAGTGAAGGCAGCTATGGTGGAGGAAGTGGATCTAGGGGAGGAAGTGAAGGCAGCTATGGTGGAGGAAGCAGTTTTGGAGAAGGAAGTGGAGGCAGCTGTGGTGGAGGAAGTGGATCCAGGGGAGGAAGTGGAAGTGGTTATAGTGGAGGAAGTGGATCCAGGGGAGGAAATGACGGCAGATATGGTGGAGGAAGTGGATCCAGGGGAGGAAATGAAGGCAGCTATGGTGGAAGAAGTAGTTCTGGAGAAGGAAGTGGAGGCAGCAATAGTGGAGGAAGTGGATGTAGTTATGGTGGAGAAAGTGGATCCAGGGGAGGAAGTGAAGGCAGCTATGGTGGAGGAAGTAGTTTTGGAGGAGAAAGTGGAGGCAGACATGGAAGAGGAAGTGGTGGCAACTGTGAAGAAGGAAGTGGATCTGGAGGAGGAAGTGGATCCAAGGGAGGAAGTATTGTCATCTATGGAGGAGGAAGTACAAGGTTATCCCAGTCCCAGTCCTCTTCCTCAAGCTCTGGTGAGCATGATAATATACAAGGTAAGGGACAACTCTAGGTTGTTGGTGGGGGGTACCACCCCTTTTTTAGTGTCTTTGAATCTCTCTAGGGAATACATATTTTGAGCAGAACTAGATTTTAGGGAGGTCTTTAGTGAGGTGCCATAGACTTGCCTTTGTTTCTGAATTGGTCATTATTTTTGACAGAGCCTTGGGTGAGGCTAGGAGTAGATCTACACATGGCCTGAGACTCACTGGCATAGGAGATGGGTTTGAAACTCTGCATTATCTTATATATTTCCCACCATGCCTGATGAGGTGGTTATTGTTATTATCCCTATTTTCAAGATAAGAAAACAAAGTTCAGAGAAGATAAATAACTTACTCAAGGTCATACAACCAATAAACGAAAGACTCAGCTCTGTGGGTCTCCACAGACAGTACTTTAAATCATCATGAGGATGGGGAGACCTGGATCAGCAACAATTTAGGTAGAAAAAAGGTTCAGGGGTTATAGTCAGTGGTTGGTTCATATAAGCCTGTTATATGATACCACCATCCAAACGGACACACACTGAATGCAATGATCTAAGTGTGAGCAAGAGCCACACAGGTGAAGTGGTCTCTGAGTCAGAGAAAAGTTCCCTCTGTACATGTTGAATTTTACAAAATAAAAAATGTAATGTGAAATTACATAGTAAAAGCCTGGGTGTTGTGACTGAGATTGTTTAGCTCAGAGAAGGCTTGAGGTGCCTTTGAGCTGTCCTTCTCTAGGGTGTCTGTTGCGGTTTTTGTGTGTCAAGTGGCACGCAGGGGCAGAGGCAGGGGTCATCCTGGCCTCAATATCCAAGGAATTTACTAACAAAACAGTTGAATAGAGGAGGGGACTGCCTCATGGACCCCATCCTCAAAAATGGGAGAAGATCTGTGATAGGAGAGCTTCAGGAATTGGACAGGGGCCGATAGGACCCCATGATCCTTCCATCTTAGGATTCTTCAGTTCTTTGGACTCCAGTTCTTTTGGATCCCAGTTTGCCCATCTTTCTCTGAGTCCCAGTCTGTTTCCTGCTCTAAGTCCTTCCTTTTCATGCTCACCTGCCTTCTGTCTCTTCACAGGCTACCCAACTCGATATTAGAGCCCCTGTGGACTTCCCAGGCTTTGCCCCAGCAGAGTGTCCTCCGGGCAGAAAGACCTTGGATGAAGCTTGCTCACTGCATTCTGACATTGGGCATAGCTGGCCACAAGTTCTGGGGCCAATTTGGGCTGACTGGGCATGTGTGTTTCTGGCTACCTATTGGCTCCCTCCCCTGGAATGGGTGGGGAGACCTCTGTTTCTCTGTCTGGTCTTGGGGGGTGACCCTATTCCCTGCCTGATCCCGACTTCCTAATAAAGTTTTCCTACTGCAAATCAAACTTGGTCTTCGACCCATTTGTTCTTTGGAATTAAGAAGGGGCAGAAAGAAGGTAAAGGAAGAATTAATTGAGTCCACTTTAGAAAGTGTTGTTAGCTTTTTTATCACTTAACTTTTGCTTGTAACAAAACAACCCACAGTTAGGTAGCTTAAAACAACAACCATTTATTCAGCTCATAATTTTGCAATTGGCAGTTTAGACTGGGCAGTTCTGTTTTCCTTTATGTATCTGTGGCCAGCTGTAAATTAGCTAGGTGGCTCTGTCTCTGGGGCTTGATTGCATGCTGGTTGTGGGTGAAGGGGGGTGAATGAGCCACATGACTCTCATTCTCCAGCCGGCTAGCTCAAGCAAGGGTCCCAAGATAATGAGCAGAAGCATGTAAGGCCTCTTGAGGGTTAGGTTCAGAGTAGTCACAGCAATTTCATTGTGTTGTCAAAAGTAAGTTACAACCTTGGCTGAATTCAAGAGCAGACAAAATAGACTCCTCTTGATGAGGGGAAGGGCATGGATATTGGGAAGGTGATGACTGAGGCCAGTTTTTGCAAACAACCTGCCATAGTCTATTAGTAGGTCATGTGTTAGCTACAGTTATTACCTAGACTTAGAAGTCACACAGTGTCATTTTTGCTGTAGTCACAGGCTTGCATAGACTCAGAAGGAGAGAGGCTTAGACCTTGCAGTAGACAGAATTCTAGGATGATACCAGTTATTCAATCGATAACTGGGTGAACATAGGTGTTGTTATAAAGCGATTTTGGAGAAGCAATTAAAGTTCTTTAATGTGTTAGCCTTAAGATAGGGAGATTATCTGGTGGGCCTGACATAGTCACATAATCTCTTTAAAAGGAGAGAGTTTTCTCTGGCTGATCAGAGAAGAGTAGGTCAGAGATTTGAAGCATGAGAAGATTTTAATATGTCATTGCTGGCTTGACGATGGAATATGGGTGGCCTCTAGGAGTGAGAGCCATCAAGGAAAAGGGGATCTCTGTTGTCCAGCTGCAAGGAACTGACTTTTTCCCAGAAAAAGTTTGGAAGCAGATTTCCCCTCAGTGGCTTGATGAGAACTTACCTTGGCGAACACCTTGATTTCAGCCTTGTGATACCCTGCATAGAGGACCCAGTCACAGCGCAGACCAGTGAGCTAACAAATGGGTGCTGTTTTAAGCTGTTATGTTTGCAGGGAGTTTTTGAGCAGAAGTAAAAAACAAATACAGACCCCATCTCAAGATGGAGGAGTGTCAATGTCATATCGAAGAACAACATGAGGAACGGGTAAACATTTTGGAAAACACAATTTATCACAGATTGACCAAATCACTGGCGAGGGGTATGTAAAGGCAAACTTAGGACACTAAGTGACACAGAAGTCCAGGAAAACCCATGATCCTGAGATTAATGGAAATAAATGCTGGATGGTGTCTCTGAGTCCAAGATGTCTCTAGCAAGATGCCTGAGAAGCCAGGCTGTGATCCTTCTCTAGTGCCCAATTCTTATTGTGCAGTTGTTTTCTTCTCTGATTCTCTTCCTGCTACCAGCTCTTCTGCCACTTTATATATTCTCTCTACCTCTATTTGGGGAGTTCTCCATCTTGAGCCTGAGGCTCCCCAAGAGAGAAGCCAGAAACTTGCTTTCCCAGCGTCCCAAGCAACAAGGGCATGTCACATGACATAGCACTGCCAATCAGATGTACCCACATAAGACTTTGATTTGGATGTGAAGGGAGTGCTGAATGGAATCTAATACAGTAGGGACAGGGCTGGGGCGGAGACACACAGCTTATTGAGGCCGCAGTAGTGGTGGTTCTGCGGGGATAGGCAGTGCCCAATAATGGTTTGGGCTGCAGTGTCTGTAGCTGGCAGTAACAGTAGTGGTGTTTTCCTGGAGCAATCTTTCAGTGTGATTTGGACAATGTTCCTGTTTGTATATCCCCAGGTGTGATTCTCTGCACATCCTGGAAAAGATGCACTGCTTTCTCTGTGGTGAAAACCAACGTATTCTGGTATTCTTTGCTTGCTGGGATAGAGAAAAAAGAAATTTCCCTGTCAGGCTCCAGGTACTATGGTGATCTGTTCTAGAAAGTAGACTAAATCTGGATTAATGATTGCTATTGGAATAACCATGTGATACCCTGAAAAAAAAATCATTCCTTAACATCTGTCCCTATTCTGCACAGGGAAAATGGTAAGTTAATGGGAAACAATCGGAGTCATCAACCTTGAATTTATCAAACCTTTTATGTGGCACTAATCTCTGTAATTTCCTTAGTATTGTTGGCTCTTCTTGCCACAATAATCCTTATTCCGTTAATCAAGGAGCCATTTACTGACTATATCTATTCCATTTCAGGCCCTGGGAAAGACACCACAGGCTGGGTCCTTTGGGTTACTATTGGGTTTCAAAAGGCTGATTTGGGTCAAAACTCCGTTTACCATCTGATCCTCTGTATTGATCAGATACTCAATTGCAACCAACAAAAGCTACTCTGGCTGTTTTATTAAGTAAGGAATCTATAAAAGTTCTAGATACTTCAAAGAATCATTAGTGGGGCTAGAGAAACAGAATCTAGGCTGCATTTCTAACATCTCCCAGAATGACATAGCAGAATAGAGCTACGGCTTCTGTCAAGACGAGGACGTTTCTAAGTTAGGATGTGGCTGAATCAACCCCTCAAGAGTTTGGGCTTGAGAACCATGCTGTTTCTTCCATCCATGCCAGTAAACTAGATGGCTCAACTGGAGACTATTTCCTCACACCTTTCTTCTAAATTAGGTCTCAGATGATGCAGAACCTAAATTACACAGCTTATCTTACTGGCAAAGTAAGCTGGAATATGTAGTTTTTAGATCTACCACTGGGAAAGAATAGTGATGAAAATAACAGGTATAACACACATCTACATAGGCTTCTAGTCTAACCAGTGAGCCACAGTATTGTTCTGCACTTTCTGAGGTTATAGATAATTTGGAGCCACTGTCCAATAATTCCTGAAGGTCTGGGTATTTCCCTTCCCCTAGGACACAGCTATTCTTGTCAATGCCCATAGGTTCTCTGGGGAAGGCTAGGAGGTAGATGTACAGAACATGCTTGTGATGTTATTGCAGAGTCCTTATTCAAGGGTTCCTGGTCCTCCTTTTACTCAAAGTTCTCTGGGTTGATGAACTGATTCTGGTTTTGGAACTGGATAAAGAGCCTGTCATTCTCTATCATGAGGCTTAAGGCAGGCCTCTTTTGACCGGGGGTGGGGTAGGGAACTGTGGTAGATGTGGAAGACTGACTAGCTCAAATGAGTTCCCATACTCTTCTAGTGTGCTTTCCTGTAACCTAGAGGCTGATAATCTTTAAGCCTACTATTCCCAGACTCCCTTACAGCTATGGATCTAGGGGCTATTTAGGTTTTTGCAATCAGATGTATTCCGTGGAACATGAGTTGAATGAGGAGAGATCTGAAGGAGGGAAATGTCTTCTGTCGATATAGATCTACCAGGTACTATATGGTCCTGGGACCAACAGGCGGTGTCCTGATTCTCAGGCTTTCTGGTTCTGACAGACCAGGAATTCCTTTGGGGCCTGGTTCTGTGGTGTTAATCTGGGAGCCATTCCCAGAGGCCCAATTGAAAGTCTGCATCTCTAGAACACTAATGATTTTGTAAGCAGCTAATGCACTATATTAAATTCTTTTCTGTTAAAAAATTGAGATTTGTTTCTGTTACTTAAAACTGAACCTTCATTGAATCAGGATCTTGGTGAGCTGCTCATACATTTTGGTCTTAGGGTCCTATGGTCATGGATCCCTATCATGGATCCCTACAGATCTTAACATTCTGCTTACTATCCCAACCCTCCATTATTGAAGTGTCCCTACTTGTCCTCTGCCTGGGATCCTATCTCTACTGTAAATGGGGAGCCTAATTCATTTGTACTATCTCCCACACATATCCCCAGAGAACAACTGCTACCATGCTTTTTAAAGACACTGTGTCTAGGTGTTTCTGAACTGCTAGAGTCTAGACAGTGTCTTCTGGGCTTTCATAGTTGGGGAATGGTTAATGGGTTCCACCTGATAACCCCACTCCAACATTGCTGTCTCCCTAGCTGGTTACATTCCTTCCTCTCTATTCTTCTTGCTTTATTATTATTCCTTCCTTCATTACAACAAGGATTTTCTGGAAATTCAATTTTATTTTGTATTGGCCGCTACTGATTTCAGTTTCTGTCTCCCAACTGAGCAAATGTTTAGACCCACTCCCAGATACTTAATGTAGCTGCTGAACTACAAATCTCTGGTGAATGCCTCCATACTGATTACTTCAGCCTGAAAAAAAAATTAGAGTCCATTCCCCAACCCAGTCTTCACATTTCTGCTGATAGAGATTAGCAACATCTTGAAATTCTGGTGGGTTGGCCTTCTTTAAGCTTTGACTTTGTAATTGACCCTCTCCTCAGGGATCTTATTTATAATTCTGGGGGCAATAAAGAGTGGCAGGGTGAAGTGTGAGGTTTATTTGGGTTAGAGTGCTGTAAGTCAGTTAAATCCTCTCATATATATTTTTTTCCGGTTTGGTGGGTGCCCCTCTTTCCTGATCAATGGTCTGCACTGTACGTAAGGGACTTCGCAGGGTTGTGATTTCAACTGATGCTGTGACTTGGCACCTTGGACATCTCAACTTTGAGATGAACAGCCTTGGAAGTAAAGAAATAAGAGATTTTTTTTAAGTATAATCATGGAGAGTCGCTGGTTCTCTGACTGCCCATAGAGTTCAGAATTTAGGACTTTGAGTATATAACTATTTCTCTAAGCTGTCCAGCACAGGTAGAAGGAACTAATATGGTAAAGGAACAAATAGTTGAGGAATGAGACTGACAGCCTCTGAAAATCCTTTTGGCTCAAGGACCTGTTCTTCCAACACCCATAAATCTCGAGCGCTTTGATCTCCCTGAGTTCTCCCACCCCTTTGAGTTTCTCCCGTGTGCGGAGGCTGCTGACGGCCCTCCTGGTCTCTGGGCCCTGATGCTCTCTCCCTATCTCAGGCCCAAACAGGAACCACGTCAGTTCCTTCTCTGTTCTTCTTAATAGACTGAGAACCACTGGGACTATCTAAGGGGATTCTTGTGAAACCAAAAGGAACATTTAAGGAAATGAACCACCACCAGCACCAATAAATAAAACTCAGGAGGAACATACAGAGTGAGATTAGAAGACAGTGAGGAAAAGTAAGGTAGGGATGGGAGTCTCAAAACAGGCTCTTTATGAAAGTCTCTAATGGGAGTCTCCATTTATTTCAATCCCTACTTCACGCCATTCAGTCATCTGTTCATTCCCACAAAGAGTTATTGGTGCCTTTTCTGTATCAGGGATTGGAAAGAACTAAAATTGTGAACACAATGGATGAAGTCTCTTTTCCCATGGGGCTCACAGTCTAGCCCCAGAGAAAACTAAGAAGATTGGTAATTGCTGAGTGGTGTGGTGGGTTCAGTCGATGATGGAGGTGACAGGTCCGTGGGAGCATATAGGGTCCTGACCCGGCCATTCAGCAGGGAAGACTTCCTATGGCAGGCGTTGAGACAGGGAGGTTCCGTATGTCATCTCATTTATTTCTCACCACTGTGAGAGGTAGATACTGTTGCTTACATGTACAGATGAGGAAACTGAGGCTCAGGGAAGGGAGGTAACTTGCCCAAGTCACGCACACTCATGTTGGCCTGACTCCACATCTTGCCCTCATAGCTGTGCCTACTTGGCCTCTAACAATTTTTAGCATTTTCCAAGGTCAGAGATGGGCTTTTGATGAGCAGAGAAGAGCTGTTTGGAGACAACTATGCAAACAACTAGGAGCAAGTTCTGTGATCTCTGGCCTCAGTTCCCCCCTGCCAGAGGGGGAACTGAGCTTGTTAAGGGAATGAGAGAGTGAACAGTTAAGGAAGAGAGGGGGCATTGGACCAGACTGTGTTTAAAGACCCTCTGCCCCAACCCTGTCTGGTCCTGACATTCGTACATCTTCACAAGGCTTTGATCTTCCTGAGCTTTCAGGAATCTTTCAATCCATCTTTGCTGCCACCAGCGCCCTCGGCCTCAGGGGTATGCCATTCTCCCCTTAGCTCAGATCAAATGCAATCCCTTTCATCTGTTCCCCTCAGAGAGACTAAGACATGGTGGGGATTGTCAGAAGGAGTTTTTAAGACTGAGAGAAACCTCAGGGGAGTGAATCAAGAAAACACAGAACCTTTAAGAAAAAGTAAAATTTGAGATCCAGGGGTGGAGTGGGGGTGGAGAGGGAGTTTGCTCCTCTGAGTTCCCTGCTCACTGGGAGCTCCAAGTCGAGCTCCTTTGAC
Organism: Smutsia gigantea; assembly: GCA_032199065.1. NCBI lineage: Eukaryota > Metazoa > Chordata > Mammalia > Pholidota > Manidae > Smutsia > Smutsia gigantea. Next base: position 29,940 of record JAVSCE010021691.1, on the reverse strand, counting down.
ATGACTAGGACGTGCTGGGATTTTCCAAGGGAATATTGTCAGCCCCGATGGACACCTTGGGGAAAAAACAAAGGAAACAACAGAAATTCAAAATTCATAGCAGATAGTCATGTTTGAGGTGCAAGAATTGTGTGCGTGTGTTATGGGGCAAGGGGACTTGCTCAAAGCATCCTCTTCATGGTAGTTCCTAACAGAAGCCCCTTCCTGGATTTGTTGGGCCTTTGGATTTTTAAATGTATGTTTCTTGGGGTATTAATAAATATAAAATAACCCCTTACACCCCAGAACACTTGTGATCTAATCCAGTGGGACACATGGAAATAAACAAGTCCAATAATTTTTTTTATTTGTAGGACTTTTTAGAGCCTTTGATTTCTTAATGTGCTTTATGAGTTTCCAAGAGAAGGGTACAGTACCCAGAGTTCCCTGACTCATTTGTTGAATCCTTGTTGGGAAATACTGGTCTCTAAAGGATGCTGCCTTGACAGCTGGGGTCCTCTGGCCCACCTTCCTTATCTGGGCAGAGACTGCGAGGGTGAGGAGCCCCACCAAAGATGACACGAGCCATCTCAGAGGTTCTGGGAAACTCCAGCCCTAGGGCAGAACAGGACAAGGGGAAGCAGAGTTGTGTCTCTACTCCAATTCTGCAGAAGTGGAGTGCGGGGACTGGTAGGGAGAGACCCTGCCTGCACCACCATCTCCCACCTCCCAACATCTCTCTCCTCCAGCAACTTTCAGGGCAGGACCTCGTCACTGTCACAGTGGATCCCTGGACCAGTTCATCACACCCTGTGTTTAGGGATGTCTTCACAGTCATGCACATATTGTGCCCCTGAGCTAAGAAACTTCTCCCTTGCAATGTGTGCTATAAGAACCATATTACTACTAATAACGATTCAGAGTTCAGTAACTCCCATCAGTGGAGCTTCTGCTAGGTCCCAGCACTGTCCCAGCCATGTTAGGGATGCTACTTCATTAACTGTCACAAACACAATTTGAGGAAGGTCTTGCTGTCTCAGGACACTGAGTCCTAGAGGTTCAATGACTTACCCAAGCCCACGTAACATATATATAAGTGACAGGGCCTGGATTTGAGATTGGGGCTGGCCTGGCTCCACAGTGGCAGAGAAGACCTTCCATCAATCTCAGATGACAGTGGTTCAGGCAGGTGAGAACAAGTTGTGCTAACTTGTAAACACGCCCCTTCTCCTCCTCTGTGGTTGCTGATTACACATGTTCAAGTGCGACTGATGAAGGAATGTAGGCGAGGGCTGAGAACTCTTTGGCTCTACTGATTTATAATTCTGAAATTCATCAATCAAAAATAAAATCTACATTTCCCAAGCTGTCTCCTCTCTGTGAGACCTCTCGTATCTCTTTCCAATGTCATGGCTCAGCTGCAAGGGACGCTGTTCCAGTTTTCTCTTGATCCAAACACTAAGAAAGCAAAATCCTCTTTTCTCCTCCCTTGGTTCACTTCCTTTCCCTTCTTTTCCTGCTTGCATCTGAGATGCTTTGGAATTTTCAGAGGAAAAGTTTGGTAATCCCAGGGAAGACTTTGTGGAAATGGACAAGGAATATTCAGAGCCTGTATAACCCCATGAGATGGAATCAAGCTAATGGGGCTATGGGGAAGGACAACGGGAGTGGCTATCTCCAAAGCCGCTCCACTGGCAAACACACTGGGCCCTCAGCCCCCTTCCCAGGTCATTCATGCAGTTGGCAAATATTCCCTGAGCTTATGGTCCCCATCCCTGTGGACCTCATGACCCACCAGGAGCATACAGGTAAACAGAAATCACAGTGAGCTGTGATGGGGGAGGAACACAGGAAGGGATCTCAGAACAGGGACCCCTAACCTGGACTTGGGGAAGGACAGGGAGGAGAAGGTGGGATAGGAATAAAGTGGAGGTGCTGGTGGCGGTGACTGGGTAGTGGGGACAGCACATGCAGGGGTGTGGAGGTGAGAGCCAGCCTGACGCATTCAAGAAACTGGAAGACGTTTGGAATGGGGGTCGGGGGAGAGAGTGCTGAGGCCTGAAGATGGAGAGGTAGGCTGGGCTGGATCATGAAAGGTTTTGAAAGCCATGCCACAGAGGTGGGACCCACTGAAGGGTCCCGTGTTCAGGCTGTCTAATGTCAGCCTCCTAACATCAAATTTGTTGAGGATCTGCGAGACAGCTCCAAGGCTGTTGGGAGTCTTTTGCCAATGCCCACATTTCCTATTGTGCAGGACAACTGCTGGGGGCACCAGGAGGTTGGTCACCCATGCAAACACTGACCTCTCCCAGAGTGTCCTCTTCCTTTCTGTGGTTTGGAAGACAGGTTCAGTGACTTGTCTAAGGACCAATAGCTAGTGGGAGGCTGAGTACCCTCCTGGATTTGAGCCCACATATGTGGCATTCCATGGTAGGTGGATTCTCTTTAGGCATCCCGTCTCAGCCCCTTGCAAGGGGTTTAGGGGTGTTCCTAGGTCTCATTGAATATGCATTCCTAATCTGCCCAGCTTTTCATAGCTTGATCTTCAGGGTTCCACTAAACTCCATCCACAACAGAGCTGTGAATTGAGGGGCTTGCCCTATTCCAGGAAGTTTGTAAACATCTTGGTTACACTGATTCCATCAGGTCTGGTACCGGGAAGCAGGAGGCTGGGGGGGGATGCGTTGGCGATGTGGTGTGGCAAGTATTTCTATCCACTCAGCTTCCTTCACAGCCGTGGCTGCAGCGGCCCCTTGTGGCCATTTTACACACGAGGAAACAGTGCGAGATAAATTACAATTTTAGAGCTGGGAGGGGATGTACCTTTCCTTAGAGATGGCTTCTCCATTCCTTTGTTGCTCAGAGAGGGAAAGAAATGTGCCCAGAGTCACACAGCTGAAATGCAGGTCTTGGGACTTCCAGCCCTCCTGGGGTTCTTTCTCTTGTATCAGTATCCGTTCAATGCCCCTTTGCTGTCTGTAGGGAGGCTTGGGAGTAGCTTGGAGAGTAGCGCCTGCCCTTGCCCATTAGGCCCCTCTGACCCTTCCTCTCCTCTCAGAACTGAGCAAGGTCAGGGGGTATAGAAAAAGGGGGGCGATAGCAGGGAGGAGCCTGCCCATGGCATGGCAGCGAGACCCCAGGCGGCCTCCAGGGGGCGCTGTGGCGCCAAGTTGGTCCGGATCTGCGCAGGCGGAGGGAGCTCTGCACACTGAGCACAAAGGCCCCTGCTTACGCGCAGCCCGCCAGGGGCCTGGAGGAGATTGCGAAGGCGAGCCCGAAGCTGTGGCTGGCTCCGACGGGGACACCGCGCCTCTTTCCATAGCTCGACGCCAGGCTTCTGATACCTGCTACAACTTCCTCCAAGCAACTACACTTTACAGTCACCGACTCTGTTCTCTGGGACTCTGAGTGGCTGGAAGGTGGGCAGGCAGGATTGCTGTCCCTGTTACTAGACCGGGAGACAAGTTACAGAGAGTCCTCGGGATTGCCCGAGGCCCGCCGCTGCTAAAGACAAAGAGCCAGGCTTCCATCCGGGGCTTCAGCCTGGAAATCAACCCTTTCCCTGCACACTCTGGTCTTCCCCTGAGTTAGGCTCAGGGTAAACTGGGCCATGTGCTGCCAAGGAGGCAGGGGGCCTTTGGAGTCACCGCCATTGCTACCTGCTTATGGCCTTAGGCAAGTCACTCAATCTCCCTGCGCCTCAGTTTCCCCATCCGTAAAATGGGTGGTGACCATCTCCCTTGGAACGTTGTTGTAAGAAATGAACAAAACGGATGTACAGAGACAGCGCGCCTGGTGTAGGGTAGCTAGTGTTGTAAATGTCGGGGTGCCCAGCCCTGTCCTCTGTACAGCCTTCTCCTTGGAAGTCTAGGCTGGGCACGTCAGAGCTCTGCTGTGCCTCTCTCAAGCAGGGTTGAGCTGCCCTGGGCTCTGGAGGGGAGTGTGGGGTAGGCTCTGCTCAGGCTGCAGGAGCCAGCTCAGAGGGGCCAGGTCTGGTGGGGTCAGGGGCAGGGCAGGGTGTGAGGAATGTGGGGTGACTCACTCACCAGCTTGGACACTGTGGGGTGAAGGGGAAGAAGGTGTGCTGGGCGGCCAGGCCTGGCAGCACCAGGCACCAGAATGCCAGGCAGGGAGAAGCCTGGAGGAGGTGAGGGTGTGGCATCCTGCCAGCCCCACACCACTGGCCCCTGTCCTGCTTGGTGCGACTCAGGAGTGAGGGTGGGGCCAAAGGAGAACTGTGGTCTGGGACCTCCCCATGCGTGGGCCTGTGTGCGGAGTGGGGTCCAGAAAACCTGATGGGGTTGAGGGTCAGGCTTCTGTCCTCTCCCTGCTCCCCATGGTACCCCTCTTGCTAAGGCCTTTCTTCCTGTCTGAGTTGCTGAGGGTGGAGGAGAATGCTTTGTGGGCCTCTCCCAGCCCCTCGGGGTCACCATCTATGACAGACCAAGGCAGTGTCCAGTGTGTACACGTACCAGGCCCACTGCAGCTGACTGTGCACTCAGACTTTAGCACACCTGCACGGTCAGGGTGCCCACAGGATACTTTATAGAAAGAGATATTTTGGGAGGTGTAGATAGGGACAGGCATGCAGCCCCACCCAGGGGGGAGCAGCAGGAAGCTGAAGGGACAGTGGAGGCGGGAACAGTGTTGGGAGCTGGTGAGGGCTGTGGCCAGGAGGGCTGCCCTGCAGGAGCTGTGACCACAGTTTCCTGGTGCGGGGAACAGATACCTGGCCTCTGTCTCCCACCTGCCCATCTTCTGCATCTGTCTCCCACTGGCTGATACAAGGAGGCAGCCAGGGATCAGCCTTCCAGGCTCAGAGCAGTGCAGAGAGGGGGTGGGGAATGTATGCAGAAGGACCTGGGAGAACTCTCAGGATGATGGGGACTCAAAGATGAGTAAGCCACACCCTGCCCTCAAGTGGCTCACTGTCTAGTAGAGGAAATAAGAGCCACCTAACCTTCACCAGGCTGCAAAGCCAGCCTCAGGAGCAGTTCAAATAAAGCAGAGACAGGCTCAGAGGAGGGAAGGAGCTGGGCGGGGAGGGTGTCAGGGATGGCAGAGGCTTTATGGAAGAAGTGGTGTATTACTTACATTTTTGTGCTGTAACAGGTTACCACAAACATGGGGCCTTAAAATAACAGAAAATACGTGATGCACAGTATCTTACAGATGTCAGAAGCATGAAATGGGCCTTAGGGGCTAAAGTCAAGGTATCAGCAGAACTGTGTTTGTGGTGGAGGTTCAGAGAGTGGGAGAAAATCTGTTTCCCGCCTTTTCCAGATTTAGAGTCGCCTGACTCGTGGCCCCTTCCTCCTTCAAAGTGCATCACTCCAATCTCCCTTTCTACTGTTGTATCTCGTCTGACTTTGACATCTCACCTCCCTCTTATAAGGACCCTTGTGATTATAATCTCTGCATTTTAAGATCCTTAATCACATCTGCAAAGTCCCTTTTTGCTACGTGAGGGACATGGTCACAGATTCTGGGGATTAGGGCATACACACTCTGCCTATCACAGGTGGCACTGGAGGTGGGTCAGATTTTAGACCTGAGATGGCTGAGGGAAAGGACACTGCAGGTGGTGGGGACAGCCTGAGCAGAGGCAGAAACGTGAGGACATAAGCAGTACCTGCCGGCTCCCCGTATGTGGTTACAGGAAGTTACGGTTTTAAGTACAAGACAGGAAAGGCTGACAGGCCAGGGCCTGCTCCATTTCCAAAAAAACGCACTTGGCTTCTGAGTCCATAAAGCAAACCTTGTCCCCTGAGGGATGGTGTGCAGGGGCCAGCCCTGCTGGGTGCCAGGTTAGCAGCACTATTTCTCCAGGCCTTTGCCCTGCTGCATTCGGGCACTGCTCCTGGCCAGTCGGACCCTGGCAATTGTCCCTTAGTGGTGTCCTCCATTTAGCCCTGCCCCCACCCCCACCCGTGTGACTCCTACTGCTGATGGCCTCAGAATCTGTACCACCCCTCCCCCACCGGATGCACATCTGGGATTGTCTCCCCTCCAAGGGCCACCCCAGACTCCAGCTTCCCATTCTGTCCTCTGACTTTACTCCCCAGCCACACTGAACTGCTCCCTGCTCTGGAGCTTCCCACATTCACGCATGTGCTCAGGCCTAGGCCATTTCCAGTGGCTTTCCCGGCCAGAAGTCCCCTCCTTGGCCCTTCCCCACTCCTTAGCCTTTAAGCCTCAGCTCCTGGAAGAACGCTTCCCTTCTCCTTCCTCTTCTCCACATACTGAGGCACAAGTGGCTCCCACAGGACCTCTTATAAAACTCTGTGCTTGCTGAATGGCTGTCCCATGCAGAGGTAATGGACACATCACACATAATCCTCCTGCTGGTGATAAGAGCTATGGCCGATTGAAGGCTTACTGTTTGCCAGGCACTGCTCTTTACACACAATTTATTCACACCGCACAAACCCTCTGAGGTCCGTGTTATCAGCCCCATTTCTGAGATGGAGAAACCAGAGGCTCGGAGAGGTAAGTAACTGGCCTTGCATGACATGGCTTTAAGATAAACAGCAGATCTGTGACTCAAACCCAGGCCTCATTTTATAGGGGAGGAAACAGCTGCAGGAGGCTAACTAACTGGCCAGGTTAATGGGTATCTCTCAAACCCAGGTGTGGCTCGTTTCAAAGGCCAAGCTTGTCACTGTCTCACTACACAGTCGCTTATTAACACTGCACAACTTAGCCTCTATTTTACAGATCTTCCCCTGCTCCACCTCCATCTTGCCTGATACACAGGGAGCTGGCTGCCCTGGGCCTGGGTCTCTTTTGTCTCTGTATTCTCAGAGTACATGCCCAGGGGATGCATGAATGAGGGAATGAATGATGTTCCCTGGGCATGGTTCTGGGCAAGGCAGGGAATTACTCTGAGAGACCACCTGTAGCCACCGAGACTCAGAGGGGTTTCAGGTTGTGGGGCCCTGCTGGGCCCAGACCTGGGGTCTCAGCCCATCCAAATTTCTTGGCAGAGCTGAATGTCCAAGATTGCTTGTTTTACAAATGCATTTTATATATAGTTTTTGAAAGAGGTAATGCACACATAATATAGTACAGAAAAAAATTTTAATATAATTTATTTTGGTATCATTAATCTACAATTACATGTGCAATATTATGGTTATTAAACTACCCCTTCATCGGGTCCCCCCCACCCACCCCATTACAGTCACTGTCCATCAGCATAGTGAGATGCTATAGAATCACTACTTGTCTTCTCTGAGTTGTACAGCCCTCCCCGTGCCCCCCCAACATTACCTCTGCTAATCGTAATGCCCCTTTTTCCCTCTTATCCCTCCCTTCCCACCCATCTTCCCCAGTTCCTTTCCCTTTGGTCTATTAGTCCGTTCTTGGGTTCTGTGAGTCTGCTGCTGTTTTGTTCCTTCAGTTTTTTTTCTTTATTCTTATACTCCACATATGAGTGAAATCATTTGATACTTGTCTTTTTCGGCTTGGCTTATTTCACTGAGCATAATATCCTCTAGCTCCAACCATGTTGTTGCAAATGGTAGGATTTGTTTTCTTCTTATGGCTGAATAATATTCCATTGTGTATATGTACCACATCTTCTTTATCCATTCATCTACTGATGGACACTTAGGTTGCTTCCATTTCTTGGCTATTGTAAATAGTGCTGCGATAAACATAGGGGTGCATCTGTCTTTTTCAAACTGGGCTGCTGCATTCTTAGGGTAAATTCCTAGGAGTGGAATTCCTGGGTCAAATGGTATTTCTATTTTGAGTTTTTTGAGGAACCTCCATACTGCTTTCCACAATGGTTGAACTAATTTGCATTCCCACCAGCAGTGTAGGAGGGTTCCCTTTTCTCCACATCCTCGCCAACATTTGTTGTTGTTTGTGTTTTGGATGTTGGCCATCCTCACTGGTGTGAGGTGATATCTCATTGTGGTTTTAATCTGCATTTCTCTTATGATTATCGATGTGGAGCATCTTTTCATGTGCCTGTTGGCCATCTGAATTTCTTCTTTAGAGAAGTGTCTATTCATGTCCTCTGCCCATTTCTTAATTGGACTATTTGCTTTTTGTTTGTTAAGATGCGTGAGTTCTTTATATATTTTGGATGTCAACCCTTTATCAGATACGTCATTTATGAATATATTCTCCCATACTGTAGGATGTCTTTTTGTTCTACTGATGGTGTCCTTTGCTGTACAGAAGCTTTTCAGCTTGATATAGTCCCACTTGTTCATTTTTGCTTTTGTTTCCCTTGCCCGGGGAGATATGTTCATGAAGAAGTCACTCATGTTTATGTCCAAGAGATTTTTGTCTATGTTTTTTTCTTAGAGTTTTATGGTTTCATGACTTACATTCAGGTCTTTGATCCACCTTTAGTTTACCTTTGTGTATGGGGCTAGACAGTAGTCCAGTTTCATTCTCTTACATGAAGCTGTCCAGTTTTTCCAACACCAGCTGCTGAAGAGGCTGTCATCTCCCCATTGTATATCCAAGGCACTTTTATCAAATATTAATTGACTGTATATGTTTGGGTTAATGTTTGATTTTCTATTCTGTTCCACTGGTCTGTGGGTCTGTTTTTGTGCCAATACCAAATTGTCTTGATTACTGTGGCTTTGTAGTAGAGATTGAAGTCAGGGAGTGTAATTCCCCCTGTTTTATTCCTCCTTCTCAGGATTGCTTTGGCTATTCGGGGTCTTTTGTGGTTCCATATGAATTTTTAGAATTATTTGTTCCAGTTCATTGAAGAAAGCTGTTGGTAGTTTGATAGGGATTGCATTGAATCTGTAGATTGCTTTAGGTAGTATAGCCATTTTGACAATATTGATTCTTCCTAGCCAAGAGTATGGGATGCATTTCCATTTGTTAGTGTCCTCTTTAATTTCTCTTAGGAGTGTCTTGTAGTTTTCAGAGTACAGGTCTTTCACTTCCTCGTTAGGTTTATTCCTAGGTATTTTATTCTTTTTGATGCAATTGTGAATGGAATTGTTTTTCTCTTTCTGTTAGTTCATCATTAGTGTATAGGAAAGCAACAGATTTCTGTGTGATTGCAGTTTGTTTCTTACAACAACCATCCATTCATCCTTTTCCTCAAGCAGCAATTATTAGCACCTAGCATCTATTTAGCTCTCTTATAGGTATTAGAGTGAGTAAAATGAGTAAAATATGCTCCTTTCCCCTGTAAAGATCATAATTTAATTAGAAAGTCAAATACTACAACAACCTTTGTTGTAACAGTGCTTCCTGGCACACACATGGGAGGACAATGAATTTTTCTGGGAAAATAGGGTAAACCTAGAAGAGGAGAAATTTGATTTGGTTCTTGGTCCTTGATTATTTGCATTGTTATTCATCTTATACTTGCTCACTCAAAATTGCTATCTTATGATGCATTTCAATGTCAGGACAGGCTTTTTTGGCATTGAGTCTTTTCCTTACAGCTGAGATAGGAAAACCTTTTTCTAAAAATCCAGATAGTAAATATTTTAAGCTTTACAGTTGCACGGTCTCTGTCACCACTCAGTTCTGCAGTCCTAGGGAAAAAGCAGCCACGAACAATATATAAACAATAACATGTAAATAATTGGGCATGGCTATGCTCCAGTAAAACTTTATGTACAGAAACAATCAGCTCTCCAGATTTTTGTCTACAGGCTACAGATTGCCAACCCCTGTCTTTGATAAATAATGCAAATATATAAAGTAATTAAAGAGTATTACACTTTGTGCTAGAGCTTATGAAGACACATAGAAAGAAAATGAATGTTTCCTGCCTTCAGAAAGTCTATCGACATGCAATAGTCATGTTAGAAGAATTCTATCAAGATTTAAGTTTACAATTTTAACCTCAGACTCTTAGGAGCCAGTTTGAATTAGGAAAGCATATTAATCTGGTTTCATCTCATTTTGATATGTTGCTTCAGATATTAATTAACTTACTAGGGTTTGATGGTTGGTTGGTTGATTTTAATGAATCCATGTCTGTTCTAGAAACTCCAGCCCATTTTGGTCACAGGAAAACATTCATACACAGTTTTAGGATAAGATTGTGTTTCTGAATTAGAATCAGAAGCACAGATCAGAAGGAAGAACCAGTAGGAATTTCATTGTTCTATGTTGTCAGATTTAGTAAAGGGAAGGAATGGCCTGAAGGATGGGGCTGGAGAGGTTGGTCACCAGTAAGTAAGTTATGAGGCCTGAGACCCACAGGCTCCAGCAGACTGCAGGTTAAACGTTATGTACTCAGGCAACCTTTTCATTGTGTAATAGTAACACCATCATTAGGATACAATTTAGAGCCTATTGAGAGAAGAGCTAGTTAATATTGGCATTGAGAGATGTAAGACGCTTTGAAAACCAGGCTAGTTGTCTCAGCTTCAAATCTGAGATGGGACAGAACCAGGGCATTGAGAAATGATAGGATTTAGAGAAAAGGAAAAAGAAAAAAAAATCAACCACTGAATTTAAGGAGAATAAAGATATTGGTCCAATCAGAGTAGAAGCTCCACCCTGGAAATACTGGAAAATAAGATGGCAAACATAGCAAATACAGTGCAGAGATTTTTGCAAGTGGAGCCTTGATTTTAAATATTATAGAGGCACCATTCAGATTTTTCAGCCAAGGCACGACGTATTGCTTGATTGATTCTTATTTGGTGACATGATTAGAGATGAATTGTGGTGTGGGGGCCGTATTCTTGAAATCCAGTCATATGGTTTGCTGAGTGTAATGAGAATGAATCATTTAGGCCTGGATTTAGAAGAGGAACAGTGAGAATTTTTAAATTTTGGCATAGTGAGAAAAGGAGAGATCTGTCAAAGAGAACTCCACAGTTTTGAGTGAAAGTAATTGGAAAAATGGTAATATCCTTAGAAGAGACAAGGAAATTGAGGAGGGAATCTAATTTGAAGCCTATAAGGCAGATTCACCTAAGAGATGTCTAGAGGAAGAACTTTCTATTAACTTTCAATCTGAAGCAAATGTGCAAGAGACATTTTTTCAATAATAGAGAAATAACTTTGGGGAAGAAAAACAGCAACTTTCCAAGCAGCCCCTCTATCCAGTATCAAGAGTATTTGATTGCAAAGGTGGCTTGGAAACATGAGGCTACTTCTCAAGCCTGACAAACCCATGTCACACAGACTACCATCGGGAGAACAAATTCAGCTCAGGGTGCAAGAGAATCTGAAAGCTTGTACAGTCAAACCAGAGTGTTAACTGCCCTCAGGCTTCCAGCTGCCCAGTAAAACAAATGGTATCATTTGTTATCTAAGTAAATATTTTAAAAATATATCTGAATCAGGGTTTTCATCGTGGAATATAATCCTTTTTTTTTTTGCAAGGTCCACTAATAAAAAGAACATGGTGACTAATTGTATGTATGTTAATATTATTAAGAAAAAAATACATAGAAATGTAAAGGTCCAATGTAGTTTCAGACATGAGTGGTCATTTTCTAAGATGTGAAGGCTAGAATCATCTGGGCACCAAGGAATTTGAAACTGAAAGAGGGGTGACTGCTCCAAGTGAGATTATAGAGGAAGGAACAGAGAGGTGGGGAACGACTGCAGGAGATGATTTTGTTGAAGTCTCCTCCAAATGAAACTCGTACACAGAGAGAAACCACACACAAAAAAGCTACTGTTATGATACCCTGCCAGGAAATAAAAAAGGCAATAGGAATGTATTGAATGAACACTGGAAAGCTTTAATAAAATGACAGGACTATTACTTATATGATATAAGTGAACTGCAGTTTTTAACCAAGAACTTTTTTCCAACTCTTTTAATTACTTGAGTAATCTTTAGTGAAACAGAATTAGAAACCATCCATCAATATATCTAGGAATCTTACTATCCTGATATTATAAATTTTTTGACATGGGAATAAATTTTCTTCATGATACATTTAAAATCATTTGTTGTGAATAACAGGGGGACGTTTTTAATGAAAGGGACAGTAGAGAAGAGGGAAACAGCTGAAGAGTATAGAGGTTGAGACTAGGAATCTCAGGAAATAAGGCAGGAGACCCTGGACTCATCCCAACCAATCTGGTTTTGCTTTCACACTCACCTGCCTTCTTTATTCTGTACAGGTTCTTCCTGGATTTAGACTCTGTCATAGAAGACATGAGCAGTGACCTTTGCTTCTTTCAACAAGCTATCAAACTGTGCTGTGAATGTTAGTTCCGTTGGCAGATGAGATGTTAAAGCACCTACTAGTGATGCTGTTTTGTGTAAAGAATAATCCAGAGATTAATTTTGGAACAGAATTGTCTGTTAAAAATAATTTTCTCAAATTGTACATTTTCCCAATTGACTTAACAGAAAATTGGCTTTATCTTTTATAAAACCTACGTCCATAGTTGAGAGGATTGGCTCTTCCAGTGCAGTCCTGATATATGTAAAATATGTGGGTTGTCAACCACCCATATGCTTCCTTTCTCTTGAACTTGAACAGAATCTATGTTGTCATATTTTATCATGACAGTTCTCACTTCAGTCAGGAGAGAAGCCAACAGTTCTCTGAAAACGTGGAAAAAGCAAATGGAAAAGATATGAACAATCTCATTTGCTGATATAAAACAGAAGTGAACTTAAAGACAATAAAATGCTAAAAGGTGGCAATATTATTTATTAGGTTGGTTTACCAATGAAGTGAAGTTGTGAACAGGGAAATTATGTTGTCATGTAAGAGAGTGTGTGGATAAAGAGACAGAAAGAGAAAGTGATGGCTTCAAATTAAAAAGGAAGTTTGGAAATTCACAAGTGCATATGTGAAAAAACTAAAAAAGAAGAAGGACAGTACATGAATGATCTGGTAAAAAAAGCCAATAGCAAGGCAAAGTTTACAGTGTAAAAAAAAAAACGTAAAAGGAGAGTGCTTGACAGATTTAGGTTCAGAGCAACAGGGAAATGAATAAGCATTAGAAAGGAAAAAGTTGGGGAGTGGATTAAAGATGGCGGCATGAGAGGTGAGACACAGGCTTCTTCCTAAAACCACATATAATATGAAAATATACTTAATGCAGCTACTCATGAAAGAGCAACATGAAAGAAGAGGACTAAGCCAAACTACATACACCTGGAGAAAAGAGCAGACCTCACAGAACAGAGTAACATAAAAAAGCTGTGGCCCGGCAGGACACAAGCCCTTCCCCCACGCAAGCTCACTGGTGGGAGGAAGAGAAACAGAGTAGGAGGGAGTGGAAACCTGGGACTGTTGAATACCTAACTCCGGAGATCTGCTCTGGGAGCATAAACCTACATTTCATGGTGCTTGCATGGTACTCTCATGAGAAGGGGTTGGAAAGCTAAGAGGAAGAATTCCTGGAGAGACAGAGATTCCAGCCACTTGTGGAAAGCAGGGATCCATTTCTGGCTGCTCTGGGAAAAAAGAAAGGTGGGCAGTCTGAGAGACTACCTAACAAGGAAGACCTTAGCAAGAGGGCTGCTAAAGGGGCAAGGATTGTACAAAGCTTACTGCACAGGAGAAAGGACAGGTAGACAAAATTGTCCGGGTGCACTCTGTGCAGCAGATTGGGAGCTTAAACGATCTTAAGGTGCTCCAGCTCCCTGGCTGGCTACACAGCTACAAGGACATCCTCTGTGATACACAGGCTACTGTGCCTTTCTCCCAGCCAGCCCCACCTGGTTCGCAAAACAGCAAATGCCATCCTGGTGTTAGGTGAATCAGAGGGAGTATCTGTCTTCAGCAACAACAAATGCAAAGCATAGAGGCATATACCTGTCTGCTCGACCTACTGATTCAGGCAGTGGAGTCAGGCATAGCAGCTGGGAAGCAGGAAACAGCTCTTTTCTCCCCCCAGGCACCAATACCACTCCCCTGCAACCCCGACATTGCTTCAGGGACTGAGCAGCTCCTGAGATTAGAGCTTCTGGGCACTAGAGGGCTCCATATACAAATATAAAGCACCAGAGGAACCTGGTACAAAGTAAAATTATTAATACAACTTGTGAGAAAGATTTAAATGACATTGACCTCATGAATCTTCATGAAAGACTGTTCAAAATAAAAATCATTAACATGCTCATGGAGGTACAGAAAGACACCTAAGAACTCAGGAATGAATTCTGGTTGGAGATCCAATCATTGAAGGGCACAATGGAGGGTATTAAAAGCAGATTAGATCTGGTGGAGGAGATGATGAATGAAATACAAACTAGAGAAGAGGAATGCAAAGAAGCTAAGGCACGGAGAGAAAAAAAAGATCTTTAAGAATGAAATAATATTGAGAGAACTGTGTGACCAATCCAAATGGAATAATATTCACATTGTAGGGGTACCAGAAGAAGAAGAGAGAGAAAAAGGGGTAGAAAGTGTCTTTGAGGAGGTAATTGCTGAAAACTTCCCCAATCTAGGGAAGGGGATAGTTGCTGAGGCCATGGAGGTGCACAGATATCCCAACACAAGGGACCCAAGTAACATAACACCAAGACATATAGTAATTAAAATGGCAAATATCAAGGATAAAGACAGACTATTAAAAGCAGCCAGAGAGATAAATAAGATCACATACAAAGGAAATCCCATCAGGCTATCATCAGACTTCTCAGAAGAAACCTTACAGGCCAGAAGGGAGTGGCATGATGTATTTAATGCAATGAAGCAGAAGGGCCTCCAACCAAGAAAACTTTATCCAGCAAGATTATCATTTAAATCTGAAGGAGGGATTAAACAATTTCCAGATAAGCAAAAGCTGAGAGAATTTACCTCACACAAACCATCTCTACAGTGTTTTTGGAGAGACTGCTATAGATGGAAGTGTTCCTAAGATTTAAGAGCTGTCACCAGAGGTAATAAAACAACAGTACAGAAAGTAGAACAGCTAGTTAGTAAGCAAATGCAAAATTAAATTAACTATCCCCAAAGTAAATCAAGTGATAGGCAAAGAGTATAGAATATGATACCTAACATATAAAGAATGGAGTAGGAAGAAAAAAGAGGAAAAAAAAAAGAACCTTTAGATTGTGTTTGTAACATCATATTAAGTGAGTTAGGTTAGACTTAGATAATAAGCAAGTTAGCCTAGAACCTTTGGTAACAACGAATCTAAAGCCTGCAATGCCAATAAGTACATACCTATCCATAATCACCCTAAATGCAAATTGACTGAATGCACCAATCAAAAGACATAGAGTTACTGAATATATAAAAAAGCAAGACCCATCTATATGCTGCCTACAGGAGACTCACTTTAAACCCAAAGACATACACAGACTAAAAGTGAAGGGATGGAAAAAGATATTTCATGCAATAAACAGGGAGAAAAAAACATGAGTTGCAGTACTTGTATCAGACAAAATAGACTTCAAAACAAAGAAAGTCACAAGAAACAAAGAAGGACATTACATAATGATAAAAGGGTCAATCCAACAGGAAGATAAAACCATTATAAATATCTATGCACCCAACACAGGAGAACCTACATATGTGAAACAAATATTAACAGAATTAAAAGTGGAAACAGAATGCAATGCATTAATTCTAGGAGATTTCAAAACTCCACTCAATCTGAAGGACAGATCAACCAGACAGAAAATAAGAGACAGAGGCACTAAAACAACACATTAGAACAGACA
The DNA here is from genome assembly GCA_032199065.1 of Smutsia gigantea. Classification (NCBI taxonomy): domain Eukaryota; kingdom Metazoa; phylum Chordata; class Mammalia; order Pholidota; family Manidae; genus Smutsia; species Smutsia gigantea. The sequence continues at coordinate 14,366 of JAVSCE010021691.1, read as the reverse complement.
GACCTAACAGACATCTACAGAACTCTACACCCAAAAGCAGCAGAATACACATTCTTCTCAAGTGCACATGGAACATTTTCAAGAATAGATGATATACTAGGCCACAAAAAGAGCCTTGGAAATTCAAAACAATTGAAATAGTACCAACCAGTTTCTCAGAAAACAAAGGTATGAAACTAGAAATAAATAATGCAAAGAAAATGAAAAATCCCACAAACATATGGAGGCTTCACAATATGCTCCTAAGTAACCAATGGATCAATGGCCAAATAAAAACAGAGATCAATCAATATATGGAGACAAATGACAACAATAATTCAACATCACAAAATCTATAGGATTCAGCGAAGGCCCTGCTAACAGGGAAGTATACAGCAATACAGGCCTAATTCAGGAAAGAAGAACAATTGCATATTAACAGTCTAAACTCCCAAGGAAACTAGAAAAAGAAGAACGAATGAGGCCCAAAGTCAGTAGAAGGAAAGACATAATAAATATTAGAGCAGAAATAAATAAAATCGAGAAAAATAAAACAATAGAAAGGATCAACAAAAGCAAGAGCTGGTTCTTCAAGAAAATAAAATAGATAAACCCCTAGACAGACTTATCAAGAAAAAAAGAGTCTACATACATAAACAGAATCAGAAATGAGAAAGGAAAAATCACTATGGACACCACAGAAATGCAAAGAAATATGAGAGAATACTATGAAAAATTATACGCTAACAAACTGGAAAACCTAGAAGAAATGGACAACTTTCTAGAAAAATACAACCTTCCAAGACTGACCAAGGAAGAAACAGAAAATCTGAACAGACCAATTACTAGCAACAAAATTGAACTGATCATCAAAAAAATACCTAAGAACAAAATGCCTGGACCAGAAGTCTTCACGGCTGTATTTTATCAAACATTTAGTGAAGACCTAATAACCATCCTCCTTAAAGATTTCCAAAGAGGAGAAGCAGAGGGAATACTTCCAAACTCACTTTATGAGGCGACCATCACTCTAATACGAAAAGCAGGCAAAGACACCACAAAAAAATAAAATTACAGACCAATATCCCTGATGAACATAGATGCAAAAATACTCAATAAAATATTAGCAAACTGAATTCAAAAATACATCAAAAAGATCATCCATGATGATCAAGTAGGATTTATTCCAGGGATACAAGGATGGTACAACATTTGAAAATCCATCAATGTCATCAACCACATCAACAAAAGGAAGGACAAAAACCACATGATCATCTGCATAGATGCTGAAAAAGCATTTGACAAAATTCAACATCCATTAATGATAAAAACTCTCAACAAAATGGGTATAGAGGGCAAGTACCTCAACATAATAAAGGCCATATATGACAAACCCACAGCCAACATTATACTTAACAGCGAGAAGCTGAACGCTTTTCCTTCAAGATCAGGAACAAGACAAGGATGCCCACTCTCCCCACTTCTATTCAACATAGTACTGGAGGTCCTAGCCACAGCAATCATGCAGCACAAAGAAATAAAAGGCCTCCAAGATTGGCAAGGAAGAAGTTAAACTGTCCCTGTTTGCTGATGACATGATATTGTATATAAAAAATCCTAAAGAATCCACTCCAAAACTACTAGATCTAATACCTGAATTTAGCAAAGTTGCAGTATACAAAATTAATACACAGAAATCTGTGGCATTTCTTTATACTAATGGTGAACTAGCAGAAAGAGAAATCAAGAAAACAATTCCATTCACAGTTGCATCAAAAAGAATAAAATACCTAGTAATAAACATAACTAAGGAATTGAAAGACCTATACCCTGAAAACTACAAGACACTCATGAGAGAAATTAAAGAAGATACCAATAAATGGAAACACACCCTGTGCTCATGGGTAGGAAGAATTAATATTGTCAAAATGGCCATCCTGCCTAAAGCAATCTATAGATTAAATGCAATTCCTATCAAAATACCAACAGCATTCTTCAATGAGCTAGAGCAAATATTTCTAAAATTCATATGGAACCACAGAAGACCCTGAATAGCCAAAGCAATCCTGAGAAGGAAGAATAAAGCTGGGGGGTTTATGCTCCCCAACTTCAAGCTCTAGTACAAAGCCACAGTAATCAAGACAATTTGGTACTGGCACAAGAACAGACCCATTGACCAATAGAACAGACTAGAGAGGCCTGATATAAACCCAACCATATATGGTCAATTAATATATGATAAAGGAACCATTGACATACAATGGGGAAATGATAGCCTCTTCAACAGCTGGTGTTGGCAAAACTGGACAGCTACATTCAAGAAAATGAAACTGGATTATTGTTTAACCCCATACACAGAAGTAAACTCGAAATGGATCAAAGACCTTTATGTAAGTCATGAAACCATAAAACTCTTAGAAGACAACATAGGCAAAAAGTCTCCTGAATGTAAGCATGAGCAAGTTCTTCTGGAATGCATCTCCCTGAGCAAGGGAAACAAAAGCAAAAATGAACACATGGGACTACATCAAACTAAAGAGTTTCTGTATGGCAAAGGATACAATCAACAGAACAGAAAGGCAACCTACAGTATGGGAGAATATATTTGTAAATGACATAACCAACAAGGGGTTAACATCCAAAATATATAAAAACTCACATGCCTCAACACTCAAAAAACAAATAACCCTATTAAAAAATGGGCAGAGGATATGAAGAGACAGTTCTCCAAAGAAGAAATTCAGGTGGCCAACAGACACATGAAAAGGTGCTCCGCATTGCTAATTATTAGGAAAATGCAAATTAAAACCACAATGAGATATCACTTCACACCAGTAAGTATGGCCACCATTCAAAAGACTAAGAACAACAAATGCTGGTAAGGATGCGTGAAAGGGGAACCCTCCTACACTGCTGGTGGGAATGTAAGTTAGTTCAACCATTGTGGAAAGCAATATGGAGGTTCCTCAAAAAATTAAAAATAGAAATACCATTTGACCCAGGAATCCCACTCCTTGGAATTTACCCAAAGAATACAACTTCTCAGATTCTAAAAGACATATGGACCCCTATATTTATCACAGCACTATTTACAATAGCCAGAATATGGAAGCAGCCTAAGTGTTCTTCCATAGATGAATGGATAAAGACGATGTGATATATATACAGAATGGAATACTATTCAGCCATAAGAAAGAAACAAATCATACCATTTGCAACAACATGGATGGAGCTGTAAGATATTATGCTCAGTGAAATAAACCAGGGAGAGAATGATAATGCCAAATGATTTCCCTCATGTGTGGAGTATAACAGTGAAACAAAACTGAAGGAATAAAATAGCAGCCGACTCACAGACTCCAAGAAGGGACTAGTGGTTACCAAAGGAGAGGGGTGTGAGACAGTGGTTACCAAAGGAGAGGGGTGTGAGACAGTGAGTGGGCAGGGAGAGTGAAGGGGATTGAGGGGTATTATGTTTAGTACACATGGTGTGGGAGGCCACAGAGAAACAGTGTAGCACAGAGAAGGAAATAGTCAATCTGTGGCATCTTACTACACTGAAGGACAGTGACTGCATTGGAGTATGCATGGGTAAATGTAGTAACCACACTGTGAGTATATATCAATAATATCTTAATAAAAAAAAGAAGTTAATGAGAAAAAAAAAAGAATGAAGTAGTTTCCTTCTGCCTTTAAATAAACAAAGCATACAAGCTGTACCACACACACACAAAAAAGAAGGAGATAAGAGATGCTTTCCACCAAGGTGGTGAAGTTTTCAGGCTGCTGAGTAATTTGTGATTCATCAATCTGCGAGATCGTTTTCATCAGGCTGGCTTAGCTGCTGTGGAAACTGCCTGTTAGTTTGGATGAGAGAAAAAAAAAATCTTTAAAAACATTTGTTATGGAGTATGGTTTCAAGATCTGAATTACCCATGGGAAAACTGCAGTTTACTCATACAGTTTGCAGACATGCACATGTCCTTGTGGGCAGCCTTTGGAAGTGGTATATCCTGCTACTTGAAGACAGTTCTGTCCTGTAGGCTGGACAGGAGAAGGAATCTCACTGTGTCAGAAACGGCTGCTTGCTTTCCACATGAGTGAATCGCATTAGACCTAGTGGACATGGTGACTAATTCTGAGCAGATGTCAAGTTGACTTAGATGACACAGGCACATGGAGCAGGGGACTTAAGAAACAAAATAGCCAAATTTTAATGAAGGAAGACTTATGTGGGGGATTTGAAATCTACATTTTTCACTGTCTTGGCAAACTAGGCATTTGCTACTTTGCTCTCCTAGAACATTTGTTATCATGTTGACATGGTATTAGTTTAAAGCCAGGAGATTTGGATTCTATATTCCAAGTATTTTTCTTGTAAAACAACATGGAGGTTATTTTGAGGGCATGTTGTTAAAGTGGTAGAAAGGGGATTTTTTCTTTTCCTTTATATTTTCTAACGGTGTTGAAAATTTTTGTAACTACTATGTTACTTTTTATAATAAAACTAGAAATCTTATTGTCTTTAAAAACAAGAACAGTAAATAATTACATAAGTTGACTCTGTCTGCATCTGACCCATTAAAGAAGAAAAAACAAATTGAAGTTAAGTCTAATGTTAACCTAAGGGCAGATGAGAACACGGCCCCCACCAAAATACTGATTTCAGTCCGGTGGGACTCCAAGCAGGAGAACCTGCTAACTCATACCCATACATGCCCCACAAAGATTGTGGCATAGTAAAATTGTGCTGTTTTAAGATGCTAAATTTGTGGCAATTTGTTATATAACATCTTCTCGTTTATTGAAGGTCCCACAGGAGCTAGAAGAGTATATTCAGAAGTTTGTAAATAAATGTTTGTTCACTGAATAAACAAATAAGTGGCCAACTCTGGTTTTTTAACTGGCTTTGGGTATTTTATAATAAAATCTGAGTACTTCTAGCTAACTCCTTCCTATGATTCATAAGCCAAAAAAAAAATCCATTAAAATCATTAGTTATATCCAACGTGAAATGAAGAGTAAGAAATGAAAATAAAATACTGAGATTCACTTCATAAATCACCTGAGTATTTTTTTCCTTATTGTATTATAGTCATATAAGTATTTTGGAAATGAAATGGAGAAAAATTATGAAATACATCCTTGGTTGGTGAAGAAGGGGAGAATATCAGTAAATTAAATGACACACTCAGCAGGCTCTAGCTTATTTTGCTTGCAGTAAGATCTAGTTAAAGAAATATAATGAAACAAAACTCCCTCTTTTCTTGATAACAATAATTAAATTAAAATATGAAGTCTATCCCTTCTTAGGATCACACACTAATATGTAAGAATTCTGAATCCTCCTTCTACCCCTCTCTAGCATGACAATACTTTTCAACTTTTCATCAATTTGTTGAGGAATCTCAGTATGATAAGGTTTAGATAAGAAAAAGTTTTATTTCTTCTAATCACTGCTCTCCACCTCCCATACTTGAGCCCTCCATTTTGTTGAATACCAGTTTTCTCAATAATGTCTTGGCCAAATTCCAGAACTTGTCACTCATTTCAGTTTGAATATTTTCACTGTGGTATTTATACTCCATGTGTCCTCACATAGTGGAAGGGGGAAGAAAGCTCTCTAGGGCATGTTACTAATAAGTGCCTTAATCTCATTCAAGAGGGTTTCATATTCGTGACCTAATCACCTCCAAAGGCTCCACCTCCAAATACCATCACATTTGGAGTTGGGATTTAACATATGAATTTTGAGGGGAAATAAATATTCAGTGTACAGTAGGACTGGCAGTGGGACCAACTTGAGGTTCCGCCATGGAACAAATAATTAAAGAATTCTCTTTCTCCCTGTCTATCAGTAGTACTGGCTCCATCGATATGGGCAGGATTTTGCCTATAGGTGCAGCATATTAATGTGTTTTTACTAATACTACAGATTAAATACTGTAGTTATGAGAACATTCTCAGCTTCATAGTTCCTGGATAATTACTGTGGTTTATATTCTAAGATAAGATAACCAAGGCTCAATTTCAAATTTACCTGGTGAGTTTTTCTCTGTTATCAGTGGGAAACATACTATCACCTTTTTGTTATACATGATTATTCTCAGTCATAAACCAAACTCACAAGGACTGACAGAAAATCATTGCTATGTAAAAATCTCTATGGTAAGTGTTAAACTCCTTTAGTGAATGTTTTCTTGTAATCTTGGATAAATATGCTAAATGCCCATGTAGACTTCTTGCAACTCTGTTACCACTTATTTGAAATTCCCTGGTCTGGATAATATATGAAGAGCTTGCCACCTGTATGTATTTGAATTCATCTGGACTTTATCCCCATGTTACAAAAAGAAAAACATAAATCTCTTTACTTGCTCTCACAGAGGTGGAGCTTGCATTATTTCTGAACGATATTCCCTGCTAGAAAAAATATAGTTCAGGGACATGAGAATGAACCATATGATTCTTTGAAATTGCAGACAGAGAGAGAAGATAAAAAGGCTTTAAAAAATAATGCCTTTGATGTCTATCAGCAGCCCAGAAACATGGGGCTAGCACCCTCTCTAACAATCCTATTAAAATGCTATTGGCAAAAGTAGCAATTTAAAAAATGTCTTTTATATTTGTACATTTTTTATTGTAATACATGTCAACTTTTACAACTTTTATTATCTTAGGACTGTTTTAGGGAGTTGATTACTGAGGGGAGTTAATTTAATAATGGATACACTACTTCAGTCAATGTTATCATCTGTATTGCCAGCAGAGCAGTGAATTATTTCAACTCCAGGAAATAAAAAGGACAGGTAAAATATGATTACATTGGCTATTATGAAATTTGGCTGAAACCTGGGAACATATGCTTTTATTTCTTTTTTTATATTAAGTGCCAAGGGACTTGGAAAATAATAAACTTATTGCCTTCAGTATAAATTGCATGAAAAGATGGAATTCTGAGAAATTATTTAACCATTCATTTATATTGGGGAATAATATTTATCTCTCCAAATTTCATTTTTTACCCTGATCTAATCCATTCTCCACACAGCAGCAATAATTAACTTAAACATTATGTTAGGGAGATGCATGGTGGATGCAAACTGGTGGAATGAACAACTGAAACTCCTACTTAAAACATTTAGAGGCACTTGGTAAATTACCCAAAAAAATAAGGATAGGAAATACCCTGGTGACAGAGATGGGGAGGAAAAGGAAGACTAGAAGAATCAGGGTGGGTTGGTGGAGTTATAGAGGCCTGAGGAAGACATGGGGGTCACTGGACCAGCAGCCAGGAAAGAAACGAGGCCTTGTGTACTTGTTGGGCAGGAATTGTACTTGTGACCCCAGTTCTAGTGTGAGACACTCTGTATGCTGAACCCTCAGTAGAGCAAAGCCATTAGTTAACAAGTGCCCTGGGTATGGGGAGTTTAAAAAAAAGTATCCTGTGAACAATAGAATCATGTGTTTTACATAGAGTTTGCATAAATTTAGACTATGTGTCAGGAGTCTCTTATATAAAAGTAACTGTAAATTGTTCAGTACCAGTGAGAGCATTGGCACCTGTTAGAAACAAATACAAAACTAGTTTGATGGATCTTTAAAAACCAGGCCTTGGGATAAGGTCACAGAAGAAAACAAGCCCTGCTTATACACAAGGAGACAACAAACTGCAGAGAACACAGGAAAAGTGAATGTGAGCAAATGAACCCAGCACCCAGGCTGTGAAGGCTCAGTGCGCAAAGTCATCACGGCCAACGCCAGCATCAGGAGCCGCGGCCTTGGCGAGATGGGGGGGTCTGATTTCAAAGGCGGTGACACTGGGAAATCCAATTTTCACAAAAAAAAACATGTGAAATGCAAAGAAAAACTATGGCCATATATAGGAAAAGAAGCAACAGATAGAAACCGTTTCCGAGGTGCACAGACACTGGACTGACTAAACACTTTGTCAACTACAAAACTATCTTAGAAACAAAGGAAACTATCATAAGAATGAAAGGGAAATATGTGAGTGATGTCTCAAATAACTACATTAAACTAAATGGATCAAGCATTCCAATTAAAAAGTAGAGAGCTGAAGGATTAATAAGGATATATGATTCACCTATATGCTCTCTGTGAGACAAATGCTTTAGGTTCAAAGACACAAATATATTGAAATTAAAATGATAGAAAAAAAAAATACCATGAAACTGTAACCAAACGAGAGCTGGAATAGCTATAATCTCACAAAAATAGATTTTTAGAGAAAAAAAAATTTTAGAGAAAAAATGGATGTGTAAAATAGTTAGACAGAGACTATCAATGAAAACAAAAGTTGGTTCTTCGAGAAAGATCAATAAAAGATCTTGTTGCCCAGCAACAGGGAATGAAAGAAGACTCATTTCAGTAAAATCAGTAATAAATGAGGGATATTACTATTGACCTTACAGAAATAAAAAAAAGATTGTGTGATCAACTATATGTTAACTAATTAGAAATCTTAGATTAAATGGACAAATTCCTAAGATGAAGCAAATTACTGAAACTTAATAAAGAGAAAATAGAATATCACAATAGACATGAAATAATAAAAGAAATTGAAAGGGTAATTTAAAAATCCCACATAGAAAAATTCAGGATCAGATCCCTTCACTACTTATTTCTCCCATATTTCTAAAAAAGAATTAGTATCAATCTTTTATAACCATTTCCAGGAATGAAAAAGGAACCATTCCTCACCCATTCTATTAAGCCAGTCTTGATACCAAAACTCCCAAGACATCTCAAGAAAACAGCACACCAATACCTCTTTCTAAAATATAGGCAAAATACTCAACACAATACTAACGAACCAAAACCCAGGAATACATAGAAAGGACTACACACCCTCTCCAAGTGGGATTTAATCCACAAATGCAAGCATGGTTTAATATCTGAAAATTAGTCAGTGTAATAAACCATATTAATATAAAAAGAATAAGAAAATACAATCATCTCAGTAGATGCAGAATGAACTTTTGACAAAATGCAAGAGTAGTTTATGATTAAAACACCCCCTCAAATTCAACCTTATGAGACCAAGAACAGCAGTTAACTTCCTCAGTTTGATTAATGGTATCTACATAGGCAGCGAAAATAACATTGAATTCATGGCAAGAGACTAAATGATATGTCTTTAAAATCAAGAACAAGGGAAAGATGTCTTCTTTTGCTACCTCTATTCACCATTGTCCCAGACGCTCTCGTCATGGCTATTAGGCAAGAAAATAAAATGACATCCAGATTAGAAAGGAAGAAGCACAACTCTATTTGTAGATGAAGTCATCTGTACAGAAAAGGCTAGGGAATCAAAAAGTATTAGAACTAATGAATGAATTCAGCAAGTTCCCAGAATACAATATCAATATATACTATGTGTACAATCTGAAAATGAAATTAAAAAGAAAAAATTTCATTAATAATAGCATGAAAAAGACTAAAGTAATTAGAGACAAATTTAACAAAAGATGTGAAGACTTATACATTGAAAGCTATAAAACACAATTGAAAAAAATTAAAGATGGTCAAAATAAATGTAAAGTCATTCCACATTCATACATAGGGATGACTTAATATTGTTATTATGATATTATTCTCTTAATCAGCCTATAGATTCCATACAATCCTTATCAAAAAATGCAAGGAACTCAGAATAGCCATAATAATTTTGAAAAGAAAGAATAACTTTGGAGGATTCAAACAGCCCGATAACAAAACCTACTAAAATGCTACAGTGATCAGTAACTAAGACAGTGAATTACTGAAATAAGGATACAAACAAAAGTTAATGAAATAGCACAGAGATAAACACATATTTGAAGTCAGTTGATTTTTAATAAGGGTACCAAGATTATTCAACGGGAAAGAAGTAGGCTTTTCAACAAATGATGCTGGGAAACTGGATATCCATATGCAAACCATGAAGTTGGACCCCTTTCTCTCAACATATGCAAAAATGAACTCAAATAGATTTAAAAAGACCTAAATGTGAGAGCTAAAACTATAAAACTTTTAGAGAAAACAGGAGTACAATAAATACTGAACTCTTGAAATATGATTCTCATTACAACTAAATTAAAGCAGAAATCGATAATGATAACCTATCTGGAAAATAATCAGCAAACATCTTAGAAATAAATGGGACAAAGAAGAAAATATCAAGTTACTATAAAATATTTTAATCTTAATGGCAATGAAAATAAATGATCAAAATATATGTAATACAGCACAATCAGTGTTTTGTATGAAATTTGTAGCTTTACATGTATGTATTAAAATGAAGAGATGTTTCAATCAGTGATTAACTTTCTACTATTGGAAGTTTGAGAAAGAATAGTAAATTAAAGTAAAAGTAAGTAGACAGTGGGAAATAATATAACTAAGAAGAAAACAATGAAATCAAAGATTAAATAATAGACATGGTTAACAAAGCCAAAAATTGAGGTTTTGAAAGTATTAATAAAGTTGATAATCTCTAGTAATGCTGAAGAAAAAAGCCCAAAACACAAAGTTCTTAATAATAATGACTAGAGTATCAATATGCTTGAACTATTGCTTCGTATGTGCCTTCTCTTCCAAAAGCTCGTTTGTCTCATTAGCCCTCCTCGCTGCTGCATTTCTTGTATGTTGCTACTGTGATACTTATTCTCTGGTGTAAAATAAGTTGCTAGCAAGGACTTCATAAGTTTTAGCTACTAAAGCGTGATGTTGTCAGTAGATGAAAATAATTGTGGCTGCTTTGTCTTGATTATTGTTTATGCAAGGAAGCCTGTCAAGTTGTGAATGATTTGTTGAGTCATTGACAAGATAAGACAAGTGAAAGGAAAGGGAATACTCATTTACTGCTTAATCACAGAATGAATAAGTTGAGAAATAAAGAGTAAATAGATGGGACAGGATAAGGCATGATGTCTCAGAGCTCACAAAGACTTACCACATTATTTTGAGTGTGTAAGTGTGTGTGTGTGTGTGTGTGTGTGCAGTATGTTTGTGTTTACTTTGACACTAATACCTAAATAAGTCATTGGTGAGTAAATTCAGACCTGATACTATATCTCTAGAATAAAAACATAACAAAACACAAAACGCATGGCACTTTGTATCCACATCTAGTGTCTTTTTCCCTTTAAAACAAATGTCCTTCAAAATGACTTGGCTATTATCTTACTACACTGATGGACAGTAACTGCCACAGGGTGTAGGGGGGAACTTGGTAACATGGGTGAATGTTGTAACCACAATGTTGCTCATGTGAAATCTTAATATGATTGTGTATCAATTTTACTTTAATAAAAAAAATTACTTGGCTATTAACAAAGTTAAAAGCTGGTTCTTTGAAAAGATAAACAAAATTTGACAAATCTTTAGCTAGATTAGTGAAGGAAAAAAAGAGAGGGGACATAAATAAACTATAAGAGAAAGAAGAGACATTACAACTGATACAACAGAAATACAAAGAAACTGTTATGAAGAACTCTAAATCTAAAGGAAATGGAAAAGTTCTTAGAAATGTACAACCTACCAAGACTGAGTCAGGAAGAAAAACAGAAAATCTGAACAGACCATTTAGCAGTAAGGAGATTACTCAGTAATCAAAAATATCCCCACAAAGAAAATCCCAGGACCAGATAGCTTCACTTGTGGATATTAGCACACATTTGAAGATGAATTCATGTCAGTCCTTCTCAAACTCTTCCAAAAATTAAAGAGGTGAAACTCCCAACTTTGCTTTATGGTACCAACACTATTCTTTTACCAAAGCCAGAAAAGGACACTAAAAGAAAAAACTGCAGGCCAATATCCCTGATGAATATGATGCAAAAATTCTCAAAATAATACTAGCAAACTGAATTTAACAACACATTAAAAAAAATCATTCACTATGATGAAGTGGATTTATTCCTGGAATGCAAGGATGGTTCAACACATGCAACTCAATAAATGTGATACATAACATTAATAGAATGAAGGATAAAAATCATATGATTCTTTCAAAAGATGCAGAAAAAGCATTTGACAAAATTCAACATCTGTTCATGATAAAAGTTCTTAACAAATTAGGTATAGAAAGAAAATACCTCAACATAATAAAGGTCATAAATGACAAGCTGACAGCTAATAACACACTCAATCATGAAAGGTTGAAAACTTTTCCTCTAAGATCAATTACAAGACAAAAATGCCCACTCTTCCCACTTACATTAAGCATAGCACTGAAAGTCTTAGACAAAGCAATCAGGCAAAGAAAGAAAGAGGTAAAGAAAGAAAGAGGGAAATAAATAAAAAAAGAAAGAAAAGAAGGAAGGAAGGAAGAAAAGAAAAGGAAGGAAGGAAGGAAGAAAAGAAAAGGAACTGGAAAGGATGAAATAAATTATCTCTATTTGCAGGTGATATGATTTAAATATATAGAATCAAATCCCAAAGCCTCCACCAAAATATGGTTAGATCTAATCAATGAATTCAGTAAAGTTGCAGGATACAAAATTGACATACAAAAATCAAATGCCAACAGTAATCCTGAGAAAGAACAGAGCCAGCAGTATCACATTTTCTTATTTCAAGCTATATTGTAAGGTTATACTAATCAAAATATAAAACTTATATAAAAATAGACACATAGGTAGAACTTCTGGGAAGATGGCGGTGTGAGCAGGGCGGCAGAAATCTCCTCCCAACACTATATTTATCTACAAAAACACAGAAAATACATCTATTCCTAAAAGAGAGACGAGAATACACAGGAAAGCGCACAGCGTGCAGCTACACCTGAGAGGACTCAGCACCCCAAGAGGCTGGTAAGATACAGAGCCGCAACCCGGCGGGACCCGAGCACTCCCCCACCCCAGCGCACCAGCGGGAGGAGAGGATTCAGAGCCAGGAGGGAGTGGAAGTACACCGCGCGAAGTAGCCAGCCCCGGTGATCGGCGTGGGGAGTGCTGACCCACACTGCGCAGTGCAGCGGAGATTGGAGAGACAGAGCGGCAGGATCTGAGCAGGGAACGCGCCAGGGTGGTTGCAGCCAGGTCCCGGGAAGGAAAAAAAAATAGCGCGCGCTTTCTTCAGCGGTCTTAAAAAGACAGGAGCCCAGCGGAGGAGCCAGATCGCCCCAGCACACTCAGCCCAGCAGGCTGGGAGTCCTGGGGAGTTTCAGATGGCTTAGCTGGCGACTGAGGAAGCGTAGCCATACTTAACACTTCTCACTGAGATCAAAAGCCTCCTATTCGTTCCCACCCCTGCCAGAGCGATAAAGGGCCCTGCGGAGCGGCACAGTCACAGCTGTGGAATAGTGGGGAAACAGCGCCACCTAGGGCATTCCCACAGAATCTACATCTGGTGGGCATTTTTTTTGTTTTGTTTTGTTTTGTTTTTGTTTTGTTTTTGTTTTTTCTTTTCTTTCTTTTTTTCTTTTTTTCTTTCTTTCTTTCTTCCTTTCTTTTTTTTTCTTCTCTTTTTAAAGTCTTAAAGAGCCCAGCTGACATATGTGGCAACTATCAGTGACCAATTATATAACCATGAAAAGACAGAGGAATATGGTTCAGACCAAAATCAACCAGACAACCCCAGAGAGGGAGTCTGAAGGAATGGAAATGCACAGCCTCCCTGAAAAAGAATTCAGAATAAAAGTCATAACCATGCTGATGGACCTACAGAGAAATGTGCAAGAGCTGAGGGAGGAAGTGAGGGAACTGAGGAAAGACAATACAGAAATCAGACAAGCGATCGACAGGCTTAACAGCAGAATGGATGAGATGCGAGAGACTGTTAATGGAATAGAAAACAGAGAACAGGAGTACAGAGCAGCTGAGGCAGAGAGAGATAAAAGGATTTCTAGGAATGAAAGAATATTAAGAGAACTGTGTGACCAATCCAAACGGAACAATATTCGCATTATAGGAGTACCAGAGGAAGAAGAGAGAGAAAAAGGGATAGAAAGTGTCTTTAAAGAAATAATTGCTGAAAACTTTCCCTCGCTGGGGAAGGAAGTAGTCTCGCAGTCCACCGAAGCTCATAGATCTCCCAACACAAGGGACCCAAGGAAGACAACACCAAGACACATAATAATTAAGATGGCAAAGATCAAAGATAAAGACAGGGTATTAAAGGCAGCTAGAGAGAGAAAAAAGATCACCTACAAAAGAAAACCCATCAGTCTATCATCAGACTTCTCAACAGAAAACTTACAGGCCAGAAGAGAATGGCATGATATATTTAACGTTATGAAACAAAAGGGCCTCGAACCAAGAATATTGTATCCAGCACGATTATCATTTAAATATGATGGAGGGATTAAACAATTTCCAGAGAAACGAAAGTTGAGAGAGTTTGCCTCTCATAAACCACCACTACAGGATATCTTAAATGGA